>OZ018324.1:198434146-199034146 GCA_963969495.1 Ceratothoa steindachneri | reverse complement strand
GTTTTAAATAATTTACTCTTGCGCTCAAAGGAATTATCTTACCTAAGAGCTAGTAAGTTATCTTGATTCACAATGAGATCAATTCCTAGGCAGAGTAACTCACTGAGATTCATTCGTACAAAGAGGGACTCCTACCGAGATTGATTCATACTACGACCAATTCCTATTGAGACCAATTCCAATTGGTGATATATATTTTCCACACATTTTGATTTTCTCTATCTTCACCAACCTCTCCTTGTTAGCTTTGTGACCCGATGGTCTAGATCGTTTTGGCTTTAAAAAAAACGCAATGAGGAGAAGGTATGTTAGAATTACGATAGACTTCACCACCCTCACACACAAGCAAACCCATTCCTAGCCAAACGCACACAAACTTGTTTGCTGCGTAATGGTCTTTTAGATTTGCGCGGAAGCGTCCAATTTTGAGGCAAACAAACGGCCATCGGAGTCACGGGTTATCAATCTCAGACAGCACCATGAGACCCCAGGTTATGGCATCTGGCTTCGCGAGTGGGCAGCCGGGCAGACCCCACGCTCGGGGACAGGGGGCATGGGAAATTAAACTGAGTCCCTCCCTTTCACCGTCCATATGGGGAGAGATGCTCGGAGGAATTAGTTTTAGTAGAAGACAAGAGAGAGAGACTATCAATGTTTAAACAAGCAGGCAGATAGAACCCGACCTCGCTTAAGCAACATATCCTCCCAATGTAGCTATACCTAAGTGCCTTCTACAAGACCAATAATTGTGTTCGTCTTCAGAGGTAAGAGACGGCAGCAAACAGGTGAAAAAAAAGTAAGTGATTGTCTATCTCATTTTATCTGCCGATTTAATTCCCTAGGCCAGTAGTTTTCAACCTTTTCATGATAGTGGCACCTTAATTGCTATCTAGTAGCAGCTGCGGCCAACCAATATAATATTTAATTATAAAGACATAATTACATGGAAAGCACTTCAAAATTAACCACGATTGACATTTAACCTAATATAATTCAAATAAGACATAAAACTTGAAAATAAATAAATCTTACGTTTAAACGTTTAATGTGAAATTTGACCTTGATGAGTATCACATAATTCTTTAATATTGGGACGTTGAGTTGACGAGGCAACTCTTATTTCTTCATAAACTGCCTGTAATCTTTCTCTTTTCGTTTAGATGTTGCACGATGCAGATAAGATAGTTTCAAAATACTTTCAAATGTTTGAAATGTTATAAATGTTTGAAATACATACTTTTTTGTAATTCAGGCATTTTTAAAATGACTTTTGTTCGCCCCCGAAGCACCCCGATTGAAAACCACTGTCCTAGGCGCTAATAAGTAATCCACAATTAACGTTTAAGCAAACGGTTTAACAAACTTCAAACAATGTTAAGAGAACTTAATAACAAAAACTTCAAACAATGTTAAGAGAACTTAATAACAAAAAATTCAAAGAATGTTAAAAGGAATTAACAAACAAACAAACTTAAAACGCAAGCGATCTATAACATACCCTTGTCTTTTATTCTAACTCTGCACCCTCCCCTCCCCACCTTATTTGACTACTCTACTAACGACGAGCGACACTTTGGACATAAATGATCTAAAGATTCTTCTGGAAGCGAAAAACGATTCTTCCAAACCGAAATTACAGTTGTATTTCACTGAGAATAAGCCAATGCTACCCTCGTTTACTGCTACCCCTAAAATATGGCCTCGCCTATTGAACCCCTAGGTTTGTCACAACAGGTGAGGACAGAGAGGTGAAAAAACGAAGTCTTTTTAATGGGTGCCGAGTAATACCAACGCATATCCCCCTAAAGGCGCGACGCCGCCGCACCTCTGGCCCCTCCCCCCCTTCAGGGGCATTTTTTTAAGTAAAAACCAACGAGGGCATCTCCCGCCGAAATAAAGCAGAGAAGATAGAGGAAGTGAAAATGTGTGGAATATACATATGTATAGCAGTAGAACCTCAGTGGGGCTGGGAGAGCAAGCATACAATCTTCCAGATGTCACCTGTAGTACGATCACCAATGCTACACTTGACACTCCTTAGAGGGGCCTTTGAGGGGAGGGTTTGAGTGGGGGTGGGGGATGTCACCTGCACTTGAGGGGCGAGGATGGAGGCGATCTGGGCGGGGCCAGGGGGCACCTTGAGGTGGGGAGCGAGGGGGATCTGGACGAGGCTCGTCTCGAACTCGCTCACCAACAACCTGCGGGAAAGAGAAGACGGATAATCCAACGGAGGCACTCGGAAGAGTGAAAAGACAGGACAGGAAGGTGCCTTAAAAATGGGCCTACTATCGAAGATATATCACCCGCGACTAGCCTACGCTGCAGGTGCGCAAGCCCGTGAGGCCACAGGATGACATCATCATCATCATCATGAGCGATGGTGTCTTCCTTCTGATGAAAAGGAGAGGGTGGTGTAACCGACGAGGGGATCTTCATCCATGGGATGAAGGGAATAAAGAAGAAAAAGGGACAAAGAGTAAAATGACAACCGCCCCTGAGCACCTGGGGCAGGGGGGGAGCGTGTTCGTAGATGTGAGCGCGCACGACATCGAAGGTACAAACGAGACCAGTTTTTACAACGAACACAAACAAGTTCGTCTCTCTAGAATATCTGAGATCGATGGTACGAACATTTCGTGTTGAACGGGGGTGGCGACTCGGAGGTACGACCATCCCCTCTTCAGAGGGGAGGGAAGAGGTTCGGCAGGAGGGAGCTGTGTTGCCTACATTAATTTGGGCCCTCGAGGACGGCCTAGACCCGACTTAAGGGAGGAAGAGGGTGTTACATCCACCCTTCGTGCGAAGAATGGACCAAATGGTGCTGCTCGAGTCCTTACTTGAACCGGGGACACCAGGGAATGAACTCGGGGCCCCCCACCGCTGACTTGTACTGGGATCGGAGAAAGGCTGCGACGCGGGCCACCAAGGCCCCACCCATGTCCGCGCCGCTGCCCCCGCGCACCGATGCCACCCTCAGGGAGGAAATGTAGTGGTGGGGGAGTGGGGGAGGTGCAGGATCCCACACCGGAGTCGATGCGCTGAGCGGGGACGCCACCCCGGCGGGAGGGGGTGTCAGCACGTTCTGCAAAGGAAAGGAGGTCGTCAGTTAAACGGGGGAAGAGTTGGGGCGGAGGGGAACCTATATTGTCTTCCCTCGGTTTCCTCTCGGGGGTCGCAATTCTCCCGATTTCACACAACTTCTTAAACTTATACAAACTTTTCGTTATCAAAATTAGTTTGTGTCGATGAAGAGAGACGTTTCTTGTCTCCTTCTCCTCAGGGACGAATAGAGAAGAGTAAAAAGGAAGACAGAAATAGAGGTGTAAATTCCAGACGTCTTGAAAAAGAGAATTGCGGTTTCTGCGGGAAATTTAAAGGAAAGGGGGGGAATGGGGTGTCGGGACCGTTGAGAGGTTAAGGAGACTCTATACACCATTTTGCTTTTAATTGATTGGAAAAAGAAAGAAACAAGACATAAATTACAACAACGCAAGAAGTAAAATGCAACCTGCGAAGAAGAAGGGGGTAAGATATGACAACAATGACATTGGCATCAAAGCCAGGCATTTTACCTTCAAGGAGAGCAGCGGGTGCTGGATTTTAAACGAATAGATTCAAGTGGCTGATGGCTTGAATTAAGGCAACGCAACATTTAGATTTAATTAAAGATAATTTCTCGAATAACAAAGAGAGATTGAGAGAACGAAAGAGACAAAGACAAAGAGAATAGGAGACAAAAGGAGACAGAAGAGAGAAAAGAGACAGAGAGACAGACAGAGATAGACAGTGAGTGAGCGAGTAGGTGAGAGAGTGAGAGAGAGAGAAAAAAACGATATACATAGTAAGCATGTGGTGCTCGCTGGGTCTATGAACGCGTGCCAAGCGACCGACCAGGAATTTTTTCATCACTAACTCTATAATTTAAGAAGGGGATTTTTTGAGTATTTGAATAATAATTTCATCTTAGTTTGGTTATGATGAATGCTTTTTTATCAAAGTTATTTCTAATAATTCTTTTATAATAGCAAAAAACAAAATAGTGAAGTTCAGAAATAAATAAGTATCGAATTTTGTGAATTTTTTAAAACCCAAAGAATTTCAAATGGTGAAGTTCAGAAAATTTCTTCTTATATATCTTCTATAACTCTATATTTTATTTTGAAAGGGGGAAAAATAGTTTAGAGTTCCTTTTTAAAATTATTATAATTGGCTAAGTTCAGAAAATTTATAAAAATTTAACCATGGCTGCTTTTTTTTTTATTTTAAATTTTAATCTTAGCGAAGCGCAAGCTCCCACCAACGGGGGGAGTGGGGAAGCCATCGCCTGGTTTTTATTATTATTTAGGAGCTCAATACATTGGGTATAAGTCGTCGTACTCACCAGAGCCGACTAGTAGGCTATATATAAAAAAAAATAATATATACAAAAATAACGATAAAAAAGGCTAAAAGAAAACCGACAAAAAAAAAGCAAAACGGCAAGAAGGAAGCACGCTCCGGCGTCGGGAGTAGGCCCACCTTCCTCCGGGGCAGCAGCAGCATGCGACCTACAACAAACAGTCAAATAAAGTGGAGGAGGCCAGCCTCCTCCAAAAATTCGTATAAACCACGATTATGTGTACACGAATCCGTCCCGAGTATAAGGGACAAGCAGTAGTGACCCTGCTCGTCCCAGTACCGGGACAGGAAACGGGCGCGAAGATCACCAAGACTGGGACATTCAACAAGTATGTGCCGGGCAGTCTGGGGACAACGAGGTGGTCGGAATAAGGCGCGGTCGGCGGCCAATTAAATGGCGAGGCGTCCCGCGAGTGTGCCCGATCTTCGAACCGGGCACGTCGCGTTATCTGCCCTACCGAACGGTGTATTGCAACCGACTCGGCCGTGAAGAGAGACGCAACACCTGGCAGAGCCCCGTTGATGGGACACGGCGTGGAAACCGACCCCCTCTCTTAATTAGAGCCATCCGTATACCCTGGCACGGTTCCAGCGTGACACGAGGTGTGCTGCAAAAAGGTCGAACGCAATATTCCCGACGCTGTACAAGCTTTGGGAGCAGAGGCGTGGTGACAAATAGTCAAAGCTTGTACCCTCCAGGGTGGCGTCCTGGCCGGAACCAGGGGCGCCACCGGTCCAAGAGCTATAGTGAGCTCTCGAAGCAGTTTCCTAGCCCTAAACCCAAAGGGCTTAGGGTATGACTGGAGTCTCTCGGCGGCAAAGGCAGCGGTAAGATCAGCTGCGGATGCAGTGAGAGCTGTTGGCGACTGAGGGAGGAGCCGGGCTCGCGCGTACAGGCGAATAATGCACGGCGCAGAGCGAGTGGCATCTCCCCACCATCTACAGGTAGGCTCTCAATGGGGCAAGTGCGGAAGGCACCGGTCGCAAGGCGAAGGCCGGTGTGGGATCGAGTCCACCTTCCGCAATAAACGCTCGGCTGCGGATGCATAAAACTCGCATCCGTAGTCGAGCTTCGAGCGAACAAAGGATCGATAAAAAAGTAGAGCAGCGCCCCAAACGCTGAACGTCACGGAACGAATAATATCCATGGCGCGGGTATAAGAGACCCTAGGGCTGCGAATATGAGCCTCCTAGGTGAGGCATCGGCCAAATACAAGACCAAGACAGCGGTGCGAGTCCACGACTTGCAGGCGCACCCCAATGCGAAACAAATCTGGGTCAGGGAAGAGCCGTGGATGGCGGCAGAAGTGCACCACCATAGGCTTGGCAAATAAAAACGAAGCCTGTGCGGTTCAAGCCTGTTGGAGTCGACGCTCCAGAGTTGGCATCTGGGCCGCAAAAGAGATCGAAAGGGCGTCCACGTAGAATGCAGCGAGAACATATTGCGGCAGCACGGAGGTAATGCCGTTGATGCTCAGGGCAAAGCGTGTAACACACACTGAGGACAAATCCCTGCGCGGACACCCTCTTCTCACTCCATTGGGCCGGAGAGGGCTCCCCCGCACCCGTACGCGGAATCTACGATCTCGCAAAAATTGAGATATAAAGATTGGGAGGCGTCCCATCGCCCCCATCGTGTGGACAGTCTCCATGATACCGTATCGCCATGCGGTATCATAGGCCTTCTCCAGATCGAAAAACACCGTGGCGTAGTGCTGTCTACGAAGGAAGGCCTCGCATACGGCATTTTGCAGTCGGAGCAGAGCATCCGTCGTGGAGTGGAACTTGCAAAAGCCGCAGTCTGCAGAAGACAGATAGCTTCCGCTGTCCAGAAAAAAAGTCTAATCTAATATTTACCAATTTTTCCATCAACTTACACACGCAGGAAGTTAGAGAGATTAGGCGGAAATCGGCAGGGGTAGGGTGATCTCTCCCTTGTTTGCAAAATCGAGCACAGTAGCGATTCGCTAGGATTCTAGGAGGATGCCCTCTACCTAGATCCTATTGAACAAATTTAACATAAATGCCATGACTCGATCGCCCAAGTGTTGAAGCATCACGTACAGGGCATCGTCCGAACCAAGGGCGGTGTCCGGATAAGTAGCAAGAGCGGAAATAACTCACTCAATGTAAACCTATTGTTCAAGTGTTCTCAACCTCTAGAGGTAAAGTCCGGTCGGCGATGTTTCGCAACATCACGACGCGCATTGAATGCTGGCGGAGTAGCATCACAGCTAGAGGATGCGGAAAAAGCGGTCACAAAGGATTCCGCGACGGACGCGGGGTCCGAGATTGCGGTCCCATTCACCTGGAGAACGGGAGTGGGGTCCTGCAAGAACTTTCCCCGAATCGCTTTTGACTCGCATCCACACCTCTGCTAGAGGAGTCTTTCCCGTTGAGGATGTTCGCCAAGAAGAGCGGCGGGTGTGCTTCGAAACATACCAGAACCTAGCCTTAGCCCGACGAAATTCACAAACAGTGAAATCGTTCGGCCGGTGCTTATAGCGCATGTAGGCATAACGCTTCTGTTTGATAGCCGGCTCACACTCGGTTAAACACCACGGAAGCGGTTGGCATGCAAAACGGCTAGACGTTCTAGGAATAGTAGATAGACCCACGGCGATGAAGTTGCCGGAGAACTCAACCGCCAAATCTACCGACCTAAACTCCTCAACCCAGACAGACAAATCAGTCATTTCCTGAACGCGGACCACCGTGCCAGTGCCAAGCACCACTGGGGCGGGCTCTCGGGCGGTAGCGGCCCAGAAAATGATATTTGAATGTAAAAGTTATCACTATCTTGGAGGTCATCGACCAACCGAGACCCAAAATCAGGTCGTGCATCCGCAGAGCACAAAGATAGATCGAGGCAGGATAATGAAGCCGTTCTCGGGCAGTGATGCGTAAACTCATCCACATTTAGGACACTCATCTCCAGTTCGTCGATCAGGTCAGCAAGGACTTGACCCCTGGAATTAATCGAGTAGTCTCCCAAGAGAGGGTGTCTACCGTTCAGATCTACGCGCAAGAGAAAGGGCCTCGGCAAACGTGCCACGACGCGGCGGAAGTCCCCCGCGTCGAAGTCGGCTGACGGTGGAATGTTTAGTTTAGTTTAGTTTAAGGGAAAAACCAGGTGGCAGCTGCCCAATCCTAATGGATTCTTAATGGCAGCACTGTTAAAACGGGGTCACCCGAAAAAGAGTCAGAAGAGGCGTGGGAGACACTCAATAAAAAGGGGGGAAAGCAAAGGATTAGAAAAAACAGTACAACACACAGAGACGCACACTTAAATTACGGGCATACAGCACACATTCTAAAAACAAGGGCGGCTGGGGCAATAAACAAATGACATGAGCCAGCCGCAGGGGAGGGCACGGGATAAAAGATAAAAAAATAAACCTAAACACAAAATGGAAAGAATTTATAAAAGGGATAAAACGCCACTTCGTGATAGAAATGTAAGGAGGGAGGACAACCGAAGGGAGTCCTATGATAAACTAAAGCGAAGTCGAGCAGGGAAGGTGACGCCAGAAAGGCTAGGGAAGCAAGAATTTCGTAGAGAATCAAGGCGGGGACAAACTACTAAAATGTGAGCCACAGACAGCTCGTACCGCTAAAGGGACAACCAGGGCAAACTTGGCCTCCACCCAAAACTAAATAGCCATGGGTGAGTCGCGTGTGCCCAATTCGCAACCTACAAAGAGCAACCTCCCAAGACCGGAGTCGCTGAGAGCTAGAGGACCAGGAACGAACAGAGGGTTTAACAAGGGACAGCTTAGAAGAGGGGAACGAATCCCATTCTCTCTGCCACAAACAAAAGCCATGCGCCCTGATTACGGAGTAGGAATCCCTAAAGGGCACAGCGGCTGCATCCGGCACCTCAAGGGCGGCCGAGCGGGCCAGCCGATCAGCTGCCTCGTTGCCCGGGACCCCAACATGATCCGGAGCCCAACAGAACGCCACCCTGTAACGGGAGGCATTTCTGACCAGTCAAGAGCGAGTCCGTAAAACCAAAGGGTGTGTGGACGCAAAAGACCGAACTGCCTCCAAAGCAGGCCGGAAATCGCTAAAAACAATAAAATCTGAAGAATTGCGGGATAAAATCAAATTAAAAGCCAAAAGAATGGCCGCCAACTCTGCGGTAAAAACGGATGCTACAGGAGGGAGGGCGGACCGAAGAGACTCCGTAGAGGACACAGCGGCTGCCCCAGCACCGAGGTCCGACTTCGAGCCGTCAGTATAGATGGGACGCTGGTAAGCATGAGAACACGCATGTTCAAGAAACAGGCACTTTAATAGACGAGGGTCAGTAGACCCTTTCTCGAAATGCTAAAAAGCAATACAGACCTCAGGAGGGCGGACGCCCCAACACGGAGCCGGCGGGAATGGGAGGGCCAACACCCCGGAAACACCCAGGGAAGAGAAATGGTCCCCAACCCGGAGCCCCAGAGGCCGGGGTAAAGATGGCCACCGATCAAAAGATGCCGAAGAGGATGGGGCAAAAAGGCATTCATGGACTGGGGATGAAGGGTATTGCTGAACACGAAACAGGAATCGTAGACAAACCTGCAGCCGGTGGTATCGCAAAGGAAGCACGCCACCCTCAACAAAGAGGCTAGGGATAGGCGAGTTGCGAAAGGCTCCACTCCTAAGACGGGCCCCAAGCGAACGGACAGGGTTAAGTATCTTCAAGGCTGAAGGAAACGCTGAAGAATACACCTGGCAACCGTAGTCCAGCCGGGATTGGACCAGTGCCTCATAAAGCAAACACAAGGTGCGCCTATCACCACTCCAAGTGGTGTAGGATAAAACCGTAAGCAAATTCATAGCCTTCGAACAGGACGCCCTCAAGCGATGCAAATGGGGTACCCAAGTGAGCTTGCTATCAAGCGTTAAACCCGAGAACTTAAAAACGGAGACATATTCAATCGCCGTGCCATCCAAGAAGAGAGGAGGGGGACTAAGTACACCACGACCCCGATAAAAATGCATGGCCTTCGTTTTGGTGACCGAGAAACGGAAACCCTTTGAGACAGCACGACCCGACACGGCATCGATTGCCAGCTGTAATCGACGGGCAGCAGAAGGCAAGCGGGGAAATGCACAAAACAACGCTAAAAAACCCTCCGGAAGAGTGGACACCAGACTATCAATGGCAACGGCGAAACATGTCACACTCAAAACACACCCTTGGAGAATACCTTCCTCTTGAATCCGCAAGCCCGAGAAAGCATCCCCAATACGGACCTTAAAATTACGGGACGACAAAAATTCTTGAATAAAAACCAGTAAAAAAAAACCCTCATAAAAAAACAATCATACAACTGACGCAAACACCACATCTTCAGGTGGTATCGTAGGCCTTCTGAATGTCGTTAACGGTGGAATGTACGCGGAAATAACAGTATACCTCCTCTCTAGGTGCAGCTGCACAGCTACTGCCTGAAAGGAGGTATCTAAAGCAAAGAGAACAACAGAGACATCATGACAGGTATAAATCGCGCATCCTCCTGCCCGGCCCCCATCCCGTGGTGGTGGGGTCGCAAGACCCTTATACCCCGGGAGGGCGGGCAGGGGGCACGCGCCTAGCATGGTCTCCTGCAAAAAGATAGCTAACGGGTAACGGAAGGAGACGAGCCTCCGCACCTCCTCCCAGTTGGCCCGGAGTCCGCCTGCAATTCCATTGAAGGAATATGCCCGCCACGCCTAGCTCGGAGGAGATGCGGGGGCTGTCGTCGAAGAGAGGACCCTCACGGGAATGGCCGTACGCTTCCCGGAGGCAGAACACCGTGCGCTGTTGGCCGGAAAATGTGCTGTCGCCTTCGATGACTTATCGGGAGAGGTTGAGCTCGCCATGTGAGTGTGTCCCTCTTTTGAAGGATCCATCGTCTCCAAGCCAACGAGCCTACCGCTGGGTGTGGCTGTAAGAGCAGAAGCTCCTTTAGTGCCGTCTTCCTTTCGGGGGGGCGGTGCTTTAAGAAACCCGGAAGATGGCCTCAGGACCAACTTCAGGGGTGTTGCCTCTTGTGAGTCTAACGACTCGGTGGAGGCACGCGACACTATCGCCTTACGGAAAACGGTCACGATGGGGAAAGGAGGGGAACCCTGGTTTTAGCCGGGCTGGGTAGAACCGGCAGAAGGGTTCCGAATGGGCGTGGAAACGAACGTGCTCGTAGGCCTGGAGGGGCAAGGAGCGGAGGGAGTCTTTCTTAACATTAGAGGCATAGGAGGTCCCAAGCAGCGCCCCGCGAAATGAGGGACGATCCTTGGCCTGAACGGCCAGGATTTCCTTCTCAAGGAGATACGCACCACATTGGTTTGAAGAAGCTGGGTGCAGCTCTCCGCAATTGGCACACGTGGCCACACAAGATTTGGACTCATCGTGTGCAGCCTTGGAGCAACTTACACAGACCGGGTAACCCCGACCTTGCACATCGACAAGAGCGATTCGTATGGCCGAAGCGGTGGCAGTAATAGCACCTCCGCGGCACTGGCACGAATGCCTTTACGCGGTAGCGATACCAACCAGCACGAACTGACTCAGGAAGCTTGTCACACTTGAACGTGACGAAGAGTATAGGGATGGGTCTCGAGGCCCCTTCCTGTTTTCTCATCACACGTTCGACCTTGACCGCCTCATGGTCGGCCAGCTCTAAGATGATGTCATCCTTGGAGTAATCCACGAGTTCCTTCGAATAAGCCACTCTTTTCAAGTGTCCGAAGGGCACTAATCATGGCTGCCTCGGAGTGATTTAACGCATTCGCCAGAAGGCTCACCTTCGGCAAGAGTCACCAAGCGCAACATGATGGATCATGTTGTGCTTGGCCAATATGATGCCATCAGCGGGGCGAATAACAAGGAAGCGTTTGAAGCAAGCGGGCTCGAAAACGCCAAGGAGCCTCTGAATGATGTGGCTCGACTTAATCGAGTCTCTGCTCTGCGCACTTTTGGTCTTTGTCAGGGACTCCCTACCCGGGAGAGCACCGGGGCCGGACCTGCCGTTCTTTGCTTGGTCGCATACCGAAACGGCAGCGGCTCTCCCTGAGCGAGAGGAGCCCCCCCCCCCCGAGTCTTTTTTTGTCTCTTTCTCAGGAGGTGAGGGCCAGGAATGAACCTGCTTCTCTCCTCCGCCGGTAGGAGACCCTAGGTCAGATGGGCCAACCTCGGTAGGATCCTTCTCTGAAATGGAGAAGGTCTTGCCCTGTCACATGAGCAACAGCCGGGAAAGGAGATCCCTCGTTACTTGAGAGGCCTCGGGAACCCGAGCCATCTGAGGAGCAGCTTGCTTATGGGCGAACTAGGGTTCTGTGCTTGGCACCGAGCCTGGGTTCGACCCTATGGAAGATCCTACATTTGGGGCTGGGTCACCTCAGGATGGGGGGGCTACAAATGGCCATCCCCCCCATGAGACATCATAGATCCCATTCGAGGTTCCTTTTTCACCTTCTAATGCCGGCGAACCGGCATCCGTAGAGGAAGAGAGGGGGATCAGATAGACTGAAGTTCTGCAAACTACTCACGCAGGCTAACGGGACATTTGGAGGCACGGGCCGACGGGCCTTGCCATACCTTGCTCCCTTAAGGCGGTTGGCTGCTTTCTTGGCAGTCCCCTTGGAAAGTAAAGGGGTGACTGCCGCTGGAAAAAGTGACGGGGAGTAGTACTCTGTACCCGTATGCATAGGAGAGGAGTAAGCCTCTTCTCCGGTAGTAGAAGTTTGGAGGAGGCTTACCTCCTCCTCCTCCGCTGTGGAGCTGCCCGAAGGCGGCTCCGATGATGTTAGAGAGGAAAGTAGAGGGGGAGTATTTGATTGTAAAAATCTTGGGAATGGTGACCCTATTAGTGACACGGGATGCAAACGCGAATCACCCGGCACAGTCGCTCACTCTGCGCGGGGTGAATACGGGGCTGGCAAAGCCAGCTGGCACCATTTGAGGCCACTCCTCCCGCCTAGTGGCCTGGCAGCCCATCAGCATCGCGGCTACACCTTAGGCCGAACGTTCATCTATGATTAGAGTAGACTCGCGTCCGAAAATGAAGTGACACCATCGTTTAACTGACTAAATGATTGCATAGGTTTTGCTCTGATGCACATAACCTTCTCTCAGACGAAGTCAGGGTTCGAAAGAAGAATGCGACAGGCCGCCCATTCTGGTTGAAAGTAGCTCAAATCGCCGACTCAGAAGCATCGCTTTCAGCAGTGAATGGTTCCTTTTTTTCGTCGACCTTCGCTCAGACTGTTTAGATAATGGCAGTTTTTAGGTTCACAATGGCGACTTTAGCCTCATCTGACAAAGGAAATGAGGCGTCGACTACAGGTCATAATCTTTGGGAGAACGGTGGGAACCATTGGGCGTAGTATGCAAAGAGGCCGAGAGGGCGTGACAAAGACTTTCTATCAGATGGGACTGGCATGTCAAGCAGAGGGGTCAAGTGAGTAAGGTCTGGTCGGAGCTACTTCTGGCGGACCTGATACACCAGTAGGTTGAAGCGTCGGTGGAGAACTTACATTTTTCCTCGTTCAATGTTAAGTTGTAGGTGAGTGCGGCTTCAAGGAAACAGGCTAGATTAGAGTCATGCTCTTCTAAGGTACACCCGCAAATCGTGATATAGTCCAAATAACCAAAGGTGGATTTGAGCTGGTTGGAGCGGATGAAGTCATCAATGATTCTTTGGAAACAAGCTACCCCATTTGCGAGTCCAAAGCTCAGGTGCTTGAACTGAAAAAGTCGTCCCTCGAGCTCGAAGGGGCGTATATTTTATCCTCCTGGCATAAGGGGATGCAGTGATACGCCCTACGCAAGTCGATATAGTTAAAGAACTTATAGCCCAAAATCTTGTTGACAAGATCGTAGAGCTTCAGCATAGGGCGAATCTGATGGCTCGATGATGCGAGAAGACACTTGGGGTATCTATTCACATTGCTGCCAAAGACCAAACTTTCAAATTAAAATGAGGGCCGCCAAATTCAAGTCTAAGCGACGAATGCTGACAGATCAACTGTTGTCTCTAATACGAAGAAGCGTACTTTGATTCGATCCTTGCTTTTAACATCGAGATAGCAACACTTTGTAACGTGGGTTGTCAGCTTACTGGATGCCATAGTAATTGCTCCATCAAATCTGCTGATGGAGAGCTTAAGACTGCCCACTAGATAAGAAGTTCTCCGAGCTCTCTGTACCCAACAAAACTCTCCACGTCACCCCGGTGATGACCACTTTCAAAGACAATTCCAGGAGTAAAGAAGGCACAAAAGCTAAGGGGCCTGTTTGAGCCACAACTCGTTTGCCAGGGTTACCTGGGGGTGTAGCCTCCCTTGTATTCGACCGGCATACCTTTGCGAAGTGACCTTTCTTTGGCAGCGTCGACATACGGCCTCTTTGGGAGGACATCTAGCACGATTCTAGTGGGGAGCTCCTCCGCAGAAGTAACAAGAGTTTGCGGACTACAGCAACAGTCTTCCCGCTCTAAGTCAGTCGAGTCATTGGGGGAATTCCGTGGGGCTGGCTGCTAAGATGCATCGGGCCTGACAGATGTAACAGGCATTGGAGTGGCATATAACTGAGAATCTCGCGCGGCAATTTCTAAGGCTCGGCCCTGGTCAACCGTGTCTGTTAGAGTGAACGTTCGATTTTCTAAAAGCGGTGTATGGATTCGGTTGGAAGCCAGGCCAATTATAAAGGCATCAAGGACACACTCGTTCCTGTCGGTGTCCGCGGACATTCCGCGGAAACAGCACTCCAAGCTGAACTTTTGAAGGGAATCGGATTGGACCTGCCTGCGAGTAGCCAATTGGTAGCGAGCAACAACCTCGTTGGCAGGTTGGATAAAGACATTCTTTAAGGGTTTCGAGGGCTTCAGAATAAAGCTGACATTCAGCGATCACCTCGAAGTTCCCAAGAGAAACCAGGTTAGCTAGGACCACCAACTTCGCAGAGTCCGTCGCGTCAAATACAGTCTCCACGTAGCGAGTGACGATGAAGAGTTGAACAGCTTTTGGGGCAGTTGGAGACACCTCCAGCCTTTCTGGCCGCAGATACCTGCCTAAGTCGGCCATCTCAAAGTCAATTAATTGTCGTAACCGTCGGGAGGTCAAGGAAAATATATGTAACATTTTGGTTCAATTGACTATAAAGAGAAAGAAACAAAACATAAATTACAAGGCAAGATGCAGAATGCACCCTGAAGGTCAGATATAAAATGGTATGTATGGTCTGCCAAGAACCCACAAAAGAGGAACGCCACTCCAACCTATTATATTGTGCATTGCCATCTTTCTCGCTGACGCCGATGGATTGACCTCTCCACACATAACCCATTCCTCTGATTTCATTGAAAAATTTAGAAAAATTAACATAGAAGGTAGCCGCCTATTTAGCTTTGATATAGATAGCCTGTTCACCAATGTCCCATTTAACAAAGCCCTTGATGTTCTATCTAAGGTATTAGACAATCCGATATTAAACTTCCCACTAAGCAAAGATAAAATTATAAATCTTGTACTGACTATGTATTTATTAGTGAAATGGGTTTCTTCCGTCAAAAATATGGACTTAAGCATGGGCAATCCCTTATCGCCCATATTATGTAACTTTTTTATGGAACATTTTGAAGTTACCTTACTCCCTTCTGTTATTCCACATCCAAATTTTGTATGGTTTAAGTACGTAGACGATGTCATATCGATTTGGCCTATCAAAAGTTCAAATCCATTCCAAGATTTCCTTAAGAGATCTTAAAGAACTCCATCCCACCATCAATTTTAAAGTAGAATGGGAAAAAAATTACTGTATTGCCTTTCTCGATGTCAAAATTGTAAGTCATTGACCAAATTAGCTTCGCTGTGTACCGTAAACCGACCCATTCCAACTCTTACATCAACTTCTTTTCACCTCATGATGTTAACATTATAAAAGCCGTTGAGAACACTTAGAATCTGTGATCATTGCTTTTTAGACGAGATTACCTATACACCCTTGGGCAAAAGTATGAGGCAACCCTTTATTTTTGGCTTTAAACTACGAATTGTGCTCTTATATCACTATGGGCGTATGCTACTATCATATTTGCATACACAACACCATACATCATAATATTCTAACTTTTTTAAATTTTAGCATTTTCTGTTATTTAGCTATAAATATGCATAACCCATATATTGCAAAAATTTATATTTCTTTTTATTTTTCACAGGTTTGTGTCATAATATGTAGTAATTATAGCGAATAATCACTAAGAACCCCAGAAATTTTGATTTGTGTGAAGTTAAGCGAGGACAAATTGTAAATCACTATCAAATTGTGATGTCACAAAGACAAATAGGTCCGAAAGTGGGATGTTCTCGGTAGGCAGTCCAAACTACTCTCAGGCGCTTCAGGAAGAACTGACAGGAAAATGGTCACATCTCCTACTGAAGACATATTTCATCCGTCAGTTTATTAAAAATAGGAGATAACATCTTGAGAGCTGTGTGCCGACTCCAATGAGGCGAATACCTCACAAATATTGTCATGGGATGAGCTTGCATGTCTGCCACAGGGCCCAGAGAGTCGTTTTTATACCAAGGCAGAATCAATTCGGCTGCATAGGTTTCCATGTTATCGGATGTTTAGAGCCATCAATTGCTAAATTAAATCCAGGCGTGTTAAAAGCTAGTTATCTTTCAACAGGATAATGCCCCGTGACATACAGCCAAGAATACTCTCAATTGGTTTAAAACACAGGGCATTATTTCTATGGACTGGCCGGCTCAAAATCCGGACTTAAACTCCATTGAACACCTATGGGGAGTCCTTGGTAAAGCTATTAGGAGCGCGACAGTTAAAAATAAAGATTTGTAGCAGAAATTGCACGAAGAATGGGCTAAAATCATACCGGACGTTGGTAAGAAATTGGTTGACTCTATGCCTAGGAATATTGCAGCAGTAATTAAAGCTAAGGAGGGGTCAACTAGGTATTAGATAAAGTGCATATTCTGAAATAGGATCAAGTAAAGATGACCTGTACTTGGTAAAATGGGAGGTATACGAGGTTATGACGTCGTCATTTTAAAGCTACTGGAATAAGCAAGAATTAAACGCATGTTTGGATGTAAGAGAGAAATGCTAAACTCTTATCTACAGGAATTTATGTGGCTTGAAAAACATAAATACGCTTTCAATGATTTTTGCGATACGATTGCCAACAAATATCGTTTTAATTAAGTTATTAAAATTTATTTTCTAGAGTTCAACAAAGTTTACAATTTTAATTTATTAAAATAAACTTTTTAACAAATATGTCCTTAAATAATTTTTTTTAAGTTACTAGTGTAACTTTGGGAAGGCTGATCTTTACTTGGTAAAATGGGAGGGACTATCTTTACTTGATCCCTGAACTATACCATACAACAACCATATGCATTCGTTGTACTAATATTCTGAGGTCTTAACTAAAAAATTGAGGGCTGGCCTCAACATTTTGGCCAAAGCTGCACAACCTGCATATTTATTGAATTAAATTATTCCTTCCCGTCAACAATGAGAGCTTATCTAAAGATAAATCTACATACTACCACCGCCCTAAGGTAAAAACAAAGTGAGAAGCCCGAATTGTCTATCCCTCCCATTTTCTCCCCTCCTCAAAGGAGTAAACAGTTATTTCTCCAGGTCGAGCCTTGTTTAATAAATACCCTTTTTCCATCCTAAAATCTTTCCCTTCGACTAAGCCCATGGATCAGCCAAATGAGGCAGGTGTATATGTAATCCCGTGTGAATCCACTAACTGTCCATCAGTCTACATAGGAGAGACTAGGAGAACCTTAACAAAACGAATTTTTGAACATAAAGGTGATGTCAGGCGAGGGAGTACTACATCCAGTATTTTTAATCACAACCACCAAATAGATTATTCGAAGTCCCAAATAATATATAATTGTAGATTTCCGTAAAAGAAAATTTGTAGAATCGATATTAATAGGACAATTTAAATGTAGCTGCTCCTATTACTGGAACCTGATCGTAAACAGTATAGTTAATGATCGCACAACCAATAACAAACCAATAACATCATAACTATTCAGCAGATGCTAACGAAATTTGAAACCCTTATATTTTTTCACATTCTCTTTCGAATAATATAATAACCAAAGTCCTCCCAAAGTTATCTCGGAAATTATTTAGTTTTGGCCATAACATCGTAACTATTCGGCCAATTCTAACGAAATTTGAAACCCTTATATTGTTTTACATTCTTTTGAATGATATAATTGCCAAGATCCTCCCAAGGTTAGTCCTGGAATTATTAAAGGTTTTGAAGGTCGTGCGGTTTTAAATCAGAATAAGTGAGACCATGCAACCCTTTGGTCAGCAGACCTTGTTAAGGTCTCAAGTTTGACAACTATAAGACCCCCCCCCCCTCCATCACGAGGTGAACTCTACTTTGCTGGAGGGTGTGTGCGACTAACCCATCCCGTCCCATTTTGGCACCAGGAAGAGGGGATGGTTTGCATCCCCTGTGGTAGGTTTCATGTAAACCACCCAGGTATCTTGTGTGGGCGGCAGAGGGGGGAGGGGAGTGCGGTGGATTGGATTGATGCACATCTGATATAGTTGGTCATTCACAGTTGAGCACCTCTGTCGACCTGTGGCTGAACCCCACATTAAACTCCCCCTGAATTGGGCACCTTAGCTCTACCATGACCCCGCAAGGGGGGATCAGGTGTGGCATGAGTAAGCTTGGTGCAGCTGACATCTGGAGAGTTGTGTACCATCCAATCTCAAACAAGGCGCTGAGTCGTGGTTAGGTTGGGTCGGTTTGGACAAATCTCGCCCGATCCCGGGAGGGGGTATCGAGAGGATGGGTTCTTAAGGGAACTATAGCCTTTCAGGGGAGGGGGCAGAATCTTACCTGCAGAAGGGGATAGAGGAGAGTCGGGGATCGGGGGGGAGGGGTGACCATTTCCATGGGTTGCAACCCCCCGTTAGGAATCAGCGAAGATTCGGGGGAGGCCTCCTGGCCACCCCCGGGGTCGAACGAGGCGGGTGGCGCAACCGGAGGTCCATCGGGGGCGTCCCCCCCGGTGGGATCCGATTCAACGGCGCAGGTGGTGCAGGAGAGAGCGGAGGAGGAGGCCCCCGAGGACGAGCACGACGACGCGACCTCGCAAGTAGCGCAAGGGGGCAGCGGTGGGGGAAGGCGGGGGCCCCCGGCCTCCGAGCGTGGCGGCTCCTCTTCAAGGGCATCCGAGGACTTGATGCTGGAGTGGGAGGTTCGCCTCGAGGGTGAGGCCGACGAGGACATCGACCCCTCGTCGAGGCTGAACTCTAGCGAGGCCGCGTCCTCCAAAAGGCGGCTCAGCGAGAGGGCGTCGTCGTCCTCTTCCTGGGGGCCCCCCAGCCGGGGCGCGTCCTCCCCTCCGAGCAGCGAGGACGCGCACGAGGACGAGGCTCCGCTGTCATCGTCGATGAAGGGGATGGCTTCTTGCTGAGGCGGGGGGGCGCCCGACCCCATCTGCGGAGGAGAACATGATCAGGACGGAGCGGCGCAAGAGGCATCCAGATACAAATTCCTGGAGAAGAAAAACTCGAAGAACGAAGGTGAGGCTCGAATGCAAGGAAGGATTTCAGAGGGGCGAGAAAGAAACCACGTTTCGTCATTAAATTGAATTTTTATTCCATTTGCAATAGAAAGGGGAGGTCCTTGACCCAACTCCCCCCCCCCTTAAAAAAACACCCACATTATTAGCCCTAATATAGGCCCAAACCTTCGAAGCGTCCATTTTAATGAAACGTTGCGACGTCTATTTACCTCTGGGGCGTGTTGAACGTGAGGACAGGCACGTACAAGCTGATATCGAGTATCTGTCCAAATAAAAGAGGGGGTAGGGGGCTTTTTTACCACTATTTTTAAACGACGTCGAGCTGATGATGAGGTCATGTATTCAGTTACATTTGGGAAGAGTGTGCCCCTGTCTACATGTACACTTTTCAAGTGTTCCATGTAAACATCAGAGCAGGGGGTGTAAAGCGGGGCGGAGGGCAGGATAATAAGCTGCCAATCAAACTCACACAGCCCCAGCTTCTGGGGACACGACGCACAGACAAACCGATACGAAATAAAGAACGGAAAGAGGTTTGCCTGCGGCAGCCAGGCCTCAAATATGAAATCGACACGTTTCAAGGAAAGGAACCGATACGATATCATCACCTCTTCTATCCCTGACAGGGCGCAAGCATACACACACAAAAAAATATGGCGCTATAGATTTTTAAGAATGGAAACCAGGGTAATTAAAAAGAATATTTTTACTATAGCTAAAACAAAACAAAACAAAACTAACAACCGATAGAAATGCTTAGTTACATCTTCCGAAATATTTATTTAATGGTTTAACCAATTATAAAAGTTTGAGGTGGTTTATTCAAGCGAGTCTTTTAAGGGGAATTTGCGCAATCATTCACATTTGGTGGGGTCTAATTAGCCGTTGAAATAAGGGAGGGGGGGGGGAGGAACAGTCAAGGGAATAAACCAATGAACTTGCATAACAAACAGAGAGAACAAAGGACTGCTAAGACAGATACTCCCGCTAGTGTTAGGGCTGGAAAAGGACAGTGGAAGCGTCCAATGAACGAGTTCGTACGAAATCTTAGACCAGATGATTGGAAAAGTACGAAATCTTAGACCAGATGATTGGAAAAGTACGAAATCTTAGATCAGATGATTGGAAAAGTACGAAATCTTAGACCATATGATTGGAAAAGATCTAATGTAGTTGTAATCTTCAAACAGGGAAGGAAGATCCTAATAATTATATACCAATAAATTTAACCTCAAAAGTAGGTCAACTGGCTCGGGGGTTTAAAAATGGAAATTAGACTATTTAAAAATTAGTGGTTTGTTGAGTGATAGTCAGCATGGATTCAGGTCAGGTAAATTACGCCGGACAAATTGTTGGAATGTTTAAATGTGACAGGAAAATTGGATAAATGAAATGACAGAGATAGTTTACTTATATTTTAGTAAGGTATTTGATAAGGTCCCTCCATCATAGGAGAATAGTGCACAAATTGAGAATGTATGGAGTGGCTGAAGAATAGTGGATATATTCAGGGATTTTTTTTAAAGGGGAGGGGGCATTATTATTCTTGTTTACATTAACGACCGAGCAGTAGATGTTAAAAGCAAAATACCTATTTGCTGATGATAAGAGAATACAGGAAAATTTCACAATTCAATGAAATTAGATGCTTCTTCGACACACAAGTGGCAGATGATATTCAACCTCCAAAAATGGAAAGTTGTTTACATGGGCAAACCATAATAGGGAATTTAGTTATGAAATGGAAGGTTGCTAAAGATCAGAGGGATTTATCAGTAGTAATAGATCGATCAGAGATTCTCTAAGCAGTGTTTAAAGCTAGAGATAAGTCAAATATGGTGTTAGGTTTTAACAATAAAAATGTTAATTATAAAAGTAATTAAGTTATTCTTAAGCTATATTACTAATATGTTAGAATACACCAGGAATATTGTATTCAAACATGGTCTCCACATCACAGGCAGGATATCACCTTGATTATATGGATAGGTTGAGGGCACTTAACATGTTTTCATTTGAAAGGCGCTTAAAGCGTGATATATTCCAGCTTTATAAAAAGTTTAAGGGAATTAATAACTTTAAATTAGGGAAGTTTTTGAGTTAGAGACATGATAGGACAAAGGGTCACTATTTGAAAATTAACAAAATCTAGATGCAGGCTGGATTTGAGGAAATATTATTTTAGCAACAGAGTCGTGGATTCTTCAATGCATTGCCCTGAGATGTAAAATAGTGCTAGTTTGACAGAATTCAAAGGAAAGCTAAGATGTAGGTATATGGGTGAACAGCATATATAAAACCCCCGATTTTGCAGGATTATATTATGTATTATAGCAAAGATTTTTTATTAGTATTTGCATATTTGGGGGCTTGCACCATAAACTTAATATGACGAGCCTATTGGTTGATGGGTGATAACGCAACTCAATGGATGCAGGTTGTACCATGGTGGTAGATTTATGGATTTTTTTTAATAATCTGACTGGGATGACTTTGATAGTCCCTAGTTTCTTTTATTTTAATGCTATTTAACACCACTACGACGGGGTAGGGGCATTATGGGCGGGGGGACAATGGATTGACCCACGATCTTAGAAATTCTCCATGCACAGATAAAAATATTCACGTTTACATACACATACACAAACCCAAGCATACACACGCAAGTGCACACTTTGGGACAAACTAAAATACACACCTTAACACAAACGCACATATAGCAACACACGATACACACGAAAGTGCATATATTTGAGCAACAGACGTACATGAACAGACAAATGCAAACATGAAGACACGAACACAAGCATATACACTCACAAATGAAACCATGAAGACATAAAAACATACACGCAAACGCATCTTCTTTTTTTCTCGTGGCAGCCACCATTAAGGATATAGCCACCGAAAAAAGATAATAACCAGGAATTTGAAATAACCTGAATAAAACCAAAATCAAGATACGGGGTCAGGTACCCCCAGGGGACACCCGACCTCGATCAGGACAACTCAAAAGAATAACAAAATATCAAATAGGATAGAGAAGGAGGCCTACTTCCTCCAAAAAGTGTCTGTCCCAAGCACGAGGGACAAGCGGTTTGACCCCACTCGTCCCGGACTAGGGACGGGTACCGTGCACGAACAACCCCCTCCCCCGACTAAGACATTCAACCAAAATATGACGTGCAGTCTGAGGAAACAAGCACTAATCACAATAAGAGTCAGGAGGGGTAGAATTCCGCGAGTGTGTCCGATTCGGAGACAACAGAAAATGACTTGATACCGTCATATTTGCGCATCAGCAACGGAACTGGAGCCCCACTCACTACTCCCGAATTCTCCCCTATCCGAATACATTACGAAAACAGACGTCCACACCATAAATCCAACTTAAATCCTTTTTAGATTAAAGATACAGCAAACACCGAAAACCAACTCTGTACACTGGAATCTCTTTATATTACATTTAGAAACCCCACTTTAAACTCCGAAACAAGCTCATTTCCACTTCTACTACAACTATGATCACCCACGAATTAAACGCCAAATCCACTACCCCGGAAAACACAACCCATATTGTTGTTATTATCTCCACCTTTTTTACAAGGAAGACACCCAAAACTAATTAATCTCAGTTTTTAATTGAAAAACAAAAACATATTTCCTATTTCCTAACAGTTAAAAGGCCTGCTTCCCATTTCCCATATAATATATATATATATATATATATATATATATATATATATATATATATATATATATATATATATATATATATATATATATAAATATCTGATAACTTCTCTAAAAAATTCTTATGTTTGTATATATTCTTAATGTCATATCCTTGAAAATGGGTTCCTACCCGAAATGTCGGTACCAAGAAGTTAAAATATAATAATGAACTTCCTAAATGCAGCCTGTTTATTTATCCTAAAAATACGTATACGCCTGGCAACGCGCAACCCCTCTGCTCTAAAAAAAAAAGAGAGAAAAAAAAAATATATATATATATATATATATATATATATATATATATATATATATATATATATATATATATATATATATATATATATATATTTATTTATTAAATTCGACTGCGATGACTGCTTGATTAAGTTTACGTTGCAGCTTTTAACTTTTTCAATGTTCATCTTTTCAGAAAACTAAAGGTGGGAATAAATGATGGCAAATGGCATTCTTAAAACTTTTTCATCTTTCAATTTTCATAAGTGACTATTTCTTGATCGGGAAAAGGGATTGTAGAAAATCATCATCGTAATTTATGCCCAAGTAGGCCCTCGCCAGATGGCCGATAACTGAAAAGTAAATAAACAAAAAAGCATAGCTCTCAAAGAGAGTCCTATCAATACAATATTCTATGTACTATTAGAGGCTATAAAATGGCAGACTAAAGTATTCATTTGTACAAAATAAAATTTTCATAAATAAACTTAGAATAAAACAAACGGAGTTAGCGAACTTAAAACGCAAAGTAAATAAAGTGTAAATGAATAGAGGAAAAAAATTAAAAAATATCACCGTAAACCATTTTTTCGCAGGATGAATTTGGCACGCATTCTTTGTGTAACTAAAACAATATTTATGTACGAGGTGCGGTCAATAAGTTTTGCAATTTGGATATAAGGAAACGACATATGAGGAAAAGTGTTTTATTATTTTTCAATATAACTACCCTCGACTTCAATGCACTTGCGCCACTTGTCCCTGAGGCTTCGAAGTCCCGACAACCAGAAATCTCCCGACTGCTGTTCAATCCACTCCTGGACGGCGAGCTGGACATCCTCATCGTCCCCAAATCGGCGTCCACGCAGTGCAGCCTTGAGCTGGCGGAATAAAAAGTAGTCGCTAGGGGCCAGATCTGGACTGTAGGGCTGGGTAGGGTGGTTGAGCTCCTCGAATCCGCACTCGCGCAGGGCAGCTTGTGCAACTCTGGCCTTGTGGACTTTGACGACGTTGAAGTCGATCATGGGGCATGAGGTTTCTAGGAACCCAACGGGCAGAGACCTTGGTCATGGCCAAATCGTCGTGGATGATGTTGATAACACTTCCATGTGATATTCCAAGTTCTCGCTCGATTTCTTCGACCTTCACCCGTCGATTTTTGAGGATCCTCCTCTCCACACGGGCCACATTGTTCTCGTTGGTCACGTCTGACGGGCGTCCTGGACGGGGGTCATCTTCAAAGGACTTACGACCATGGCGGAACTCCCTATTCCAGCGAGCAATGGTTGCATAGGAAGGGGCGGTGTCGGTGTACACTGCAACCATGCGGTCATGGATCTCTTTTGCATTCTTGCCTTCCTTGGTCCAAAATTTGATCACTGCGCGGTGCTCAACCTTCTCCATTGTTGAAAGATTTGTGACTGACGATCTTCGATCAGCTACTGCTTTTTAAATAAACGAGGAAGGAGCATGCGGCTGCAGGTCCTGACTTGTCATAACTTGTCCTAACACCCCCACAAACAGCCATACCCCTTCCTCTGTTTTGCCCTACAGATTCGCAAAACTTATTGACCGCCCCTCGTATCTTTTTCCACCGCACTATTGGCCTTTGAATTGGGTGGGGGCGCTGTGTGCTGTAACATCCCCCCTTCCAGTATAAGTTAATTCAGACAGAATATCATCCACTTGGCCCGCGGTCAAACACTCAATGCATACATTTCCCCTTTTGACGGAGTCTAACAACCCTTACCACATCATGATACTCAGTGTGTTTGTATTACCTGTACAAACAAGTTTATTCTCATCCATTATTATTATTACTACCTTAGAATAATGTCGGTCAATATCAGTTGATTTTTATGGGTCTCGTCGTCATGGTGATTTTAGCTGTTTATATTTTACATGTGGGCTCGGGATAGCCGAGTGGAGACACCGCTTCCGATAACAGGGAATTCTCTCACGTCGGGTGTGGTTAGTCGCAGGATGGAGTTTCGATTCGGGTCGCCTTTCCAGAGACTGCCATACGCTGTAGATGCGTGTGGTTCGGAGCCCACGTTAATCATTAGGTCCAAATTAAGAAATAAAGACATCTTAAATCAGTGCAGATCACTGGTACAACTCCTATCATTAAAATAAATACTCGGATTTTCCATCATGTGTCATTCAAACGGCTTTTCCATTACCTGCAAGTTTGTTGAGAGGAAAGTGAAAAGAGTAGAGATCTCTGCTCTGAAGCGTGCGGGCCACAACAAAACAGACACCGCGAAGCGGCTCATCGTCAGCCGGATGACTGTCCAAAGAGTGGCAGAGGGGCTCAAGAACGGGGAAGACCTCAAAAATCTACCTCGTTCAGGCAGACCTCAAGTTGTCAGCTGTTTGGCTCTGAGAAAGGATTTCGAAAGTGCTCAGAAACTTAAAATGATTGCACTTGCGAAGAACATCTGGGTGGTCACGGTGTCCACTGCCGTCAAGAGCTTGAGATGCGAGGACCGTATGCGAGCGTCGCCTAAAGACGACTTGAACATATATGGTAATCGAATTCTCAATTTCTTTCTGATAAAAAAACCTTCCGGTCGATCCGGTCATCAACAAGAAGAACGACCGCGTAGTAAGCTTCGGCCAGGGCGTTTTCTAGGTCCGCTACGTGTCCAAGAGCAAGCGCTCGGCCTCAGTGATGATAAAAGCGTCGTGGATTCGAATAGTAAGATGCCGCCGTCGGTGAGGTTCGCGGTCGGCTACACGCTTACCACGGCCGATTACACTGACATCTTTGCCACGCAAGTCCTTCCCTGGGTATGGAAGATCACGAAGAAGGCGGACTACGTCTTTCAGCAGGACGGTGCTCCGGCCCACACGGCACACGAACTTCTGGTCGAAGGACTTTTGGCCGCCGCAGTCGTCCAACCTCAATCCCCTCGATTACTGCATGTGGGAGCGTGTCAAGGGCAAGGTCCGCCACAGCACCGTCGACGAACTAAAGTCCTCCGTCAACCGCGTGTGGGGCAACAGGAGGAAGGACTTCATCCGAAAGGTGTTCGTGGCCTTCAGGTCTCGCCTGGAGCGTGGACTTGCCGCCGAGGACGGCCACATTGAATTAAATTACAATTTAAACACATTTCTATGTTAGAACAACAAAAACGTGTCTGCCTCAAAACTATCATTGTGTCCTTTGTTGAGAGTGCCGTAACGAGTGTAACAGGACATTCGGAATACCAGGTCGGTCTCCTGACTTGTTATGATTTTTTCTAGGTTAGGTTTATTTCGGTATTCGGCCATATATATATATATATATATATATATATATATATATATATATATATATATATATATATATATATATTAGAATACATTATACATGGATTTTATTGAAAAACGTACAAATCAGTGAGAGGGCTGGTGCTGCTTGCCAAACGCAAGACTCATTTCCCTCTTCCTCTACGAGTCTACTGAGACAGATGCTGTTTGACAGAATTTATTTATTAGGATGGGGATGAGAAGAGTGGGCCGGATTGCAATATTAATGCCGAACAAGATGGCGGGGCATAGGTTGCCCGCGCATGCACTAAGACCATAAAAGTAGCTGATCGTTCGCTCACAACCCCCTTCACATCCTTCATCAGGACAATGCGCACTACTGTCGAAAATTAGAGAACAAAATAGCTAAACTTTACCTCGTTGCAAATATTCGTTTAGTATCCATGAAAATTGCCCATATCGTTTGAATGAAATTTGCCGCTGATCATGTCCAAGTTTAATTTCATACAACTGAGGATAAAGTAAAAAGAGCGAAAGGAAAGTAAAAAGAGCAAAAGGAAAGTAAAAAGAGCAAAAGGAAAGTAAAAAGAGCGAAAGGAAAGTAAAAAGAGCAAAAGGAAAGTAAAAAGAGCAAAAGGAAAGTAAAAAGAGCAAAAGGAAAGTAAAAAGAGCAAAAGGAAAGTAAAAAGAGCAAAAGGAAAGTAAAAAGAGCAAAAGGAAAGTAAAAAGAGCAAAAGGAAAGTAAAAAGAGCAAAAGGAAAGTAAAAAGAGAAAAGGAAAGTAAAAAGAGCAAAAGGAAAGTAAAAAGAGCAAAAGGAAAGTAAAAAGAGCAAAAGGAAAGTAAAAAGAGCAAAAGGAAAGTAAAAAGAGCAAAAGGAAAGTAAAAAGAGCAAAAGGAAAGTAAAAAGAGCGAAAGGAAAGTAAAAAGAGCGAAAGGAAAGTAAAAAGAGCAAAAGGAAAGTAAAAAGAGCAAAAGGAAAGTAAAAATAGCAAAAGGAAAGTAAAAAGAGCAAAAGGAAAGTAAAAAGAGCAAAAGGAAAGTAAAAAGAGCAAAAGGAAAGTAAATGTTTATTTGACGAAAGCATACGTCCAAAACTAGAGAACGATAACTTTAGGTTTACACGTAAAATTCGTAACGTATCTATGGCAGCACTGCTTCATGCGTATTGTAGACTGCAATTGATGATATTACTCAGTTATGGAGATTCGTGCTTAAGATATTTGCGGTTTATGGTCGCTCATTAAAAAACCTATCAGGATGGCGAGACGAGTTAACGTCAACAAATCTTTCGGAAAGTATATTGTCCAGTGGAAGAGTGAAATAAATACTGTCTGACATTTCGAAGCATTGTAATCTGTCAAAAAGTGTGATTTCACGCAAAAAATAAAGCTCTGCAGAGGATACCGCCCGGGTCCTGCGACTCGAAGAAGAAAAGGGGTCGCCGTCGAAAAACCACTTTAAGGAACATTTGAAACCAGCCGATATTTTCCGACAAGTTGCAGAGAACCTGGACCTGAATGTATCTCGCCAGACTCACTTACGTCACTCGAGAGGAGGAATTCATAACTCAGTCTCATTCTAAGGAACCACTCATGGGTAAAAAGAAAAAAGTATCTAGGTTGGCCTTCGCTTATGAGCTTGTCCTGTGGAGTGCTGAAAAGTGGGAAAATGTTTTTCATCGACGAAAGCAAATTTAATTTGCTGAGGTTGGATGGGAAGCACCATGTATCGCGTCGTACTGGGGAACGATTTGGAGATGGAGCGTTAGCATGGCTTCAAGCACTGGAGTGTGTTCGCTCGTCTGTTTACGCAGCAAAGTAGATGATGCGTTATAGAGAGTCGGCTTCAGAGACATGTAATCCCCTATCTCCGAACATCGGGAGTATGTGAGCCTGTTTTGATGCAGGACCATGATCCGTCTCGCACAGAATAGGCGGTGAAGTAGTACTTGGATATTGAGAATTTCGACGTAATGAATTGTGCTGCCGAAAACCAGATAGAAACCTTAAGGAAGATAATCGGTGAGAAGGTTATGGCAGGAAAAGGGTGAATGTTAAAGAGGAATGGAATGAAATCACGTCCCAACGATACGACGCATTGGTGAAAGTCCGGCGGCCGCAGGTGTGCTCGCGTTATTGCCGGCACACTTGTTTTGTTCACTTGTCTACGAGATAATTGCGTTACTTTAGTTATGGCTGCATTCGGGCGGTACTGGAGAATGCGCACCAAAGGTACTTATTTATCTTTATTCACAAAAATGGGGATTTTCCCCTTCAAAGTTTGAAGCGAAACTAACGAGGGCATCAAGTGCAGAGTTTGGAAAGGAAGGATGTCTGCGATGAAAGTAGTGAATATGGAGGAAAGGAAATGTGTGGAAGATATATAGCCACCGACCCCCCCCCTACATCCATTGGCCCTGGAGAGCACGGAATCCTCCGGATGTCGACTGCAGCATGGTTTCCTTTCCACACCTGGTGCCTCATTGCAGGGGATAGTAATAACACCCAAAAATAGGTAGAAGAGAAAAGGGGTGGGGAGAATGCAGGCGGTAACCACGACCTCGATCAGGGATGAATGAACGAAGGCCGGTCGGCGACTAGCCTACGATGGTATCCGCCGGCCAAGCAAAGAGGCGAAGAAGGGGCATAATGGAAATGTCTTGAAGGAATAAACTCAGGTAGTTTAAATTTAGCTCGAGAATGCCAGCAACACTAGGGCCGGGAGGGCGTCACGCCCTACCGGCCCGTTATTTATTATTTTTAAAGAGCCCATTTGGCGACAGCCTACTAGGGCAAAGGTCGCCGTACTTACGCTAATACTAGGCTAGATTCAAAATCAAGTAGCATGATAATCAAGAAAAAAAGAAACAAAGGCTAAAACAAACTAAAAGAAACAACAAATAAAATAAAAACCAAGATAAGCAAAAAGGAAGCGCGCTCCGGCGTCGGGGGTAGGCCCGACTCCCCACGGCAGAGAATATGCGACCAACACCAAAGAGAGTCAAATAAAATAACGTCAGCTAATCAGCAATTCTGTGTACACGAACCCATCCCAAGTACAAGGGGCAAGCGCGTAAATATCACCCAGACTGGGATATTCAACAAGAATGTGCCGAACAGTCTGGGGCACAACGCAGTCGTCAAAAGAAGGTACAGGCGAGCGCTCCATCAAATGGCGGTGCGTCCCTCGAGTGTGTCCAATTCGGAGACGACAGAAAGAAACCTGAAGCCGTCGCGGCATTGTGGGGTAGGTCCATGGGAACAGTCACGGCGCAATGGCACGAACCGTCTCGCATCTTCTTTACCAAGCAGCTCGGAGGGCTGCACGGATCCCTGCCATGTAATCGGTGTGAGGAAGAGTGAAAGACTGATCTTGACATCTGCCCGGTTCACCAAAACCGTGGCGTCACGGATATCGCGAACCAGGGGATGCGGAGATTCCAATGCCCCGAGAGCACTCAGGGCGCTTTGTGAGTCGCTATAAATCGCAATTAGGTATCTTTACCGGGCGCGTCGCTTTGTCTTCCGTAACGAACGGTGTATTGAAACTAACTCGGCCGCGAAGACACGCAGCGCCTGGTAGAGCCCCGCTGACTTCAAACAGAGGGGATACGGCGTGGAAACCGACCCTCCTTTTGGGACTTGGAGCCATCCGTATACACTCATACGGTTCCAGCGTCACAAAGGGTGTACTCCAAAAAGGCAGAACGCAATACTCCCGGCAGGGTAGAAACTTTGGGAGCAGAGGCGTGGCGACAAATAGTCAAAGGTAGTACCATCCAGGGTGGCGTCCTGGACAGAACCAGAGGCGCCACTGGCCCGAAGGCTTTACAGAACTCTCGAATAAGTTTCCTAGCACTAAATCCAAATGGCCTAGGGTATGACTGGCGTCTCTCAGCGACATAGGCCCCGTCGAGATCAGCTGCGAATGCAGTGAGAGCTGTTGGTGACTGAGGGAGGCACCGGGCTGGCGCGTACAGGCGAATAATGCACTGTGCCAGGCGCATAGCGAGTGGCATCTTCCCAGCATCGAAAAGTAGGCTCTCAATGGGTGATCTGCGGGAGCCACCGCTCCCCAGGCGAATGCCATTGTGCTGGATCGAGTCCACCTTCCCCAATACACACTCAGCTGCGGATGCATAAACTTACATCAGCATTCGAGCGTGGAACGAACAAACGGTCGATAAAAAAGTAAGGCAGTAGCCCTATCAGCGCCCCAGGCGTTGAACGTCACGGAACGGAGAATATCCATGGCGCAGCTATAAGAGACCCTAAGGCTACGAAAATGAGCTTCCCAGGTGTGGAATCGGTCAAATACAAGACGAAGGAAATGGTGCAATTTACCCAATTCCAGAGGAACCACATTTAGAAACAAGTCTGGCTCATGGGGGAGCCGTGGATCGCGGCAGAAGTGCATTATATAAGTCTTGGAGAAGGAAAGACAAAGCCTTTGGGCTTTGGCATAGCGAGAGACGCGGTTCAATGCCTGTTGTAGTCGACGCTCTAGAGTTGGCATTTGGGCCGTGCCAAAAGAGATCGAAAGGTCGTCCTCTTAGAGGAGAGCGAGAACATCTTCCGGCAGCACCGAGGTGATGCCGTTGATGCTCATAGCAATGAGTGTGACGCTAAGGACACATAACTGCAAGACCCCCTTTTCCTCCTCCATTGGGCCAGAGAGGGCTGCCCCACCCGTACGCGGAATCGACACACTCAAAAATTTAGAAATTAAGATTGTGAGGAGTGCCCTCGCCCCCATTGTGTGGAGAGCCTCCATGATATCGTATCGCCATGCGGTATCATAGGCCTTCTCCAGATAGATAAAAAACGCCGTGGGGTAATGCTGTCGAAGAAGGAAGGCCTCGCAGACGGCATTTCCCAGTCGGAGCAGATCCTCCGACGTGGAGTGGAACTTGCGGAAGCCGTACTGTGCAGAAGACAGATGGCCTCCGCTGTCCAGAAAAAAAGACAAATATAACATTTATCAATTTCTCCATCAACTTGCACATGCAGGATGTTAGAAAGATTGGGCGGAAACCGGCCAGGGTAGAGTGATCTCTCCCCGGTTTGCGAAAAGCGCGCACAGGAGCGATTCGCCAGGAGTCTGGGAGAAGACCCTCCACCCAGATCCTGTTGAACAAATCTAGCAGAAAGGTCATGCCTCGCTCACCCAGGTGTCGAAGCATGGCGTACGGAACATCGTCCGGACCATGGGCGGTGTCCGCGAACGAAGCGAGAGCAGAACGCAACTCACTCAATGTAAAGCTGTCGTTGAAGGGTCCGCCGCCTCTGGAGGTAAAATCCAGTCGTCGACCTTCAGCGAAATCACAAGGTGAATTAAGTGCTAACTGAGCACTATCTCGGCTAGAGAATAAGGAGAAAACGGTGGCGAAGGGCTAGGCCACGGACGCGGGGTCCGAGATTGCGGTCCCATTCTCCTGGAAAACGGGAATGGATGGAGGGGAGGGGGGACTTGCCCCGAATCATTTAGACACATTCCAACACCTATGATAGAGGGGTCTTCCCGTTAAGTGAGGTCACGTATGCCCAGCAAGAAGAGTGGCGGGCGTGCTTCGAAACATACCGGAACCTAGGCTTGGCTAAACGAAATTCACCAACAGTAAAATCGTTCGGGCAGGGCTTAGAGCGTATGTAGGCATAACGCTTCTGTTTGCGGGCTGCCTCACACTCGGCTGACTACCAAGGAAGCGGTCCGCATGCAAAACGGCCAGACGTTCTAGGAATAGTAGTTAGGCTCACGGCGATGAGTTTGCCGGAGAAGAACTCAACCGCCAAATCCACCGACCTAAACTCCTCGAATGAGATAGCGAAGTCAATCATTTCTTCAAATGCGGACCACCAAGCCCGCACCAAACACCAGGGCGGGCTCTCATTCAGCAGCGGACCAGAAAATGATATTGGAATGGGAAAGCAGAAAGATAGATCGAGGCAGGACAATGAAGCGGTTCTCGCGCGGTGATCCGTAAACCACATTTAGTACACCTATCTCCAACTCGTCCCTCAGGTGGCAAGGACTTGACCCTTGGTATTGGTCGAGTAATCTGCCCAGAGAGGATGTCTACCGTTGAGATCCCCGAGCAAGAGAAAGGGCCTCGGCAACCGTGCCATGATGCGGGGGAAGTCTCCGGACGTCGAAGTCTACTGACGATGCAATGTACGCAGAAATAGCATTATATATCCTATCCAGGTGCAGCTGCACAGCTACTGCCTGATAAGAGCCATTCAAAACAAAGTAAAGGGCGGAGACATCATGCCGAGTGTAAATGGCGCATCCTTCTGCCCTGCACTCATCCCGTGGTGGTGGGGCGCAAAACCCTTATAACTAGGGAGGGCGGGCAAGGGGCACGCGCTCAGCATGGTCTCCTGCAAAAAGATAGCTAAAGGAGAGTGGGCAGAGGGCACGCGCCCAGCATGGTCACCTGCAAAAAAGATAGCTAAGGGAAAACGGGAGGAGTAGAGCCTCCGCAGCTCCTCCCAGTTGGCCCGGAGTGCACAGCAATTCCATTGAGGGAATATACCCTACAGGCCTAGCTCGGATGAGATGCGGGGGCTCTTTACGAAGAGAAGACCCTCACGGGAATGGCTGTACGCTCCCCGGAGGCAGAACTCCGGGCGTTCTTAGCCGGACCAATGCACCGAAGGCGCTCCCGCCTTTAGTGGGAACTTCAGGAGTGTTGCCTGCTGTCCGTCTACCGACTGGGTAAAGGAGTGCGGCGTTTCGCCTTAGGGGAAACGGTCACGCTGGGGCAAGACCTGGTTTTAGTTGGGGCTTGGTGTTTGAAACCTTTGTTCCGACACCTGTACCAGAGGAGCGCCGGGTATGGGTAGAACCCCCAGAAGGATTCTAAATGGGCGCGGAAACGACTGTGCTCGTAGGCTGGAGGGAACTCCTGGAGTCGTCCAGGAGTTTCCTGCCACAAACCACTCCTTTCCCGAAGTTCATGGTAGAGTGCGACGTTACACTCACCGGCGTGCCATCAAGTGTCCTAAGGGCACTAATCAATGGCGCCTCGGAGGGGAATTCGATGCATCCCCCAGAAAGATCCCGTCTAAGAAACGGGTCACCTTCGGTTCTTTACCAACTAAACTAGCTAGAGCTCTCCTTTGATGGATCATGTTGCCTTTAGGCAACATGCTGCCATCGGTGGAGCGAATAATGAGGAAGCGTTTGAAGCCTGCGAGTTCGAAAACGCCATGTAACCTCTGAATGAGTGTCCCCATCGTAATCGAGGTTCCTCTCTTCGCACTTGCAATTTTGGTCTTTGTCAGGGGCTCCCCACCCGGGGAAGCACCGGTCCCGAGCGTGCCTAAAGGCAGACCCGTCCGTCCCCGTTGTTCCCACGGAGGGAGAGGAGCCCCAAGTCTTTTTTATCTTCTTATTCCTTTTTCTTTTTAGGAAATGATGGGGGGAATGAATCTGCTTTTCTCCTCCGTCGGCAGGAGCCCCTAGGCCAAATGGACCGGCCTCAGCAAGATCCTTTTCTGAAGTGGAGAAGGTCTTGGCTGTTACAGAGGCACCAGCCAGGAGAGGAGATCCCTCCTCTCCTTATAAGGCCTCTGGGGCCAAGCTTTCTCAGGGGCGGTCTCGAGTTGGTTCTGTGATTGGCACTGAGGCCGGGCTCGACCCCATGGAAGATGCTACCGTCTAGGGCTGTGTCACTTCAGTGACCATGTCCATATCAGGGGGGGGGGGCTCCTTGTGCCCCCCTACCCCAAACATCACGAATCCTCTTTGAGGTACCTTTTGGCCTGTCTTGGGCTGGCGAACCGGCATCCGTCGGGTAAGAGAGGGGGGCGGGTACAGTGACCCCCTATAAACTCGATCTGCACGCCAGCAGGACTTTAGTCGGCACGGGCCGACGGGCTCTGTTAGCTCTATCGAGCCTCTCCCACCGGGAGTGGTCAATTATGAGCCCCTGGTGTGCTTTCTTGGCAGTCCCCTGTGAAAGTAAGGGAGGACTGCCGCTTGTAAGAGGGAGTCGCCCAAGGGTCCCTTGAGAGAAGAGGGTGAGGGGGTCTTCTGCACCCGTAGGCCGGCCTAGGAGAGGAGTAAGCCTCGTCTCCGGTCAAAGAGGTTTGGAGAGTCCCTGCAAAATCACAGGGGGCGGGACCTTTCTTTATGCTAGGGAGCTGCCCGAGAGCAGCTCCGATGGTATTAATGGGGAAGTGGAGAAGTTTTGTTTTTTTACGTTTCCATTATTGGGCATGGGGTGACCCTATTTGTATCACGGGACGCAAACGATAATCACCCCTCGCAGTAGCCCGCTCTGCGAGGCGCGAGTTCGGAGCCAGCAAAGCCAGCTGCCCCGATTCAAGACCACTCCTACCGCCAAGTATCTAGGCAGCCCTTCGGCATGGCGGCTCCACCTTGGGCTGGGTGTAAAATTGATAGACAGTGAAAGGAGAGAGAAAGGGTATGTGAGGAAGATGAGGGTGGTGGTGTGGCAGGTTGTTACGTCCCCCCCACAAAAAAAAAGGAGCTCAGGGGTGATGGGGCAGCGTTATCCCTTTCCCCCTCAGCCACAATCCGTGATGGTTGGGTGAGGGGAAGCTGGTCGGTATCTACCCTTTGAAATTAGAGACTAACCAGAGAAAGTTGTGGGAGAGGTTGTAGGGAAAGTGAGAGCACAGGGTAAGGAGACAGGGTGTAAGAAAGAAAAAGCTAAGCTGGGGCCAGACGGGGCGCTGAGTCCCATCAAATCCAATTATGGAAACTATGCACCACCAAGCCACAAACTCTCGTAATTGGCACAAACAATTTGTGGGAGCATCGTTCAACTTGCCCCCACCTCCTGACTTGCAAAGTTGCATATATATCCGTAAACGCACAGAGCGACCGGGAAAGTCTTTCGAGGCCTCTGAGAGAAGACCAGGAATGCCTTAATTTCTTTCGCTTCCGCCCAGTGTCAGACATTAATGGGAACAAACTCCCCAAAAATGGGTTAAACAAAACTATCAATCAGAATTTACCTCGCCAGTGAGATAACTAGAGTCCCCTCATGGCTTCTTTCCTTGGGTTGAATGAAGCCTTAAAACCCATCGCTTTTATCAAGGCTGATATTTAGAAAAATGTCATTTAAAATCTGGATCTTCGTATTAATAAGTGTGTAGAATGAAAAAGAGATCATTTTTAACATGTAATTTAGTTAAATAAAACTATAAACTTCGCTCTTTCGAATATATTTTTTTATTTCCATCCTTCTAGCTTTAAGGAATGGTGATATACGGTTGTTCAAAACCAGACACATTTTTACTGGTCAGCCTGTATAATCAATTATAATACTAATATATTTTGTTTACTTGTAAAGAAGCTTTGTGATTACGAAGGAATTGAAATGTAGGAATTGTATACAAAGGCTTCTCCGGTGAATAAACTCAGATATTCTTGTAATTATAGTTTCCAGGCTACGGAAATTCGGTTATTTATTTAACGCTATGCGAAAGCTGTAGTTTCTATGGGTCCGAAAATTCAGTTGATTTATTTAACGCTATAAGAAAGAATATAAGAAAAGGAGTCTGCAAAAGGCTAATCAATAGCTTATACGCGGCAGCTCATGTTCCCGTCACCAAGTTCAGTCCCACCTAGCATCCTCATCTATCCAGTCAATTATTAAAACTCCCCAGTGAGGATGCTTCTATTATCTGACTATTGAGCCTATTCCATTTATCTAACAATTTCTACCAATCTCTTTCCTAAACGTAAACTTGTCAAGAGTAAACTATGAAGATTTAGTTCCTTTCCCCACAAGGTAAGATCCTCAACTTATGAATCATCTGTAACCCTTCTTTGCACGGACTCCAGCACACCAATATACATACTATAATGCGGCGACTTAAATTGCACAGCACAGTCAATAAGATGAGGCTACCTAATACCAGGTACAGTTTCAGAATAACATCAGTACTTCGATTTCTTACGCTCCTCCCAATAAACCCTAATACCTTATTAACTCTATTTATAGCCCTAAGGAGAGCTTTCTGCGCTGGAGGTCAGAACTTACAAGGACACCCAAGTCTCTTTCGCATTCTGACCTTCCTAAAACTCTCCCATTCAATTTATAATTATTCAGTGGATTATCCCTACAAATACTAAGTACCGTCATCATAAAAGTTTTTTTGCGTAGTCTATGGTTATTTCTATACCTCCGGAAATTAGTGGATTTATTTCATGTTCTTAGTCTATCTGGTTTCTATGGCTATGGAAATTCGGTTGAATACACTGGTAAAAAAAACATGGTTCTGAATCAAAATAGTCTGATTCTAGGGTATGTGCTGAATTCAATAATGACATTCATATAGCTGTATTGGGATTAGTTTCCATAACCAGAATATCTATATATTTGATGCACCATGTTATTCATACACTAATTATATGTTAATTGGTTCCACCTATGCAATAATATTTTCCTAATTTGTGCTTTTTTGTTTGTTTCAGATTGCTGGTTCATGATCGTGCATATCTATAACTGTCTAATTTCTAATTACTCTGAACTTTACAAAACATGGAACGTGCTAAGTGCGTGAACGATGCTGATCGTTTTTGTTACATATGTGGCTCCTTCACTCTTGGTAGCCTCAAAAAAACAATCACAAAAGCTGTTCGACTGAACTACAAAAGTTACTTCAAATGTCCTTTGGGTGACCAAGACAAGAAATGGGCATCTCATATATGTAGTTTCTAAGTCTTGTGTCAACCACCTGAGCGAGTGGATGTGTGGTAAGAAAAGATCAGGAATGCCGTTTGTTGTACCAATGATATGGCGTAAACCCAAAGACCACAGCAGTGACTGCTACTTATGTCTCACAAACATGAAGGGAATAACCATCAAAACACGAGGCAAGGTGCAATACCACAATATTACTTCTGCAATCCGACCAGTTCCGCACAGCGCTGAACTCCCAATCCCAAATCCACCGGCTGAACAAGAATTGATGAGTGATTCCGATTTTAATTCTACCTCAAATGAATACAACTACCAGGATACTGTGAGGACGTAGTATCTCTCATGCAACAATTCTGCAAGTCTGAACCATACAAGTCAGATGATTGGAGGCTGTTTATAGACTCTTGAAAAGACTCTGAAAGCTGTTCTTTTACACAATGGCAATCGGTTTGCATCTGGCCGAATAGCATATGCAGCAAAGATGGTTGAGAGCTATGAAACAATGAAGATTTTGTAAGCCGCTATAGAGTACGAGAAACACCAGTGGAAGATATGTAGGGACCTCAAAGTCATATTTTTACTACTGGGCCTTCAGAGTGGCTACACAAAGCACATGTGCTTTTTGTGTTTGTGGGACAGCAGAACTTATGCAGAGCACTTTGTGAGAAAGGAATGGCTGACAAGACCAAGAGATGCGCCTGGAAGGTTCAACTGTGTTCACAATCCTCTTGTAGATCCAGAAAAGATATTTTTGCCTCTACTGCATCTATACCTTAGTTTGGCTAAAGATTTCATCATGGCTATGGATCAATATAGTACTAGGTTTCGATACTTATGTCAAAAACTAGGTGGTGTGGTTTCCGAAGCCAAATTGAAAGCAGGTGTCTTGAATGGACCACATATTCGCATACTAGATCATGATAGCGAATTCACCAAGGCCTTGAACCCACTGGAGAAAAACTCATGGGAATAATTTGTTAATGTGTCAAAGCATTTTCTTGGAAACTATCGTGCTGACAACTACAAAGAAATCGTTACAACCATGCTGCAGAATTATCATGCATTGGGAGCAAGGATGTCCTTGAAATTGTATTTTTTCCACTATAAATATTGATTTTTTCCCAGATAACCTTGGAAACATTAGTGATGAACACGGTGAAAGATTTCATCAGGATATCGCCATAATGGAGAGCAGATATGAAGGACAATTCAGTCTTAACATGATGGGCGACTATTGCTCGACGCTGCAACGAGAAGTAAGCGAGCTGTACAAACAAAAGGGCCAAAGTTCAGAAGCACTTTTAGAACTTATAAAGGATTTGAACTTATGCTTTATGGTATAATTTCTTATGAGCTTATCTGTGGTGTGTCTAATATCGTTATCTTGCGTGAGACAATTAATGTCATCATATTTACTATTTTTCTGATCGTTTAAGAAAGTAGATCTGATAGTAGAATAAAACATCTAAATCATACTCAACAATGTGAAATTAGTCATGTAAGCACAGTCACATAAGAGACAAGCTGGTCTGTTTGGAGTTAAATATCTGTTGCACGAGACAAGTGACGGAATATTGAATATGTGTACTATTGATTTTTTGATAAAACCTCGTCTGAGAGAACAGAACAAATATCAGATTCAAATTCAGTAATATGAAATTAGTTGTGTGAGCATGATCACATATGTGAACCATTTTGGCTGTTGACCAGTGTTATTTAACGCTATGCGTATACTAGCTAGGCACTCCACTTCATATATGCATTTTATACTAGCCATGTTTTATGTTTGGTTTCCTTGATAAAGAAGCAGGAACAGCATAAGTGCTGCTTAGCAGGAGAACTAATCTTATTGAGGAAATGAATCGGATTCTGCACAGTAGGCATGAAACCGGAAATGAATAAGTCTGGGTCGGTCGAGTATTCAAATTATGTCATGGGAGAAAATCTGAGCGTTACAGAGGTGGCGCGAAGAGAAACGAAGGAAAATTACGTGGAATATGGGAGAAAGGAGGGAGGGAGGGAGGATTTGATTAAAGTTCTTCCAATCCTGAAACGTTTTAACAAAGTTGCGAAGAGAGCTATTGACCTGTATACGACCAACAAAGAGGATAACGTTGCGCATAGTGAGAGATTTCAAGGTGATACAGCCAGATTATATATGATGCAGTGATGGTTGGGTGGGGCAAAAAAATACCCGAGTCCAAATGGTTCAGATTTTATTTACAAAGTTTATTAGCAAAGTAAAGTCCGAAATAAAGAGAAAAAAAGGGTTCGGATAAAATAGAACACTTTTTAGGGAATCAATTACCCATCTTGCTAGCTTAGTGGCGTTTGATCTCTATGCCTGTGAACCGGGTTCGATAACTGAGATAGGGAAGACAAAAAGAAATCGGCATTCCCAGGGAGCTCACTATGCAGGCGGCAGACAGAGCGTCCACACAACAAAAGTCCTCATAACAGCTATGTCTATGCCGTCCCCCTTTGCCTCGGGACCACAGTTGCATCACTTCTGTCCCATAACCTGCCATTTTTTTAAAGAGCCCATCTGGCAACTAGGTGCTAGGGTAAAAGTCGCTGTAATCAAATTAAAACCTGCTGCGAGGCTAGATTAAAAATATATATATGCCAAAACCAAAGCCAAAAACAAAAGAAGGGAGATAACGCAGTCGTCGCATCTTCTTTCTTTTAAGATCCCATGTGGCGACTGCCTACTTGGGCATAAGTCGCCGTACTCACCATGACAACATAGTATTAGGCTATTTTAGAATAACAACAAAAAACAACATCAATAAAAAAGAAAAAAGGCAGCAAGCAGGAAGCAGGCTCCAGCGTCGGGGAAGGTCCGCCTCCCCCCGTCGCAGGGACGTGCGACCTACTGAGAGAAAAAAAAAACCTAGTTAAATAAACGGGAGAAGGCCGGCCTCCTCTAAAAAATAATAAAGTGCATACGTCAATGTGCATGAACCCATCCCGAGTACAAGGAATAAGCTGTAGCGACCCCGAGCAGCCCGGTACCGGGAAAGGTAACGAGCGAGAAGATCGCCCAGACTGGGGCATTCAACAAGAATGTGCCAAACAGTCTGGGAGAAAACGCTGTCTTCACAGTTACGCGCAGGAGACCGCTCCATCAAAGAGCGGTGCGTCCCGCGAGTGTGTCCAATTCGGAGACGATGGAGAGCAACCTGAAGCCTTCGCGGCATTGGGGAGGTATGTGCATGGGAACACTCGCGGCGCAATGGCACTTGGGTTCCCTTCGACCGTCTCCCATTTTCTTTGCATGCAGCCCAGAGAACTGCCCGTATTCTTGCCATATAGTCGGTGTGAGGAAGAGCGAAACGCTGATCCGGTCGCCCAACCCTCGCGGAATCTTTGGCGCCCTCACCAGCGCGCTCATTCTCCGCAATTCCTACATGTCCAGGAACCCAGCAGAAGATAATCTCGACATCCGCCCGGCTTGCCAAAACAGTGGATTCACGGATATCGCGAACCAGGGGATGCGGAGATTCCAATGCACCGAGATCACTCAGGGCGCTTTGTGAGCCGCTATAAATGACAATCCGGGTCTCCGAACCGAGAACGTCGGGTAATCTCAGTACCAAGTGGTGTATTGCCACCAGCTCGGCCGGGAAGACAGACGCAGCGCATGGCAGAGCCCTGCTGACTTCAAACAGAGGGAAAACAGCGTGGAAGCAGACCCCCACTTGTGAGGTGGAGCCATCCGTATACACTGGCACGGTTCCAGCATGACACAAAGTGTGCTCCGAAAAGGTCGAACGCAATACTCCCGGCGATGTAGAAGCTTTAGGAGCAGAGGCGTGGCGACAAATAGCCAAAGGTGGTACCCTCCAGTGTGGCGTCCTGAGAGGAACCGGGGGCGCCACCGGCACGAGAGTTATACCTAGCTCTCGAATGGGTTTCCTAGCCTTAAGCCCAAAAGGCCTAGGGTATAACTGGCATCTCTGGGCGGTAGAGACACCGTTGAAATCAGCTGCGGATGCAGTGAGAGCTGTTGGTGACTGAAGGAGGCGCCGGGCTCGCGCGTACAGGCGTATAATACAATGCGCACGGCGTAGAGCGAGTGGCATCTCCCCAGCATCGACTAGTAGGCTCTCAAAGGGGGAAGTGCGGAAGGCAACGGTCGCCAGGCGAATGCCCTTGTGGTGAATCGAGTCCACTTTCCGCAATACACGCTCAGCTGCGATGCATAAAACTCGCATCTTTAGTGTAACTTCAGAGGAACAAAGGATCGATAAAAAAGTATGGCAGTAGCTCTACCAGCGCCCCAACCGCTGAACGTCACGTAGCGAAGAATATCCATGGCACGGGTACAACAGACCATAAGGCTGCGAATATGAGCCTCCCAAGTGAGGCATCGATCAAATACAACATCAAGGAAACGGTGCAATTCAACTAGTTGCAGGTGTAACGCATTAAGAAAAAAGTCCTGGTCAGGGTGGAGCCGTGGATGGCGGCAGAAGTGCACCACCTTAGTGTTGGACAAAGAAAACCGAAACCTGTGCGCTACGGCAGAGCGAGAGAGGCGGTTCAATGCCTGTTGCGAGTCGACGATTAGGTTGGCATCTGAGCCGCGCCAAAAGAGATCGAAAGGTCGTCCACGTAGAGCGTAGCGAGAACATCTTCCGGGGGCACCGAGGTGATGCCGTTGATGCTCAGGGCGAAGAGTGCGACACTGAGGACACTTCCCTGCGGGACACCCTCTTCCTGCTCCTTTGGGCCGGAGAGGGCTCCCCCCACCCGTACGCGGAATCGACGATCTCGCAAAAATTCAGATATAAACATTGGGAGGCGTCCCCTCGCCCCCATCGTGTGGAGAGTCTCCATGATACCGTATCGCCATGCGGTACCATAGGCCTTCTCCAGATCAAAAAACGCCGTGGCGTAGTGATATCTGAGAAGGAAAGCCTCGCAGACGGCATTTTCCAGTCGGAGCAGAGCATCCGACGTGGAGTAAAACTTGCGGAAGCCGCACTATGCAGAAGATAGATGGCCTCCGATGTCCAGAAAAAAAAGGCTGATCTAATATTTACCAACTCTAAATCAAATTGCACACGCAAGAGATTAGAGAGATTGGGCGGAAACCGGTCGGAGTAGAGTGATCTCTCTCCGGTTTGCGAAAGGCGAGCACAGTAGCGATTCGCCAAGAACCTGGGAGGAGACCTTCCACCCAGATCCTGTTGAACAAATCTAAGAGAAAGGCCATGCCTCACTCATTCAGGTGTCGAAGCATGGCGTACGGGACATCTTCCGGACCATGGGGGGGTGTCCGCGCACGAAGCAAGAGCGGAAGGCAACTCACTCACAGTAAACCTGTCTTTGAAAGGTTCTACGCCTCTGGAGATAAAGTCCGGTCGGCGGCCTTTCACGACATCACGACGTGCAAAAGGGCGAACGTTCTGGGAATAGTAGTCATGCCCGCGGCGATGAGGTTGCCGGAGAAGAACTCAACGGCTTCATCTACCGACCTAAACTCCTCAACTGAGATAGGGAATTCAGTCATTTCCTGAAATGCAGGCCACCGCGCTCGCGCCAAGCACCAACGAGGTGGGCTCTCAGGCGGCAGCCACCCAGAAAATGATATTTGAATGGAAAAGTGATCGCTACCATGGAGGTCATCAACCACCCACCAATCAAAATCACGTTGTGCATCCGGAGAGCACAGAGATCAAGGCAAGAAAATGAAGTAGTTCTCGGGCAGTGATGCGTAAACTCATCAATATTTAGGACACCTATCTCAAGCTTTTCGAACAGATCGGCAAGGACTTGTCCCCTGGGATTTATTGAGTAGTCTCCCGAGAGAAGATGTCTGCTGTTCAGATCTCCAAGCAAGGGAAAGGGCCTCGGCAACCGAGCCACGACGCAGGGGAAGTCCTCCGCGTCGAAGTCAGGTGACGGTGGAATGTACGCAGAAATAACAGTATACCTCCTATCCAGGTGAAGCTGCACAGCCATCTCGTGGTGGTGGGGTCGCAAACCCTTATACCCCGGGAGGGTGGGCAGGGGGCACGCGCCTAGCAATGTCTCCTGCATAAAAATAGCTAACGGGAAACGGGACGAGACGAGCCTACACAGCTTATCCCAGTTTGCCCGGAGTCCGCGGCAATTCCATTGAATGAATATGCCCTCCAGGCCTAGCTCGGAGACGCGGGGGCCCTCTTCCAAGAGTAGACCCTCACGGGAATGGCGATCAAGGCGGATTACGTCTTTCAGAAGGACGGTGTTCCGGCCCACACGACCAAGATCGTGCAAGAGTGGTTGGGGTCGAAATCAACTTCTGGTCGAAGGAATTTTGGCCTCTGCAGTCGCCCAACCTCAATCCCATCGACTGCAGAGTGCTTTCCTTGCTGCCGTCCTGTCCCAGCTTAGCCTCTTCTTCTTTCTGACTCTATCTTCTTACCCTGTTTCTTCACTTTCCATACAATCTCTCTCACAACTTTCTCTGGCCGGTCTCTAATTTCACAGGGTATACGCTGACCAGCTTCCTCTTACCCAACCATCCCGGATCGGGCTGGGGGCGGGGGGTGGGGCAATGCCCCCTCACTCCTGAGCTCCAGTTTGAGGTGGTGGGTTATTAGCATGTTCCACCCCCACCCTCACCTCCTTCATATACCCTTTCTCTCTCCTTTCACTGTCTATCAATGTTACGCCTAGCCCAAGGTGGAGCCGCTATGCCGATTGGTTACCTAGCCACTGGGCCGGAGGAGTGGTCCCAAATGGCGGCAGCTAGCTCTGCCGGCCTACTATTCACCCCTCGCAGAGCTGGTTGCTGCGTGGGGTGATAAGCGTTTGCGTCCCGCGATAATAATAGGGTCCCGATGTTCACATATGAAAATTCTAATACTTTCCCTCTAACATCGCCGGAGCCGCCGTCTGGTAGCTCCATCACAGGAGCCCCTCTTCCCCTCTGCTTTGCCAGGGGACCCTCCAAACCTCTTTAACTGGAGAGGAGGCTTACTTCTCTGCTATGCCTTCGGGTGCAGTGGACTCCTCCCTCACCCCCTTCTCTAGAGACTCCATTTCTACCGGGGCAGTCCCCCCTTTACTTTCCAAGGGGACTGCCAAGAAAGCAAGTGAGCGGCCCGTAATTTACCGGGAGCGGCTCGATAGGGCCAACCCCCTTAGGGAAGAAGGTTGGCAGGGCCAGCCCGCCCGTGTCCCCTAATGTCCTGCTTGCGTGCGTGACCATCTTGCAGGGGGTCAGTATACCTGCTCCTCCCTATCTTCCCCGACGGATTCCCCGTAAGGGGTGCGGTGATTTGCCTTCCTGGCTGCCGTGCTGACGGGACTCAGCGCCCCGTCCGGCCACAGCTTAACCTCTTCTTCTTTTTTTTTCTTTTGCCTCTGTACGGGTCAACGGATGCGCCCACTGGAGGGCACCGTCTGCAGGACCGTGCCTTAGAGGAGGTTTGGTTGCCTGAGTCGTCATTTTGTTTCTGGGAGGTCTTAGCACCGCAGTCCAGAGAATCTCCGTTATGCGGCTCCGCTGTTTTTAAAACGACAGTGGGAGTCGGGGGGCGGGTTACCCTGTATGGGCGCTCTTTGGACTCACGATGACCATTTGGTGCATGCCCTCGGCTCCAGGGGCAGCCCAAAATAAAATATATACTTATATGGGTAAATTTAACAAAAATAACTCCCAGAGACGTAGGTCTCTGGTCATCATGCCTTGGACCTTGACGGTAGATGCTTTGATCCCTGTTCAACAGTCGATCCTGAGTTGGATTACGACCGATTTTTAGTCTTGGAAGCGAACGGTAGTCCTCTTAGTAAGACTGACATCTTCGACATCTACGAGGATTTTGTTGAGAAATGTGACGAACCTGCCCAAATGTGGCCACGTAATGATGGCGCATTGATAGTCTAGGCGAAATCAAACGAGCAGCATCAGCGTATTAAGACCCTAGAGTCTTTAGCTTCTGTAGTCATGTCCTCTGCTTTGCAGATGTTACCCCCTCATCTAAGGCGGACTCTCAAAAACTGACCGCATCCTTCTCTATCAGCATCGAATTCACAACTTTTGCCGATGTCCTCGCCACCACCATCGCCTCTACCATCCCAATTAATTCCACCAGCTGTGTCAACATAGTCTGTTCCCTCGACAATGAACTGACTCCTGGAGTTGCTTCCATCTCTGCTTCTCCAGTGAAGACAGTTCTCTCTTACAGCCGCTTATCAAAATCTGATGTGCCACCTCTTAAAGAAAAGCGAAAGGCAAAACTCAAGCTTCTGATGCCTCCAAGCCTAAGGCTAGTATGACACGAACTACTTCCGCTAGTAGTTCAAATCAAAAATCTCCTACCCCTAAGGGTAGGAAGAAATCTACCGTTATGCTTAAATGGTAACAATGTTTCCAATTATTCATTGGAACCTCCAAGGTCTCTTCCCTAAATGGGAAGAGTTCAAGCTCCTTCTTAAGGATTACAATCCCGATTGTATTGCTTTACAGGAGACTTGCTTGGGTCTGCGAGTACATCATTTCACATCCAAACGAACAGCTTTACATGTGTGGACTTTCCTTTCTGTTCACCAAGCTGTAGAGATGATTTTGACTGGGCAGTGGATCCTGACTTGCGAGGCAGTGATCACTTCCCCATTGTAATAACACCATGTACCTTCAGTCCTCCTCCACCACCTAGCAAAAGATGGAATACAAAAAAAAAAAGCAAACTGGCCTAAGTTCAGATACCTCTCGAGCCATGATGGGTCCTTTCCTCATGAAGATATTGAAGTGGCTATTGATGATCTTCTAGCCCAAAGGCAATCTAGCAGCTAATTCCTCCATCCCGCTCTCCGGCTCAACTGTTCGTTTGGATGTGAAATGATGTGTGGCTGCCATCGTTAAGAAAGCAGACATCATTAGTTCCCAGAAATCTTTCAATCATATTTCATCTAGGGTTGTTATCATGGTCCCCCCAAAGGGGGTATCGAACATTAAAGTCGCCAATCAATAAAAAGGGAGGAGGGAGCTAAGAAATTAAATTAGCTAACTTTGTAGCTAAAACAGCTGCATCTCTTTCCTCGTCAGGATGAAGATACAGCGAACAGACCGAATAATGGCGACTGGAAAACAGGCGGACAGCAACCGCCTGCAGGCCTGTGTTAAGAGAGAGCTGGTTGTGGGGAACCCTGTTGTTAACAAAAACAGCACAACCATGAATTGGTTCTCCGGGGTTCTTATAATATCTCACAAAACCCGAAATGTTGGGTACTCGCAGACCCAAGCAAGTCTCCTGTAAAGCAATACAATCGGGATTGTAATCCTTAAGAAGGAGCTTGAACTCTTCCCATTTAGGGAAGAGACCTTGGAGGTTCCAATGAATAATTGGAAACATTGTTACCATTTAAGCATAACGGTAGATTTCTTCCTACCCTTAGGGGTAGGAGATTTTTGATTTGAACTACTAGCGGAAGTAGTTCGTGTCATACTAGCCTTAGGCTTGGAGGCATCAGAAGCTTGAGTTTTGCCTTTCGCTTTTCTTTAAGAGGTGGCACATCAGATTTTGATAAGCGGCTGTAAGAGAGAACTGTCTTCACTGGAGAAGCAGAGATGGAAGCAACTCCAGGAGTCAGTTCATTGTCGAGGGAACAGACTATGTTGACACAGCTGGTGGAATTAATTGGGATGGTAGAGGCGATGGTGGTGGCGAGGACATCGGCAAAAGTTGTGAATTCGATGCTGATAGAGAAGGATGCGGTCAGTTTTTGAGAGTCCGCCTTAGATGAGGGGGTAACATCTGCAAAGCAGAGGACATGACTACAGAAGCTAAAGACTCTAGGGTCTTAATACGCTGATGCTGCTCGTTTGATTTCGCCTAGACTATCAATGCGCCATCATTACGTGGCCACATTTGGGCAGGTTCGTCACATTTCTCAACAAAATCCTCGTAGATGTCGAAGATGTCAGTCTTACTAAGAGGACTACCGTTCGCTTCCAAGACTAAAAATCGGTCGTAATCCAACTCAGGATCGACTGTTGAACAGGGATCAAAGCATCTACCGTCAAGGTCCAAGGCATGATGACCAGAGACCTACGTCTCTGGGAGTTATTTTTGTTAAATTTACCCATATAAGTATATATTTTATTTTGGGCTGCCCCTGGAGCCGAGGGCATGCACCAAATGGTCATCGTGAGTCCAAAGAGCGCCCATACAGGGTAACCCGCCCCCCGACTCCCACTGTCGTTTTAAAAACAGCGGAGCCGCATAACGGAGATTCTCTGGACTGCGGTGCTAAGACCTCCCAGAAACAAAATGACGACTCAGGCAACCAAACCTCCTCTAAGGCACGGTCCTGCAGACGGTGCCCTCCAGTGGGCGCATCCGTTGACCCGTACAGAGGCAAAAGAAAAAAAAAGAAGAAGAGGTTAAGCTGTGGCCGGACGGGGCGCTGAGTCCCGTCAGCACGGCAGCCAGGAAGGCAAATCACCGCACCCCTTACGGGGAATCCGTCGGGGAAGATAGGGAGGAGCAGGTATACTGACCCCCTGCAAGATGGTCACGCACGCAAGCAGGACATTAGGGGACACGAGCGGGCTGGCCCTGCCAACCTTCTTCCCTAAGGGGGTTGGCCCTATCGAGCCGCTCCCGGTAAATTACGGGCCGCCCACCTGCTTTCTTGGCAGTCCCCTTGGAAAGTAAAGGGGGGACTGCCCCGGTAGAAATGGAGTCTCTAGAGAAGGGGGTGAGGGAGGAGTCCACTGCACCCGAAGGCATAGCAGAGAAGTAAGCCTCCTCTCCAGTTAAAGAGGTTTGGAGGGTCCCCTGGCAAAGCAGAGGGGAAGAGGGGCTCCTGTGATGGAGCTACCAGACGGCGGCTCCGGCGATGTTAGAGGGAAAGTATTAGAATTTTCATATGTGAACATCGGGACCCTATTATTATCGCGGGACGCAAACGCTTATCACCCCACGCAGCAACCAGCTCTGCGAGGGGTGAATAGTAGGCCGGCAGAGCTAGCTGCCGCCATTTGGGACCACTCCTCCGGCCCAGTGGCTAGGTAACCAATCGGCATAGCGGCTCCACCTTGGGCTAGGCGTAACATTGATAGACAGTGAAAGGAGAGAGAAAGGGTATATGAAGGAGGTGAGGGTGGGGGTGGAACATGCTAATAACCCACCACCTCAAACTGGAGCTCAGGAGTGAGGGGGCATTGCCCCACCTCCCGCCCCCAGCCCGATCCGGGATGGTTGGGTAAGAGGAAGCTGGTCAGCGTATACCCTGTGAAATTAGAGACCGGCCAGAGAAAGTTGTGAGAGAGATTGTATGGAAAGTGAAGAAACAGGGTAAGAAGATAGAGAGTCAGAAAGAAGAAGAGGCTAAGCTGGGACAGGACGGCAGCAAGGAAAGCACTCTGCAGTCGATGGGATTGAGGTTGGGCGACTGCAGAGGCCAAAATTCCTTCGACCAGAAGTTGATTTCGACCCCAACCACTCTTGCACGATCTTGGTCGTGTGGGCCGGAACACCGTCCTTCTGAAAGACGTAATCCGCCTTCTTGATCTTTCTCATCTAGGGCAGGAGCACTTTCGTGGCCAAGATGTCCCTGTAATCACCTCACCGGCGGCATCTTCTCGCCATTCGAACCCATGACGCCGAGTAAGCTGGATGATTGGTCCTGGACACGTAGCAGACAACTGAGACGTCCTGGCCAAGGCTTATCACTCGGTCGTTCTCCTTGTTGATAACCGGATCGACCGTGAGGGTTTTCGATATCAGAAAAAAATTAGAATTGCCACGACTCTTCTAGTCGTTGAGAAGGTGACGATAGCGCTCCAGGCGTTGTTCTCGCATACACTCGGTGAGAAGAGGCCTTTCCACGCACCTCAAGCTCTTGCCACCCCCCTTCTTGACGGCCCTGGACACTGTGGCCACCGAGATGTTCTTCTTCTTCGTGAACGGAGTCATTTTAAACTTAGGAGCACTTTCGAAGGCCTTTCTCACAGTCAAACGGTTGACAACTTGAGGTCTGCCTAAACAAGGTTGATCTTTGAGGTCTTCCTCGTTCTTGAGCCTCTCTTCGACTCTGGACGGTCATCCGGCTGACGTTGAACCGCTTGGCGATGTCGGATTTATTGTGGCCCGGGCGCTAAGGGGGGGGGGAGATCCCTATTCTTTTCACTTCCATCTTGATACACCTTCACACAATGGAAAAATGTTTTAATGACACGAGCTGGAATTGTAGAAATTTAAGTTTGTTTGACGGAACTTTTGCTATCACACACAAACCTTTCGAACGATAAAAAAACCCCGAGTGTAACAGAACTTTTGCAAAACGCCTGGAGTTGGCCTGGCAGCCAACAAGGCACTAAAGCCCGCCCTCTACAAGCAGTACATCCTTATGCACCCGAGAATGGCTGAATGGAGGCGTTCAACCTATTAACCAAAGGGAATGGGTTATTGGGACAAACTCGATCTTCCTATTAATCGCGCCCCATGCCATGGGCCCTTCAAGTCATGGTCTTTTTCAAACTCCAGGCGTTTCCTAGCCTCTCTTCTGACACAACATGAGGTCCCCAGCCATCGTCAAATCGTCTAGAAGCGAGCCACGCCTTCCCTATCCCCACAAGGGGTCGGAAGAAGGACGTGTTGCTGCTCCGAATACCAGGTGGAACAGGCTACACAGCCCCCTCGGGGCACGAAGGATACAGGTGTTCAAATATAACATGCATGAAGAGTACAAGTGCTCAAATATACAGAGGCACAATGATTACAAATTCTCAAATATATACAGACGCACGAATACTACAGGTGCTCAAATAGAAAGGAACACGGGATATTACAGGTGCTCAAATATACAGATGCAGGAAGACTACGAGAGCTCAACTATACAGACACGCGAATACTACAGGTGCTCAAATATACAGATGCAGGAAGACTACGAGCGCTCAAATATACAAACGCACGAATACTACAGGTGCTCAAATAGAAAGGAACACGAGATATTACAGGTGCTCAAATATACAGATGCAGGAAGACTACGAGCGCTCAACTATACAGACGCACGAATACTACAGGTGCTCAAATATACAGATGCAGAAAGACTACGAGCGCTCAAATATACAAACGCACGAATACTACAGGTGCTCAAATAGAAAGAAACACGATAAATTACAGGTGCTCAAATATACAGATGCAGGAAGACTACGAGGGCTCAAATATACAGACGCACGAATACTACAGGTGCTCAAATAGAAAGGAACACGCGATATTACAGGTGCTCAAATATACAGATGCAGGAAGACTACGAGCGCTCAAATATACAGACGCACGAATACTACAGGTGCTCAAATAGACAGGAACACGAGATATTACAGGTGCTCAAATATACAGATGCAGGAAGACTACGAGCGCTCAACTATACAGACGCACAAATACTACAGGTGCTCAAATATACAGATGCAGGAAGACTACGAACGCTCAAATATACAGACGCACGAATACTACAGGTGCTCAAATAGACAGGAACACGAGATATTACAGGGGCTCAAATATACAGATGCAGGAAGACTACGAGCGCTCAAATATATAGACGCACGAATACTACAGGTTCTCAAATAGAAAGGAACACAGGATATTACAGGGGCTCAAATATACAGATGCAGGAAGACTACGAGCGCTCAAATCTACAGACGCACGAATACTACAGGTGCTCAAATAGACAGGAACACGAGATATTACAGGGGCTCAAATATACAGATGCAGGAAGACTACGAACGCTCAAATATACAGACGCACGAATACTACAGGTGCTCAAATATACAGATGCAGAAAGACTACGAGCGCTCAAATATACAGACGCACGAATACTACAGGTGCTCAAATAGACAGGAACACGAGATATTACAGGTGCTCAAATATACAGATGCAGGAAGACTACGAGCGCTCAACTATACAGACGCACGAATACTACAGGTGCTCAAATATACAGATGCAGGAAGACTACGAACGCTCAAATATACAGACGCACGAATACTACAGGTGCTCAAATAGACAGGAACACGAGATATTACAGGGGCTCAAATATACAGATGCAGGAAGACTACGAGCGCTCAAATATACAGACGCACGAATACTACAGGTTCTCAAATAGAAAGGAACACAGGATATTACAGGGGCTCAAATATACAGATGCAGGAAGACTACGAGCGCTCAAATCTACAGACGCACGAATACTACAGGTGCTCAAATAGACAGGAACACGAGATATTACAGGGGCTCAAATATACAGATGCAGGAAGACTATGAACGCTCAAATATACAGACGCACGAATACTACAGGTGCTCAAATAGAAAGGAACACGATATATTACAGGGGCTCAAATATACAGATGCAGGAAGACTACGAGCGCTCAAATATACAGACGCACGAATACTACAGGTTGTCAAATAGAAAGGAACACGGGATATTACAGGTGCTCAAATATACAGATGCGGGAAGACTACGAGCGCTCAAATATACAGACGCACGAATACATTACGTCCTCAAATATAGAGGAAAGAAGGTTACAGTTGCTTAAATATACACCTATAAAGACTACAGCTACTCAAATACCGGGTGTCCAAAAATTGAGTGCGTATTTTGCTGAAATTGAAAACTTATGAAAAATTCTTGTTGAATTATGTTAATTATGTTCAAATTGTGCTCTACACAAAATTGTAGTGCTCCATGTACAGGGTGCTCCCCAAATTTTATTTGTTTTTCTATCCTTTTCAGAACCCTTTAATAATGAATACAAAAGAGCGGATTTTTGTTGCGATAGCTTGTATCAGAGGAGTGAACTTTAATAAAGTACGAGAAAAGTTCCAAAGAAAGTTTAGAAAACCTGGACCTATGGACAACGCGATCCTTTCACTTGTGAACACATTTAAAAGAACCGGATCCGTACATGACGAGAAAGAGAGAAGGAAAGGATTGACGCCAACAAACCGAACAAATTCGACAAATGTTTGAAAATGAACCAAGAACTTTGGTGAGAAAGGTCAGTCAGAGACTCGATAGGCCCAAGACAACAGTGCACAGAGTCTTGCCTTCAACACGTGATCTTAATTGAGTCGGGAAAATAAACATCATTTTTTTAATATTTTTAATATCCATTATGAAGGGATTATGAAAAGGATTGAAAAACAAGTACAAAATTTGGACACCCTGTACATGGAACACTACAATTTTGTGCAAACACAATTTAAACATAATGAACATAATTCAACAAGAACTTTTCATAAGTTTTCAATTTCATCAAAATACGCACTCAATTTTGGGACACCCGGTATAGACCCACACAGAGGTACGAGGACGACAGGGACTCAAATATACAGGCGCAAAAGAGACTACATGTCATTAAATATACAAGCCCACGAGTACAGTGATCAAAAATACATGATTACAAACACTCAGCTTATCAAATATAGAGAGGCAAGATGACTCCAGAGGCTGAAGACTACGATAGCTCAACTATAGAGGCACAAAAGACAACAGGTGCTCAAATATACAGACACAGGAAGACTACAGGTGCTCAAATATACAGACACAGGAAGACTACAGGTGCTCAAATATACACACTGGAAGACTACAGGTGCTCAAATACATACGCATGAAGACGACAGCTGTTCAAATATATAGATGAAGGGAGACTACAGATGTTCAAATATACTGACACACGAAGAATACAGGTGTTCAAATATACAGATGCACGACTACAGGTGTTCATATATAGAGGCAAGAAGATTACAGAGGTTCAAATACACAGACTCACGAAGAATATAGATGCTCAAAGATACAGTAGCCCTTAAACTCCCTCCCATAGGGCGCCGCTAACGGGAGTCGTGGGACGTCAGACGAACGTTTACTAGGCCTACCGAAATGGTAATTTGTGGCCTACCACTGCCTATACTCACTATAATGGGTGGATTCGTGGTCCGGGCCCGATGTTCATGATTCGGGGGTTATCGGCGGGACCCGGGACTGGCGGCGCTCCGGCCGGGACCTAGAAGGAAGAAAGGGCGGTAAGTAGGGGCGCAGAGGATAACGACCAGGGAAAAACTTCCCTTAGGGAACCAGCACACGTCCCACTCCCTCCACAAGCGGGTTCAAACGGTAGTTTTAGCGCATGTACTCTTCAAACGAACGCTCGGGGGTGATGATTCAAGGGTCAAGAATTCCCCCCCCCCGCCCCCTGATTGACTGATCAATGGCCGAAGAAGGTGGATAATCTCAAGTTTTGCTTGTTTGGGTTTATAGCGCTAATCTGGCGACTGCATACTAGGGCATAAGTCGCCGTAATCATTCTAGTGCCTAATACTAGGCAATATTAGAAACAAAAATCAAACATGCAAATGACCTGAAAACAAAACGAATCCAAAACAAGAAAGCATGCTGCGGCGTCGAGGGGAAATGTGGAGCGCATCACAGCGGGGCAGGACATGTAACCATCATCAAAAGAAGCAACTAAAAGGGAGGAGGCCAGCATCGTCACAAATTCAGATATTCCACAAGCCTGTGTGCACAAACTCAGGCTAAGTCCGAAAGAAAGCGATTGCTACCCTGTTCGTCACTGTACCGGGACAGGTAACATGCGAGAAAATCAAAGAGACTGGGACATTAACAATTTCTGCTGACCAAAAAGTCGAGTGCTCTCACTTATTCTGATTTATGACCTTACGACCTTCAAGACTTTCAATAATTCCCGGATTAACCTTGGGAGAACCTTGGCAATTATATCATTCGAAGAAGAATGTAAAAACATATAATGGTTTCAAATTTCGCTAGAATCAGTCGAACAGTTATGATGTTATTGCCAAAAAAATTAATTCCCGGACTAACCTTGGTAGGACTTTGGCAATTATATCAATCAAAAGAAAATGTGAAACTAGATAAGGGTTTCAAATTTCGTCAGAATCAGCCGAATAGTTAGAATATTATTACAAAACAGAAAAATAGCAAAACGGAGACCGATCGAAATAGTGAGTCGCACGCGACTAAAAAATGTAGGGAACATTCTGGGGGACAACGCAGTAGCCGCAATAAGGCGCAGATGAGCGCCTCATCAAATGGCGGTGCGTCCCACGAGTGTGTCCAATTCGGAGAAAACAGAAAGCAACCTGAAGCCGTCGCGGCATTGAGGGGTAAGCCCATGGAAACAGTCACGGCGCAATGGAATGTAACTTTAAATTCTTCTAGACAGTCTTCCATCTTTATTGCTAAGCCGGCCTGTGGGTAGCCCATATTCCTGCCAGGTAATCGGTGTGAAGAGCAAAACGCTGATCTGGTCGCTCGGGCCTCACGGACTCTTTGGCGCCCACATCGGAGCGCTCATTCCCCGCAATTCCCAAATGTCCAGAACCCAGCAGAAGATATTCTCGACATCCGCCCGGCTCGCAAAAACTGCGGCATCACGGATATCGCAAACCAGGAGATGCATGGAATCCAATGCCTCGAGAGCACTCAGGGCGCCTTGCGAGTCGTTATAAATCACAATCCGGTCTGCGAACCGGCACGTCACGTTATCTCCTGTACCGAGCGGTGTATTGCAACTAGCTCGGCCGTGAAGGCAGACGCAGGGCCTGGCAGAGTCCCGCTGACACCAAAGAGGGGACACAGCGTAGAAACCGAACCCCTCTTGAGACTTGGACCCATCCGTATACACTGGCACGGTTCCAGCGTGACACGAAGTGTGCTTCAAAAAGGCCGAACGCAATACCCCTGCCAGTGTAGAAGCTTTGGGAACAGAGGTGTGGCGACAAATAGTCAAAGGTGGTATCCTCCAGGAGGGCGCTCTGGGCAGAACCGGGGTGCTACCTGCCCGAGAGCTATAGCGAGCTCTCTAAGAAGTTGCCTAGCCCTAAACCCAAAGGGCTTAGGGTATGACTGGCGTCTCTCGGCGACATATATACCGTCAAGATCAACTGCGGATGTACTGAGAGCTGTTGGCAACTGAGCGAGTCGCCGGACTCTCGCGTACAAGCGAATAATGCACTGTGAACGGCGCAGAGCGAGTGGCATCTCCCCAACATTGACAAGTAGGCTCTCAATGGGGGACGTGCGAAAGGCAGCGGTCGCAAGGTGAAGGCCGGTGTGGTGGATCGAGTCCAGCTTCCACAATACACGCTCGGCTGCGGATGCATAACTCTCACATCCGTAGTGGAGCTTCAAACGAACAAACGATCGATAAAAAAGTAAGGCAGTAGCACTGTCAGCACCCCAGGTGCTGAACGTCACGGAGAGAAGAATATCCATCGCGCGGGAATAAGAGACCCTAAGGGTGCGAATACGAGCTTCCTGGGTGAGGCGTCGGTCAAATACAAGACCAAGGAAACGGAGCGAATCCACCAATTCAGGATGAACCCCATTTAGAAACAAGTCCGGGTTAGGGTGGAGGCATGGATGGCGGCAGAAGTGCACCACCTTAGTCTTGGCCCCCCCAAAAAATCTATCCGCTCAGGAATAGGAAGAGATGTGGTTCAGTGCCTGTTAGAATAGACGCTCTGAAGTTGGCATCAGGGTCGCACCAAAAGAGATGTAAAGGTCGTCCACGTAGAGCGTAGCGAAAACATCTCCCGGCAGCACCGAGGTGATACCGTTGATGCTCCGGGCAAATAGTGTGACACTGAGGACACCCCTGCGGCACACTCTTTCCTTCTCCATTGGGCCGGAATGGGCTCCCCCCCCCCCGCGTACGCGGAATCGAGGATCTCGCAAATAATATGGAATAAGGATTGCAAGGCGTCCCCTATCCCCATCGTGTGGATAGTTTCCATGATGCCGTATCGACATGCGGTATCATTGGCCTTCTTCAGATCGATAAACTATGTGGTGAAACGCTGTGTAAAAATGAAGGCTTTGCAGACGGCATTTTCCAGTCGTACTAGATCATCTGACGTGGATTGGAATTTGCGGAAGCCGCACTGTGCGGAAGAGTGGTGGCCTCCGCTGTCCAGGAAAAAGGCTACTCTAACATTTACCAACTTCTACATTAAATTGCACACGCATGAAGTTAGAGATATGGCGGAAACCGAGATGGGTAGTGATTTCTCCCCTACTTGCGAAAACCTTGAGCAGTAGCTATTGGCCAGGAGTCTGGGAGGATACCCTCTATCCAAATCCCGTTGAACAAATCTAACAGGAAGGCCATGCCTAGCTTAACTAGGTGTCGAAACATGGCATACAAGACATCGGCCGTAGTAAGGGCAGTGTCCGCGCACGAAGCGAGAGTGGACTGCAACTCACATTTTAAGAGAGGATTGTGGAGAATGAACCCGCTTCTTTACACCACCGGGAGGAGTCCCTCAGCAAGATCCTCCTCCGAGATGGTCTTGGCTGTCAAGGGGCATTAGCTGGGAAAGGAAGTCCCTCCTCTCCTTGTTTGTCATCAGGGGCTTGAATTGTCTGGATAGAAGCTGTCCTGGAACTTTGACCATAAAGGATGGTGCTGGTGTAGCCACCTTATATGTGTGATGGAAGAAGCAGAGCAGAGTTGACAGTCAAGCACCTGTACCTAATACTTGCCCTAGCCAGCAGGCCTTCGTCCCTCCCAGCAGGTAGAGACCTCACGGTATAAACCACCACTCGACTAAGGCTCATAAGAGGACGAAAGTGCGCCGGACAGCCAGAACCTCTGTAGATAGTAGTAGAGCAAGTATGGAAAGGGGTAGGATGGTATGCAATAAAGAGGAGTAGAGATAGGCGGGTTCACTAACGAGTAGGGTGGGTGATCACCTATTATTATCATACCTTGGTGCTAGGTCATTCCAGTATGGCATGCAGTCCACCAAGACATCATGGCTACGGAACAGAACACACTTCCTGGTACAAAGTGCTGGTAGAAAATTTTGAGGGGATAGCGATAATGATAATAGTAAATAATAATAAATATTTAATAAAAACTCTAATAATAAAAAAAATAAATACTACAACTAATAATAAAAACTTATAATACATGATCTATATAATGATATGAAAGAAAAGATCAAATACCTGAGACGTAAATTTACAAGATATGAATGCTGAAGAACTTTACAATTTCAGAGAAATTAGGATGAGAAACGATCGTCTTAGGAGAAATGGACCAGAAATTGTTAATAATGGCAATGTTGAAGAATTTCTTATCGGAAATATGAATATTCCATGTGACCATTGTGGAGCCTTGAAATTATCCAATGAGACCTTTAACTGTTGTAATATTGGAAAAGTGCAACTGCCCCAATTGCAAGTATACCCCGAGAGACCGAGGAACCTCTTTGATCTCGAGGACCAGGAAGGAGCTGCATTTCGCATGAAGATATGCAATTCCAATTGCGCATTTTCTTTTGCTTCATTTTGTGTTAAACTTGCTTTACCACCCGGAAGAGGTCCATAATGCTTTGGTATTCAGGGTCACACATATCACAACACTACAACTTTGTACCCTGCAGAAAATCCGCCACAATATGGGCAGATTTATATCATTGACGCCAATGAAGCTGTGCAGCACAGATTGCAGGCACCACAAAATAATGACTTCACCGCAAATAATGAATGAGCTAAGTGAGGTGTTGCCTGAGTGTAGTCCATACGTTAATGTATACAAGACAATGCATGTCATCGAACAAGAAGAGTAGCGAAGAGCCAGAACAGAAAATGGTCCAATACAGCACTGTCAGTTGAGATTTAGAAAGGAATAAGATCTGAGACGCTATAATTTTCCTACTAGCAATGAAATAGCTGTTGTTTTTGTGGGGGAGGATGGTGCACCACCTGTTCACAGAGATATAGTCATCTACCCTAGAAACCATCCTCCTGAAAAGATAACCTACACATCATGTCACTTAGATCCCATGACATACCCTCTACTGTTTCCTCATGGTGAACCTGGGTGGCATTGCGACATGCAGCATGCAAAGGAGCGCAGGACTGCGCATCAGTTGTAGTGACCAAGAATACACCAGTTAATAACAATCAGAGCTTTTGCAATTATGATGAAATAAGAAACTATCTTGGGTGCCGGTATGTTACTCCGCATGAAGCAATGTGGCGTCTCTCTGAATTTAAGCTACATGGAACATCACATACAGTGTACAGGCTGGTAATACATCTGGATAACCATTAGATGATTTGCTTTCAAAGAGGTAATGCCCAGGATACGGTAGAAAGGCCGCGACAAAATGATACTACCCTTACTTCTTGATTTAAATTGAATGAAGAAGATGAAAATGCTCGCCACTTCCTATATCCAGAAATTCCTGAGCACAGGAAAGAAAGACGTAACAAAAGTGTAACAAAGAACGTAGGATGCAGAGAAATAACAAAACTATCAGCAAGAATGGAATGGGCATAATAACTAAATGCCCATTATGTAATGAGCTTATATACAATTTATTTTTAAATAAATTTATCATTAAATATATATTCCGTGGAATTTCCACGGGTCCCGATAGTAAATAATAATAATAATAGCCAGTAGTAGTAATACAATAATAATATCTTAGTTTGTTTAATAAAGGCACCCCAAACCCCGTTTTCCATACTCATTGATCGACCTTTGAAGCTACGATCAGGTTACATATTCTAAGGCCCTTCTTAGTTAACATCTTTTATGGTGTTCGAACCATCAAACTCCTCATAATTAGACCCAGAAGTTTCCAATGCGCTTTAACTGATGTCAAAATCCCCACGACGCCACTAAAAGCTCAAAAAGGACAGCATCGCTCAATTACTATGCAGAAGCGTAGCGAAAACGCTGATCAAATTACCGAATAAAAAGCAATGACTCAGTTACGCTATGCGATATCTTTATCTTGATAGTGGTGTTAATAAAAGAGAGTATACAGTATACAGTGTCTGATATATTAAATAAAACTACGTATAATTAATCTCCAATGGTAAAAATAGCCTAGCCTACGCGTAGCGTTAAATAAATCGACCGAATTTCAGTTACCATAGAGACAATTACAATATCTGGCTTATTAAACGGATAAAATTCTATACAATCATGTATGCATTTATCGTAATCCGTTAATCCTCTGGGGGAATAAACTGCTTTCACGGTATTGAATAAGAAAGGAGAGAGCACACAACTCTGGAACTTACCTTGTGTGTAGAGATCAGAGCAAGTATGATAAGGGCCCCAAACCAAACCATCAACTTGGATGCTGGAGTCGGGCGATCACATTTTAAGTATGCCTAACTTTAGGCTCTCTGATGCAATGATTAATTAGCACGAATTTTTTCAACCTCAGAGATAAATGACTAAAGCTTTAAATATATATTGCGCCTTAACGATTCCATCCGATTAATCCCTTGATTCAAATGTGGCATTAAGAGCTTTACAAGCTCGAATTGACTAAATCCCTCTCGAGTACCATTTAATGATTAAATGCAAGCTGCAATTCATGAATGAGAACGATCTGCCCCAAGGCCGTTCACTTGTGCCTCTTTTCTTCATAGACAAAAACTCCGCCCACTTTGGTGAAACGTCACAGCAAAAAAATGAGTCGCGTGTAGATTATTGTGTTACTAAGGAGAGTAACAAAAATGTGCAGAATCCTACGAGGGCATGTTCTATAAGAGTGAATGGAATGAATAGACAAGGGCGAATGGGGATGGGGGGTAAAGACAAGGGTGGAAAGAACTAGAAGTCGGAGCTACAAATATGAATACCAACAGAGGACCTTCTTGGGAGCGAACAAATTTGGAATTGAATCAAAAGAAAGGGAAAGAGGGCACATGAGGGGGGTGGGGCGGAGGGGAGTGAAATGAGAAGAACCTTCCCCAAGAAGAAGACACAAGGAAATGCAGGGATGGCAAAATTTTCTGACAAATTTTTAAAAATGTGCAAAAAAGATGACTAAATGTTTCTAACAAAAGGCGTGGCATAAATAAATAACACGCTCTGGAATAGCCAACTAAAATTGGAAACGAAGCGGGGGGGACCTATTGCCGAGAATCAAGGCAAAAAAGACACGCGCGCATGCCGACACTCATACACTTCTAGTAAATTAAAAAGGCATAATTAAAAGCTATGAAAAGAGATAAAAAAACAGACCAGATTAGAGATTGGCAGAGGAAACGTGTAAAATAGATGGGAAGCATTCCAGACGAAGGGCAGACAGGGATGGCAGTCAATCAAAAAAATGACCTAATGATAAAGGAGACGAACAGAGGGGACACAAGGGGAAGGGGGGAGTTGTGGGGCTAATCGTTGCTCAGTAAATGCTCATATGTGTTGCCGTTTCACAGGCGACAAAGGACCACATCAGACCTCATATTATTCTTCTACTGCTATGAAATTGAAATCTCGTCACAATTCCCTCTTAATCTCAATCTTCCTCGTTCCTCCTCCAAACCTATTTTGCCCTCTCATGTAACACTATAGTGACCGGTTTCATGTTTACTTCTTCATGCAATTCTCCCTGCCTTCTCATATCTAACCTCATAGTACTTGTAATCCATCAGGTACCCTGGTTTTGTACCCTCAAGAGTTTGGTCATAGCACTCTTCCAAGAACCATACAGCGGGATAGTCTGGTACAATAGGGTGGCTCTGAGTATCGCCAAGAAATGTTTCCTTTTGTATCTGTGCGACGGTCCTGAAAACCTCGCTAAATGAGCCAACTTCACCTTAGCTATTCTCTTAAATTTTCGTCCAAATTCTTTTTAAAGCTGACACTATTTACTGGGAAATGTTACCTCCGTGACTGGGCGTCACGGTGGGAACGGGTAGGTGGCGCTCGAAGCCATGGCAGGCAGTCCACCTAAGATAAGGATAACTCTTGAGTTCAAAACCCTGGAGCCACCGGCATAATTTGCCTCTTCCAGAAGATCCTCTGTGAGTATCTATGTACTTGGTTTTACCTATTTTAAGCCCCAACGCTTTAGCTTCGTTCCCATACTAGTATCTCTTGCCCTCAACCATTATGCCTCTCTACCTTCCTCTTGTTGATGGGTATCAATCACTACGAACTTATGTCAAAACCTAGCTATTAGAATTAATCTTCCATGTACCACCGTACTTATTTAGGTTCAGGATCTATCTTGCTGTATTTTTGGCCGCCTTCCTTTATGTTCTCGTTGAGGTCGCAATAATTTGGGTGACGCCGTCCGCGAACTACACATAAGCTGTTCCACGGCTAAGGGGGAATGGCAAATCATTTGTATAAGTGGCGTAGAGGAGTGGGAAGAAAGAGAGCTCTCCTGAGGGAGCTCCCCCCGTCGTCTTAAAGGCAGGGCCCTTCATATCAACCGAACGCTATATACGCGTTCCTGTCTCTTATGAAGCTGCAGAGCAGACTAGTCATTTTCTTCCCAAGCTCCATCCTTACCAGCTTTGACTCGAGTCCACCCCTCCATACCTTGTCAAACGCCTGCTGCACATCACGCGCCGTCAACCATATTACCCTCACTCTTTTTTCGTTTTATCCAGCTTCTCCGTTATCAACGCTAAGGTGAGCAGAGTCAACGGCCCACCTAGGTGTCTAATACTTGCCCGAGCCCGCGGGCTTTTGACCTTCGCAGCAGGTACTGACATCACGGTATACACCGCGACTCGACTAAGGCTCAAGAGAGGACGAAAGTGCGCCAGGTAACCAGAACTTCAGTGGATAGAAGAGCAAGCTTGGACGGGGGTAGGAGGGTATGAAATAAAGAGAAGTAGAGATGGGCGAGTCCACTAACGAGTAGGGTGGGTGATCACCTATTATTATCATACCCTGGTGATAGGTGATCCAAGAATGGCATGCAGTCCACCAAGGCAACATGGCTACTGGCTAGCGGACCGAATTCTGTCCTTGTACAAAGTGCGGGTAGAAAAAGTGGTTGAGGGGATAGCCGTAATAATAATAAATAATAAGTTAAATAAATAATTAACAAATAATCATAAATAATAATAATAGATAATCAAAATAATATGTAAAATATTAATACATTATCATTTTAAATAATACTACATACTAATAACTTTACACACATACATACACGAACACACACCGCGCTTGCGGAGTAGGAGTGAAGGAACGCATACAAGACGGGGGTGAGGTTGGAATAGAGACCAAGTGGGCTTTGGAACATTGACGGATGGACTTAAGAGAACAGTAATTCTTCGGGGCATTGACGAATGGGATCAAGCAAAGGGACGAGTTTTCGCGCCATTTGTGAATGGGCTTCGAATAGAAAAGAGGCAGTCGTGGGCTTGGGGCCGGAGGCGAGTGGAAGTGGAGCGAAGGTAGTAGGACTTTGGGCACAGCGACGGGTGATTGTAAAAGCGCGCGAGTGGGCTTTAGGTTGAGATTGTGAGTGATACCGAAAGGGGCGAGTGGGTTACTAGACGAAGGGAAGCGAGTAGGCTTTAACGGATGAGACCACGGCTCAAATTAGCCTGGGGATATTCGGGAGATTTAATGCCATCCTTCACCCTGGCGAGAGACTATTCAGTAATGGAATTTGGGGAAGAGGACAGACATACGTAAAAATGTGAAACGGGAATAATAAACAAGGTTAAAAGAACTCAAGTATTAAACCGATTCAACCCAAAATACGGCGGGGTCTGTAAATAAAAGTGGCATTGGCACTCGAAACTATACACTCGAGGCCCCTTTGTGAGGGTTTGGGGGTGAACCCCTGGAGATGGTCCATACAAACACAAACATAGCCACTTAAAGGAGCAAAGTGAGTGTTCGGGAGTACACATTCTCGACCCAGTCGCAGAGTACCACCCAGTTACACCACGAGAACCCCGGGGTTCTTCCTGGCACTGGGCGCCAGAGGAATCATCGTAATTGACAGCGGCGCCTCGCTAGTACTTGAGGGTGACTCACTTATCCTTGAGGGTGACAAATTCGCACTTAGAGGGGCGCCACCATGCTGCTCCTTCGCCCGTCCTGACTAAGGGCGCGGGGCTAAGCTGGCAGGGGATCGACTTCTTTCTTTAATTTATCCGTCCCCTGGCGACTGCCTACTTGGTCGACGGAATTCTTTCAAAGCCTACTATGAGGCTAGATTAAAAACAAAAGGACATAAAGCAAAAAAACACAAACAAAAGAAACAAAAATAAGTAAATAGAATCTTGAAGGGGAGGCGCGTTCAGGCGTCAGGGAGAGGACCGCCTCCTCCCGGAATAGGAACATGCGACCTACAACAGAGCCAAATGAAATGGAGGTTGCCAACCTCATCCCCCCAAAAAAGACAGCCTACAAGTTTGTGTACACGAATCGGTTCCGAGTACAAGGGACAAGCAGTAGTGACCCCGCTCATCCCGAAACGGGGACAGGTAACGTGCGCGGAGATCACCCAGACTGGGACATTGAACAAGAATGTGACGAACAGTCTGGGAGACAACGCACAGTCGTGGCAATACAGTGTGGGCGAGAGCTCCATCAAACGGCGGTGCATCCCGCGAGTGTGCCCAATTCGAAGACTAAGAGAAAACGATCTGAAACCGCAGCGGCATTGTGGGGGTAGGTCCATGGGAACAGTCACGGCGCAATGCCAAGAAACTAAGTTCCCCACGGAAGTCTCCAATCTTCTATGTCATGGATCCCAAAGGGCTGCCCTAATTCCTGAAATGTAATCGGCGTGATGAAAAGAGAGACGCTGGTCTGGTCACCCAGTCCCTGTGGACACTTTGGTGCCCTCATTCCCAGATGTCCAGGAACTCAGCAGAAGATAATCTCGACATCACCCCGGATCGCCAAAACTGTGGCGTCACGGATACCGCGAACTAGGGAATATGGAGATTCCAATGCCCCGAGAGTACTCAGGGCGTTTTGTGAGTCGCTATAGATCACAATCCGGTCTCCGAAACGGGCACGACGCAATATCTCCCGTACCGTACCGAGCGGCGTATTGCAACCAGCTCGGCCGTGAAGAGAGACGCAGAGATTGTCAGAGCACCGCTGACTTCGAACAGAGGGGATCAGGGTTGACAAAAAAACCCGGATTTAAAAAAAAAAACAGCCCGCCTGGGTTTTATTGGGGAAAATGCGGGGGATTTGGGGAGAAATGCAGGGTATGGGGGTAAATGCGAGTTTTCTACAATTTAGTAATTTTATATATTTTTTTTGTATTTCCTTATTGATTCTTTACCTTTTCTATTTAAACTTAGTAATATTTCTATGTCCTCAGTTTCATTTGTATTTCAGCTAGCTACTTATAATCCTTGAAAAATTCAAAAAATTCAAAAAATAAGATGGGAAAAACAGGCTGATTGGCATACGTTGAGACTTGTAACAGACAGTATATAAGTACTGCATTGAGAAAAGAGCATTTAGTTTACTTTGTGGCACTGTAGGACCAAGCTAATTCTATACCAGAGTGAGTCCATCATGACAAGCAAAGGAAGATACAAAGGAACTGCATGGAAGGAATTTGAGGAAACAACAGATGATAAAAGAAATAAAAAACAAACGTGTGTACATTGTGATCAGAAAATCAGTTAAAAAATTGAGAGACTTAGAGAACACCTGAAACGGTGTACTTAATCTGCTAAAAAGGTGCACTCAATGTCAGACCCTGATCATTTACCAACTGAAATAATTGATCTGACAGAGACATATACAGTTGGTCCAACTTCACCACCTTTCAAAAGAAGTGTAAGCCAAATGTCAAATACTTCTACAAAATCAACTGACAGTCACAGTGAGGTGTCTTCTTGCTCTATGGATCATATGAAAAAACTGATAACAATGCTCAGGGCAGGTTTATACAAACCACCTAACAGACGATCTTATTTGTCTGTAGGTGTACAGTATTCAATGTACCAATGCCAAGTTTATTTGTCTGTAGGGCTACAGTATTCAATGAAGCTAGTTATGTATAATTAATTACAATACTTTTGAATATAAAATCATAACAAATACTGGATTTTCTTTTACTCCTGATATTTTATAATGTATGTACATACTGCATACTGTACGGTACAGTAATAGCCTGTTGCAGTCAGAAACTTGGTACTTCAGTTTAGTTATGTATCCAACTAAGATACGAGTATACACAAGAGTACAATAATAATGGATTATAGAAGCAGAAAACAGCTAAAAAAGGTACAAAACCGGGCCCAGGCGGGTAGCTCCCCGGGTATCTACCCGTGCCAACCCTGGAGGGGATAGGGCGTGGAAACCAACACCCTCATGAGAGTTGGAGCCATCCGTATACACTAGCACGGTTCCAGCTTGACACGAAGTGTGCATCAATCATGGCCGCCTCGGAGGGACTCGACGCATTCGCCAGAAGGCTCCCGTCCGAGAAACGGATCACCTTCAGCTCTTTACCAATCACGATAGCTAAGACTCTCCTCTGATGGATCATGTTGCCCTTAGCCAACATGGTGCCGTCAGTGGAGCGAATAACGAGGAAGCGTTTGAAGCCAGCGGGCTCGAAAACGCCAGTTAATCGAGGTTCCGCTCTGCGCACTTGCGCTTTTTGTCTTGGTCATGGACTTCCCACCCCGGGGAGCACCGGGGCCTGACATGCCGATCTTCGCTTGGTCGCTTCCCAAAACAGCAACTGACCTGTCCGTCCCGGTGACTCCCGCGGAGGGAGAGGAGCCCTTAGACCTTTTTGTCTTATGTTTTTTTTGTGGGGGAGAGAAAGGGGGAGAATGCAACCGCTTCGCTCCTCCTCCGGAAAGAGCCCCAAGGTCATATGGACCGGCCTCAGCAAGATCCTTCTCCAAGAGGGAGAAGGGCCCAGCTGTCACAGGAGCACCAGCGTGGGGAGAACCTCCCTCCTCTCCTTGTGAGGCTTCGGAGACCTCAGCCGTCTGAAGGAGTTTGCACAAGGGCGGACTCGGGTTCCGTGCTTGGCACCGAGCCCGGGTTCGACCCCATAGAAGATCCTACCCTCTGGGGCTGGGTCATCTCAGGGACCATGTCCATCCCAAGGGGGCCTCCATGTGTCCGTCTCCTCCGACACATCACGAATCGCATTCTCGTCTTGAGACGGCGACCGGCATCCGTCAGGGAAGAGAGGGGGGCAGGTACGCCGGCCCCCTGTAAGATCTTAATGCACGAGTGAAGGACGTTAGGGCGCACGGGCCGACGGGCCCTGCCACCCCCCCCACCCCCCCAAAGAGGGTTGGCCTTATCGAGCCGCTGCCAGCACGAGCGGTCAATATTAGGCCGCCTGCGTGCTTTCTTGGCAGTCTCCTGTTAAAGAAAATGAGGGACTACCGCTGGAAAGAGGGAGGCGCCCTTGAGAGAACAAGATGATGGTGAGTCCCTTGCACCCGTAGGCCGAGGAGAGGAGTAAGCCTTCTCTCCAGTAGAAGAAATTTGGAGGGTCCCCTGAGAAAGCACAGGCGAGGGGACCTCCATTTTTTCGGTGGAGCTGCCCGAAGGCGGCTCCATCGCTGGTGAAGGGGGAGATTTTTTCTTTTTATTTTAATTTCATTTATGGGTATGGTGACCCTGGTATTTTCCCGGGACGCAAACGCTAATCACCCCCACGCAGTAGCCCGCTCTGCGAGGGGTGAACACGGGGCCGGCAAATGCCGACTGCTGCCATTTAAGACTACACCTCCCACCCTGTGGCCAGGCAGCCCTTCGGCATGGCGGTTCCACCTTGGGCTGGGCGTAAAATTGATAGACTGTCAAAGGAGAGAGAGAGAGAGCAGGGGGGGGCGTTGTTCCCCCCACCCCGATCCAAGCTGGTTGGCTGAGAGGAAGCTTGTCGGCGTCTACCCTGTGAAATTAGAGGCTGACCAGAGAAAGTTGTGGGAGAGGTTGTATAGAAAGTGAAGAAGCAGGATAAGAAGGCAGGGTGTCAGAAAGAACGAGAAGAGGCTAACCCAGGCCGGACTTGGAGTAGACTCCCGTCAGCACGGCTGTCAGGAAAGCAAATCGCCGTGCCCCTTACGGGGTCGAAACTGTCGATCCAAGGCGTTGAATGACTATTGAAGTCATGTCAAAATGTCAGTTGTCGCCGTTGATTGCTGAAGCTTTTCCAAAGGGTCGGTTCTTGGCGTTGACAGTTGAAGGCTTTCCAAAGTGTCGGTCTTCGCCGTTGAATGCTAAAGCCTTTCCAAAGTGTCGGTCCTCGCCGTTGAGTGCTGAAGCCTTTCCAAAGTGTCGGTCCTCGCCGTTGAGTGCTGAAGCCTTTCCAAAGTGTCGGTCCTCGCCGTTGAATGCTGAAGCCTTTCCAAAGTGTCGGTCCTCGCCGTTGAGTGCTGAAGCCTTTCCAAAGTGTAGTTCTTTGGCGTTGACGCCTGAAACCTTTTCAAGTTGTCGCTCATTGCAAAACACATTAATAAATAAATAAAATAATTAAGGGTTTTTTATTATTATTATTATTTATAAATAAGTCTCTTTTATCCGAGGGCGTGAATGAAGAAAAGATAGCCTCGTAATTCTAAGAATGGAAAACCAACGAGTGACTCTCCAACAGAGAACAGCAAAGAAAGTTGAGAATATGAGGTAGGTGAATGTGCGTGAAAGATATAGTTAGCCGCAGAGCGAGCTGCGGGCGTTAGGGCGGGGAGAGTGCGCTCTCCTCGAGCTGCCAGCTGCAGCACACTGGTCCATGCCAAACCTGGCACTTTCTTGCGGGCAGTCGAGTGGATTTCACCACCTGGGCACCGGGTTCGATTCCAGGCGAGAGCGAACACAAAATAATTTGGGGGGTTTAAGCGAGCAGGTCCCTCCCTTCCCATACGTCACCACGCAAAGATCCAATAAATACATGACTGTCTCTTCCATCCCACCTTCCGTGGCGTACACAGCACAACACTCTTCCATCTTGGAACTTGCCGAAGGAGGTTCATATTCACGCCTCTAACCGTCAAGCGTGTGTCTATCTTTACAACTCCCCCCCCCCCTCCAACTCCTCGAACGTAACTAGCCTCAGGTTCCCTCGAGCTTATCAGTGAGTTATGCTGATCGGGGGGCCCCCACTAGAGGAAAGGAACCAGTGACAATAATAAAAATAATGCGAGCGTCTTGGCCAGAGAGTTGCTTGGAGATTCTCAGAGTGGTGAAATTAAGGTATAAATACAAGGATTGTAGTCTAAAGAGACAATTTGGGGCCCTCGAATTCCAAGCGCTTTGTCTTTACTTAAGATCCCCCAGGCCATTACATAAATAAAAGAAAAAAAACAGGTTCTAGGTCTAGGAATTATCAGTTTCCTTTTACTGTATGTAATTGGCAGAAATCTCAGCCACTTCGGTATTAAGCTTCATGTGCGCGTCTAGCTACACAGGGCAAATGTGGGATGCAGTGCACAGAGCGTTCCGTGCGTCGACGCGTAGATTAGGAAAGCACCCGTTCCAATGCAGTGATATCACCAAAATGTGTTTATATGAATGCTGCCCCCCCCCCCGCCCCCACGCTGTACAGCTTAGCCGAGTGCAAACCACTTCGGACTAGAGCGAAGTTAAGCCACATCGGGTGTGGTAAGTAGCTGGATGGAGTCAGATTCGGGTTTCTTTCGCGGCGGCTGCCACACGCCGTGGTTCAGACAGATCTCACATTATACTGTAGGTCACAATTGAGAAATAAAATACCTCTTAAATGAATGCGGATCGGTGGCTAAAACCATCGCATTTTTTTCTCCCTTGCCCCCATCAAAGACACCAAAATTATATCCTGCTTTCCCCCTCCCGCTTGGCAACAAACCTTTGTCTTCCTCCTACACAAACCTCTCACAATGTCTATATACTAATTCCCTTAAGAGATCTTGGTGAATAAAAACAAAAGGGTTTGGAATCTGTCTTCCCTTTACTTACAGTAGGGGGTTTTATCATCAATTTAACCGAGACTAAAACAAATACAAATTTGATAGGGGCGCGCGCCATTTTGAAAGAATGCATTGATGTTTCTTGAGTTCAATTTGACTCAGTGTAACGCCGAGTTGAAACCTGAGAATTGTTTAAGAGAATCACACAGACACATTCTTACATATATGTCATACTACATGGCGTGTGTGAATCTGTGCGCGCCTCCCAATTATCAACAAAGTTGCAACCTGCCCCTCGAAATCTTCCTCTTTTAACAGCTAATAAGACATAAATGAGGTAGGCCGCATTTTGTCACGGGCTGCAAATGGAGCTTTTGTACTCACCGCTATCAGAAACTAATTTTCTTGCAACAAGCGAGGAAATGCAAAAACACGACCAACGGTTGCATAACAAATCTCAGATATTCCCCCAATGAAGACATGCCACCCAATTTGGCCTACTTTGTGTCCCCTCCCACGGTAGGGGGAAGGGAATCTGTTGCAACATCGTTTTTTTCACTCCACTTCTTCCAGCTATTCTCTATCATTTCCCTTGTTTATGCTAAAAAGCCTATCCCACCGACAGAAGCCTATCTGCCCAACCACTGAATGTGTAGCTAGCTCACCTTTCAAGGCCACAAAACGTACACGTCATGAGGTAGGTAGACCTAATTTTCTCCACTTTCTAGGTTTCGAGCCATGAAGGTGGAGAGGAGGGGGGGGGGGCGAATAACAGTTCATTTTGAAGAGGAGGGCTCTACTTTCATGTCCCCCCCCCACCCATAATAAAACTTTCAATGAAGCGAACATAAGCTTCTTGAATGTGACACTTGTACGGTTTGATGAACATATTTTCCACTCGAAGCCACGCGGCATAGATATTTTCCATCTCGATAAACAGGGTGATTGATGGACAACCATTAACAAAAGCATTGGAAATAAAAACAACTTAAATTTAGGCAAGGTTTGATTAACTCACCATGGTCGAGAAACTAATGAATGGAAATAACACGAGAAGTTTGAAGTTGATGGAAAATGGCGATGAAGATAATTTGGATGAAGTAAAGATAGTCCCTCCTAAGACAAAAAGGAGGGATTAACTTTACTTGGTTAATTGGGGGTGGGGGATGACCTTTACTTGGTAAAATGGGGGGTATACGAGATTTTCAATCAGTTTTGCGATACGATTGCCAACCAATACAGTTTTAATTAAGTTATTAAAATTTAATTTCTAGAGTTCTACAAAGTTTACAATTTTTAATTGTTTTTAAAAATAAACTTTCTAACAAATATGTTCCTAAATAATTTTTTTAAGTTATTTTTTTATTTTATCCTTGGAGGGATTTAATAACTTTGGGAGGGGTGATCTTTACTTAGTAAAATGGGCGGGACTATCTTTACTTGATCCGATAATTTTTCGCACAATACCATCCCATCACAAATTAATCGCCAGATTATATTTAAATTAGAAGAGGAAGGAGAGAAAATGCTGCAAAAATAAACCTGGTCTACCCGGAGATCGCGTGAGGCCTAATCACACAAAAAAATGCAGAAAGCAATGATTTTTTGTGGAAAAGAGTATAGCGCCATTGTACAAAATGTGCGCCCAAGGACAGCTAATTAGAATAATGTCATTTGAAAAGAGACGGATGATTTTGTAACCACTATTCTGGTTAAAGGAGCTAATCATGGAAAAGACCCTCTGGGCTATGTTACGCACTTCCAGTTTTGGTTACACTTTCTGGAAGCAAAAGAACGTCATAAATGATAACCTATTTATTTTGCATTCAACAAGCTCAATTGCATGTCAGTTAGTTGAGAGGAGAATAAACAACCTTCAGTCACCCTAGTATTGTGCCATGGTACTCTATGTATGCCCCAACTTGTAATACAACTCGTGCCAGAAAGGAACACTGAGGTGACTTTTACTCCCAAATGGAACGAAAGGATGTCTATTGCACAGCAGGGATCCTTGCGAAACGCCGTTGCACCCATGGGCGCGTGCAAGCTTAAAAGATCGTTGTTGGGTTAAAGAGAGATCGGGGGAGCAAAAAAGCACATTTGGGGATGACCCAAAAAAGGCAAATTTGGCAAACAAGGCCTTCTGTGCGAGAAGTCGGACCGGTGGTTCGCAGTACCTCGCAGTTACGGTAATTCGTAAGTGCCGCCATGTATTTTACCGGCGGCACTCAAAAGGCTTTTGTCCATGTGGTTTCTGGCTAAGATGCGTTTGCATTGGAAATAAAAGACGCACGAAGGAAAATTTCCAAGGTTAGCACTGCAGTTTGCTCGGATGAACGACCCGACCCTAACGAGAAAACAAGGTATCAATGCTAATTAGCCATGTCCTTGAATATGCAAATACTGAAACGATAAAAACTACATCTCGTTGAATATAAGATTCAAGAGCGAAGGCTGAGGGGCGAAATAACTTAAGGTCGTCGACTGATAAATAGCTTTGATTGACAACCAGGATGCGTTGATGGACTTTGACACACCCTGCTTCCATTCACTCGACAAACACGCAGGGGGAATCACTGCTGCCACCGGGAGGCTGTGAATTCTTACCAAATGAAAGTCCTATTTCCAGTAATAAGTCACAAAATAGCCCCATTTGCATGTTTAAGAAATCCAAAACACGAAGGAAGGGGCGCTATATTGCCACGCGATCCTGCAACTGGTGTGATATGAATGCTCCAAACACAACTGTCCAATTCGAGGAAACTGACCAAATCAAAAGCGAAGTAGCCAAGAAGCGGCTCGTCTTTGAAAGATTCGGGGCAACAAAATTACGGCGGAAAAGGGGAAGAACGAGATATAAAAGACAAATAAATAAAAGACTATTGACTCAAAATACAATGAGGCGGCTGTTGATTTCGAAACCACCCAGAAGCCAGACCACCCCTCACCCCCTTTTCACCTCTGCCGCAAGACGAGAAAAAGTGAACACCAGATGGCAGCCAAAGTCCGGTGATACTGGCTGTGCACGAAAGTGGAAAGGCAAAGATTAAAATAAGGTACGAACGATCGCCTCTCTAAGCCCGCCTCTTCTCCATGCCCGGTGGGTGCACATATGATCAACGCACATGGTTGGGCGAGACAACAATCGAAAGAAATGGACGAGGGAGGAAGCTGACATGAAGCACAGACATGCGTACCCGTGGGGGAGGGGCAAGAGACAGGTGCGATTAGGGCCAATTAAGCCCACGGGGAGATCATGACCAACGCTCACCCCACAGTTACGGATAGAGGGGGTGGGGCCAGCGATGCCCGAAAATAGGCAACAGGGGTCGCGAAGGAAGAAGGTCACCACGAGAGTAGAGATGCAAATTTTTTCTACCTCGCCTCGGCGAAGCGAAGATCTGGGGGGAGGAGGGCGGGTAAGGCCGCGGGTCGGACTGCCCGTTCGGGAGGAACTCTCGCGCGCGTTATTCAAACAGACACCGCCCGCTCCGCTGGGGTCGGATCAGCGGCGGCGACGTAGAGGGACATTGATGTGCGAACTCTCCATTCTGCGGGTAGGAAGCGGCACGACGCGAAGCGGCAGTTATTACTTAGGAAATTCATTACCTGCCCTACCCAGGCGCCCATCGGTGAAGGAATACGACTCACGGGGCTTAATGAAGCTGTGCTACACACAACCTCCACCCATTACCCTAACATAATTTGAAGCATAAAAAGTCACTAAGATCTATAAAATGGTACACAATACTGGTCATGCGATCTGTTCTCTGACCATTGAGATTTTTTATATATATATATATATAAATGATCTGGACACGAAGAAAATAAAGGTACAATTTCCAAATTTCCTGATGCCACGAAACAAGGTAGCCACGGCAAAATATCACAGTGAATACGAAAACTTGTAAAAAGACTTGGATTGAGTAGTTAAGTGGTTGGAAAGAGGACAGTGGCAATTCAAAGTTTCAAGCATGATGTAATGCAAATAGGCCAGAATAATCTCGGAAGAGATTACATTTTTTTTATTCGAAACTGACTGGTATCGGACAGATTCGGATGCTGGCTGATCGCTGGAAGAAGATCGTAGAAAATGATAGACTTTATTTTCAAGAATAAATGTGTTGCTCCATAAAATTTTCTTGTTTTCTTTCCGCTTCCTAAGTGACACAGGACTTTCTGGCCAACCTAATAATGTGGGTGGTCAAATTTTAAACGCAGTCAACATGGAAAAGGATTTAGATATCTTAATCTCAAATGATATCAAATTTTCGAAACAGTGCCCTGAAGCGTCACAAAAGGCGAACATGGTTCTACGATACATATGTAGCTAGACATTTTGCATTCAAATCTAAATATTATTCTTTCCTTATATAAAGGGCTTGAAAGACTTTATTTGGAGTATGCGGTACAATTCTGATGTCGCTACATGTAAATGGAGATCGTAATATTGGAACGTTTCCAGCAATGAAGTTAATTCCTGAAATTAGAAATAGATCGCACGAAAAGAGGCTGAGGCACCTCAATTTACTTTGACAGAGATCGGCATCGGCGCGGTCAACATAACGCCACTAAGAGATAATCTGCACCGTTCACACCTTTTGTGCTGTATTAAGAAGCCCAAGGCCATGCATCACTTTGTCCAGGACGAAGGCTCTTCATAGGGATGGGGTGCTGTGTCCCATAACATCTCGTTCAACAATCATCCCTAGGAAAAAGGCTCCTAGCACGCCTTCTAGCAAACCCCCTCTATACACATCTATCATCCTTCTCATTTCCTGTCACTCACTCTCGTATCTTCTCACAATTCTAGTTCCATCCATTCTTCTTACATGTCCATAATACCCCCAGAACACCTTTACTCAACTTCATTGACACCCTTCTTCACACCAGGAACTTATCTTACCTAGGCGTTCATCATTCTATCTTTCGCACATCACGCATCTTTCTCAAGTTGTCCATTTGCATTGCTCTCGCTCGAGATCTTTCCTTAACCTTTCATACCATAGTTTCACTCCCACACCCCGTAAGGGGCACGGCTTCTCCTCATTCTTCCCCTAATACTTACATACTTTCAGCCTTTCTGTACCAACTTTCCCCATTTCCCTCAACCCTCTCTCTAGGCTTGAGGACGTGACCAGCTACCTCATGCCGTGTCAGAGGAGAGGCTTTGGAATCTCTCTAAGGAACGCCCTTTAACGCCTGCAGGTCGAAAGAGAGCAGGACTTGAGGGGTCCTGGCCGTTGGAGCGCGATTAATGGGAACGTCGTTTTACCTTAATAACCCCTTCCAAGCCGGTAATGGATTGACCACCTTTTTGCCGCCATTCTCGGGTGCATAAGGCTATACTGCTCTGGCAGCCAAGGCTCTTTTTAGACTCTATCCACGCTGTAGGGCCAGAGTTAAAAACGTAGTCAGTCATTTCCACACCACCTGGATGCATTCCTAGACTGGGAGGGAACCCCCCGTTTGTATGTATTTATTCCTCGTGAGGTTAAGTTGCAATTGAACTTCCACTTCCTAGCTGTTGCAGGAACCGCTAGAACATGGGGTGTTATAAAATTCCCACAACACCCGATTTACACCCACAGCTCACCAAAGTATTCCTCATCAGCTATTTTTGTCCATCTAATTGCTCACAAGTACCGTGCCATTCTTGCTCGATCTTCGCACAGTAATTTCTTTCCTGCTTCCTCACCCCTTTCACTTCGTTACCATCGGAATCTTCATTAATAATTTGTCCAAATGTTTGATTTTCTGATTTCTTACTCAGTATAAACATTCATATTACTTTCCTTTGTATCTCATTGTAAGCATTCAACCGCATCTCCATTAAGTATTTGCAAGTAGGCTTCTTTTTTGCTTTCCACACTTTTGATTCCTCTTACCAGTTCTGGCAAACCCACACACACAGCTTGCACAACACTTACACATTTGCTCTATATCCACGTTCGTGTTATTTTCTCTCTTCTACTCTAAAGCATTTTCAAATACTCCCCCCCCTTCTTTCTGACCCACCACCTCTCCCCTTCCTCTCATCTTCCCATCCATGGACCAACCAATTTAACATTACAGAGCACAATCATGTGATCAGATAGCGCCATGCTCATACCTCTTAGAGCTTTCACATCAAATACACCCCGCAACATTTTACTTCTTACTAGGCGCAGATCAATCATCCTCATAATTGCCCCCTTTATGATTTGCCCAACCTATGTGTATTTATGTACACCTTTTTGTTCAAATAATGTTTGCCACGCAAGTTTCTTTCAGCACAGAACCCTACTACCCATGTTCACTCTATTCGGGTAAAGAAGCAAAAGGCTCCAGTTTTACATCTCTCATTCGGCCTCTACTATTCGTACATTCGTATCTCCTACAACCATCAACTGATACCCATTCAAATACACCACTCCTCCCAAGCCATTCCAGAATCTCACTTATGTATATCATTACACTACACCAGGGAGGGGCAATGATTTTAAGCAGCCGGCCACATTGAAGTTATGTTAAGCTTTGCGGGTCTATTAAACAGTTGAATGCAATTTTCGAATACCTTAAAAGTTAATTGCAATTACTTTTGTGCATTTTTTTGCATATACTACAGGGTAATGAATATATCGCTACACAATAACTAAGGGTAATTTTGTTGCATACTTTTACCACCCCTTTTAAACTGTTTCAGACTTATATCAGAATGAGGACTTCCAGCTTGCTCGGGCCGCAGTTTGCCCACCTCTACACTAGACTCAGCCAAAAGTACCCATCATAGATTTATATAACATTTAATAACACTTTTTAGAACTTATCTATGATAATACTGTGTATTTTGCTAATAATTCAAATTATTTAGTATTTTATTAAATGGCGTATAATTAAAAAAATGGTAAGTTTGTTAAAATAAGAATTTAACCAATATTTCTTATGTGTCAGCTTACATTTATATCTTCGCCCATTCAATATCGTTCTAAATAAGTAATATGACTAAAATTAAAGAAATTACAGAATCAGAGAAAGCACAAATCCAACTTCTCCATAGCAAAGTGTTAACACGAGAAAGTGACAGGAAACGTTTTACAACACCTTAAGACAGATCTAGCCTTCGGGCTTCACTACAGAATTGCAGAAGGATCACTCGAACAGTTAGAACGAGACAAAGATCATGAACTAGAAGAATGTAAGGTGAGAGAGAAGCCATGGATATTTGAGGTCAATAGAAAAAAATACGTTTTTATCGTGACAAAGAACACAAAAATTTGACACATGCACAATGATCTAAAGTTACCTTGTCAGATGAAAGTAATTATCAGGTATGTAAGAAAGACAATTGTATTGCTGTTTTACGTGTAATATAGGCAATTCCATTTAAATATATCTTGGAAGAAAATCATTTAAAATTTAACATTTTGTAAGAATTTTGCAATTTTCAGCACTTCTGAGGTTATCTTTTGTCCACAAAGAGTTGAAGAAGCATTTCACCCTGCTCATCTGGTAGCAACTGTGAAGCATGGAGGTGGTTCTATTGTGGTATGGGGCTGCATGACTTCGTCAATGAAGTGTTAAGATGTTTTTTTATGGCATAGAAAATGAACTCCACAACTTATATCACCAGGTTGTCACAAGTTTTAGAGCCCTCTCTCCAGAAATTGGATCCTTCAACGCCAAAAAATGAAGTTATATTTCAGAAGGACAATGCTGGAAATGGTTTAAAGAGGGTGGCAAAGCTATTAAAAAAAAATTACCTTTAGTTATTGTGTAGCGATATATTCATGACTATGTAGTATATGCAAACAAATGCACAAAAGTAATTGCAATTAACTTAAATATATGTATTCGAAATTTGAATCTAACTTTAAATGCGGCCCGCAAAACTTAACATAACTTTAATGTGGCCGGCTGCTTAAAATTATTGCCCTTCCCTGCTATATAACACTGCAAATATTCATAATAAAGCGCCTTCAATTGCGTTGGAGTCGTTAATATATAGAATTACCAATTTGAATCAATACTCATAAACATGAAAGTACTAATGACAACATAACTATATAATACATACATTTAAACCTAGAACATCATTTCATTTATATGCTGCGGGAGGGTGGGGCTTTCTGGGCGTTTGTAAGGGGGAATAGATCACGGGAGATTCCACTATCCGACCAGTTCGATACGGTCGCTCTCGAGCCCGCAACCTTATACACGCCTAACCAAACCCTATCAATTTTCCGATCGCCATCATATTGGCCAAGGCCAAAAATGAGGAATAAAAGTTCCAATCCTGGTAGTGAAGATTTTTTTTAAATGTTCAAAAATAAACGGGTATAAACTATAAATCAGCCCCCAGAGTAGGGCGGGGGGGGGCGTTAGGAGAAAGAAACTGGGTCAATCTGTCCTCTGACGCAGGGGTGGGCATCGCAGTAACGCAATTCACTATGCCATAAAGCTTCTCCCCCGCCAGACCCCTTCACACTAGTAAGCATGGACGCACATACACTTTGAGTGTGCGCCTAGTAGACTGCATGGGTCAAGAGGCCTTCCCTGGTAGGCCTAGCGAGAGGAAAACGGGAAGGACAGAGCAAAAGCGCAGACCGTAGCAGGTTCAGGCAGGACACAGAGTGTGGTGATTTAGGGGGAGGAGAGGGGGAAGGCCAAGATAAAATGGTGGGTAAGAAGATCCGCCTTAATGAATAGTGCGCTCGTATACGTAACATGCTACACACATACACATACATACATACACACTCATAGGCCAGGGAGGGAAGCGCAAGCCCCACCCAGGGCTGTCAAAGCTCTTAAGTTCGTAGAAAATTAGTACTATTTTCTTTCTCTGCTTGGAACCAGGACAACACTTTTTGGTACGTTTCGGTCATTTCTTGTTAATATATATTTCATTTGTAAAACAAACTTCATTGGTTTCAATATTAATTTATACTAGTTTGGGAAGGGAGGCATTTCTCTTTTTAAGGCTATGATAAATTTGAGGTTTATTTTTTCATTATCTTAGAACCCTAAATGTTTAGTGAATTTCAAGGTAATTTAACGTACAAAAATGAGTGTAGATTAGACACGCGAGATTGTATTCTTTCGTAGTTTAAAAGAGGTTTATTAGTTTCCAAAGCGACGAAGAAGACTTGAATTGTGTATGGAAATAGTATCCATGGTTGGTTTAATTTCGCTCGGGGATATTTTTTTCTCTTAAAAACTTCCCTCGTTCTCGAGGACCGATTTCGATGGAGTTCTTTTGACTGTAGTTCAGGAAAATCGTAAAGTAGAGGATGAGAAACAGCTCAACACACCAAAAAATAAACCAGCTCCATGAATGGTAAAATTCTCACCAATGGCTTTTAAATAGCCTAACATTATCTACATCAAAAGTCACCATTTGTTCGTTATTAGGGACAAGCTATGCTACCGAAGCTTTTCTGAAAAAACTCGTTCCAAGCGGATCCTTTATAATTTTATATTCGTCGAAAGAATGTTTGCGATTCCTGAAAAAAAAAATGGACTTATCCCAAAATGCTCTGCATGTGGTGGAATGTGATTGGTGCCATGAAGTGTTAAATCGTAAAATGCTCCTAAATTCACACTTGAAAAAATCTACAAAAAAAAACAACATCAGAACCGTAACCGTAACGGAGGGGGGGATGGGGTGTATCTCCACGAACCAACACGGCGCTTGAGGGCTAGGAAGTAGTCCCGCGAGGGTTGTTTTTGTTTTGCCTTGACGTAGATTGAAAACTGGCTCAGTAATAGAAAGCAGAGCGTTGTACTGGACGGTTTGGAGACAGACTGGCACTTGACGCATGCCGCCACAGGGTGCAGTTTTGCAACCAATTTTGTTTTAAATATACGTTAATGATATCGATGTAGGTCTAGTTAATAAAGTAAACTTTGCAGAAGATGTCACACTAATAGTATCTGTTAAAACATGAGAAACTGTATTGGAATTAAAAGAAGACTTGGGGAAACTAGAGCTGTGGGGTTATGTTGTTCACTATCGAGAAATGCAGCAAGGTGGTTCTGCATCTTGGATAAAATAATAAAAACCATAAATATAAAATAGTTGGAAAAAAATATAGCAGATAGAGAATAGAAAAAAGGATCTTGGCATAATACAGCAAATAGAAAACTTGATATAATAATTTGGAACCTTACCAATAAATCCAAAGAAATTATATTGCCACACCACATCTCGAATATTGTATTCAGCTGTGATGCCCACATTTGAAAGAGAATATATATCCTGAACGCGCTCAAAGACTGCTAATACTGTTGTGCCATCGAATAATGAAACCAACAAAGATCAGCATGATAATGGCCGGTGAACCGAGAGCACCGGGTAATCACCAACCAGCAATCAGGTAGGAACCCTTCTCATCCCGGGGGAAGGGAGGAGGCCTTCCGCGCCATGGTACGAGGATATAACTACCCATTGGAAGGATTCCTTAGAACACAGAAGTATGTATTGGATTGTGAACAGAGAAAGGAAAGATAGCGGTGTTGTGATCGACTATGCGTAAGATGACCTGTGTAAGATTCAGCTATCACAGAGGGGGTAAATACAGCGCTCTCGCCCAGATCGAACCCATCGATGTTAGATGGCCTACGAATAGCGAGAGCTCGGAGCGTTCAGAGAAGAGCTACAACGTCGATTCCGGGTCTGAAACCCCAAGACGAGGAGGAAAGACTAGAAATATTTTCGTATTGGAACAGAGAAAGGTTGCGACGAGATGTGATACAACGAGTCTCCAAGACTTTAAAAGGAATTGGACTCAGTCTGAGAAACTTTTGATCTAGACAAGCAGGGCCCCCTAAAAAGGGAACATCCATTAAAGTTTTAAAGAGAGAATTTAAAAGAGATATAAATATATACATCTTAAATTTGTCAAAAGATTTGTGGATTACTAGGGAAAATTTCCGTCATCCGGACCTCAAATGAACGATGTTGCAACCTTAAAAAAAAACAACATATTTTAATAAAAGTAGGCACATCGAAACGATAATGGTTCTTCTAATAATATCTATTAGTACACAACCTTCCTATCCTATAACTATACAATGTTAGTTATATGTATTTACAAAAGTATTTGCTGGATGGGGTGAGGTGTGAAATCCTAGTCTGTGCTGTCACCCTTGAACAAGACCAAAGTTTCAAGTACCTAAGATGCATTTGCAAATGATAGCGGTACTGATGAAGCAGATTGCGACCATATGGTTCGAAATGGTTGAAAATGCTGGTGGTGTCAACCTTGGTGGACGGTAGTGAGACTATTGTATGGAAGGAGAAGGAAAGATCTCGAATAAGAGTAGTGCAAAATGGACAATTTGAGGAGGAGGCTTGGTGTGCGAAAGTTTGGTTTATGGTGTCAATGTGAGTGGTCAGAGGTGGTATGGGCATATGAGGTGAATGGGTGAGAATATAAAAGAGTGTGAGAAGGGTTGGGAGACAACGTAAAATGAAGTGGATGTGGTTGTGTATAGAGAGGGTTCGTGAGGAGGGGTGCTCGGGGTCTTCTACCCAGGGGTGAACCTTGACTGAACGAGATGGTGGAAGATCAATGTGGATGATTGGAAGCCTTCTGGTAAATAGGGCATAAAGAGGGTAGGAGGGGTGGGTAGTTTTAGTAGCATTGAAGCGCGCCGACCCTACTTTGTGGGAAATTAGATGTTCAAGTATTAAGGTTGTGGATATTTTGGTATATGACCATAAAACATTTGGTACCTTTAGGGAAAAAATAGAAACCCTGGACTCACCCTTTCCATGATGGGGAGAGGGAGACCATTCAGACCTGGAAATGGGCCAAATGCCCAAATTGATGAGAATACAAGAAAACAACTAAATCTACGTTCCATAATTACCACAAATCCGTAATACCTCCCTAAACAACCCGAACTTGGCGCGATTGGGAACTAATCCGACTAGCGACCATCTGATCTCGCTTTGTTCAGTTATCTTCTGTTAGATCAACAAACTCCGTCGGCACAAAACAGTCATTCAACCATTTGTTTATTAACGCGTATGTAACACTGATATCCGGCCTTCCAACTTTGTTATCTTTTTCTCCCGAACTCTCTGTCAAATTCCTTTGATACACGATCTCTGCTCTCTCTCTCTCTCTCTCTCTCTTTCTCTCTCTCTCTGTCTCTCTCTCTCTCTCTCTCTCGATCAAACATTGACTTCAAACAAAAAGCTCCTCCCATGGAACCTGATTGGTCACGCCCACCTTCTCTACAGATATAAAATAAGCACACATTATTCATTGGATTCAGTCACAGTCAGATATTCTCATTATACACGCAGTCACTTCGTCTTCATCGTTGTAAATCTATCCACACACTTCAGTGGATAGGATTCACCAAGCTCCAGACCTTCATCATTAAATATCAAATTCAAAATAAAGTTTTTATAGAATCCAAATACGAATTTATTTGGTGTACACCATCAAAAACAAACTCGAATCATGTAGCAGAGAAGGAATAGTGTTCCAACCCGGAACTGGTGAGCCCCGCCGCAATCAAAGCATAAACCAACTCATCTCGCTACAATTATCACCCTGCAACACTCTCGCTACCAGTGGTGACACCTGAAGTGTATCTAATCATTCTACGAAGTCATCAAATTTCTCGAGTCATCATCGAATTCCCTCAACGCAATTACAACCATGGACCACATCGCATTCATCAATAAGGAGCCCACATTCATCTCACTGAAGCACCCACACGACTCATCGGGACTCTCAACATCCACGCCACGCAACTCTCCCTCTCACGCACATCACTCGTTCATTAAGTGACAATTCAACAATTTCAACTTACAGCCGCAGATATGGTCGCAAAACCGTTGTCTAGCCGACTTGATAGATCGTTAAATTATCAGATCGCTTCACTTTGCATTAATTCATTCGCGCTCGCAAAGTGCTATGGCAACGCTCCATCGAAAGTCATTAGCATTCACATAATGCTACCAACGGCAACATGCATCGAAATTCATTAGCATTCCCATAATGCTACGAATGGCAACATACATCAAAACTCATTAGCATTCACATAATGCTACCGCGACGCTTCTCATCTAAAGAGCTGACTAGAGAATCAACTTGCAAATGCACGGCTATGCAACGACTGATTTTTTCTTAATTAATTCACTCAATGTTTGTAAGTTTTCTCGACTATTTTTTCATCATGTTATTTATTTAGGTTAACTAATTATTTTTCAAACTCACTGTATTCACGTTTACTCTCTCATTGTATCAATGAGACAAAATGTGTGCACTCAATCGACTAATCTTTGTTCGCCTACGTTCACAATGAATTGATACACACGCGTTCAGGTGACCTACAGCTGGGAAAAAAATTACCTTTTGACCACCGAATTTCTTAATAATTATTACGCACTCTGTATAAATTTGACAGAAATATTCTGTGTAAATATTTTTAATCATCATTTTAGTCTAATGATATTTGATGTATTGGATTAACATTTAGTCTACAAGAACTAATGTCATTTATATTTATGTATCCTTTTAACCAGCGAATTATTGTACATCTTATCTTATACTCATATTTATTCTACTTACCATGCAAATGAATCTTGATTATTGTATTTTACCTAAGTGATTAATTCCGATTGAATTATATAATTTTTGAATCGAATGTTCTTATTATTGCTATTTTCAACATATTTGATAATTTCTATATTTTATATGTAATCACACGAATGTAATTACATTTGTTATACAAAAGACTGTTTGTCGTGATCCACGTACACAAAAGTTACGCACTCATGTACTCGTTCTTTCCCACACTGACGTGTTCCGACTAGCGACCATTTGATCTCACTTTGTTCAGTTATCTCTTCTAGATAAACAAACTCCGTCGGTACAAAGCGGCATTCAACTATTTGTTTATTAACGCCAGTTTGTAACACTGATAATCCTAACCTTGCCTTCCAACTTTGTTATCTTTTACCCTCGACCTATCTGTTAAATTCCTTTGATACACGATTTCTGCTTTTTTTTCCTCTCTCTCGAACAAACATTGACTTCAAACAAAAAGCTCCTCCCATGGAACCTGATTGGTCACGCCCACCTTCCCCACAGATATAACATAAGCACAAATTATTCATTGGATTCAGTCACAGCCAAAGTCAAATATTCTCATAATACACGCAGTCACTTCGTCTTCATCGTTGTGAATCTATCCACACACCTCGGTGGAAAGGATTCACCAAGCTCCAGGCCTTCATCATTAAATATCAAATTCAAAATAAAGTTTTTTATAAAGTTGTTTATAAAATACAAATACGAATTTATTTGGTGGACACCCTCAAAAACAAACTCAAATCATGTAGCAGAGAAGGAATATTGTTCCAACCCGGAACTGGTGAGCCCCGCTACAATCAAAGCTTCAAACAACTCATCTCCCTACAAGTATAAACCTACAACACCTCGCTTGATATATATATATATATATATATATATATATATATATATATATATATATATATATATATATATATATATAGATAGATATATATATATATATATATATATACTGTTAAGAAGGCCATTTTTTAGCTAAATAGCTCTTCATCGAAGTCCTCGGAAGAAACTCTTCTCACATATACGATATAAGAAGATAACGCATAAAATAAATGAGCTTTCCTAAGACAGCCAAAAAACTGTCTTTCGATCTGCCTTTTTAATTGTTACCGCTGCTTGGCGAAGAGAATGGAAAATTTCTTTTATCCTCTCTAGCCCTGCCTTGTAAAATCGAGAATTGGTTGCAATAGCACAATTATAATTTTGCAGTTAAGAAGGCAAGATTTTGGCTAACTAGCTCTTCATCGAACCCCTTGGAAGGAGCTATTTTAACATACACGAGAAGATAACGCATAAAATAAGCTTTAAGACAAAAAACTCTTTCGCTCAGCATTTTCAATTGTCATCCCTGCTTTTTGAAGAGAATGGAAAATTTGTTTTAACAACTTTAGCCCCGCCTTATAAAATCTCGAGGACCGATTTCGATGGAGAGAGAAGTTCTTTTAACTCTAATTCAGGAAAATCCTAAAGTAGAGGACGAGAAACAGCTCAACACACTAAAAAATAAACCAGCTCCATAAATGGTAAAATTCTCACCAATGGCTTCTAAATAACCTAACATTATCTACATTAAAAGTCACCATTTGTTCGTTATTAGGGACAAGCTATGCTACCGAAGCTTTTCTGAAAAAACTCGTTCCAAGCGGATCCTTTATAATTTTATATTCGTCGAAAGAATGTTTGCGATTCCTGAAAAAAAAATGGACTTATCCCAAAATGCTCTGCATGTGGTGGAATGTGATTGGTGTTATAAGTGTTGAATCGTAAAATGCTCTTAAATTCACACTTGGAAAATCTACAAAAAGAAAACATCAGATGTTAAAGAGCTCCTTCCGAGGGCTTCGATGAAGAGCTAAGTTAGCCAAAAAATTGCCTTCTTAGCCGCATAATTATGATTCCGATATTGCAACTAATTCTCGATTTTACAAGGCGGGGCTAGGGTGGGTAAAACAAATTTTCCATTCTATTCGACAAGCAGCAATGGCAATTAAAAAGGCAGATCGAAAGACATAGTCAGGCAGATATGTGATAGTATTGTGCATTTTATGGAAAAAGGATCAAATTTGGTATGATGACTGTTTAGACCACTCTTAACAAATATGGATATGGAGCCACCTTGCATTATTTGATTTTGACCATTTTCCAAGATGGCCGCCACCAATCGATCATTTTCATCATTTAACCCCAATGTTTGATACATAAATCTGAACTAAGCTAAATAAAATGACTGTAGAGCAACAAATATCATTATAGTTTAATGTTGGCCACTTAACATATCATAACACACTATTTTGTAACAATACAGACTATTTTTAAGCTCAGTAAATCCATAACTTCAACCATAAAATCTTGTTTTTAGGATATTTTTTACTTCCATCTCATGACAATTGCAAACAGTTTATATGTGCAATTATCCAATTCTTACAAATTAGGCATCAATTTCCAATGAAATGTTCCAACATATATTTTTTGTTTTCACAAATTCTAAAAAAATATGTTTAAGTTATGATGTGAAATATTTAAATGAGGTCATGTGACAAAAACGTTCTATTTGGGAAATTACCTTTTTCATAGAACGTTTGGTTCAAGATGATAACAAAACGATAAAAAAGTTTTAAAATTATGATGCTGATTATGTTCAGCAGCAGACGGGTTAATACATTACAGCAAACTACTCTCAAAAGTATTTATATGAGTTTCTATATTTTTAATCATTGCTTTGAAAATGAAAGTAAGTTATATACACCAATCCTCAAAACAAATACAACATATGGCCAAATAGTGAAATATTAAAACCCAGTTGTATATTCAAATATAGTATTATAACTGATATAATCATTTATCTAATACGGGCATATGTCTGGTTACCACAGATGAGAGCATGGTAGGCAAAACCTATTTAATAATGTTGTGAGTGGCCTTTTCATGATATCAACATGACACACATAATACTTTTCATAATCATGAGGCTAATCATAATGTAACTTATGTATACCCATATGTTGTAGTTCAATTTCTCTCTGTACATTCACCACTGGAGTGGCACAATGCTGTGCATCCTAAATCTAGTTATCTAGTTTTGCACAGCCACATCCATGGCTCTTCCTGCATCCTTTTTTACACTTGCACAGAATGAGTTGTCTGCAAGCTTTCGTCGCTTCTGGTAGTGTGGTCCACAGGGGCTGCCAAGGTCCAGAGTCACTTTCTTTTGCCCACACCCACTCAGAAAAATATGGTACTTCAGGCTGTTTGACAACTGTCTGTCCCCAGATGTGACCAGCCTGTAAGGCGGCCTTCTTGGCATGCTGTCAGAGAGCAGCCTGTGTGGGTGGAATATTCATTATCTGCCTATCTTTCTTTTTAAATAGGCCTGTAGAGGAATTATAACATAACGCCACAGAGAGGACCAAGCGGACATATATGTTAAAGTCCCTCGTCGGAGAGAGCGAGAGAAACGTACCAGAAGATGAGGGAAGTGAGAACGTTAGTCGTCTGACTAACATTCAAACAGCCGAAAGGTTTTGATCTCCTCCACCGAGTTGGTAGTCGAGTCGAGCTGCAGGATCAAGGTAGCCACAAAAGGCCATTAAATAGCTCTCAAAATATCCGATTACCTACGAGGTCCGGAGGCCCGCGGTTAAAGCGCCCCCAAAAGCGGTGCCAGATCAAAAAGAACACCGAGGAGAAATAATGTGACGGTCGTCGGTGCCTCTCATTAAGAGGGGTTTTTGGTTGTTTTTTTTTAAGATCCTATCTGGCGACTGCCCACTTGGGCATAAGTCGCAGGAATCCTGACAGCCTAACACTAGGCTACTTTAAAATAAGAACACGAAAACACAACAACGATAAAAAGAGAAGATCGCAACAATTAGGAAGCAATCTCCGGCGTCGGGGGGAGGCCCCCCTCCCCGACTTACATGCTGTAAGTACAGCATGTATGCAATGCACATGTATATGTAATTAAAATGTAATTTAAGTTTGAAGGCCATAAAAACCCATCCCCTTCCTCACTACCCCCTTATAGGCTTCTGCCATGGGAAAGTCTGAGAGGGGGAGGGGGATTTGTGGATTAATTTAAATAGAAGTTAATTATGAATTGTAAACAAGACTTTTCTTTGCCTTTCTATGGAAGGAAGGGGAGAGGGTGGACTGGTGAGAAAGCAGTCTTTCCAAATAGGCCTTTAATCCAACTTCCTTTCAGAAAAATATCTAAGTCAATTTAAATGACAATCAAAAGATTAGTGAAACGGGGCTACTGATCCGTTTCCAGATCAGAGGGCAAATATGAGAATATTACCATTTAGTGGGTAATTAGCATAAGGGTATAGTCGGTTAAAATTCTTGCCCCGGAAGTTGAGCACCCTCAATGACCTACCTACCTGTTCATAAATAGTGTCATTATTATCTTGTCGAGTACCACTCGAAGTCCACACCAGTAGCAGAGCAGGCTCAGTCAAAATAACACCTGAATCTTGTGTTTAATCGCATAAATGGTTGATTTCTAAATTTAATTATCTCTTTAACCCATAATGAATTGTGATATTAGTTTTGTGAAAACCAAAAGAGGAAAGGATAAATTGTGTCATAATGGATATTACACAAAAAACAATTCAAGAAAACTATTGGCGTTGTGAAGTTCGTAAGTGTTCTAGTCCTCTTGTGTTAAGCCAAAATAAAGTAATTAAATGTTGAAACAATACTCATGCGGGGAGTGCAAAACTTCATGTTTTCAAAGCAATAAACACAAAATACTAAAACAACGTCTGAACCTCCTGCTGCAATTATTTCTGAAGTAATAAGCAAAGTGCCTGAGTGTTCCTAAGGTGTTCTTCTTTCAAATGCAAATATAACCAGAAATATTAGGAAATTAAGAAACAAAATGCTCCCTAAACTCGCTACAACATTGAATGAAGTGGACCTACAAAGTAAATTTAGCACAACTATTCAAGGCGAAAACAGGCCAATTCATGATAGCGAAAAAGATGAGGAGGAACGATTTCTAATTTTTGCAGCACTTTCCGCTTTACGAATACTTCCGCTAAACACTGCTATGCTGATGGAACGTTTGAAACACGTCCAATATTTTTTTTTAGCAAATCTATACTATTCATGCTGAAATCCATCGGGAAATTCACCCTCTTATTTTAATTTTTTGGCCAAACAAGACAGAAGAAATTTACTTTAAAATGTTGTCAGCCCTTGTTGATTGTGTTGAACGTTATGGATTGCAAATTGAAGTATCAGATTTGTGTTGATTTTGAAATGGCTGCGCGAAATACTTTTTTGCGTGTTCTTGGTGAAATCACCAAACATTTCTGTTTTTTTCATTTGTGCCAAACTAATTGAAGAAAACTTCAACAGTTGGGTCTTTCTAGCCTTTATAATAATGAGGAATTTTCCCTATTTTTGAAGAAATATTAACGCTTTAGCATTTCTGCCTGTTGCTGATGTACCTAGAGGACTTGAACTTTTGCAACGAAGTGTACTCGAGGAAATTCTTCCTTTATTAAATGTATTGAAGAAACTTATATTTTCGGCAAGCTTAGATAGAACAAATGGAAGGCGTGCTAAACCCCACTCGAATGGAATGTTTTATGAACTGACTCTACACGGTTTCCCTCGTTACAACTAACTGTTGAAGCTTGGCATAGAGGATTTAGTGTTTTAGTGCGAGTCAAATCAAATATATATTATGTTATTGATGCTCTGAGGAAAGAAGAGAATGTATTTAGAACAATAATTTCGCAGCTTGAAATAGGAGTAAGTGCGAGGAAGAAAAACTCCAATGCTAAAAGAAAAGAGAATGTTGTTGTTTTCATCTTCATCATCATCACTTCACTAACTCTATAATTTAAGAAGGGGATTTTTTTGAGTATTTGAATAATAATTTCATCTTAGTTTGGTTATGACTTATGTTTTTTATCAAAGTTATTTCTAATAATTCTTTTATAATATCAAAACACAAAATGGTGAAGTTCAGAAATAAATATAAGTATCGAAATTTTGTGAATTTTTTAAAACCCAAAGAATTACAAATGGTGAAGTTCAGAAAATTTATTTTTATATATCTTCTATAACTATATTTTAGCAACGTGTTCAATCTTAGTAGCGAAAATCAAGCTGCCCCCATAGGGAGGGGGGGAGTAGCAAAGCCATTGCCTGGTTTTTAAATAAAGAAACTTTATTAATTTCATTAAAAGGGAATACATTTTAGATGATACAATTCTTTTTTAGAAATTACCTAGCTGGAAGACCTTTGAGACGAAAGTTCCTTTAGAAGAAGGTTTTTCTAAAGTAGAGTGGGAAAAATATAATTGTATATCCTTTCTTGAGGTAAAAATTGTTAGTCATTGACAAAATTAGCTTCACTGTGTACCGAAAACCAACCCATTCTAACTCTTATATCCATTTCTTTTCTCATCATGAAATTAACATTAAGCGAACCGTTGCATCAGGTATGTTTTTGAGAGCACTTAGGATGTGTGACCCTTGCTTTCTAGAAGACGAGATTACATATATAACCTACAGCTTCATCGGATTAAATTATCCCCTTCACGTGATCAATGAAAGTTTATCTAAAGCAAAATCTACTCATTACCGTCCCAAGGATAAAAACAAATTTAGTAATACGAAGTGTCTCTCCCTCGCTTTTTCTCCCCTCCTCGAAGGAGTGAACAAAGTTATTTTCCCAGGCCTAACGACATTTAAATACCCTTTTTCTATCCTTAAATCTTTCCCTTCGATCAATCCCATGGAACAGCCAAATGAAGCAGATGTATATTTAATCCCGTGTGGCGCTACAAACTGTCCCTCATTTTACATAGGAGAGACCGGAAGAACAATAACAACGAATTTATGAAAATAAAGGTGATGTCAGACGAGGCAGTACCATATCCAGTATTTTTAATCATATTAGCAATTTCCACCACCAAATTAACTATTCAAAGGCACAAATCATATATAATTGTAAAGATTTCCGTAAAAGAAAAATAGTAGAATCTATATATTAATAGGAGAAATTCCCAATTTTAATTTGTCAGATAGCCAATTGAAATGCAGCCTCCATTCCCGTAACCTCATCGTAAACAGCTTAGTCAACGATCTTAAACTTACACCCCCTGATTAATGAATGACCTCCCCCCCCCCCGTTTTGTGTTTCTTTGTGTTTTTTTCCTTTTGTTTTTTTTTCTGATCTGTAAGCTATTTATAGACTTTTGTAACAATTGCATTCTCAGTATACGACTGAAGAGGGTATGATAAACTAAATACTGAAACTAGTCTCGTAAATTAAACTTTTGGCTCCTATACAGTGGTTTCACTATCATATAGCATAACTCGCCATTGAGTTATTTTACTTATATATATATATATATATATATATATATATATATATATATATATATATATATATATATACCAGTTGTCTGAACATCATTTCATTACCTAATAATGTGAACAATTTTCGTCATAATTGTCTCAAATTTCAGTAGTATGTCTGGAATTCAATATATTTATAAAGTATAGTAGTCTTAGGTATATTTTTCCTTTCAAAATTTGTCATTTCGTTTACTGCAACAAAAAGGCGTTGTGTATTGAAGTACGCCCAAATTCATTCAAACCTGAACGCACAACGTGAATTCGTAAGATTAAGTGAGAGAAGTAAAGGGGATGAAACAAGCGCCATGGGGAAAAGCAGATTTGGGACCTGGCATAAAAGCTTTCAAGAGGAATGCGGTTTGTTTCGTCAAAAAGCATCTGGACAGCCAGATCAAGCACCATCTCAAAGAACCGTTTGAATGGCCCATTTTTCTTCGTGGGAAACGTGACTGGCGACGACTATCTGGAGTCTTCAGAACTGACTACTTGACGAATTGATGCAAATGAACAGAAGCAATTCATTTTTTCGAACAGATGTGGCTCTACCACATTGGAAAGTGACGGTGCAAACATTTTTTTTTTCAAAGAGAGACTGCCAGGAAGATGGATCGGGCGTGTTATTGATGGAGACAACGTGGTATTATTGAAATGGCCCCCACGTTCACCTGACTTGACGCCGTACGATTTCTTTAGGAGGTTTATGTGAAAGGACCAGTCTATATCCTACCACTTTATACATGTGTAGAGGAACTCAAGGATAAAATCACTTAGGCTCTGAATACTGTTGAACACGACATGCTGCAGCGAGTGTGGCAGGAATTCGACTACCGAATTAATGGGTGCCGGGTCACAATCGGCGCACACATTCAACATCTATATAATAAAAATGAAGTCTGTCTGTGTGTGTGTGTGTGCGCGCGCGCGCGTGTGTGCGTGTGTTGTCTATCCATCTATAGGAAGAAAGGTTAGAGAATATAGATAAAACTTAAAAGTGTATTCTTATGTAAAAGTTTCCGAGGAAGATAATGAAAGTGGTCCCTATTCTCTAAGCCCCCCCCCCCCCCAATGGAGCTAGGGGCCCTTTTCCAAACTTACCCAGTCTGTTCGATCGAGGGAACGTGAGTTGGGTCTAGGTCCCCAAGAGAGAGGTTAATTTTAGCCTACATCATTATTCACATGTGGGAAGCTAGAGCAACCTGTTTGTCCATGCACCACAATGAAAGATAAATAATATTGTCTATCAAGAAGTGTTATGATGTAGCATTGGTTAAAGAATCATTTTTAATAAATATAAGAATTTCAACTTATATCTTGCTTTTGATTTTTTTTTCTACCCATGCAACGCCGGGTACCTCATTCAGTGGCTCATAAGTGAGCCTTAGAAACACTAGGCAGGACAATGCGAGACATCAGGGATTGTGAGGCTCCTATGGGAGGTGTCACTCTTTTGAAGTAAACTGATTTCAGGCAGACACTTCTAGAGATCAGGAACCAGGGCAGATGAGATCCGGGCTTGCCTAAAATTATCTTCTTTGTGTAGGAATATTAGAACGCTGTCTCTAAACACAAATATGAGAGCAGAGTTATTTGGTTATCAAATGTCAGCACAATTTGCCCAAAACATTCTGACACTGGGAAATGGCAAAGTACCTCTTGATGCTGATGGTGGAATAGAAATATCTCATGTCTGGATAGTTATTAATACTATTGATAATCTCAAGGCAAAGGTATTATCCAATCTTCAGCAAACCTACAAAAGCTACAACTGGTTTTGCGAAACAGCATATTGGCTAATGGCTTCGAAAAAAAACACTGTCTGCAGAATCAATAACATATATTATTTGCCCTCTCAGAAGTTCAGTTGATACAATTTCGGATCATACTCAAATAGTCGATTATTCGCCAGAGTTCCTAAACTCTCTAGAACCTCCTGACATAAGTCCTCACTAACTTGAACTGAAGTCAGTAAATCTAAGTAATGTTTTTGTTCAATTTCTATCCAAAAAACTCTCCAATTTCACTCGTCTGGTGGAAAATAATTTGATGCCCCCATGTCATAGAAGCAACCATTCTTACTGAAAGTTGAAAATGAGAGGATGTCTTCAATCAGAGAATATCACTAAATCTATCAGGGTCAGAATTGCCATTTAAATTCAGAAGACATTTCCCAATCCGTGTAAGTTTTGCAATGTGAATTAAAAAAGTCTTAAGGTCAGACTATTAGTGGCGCAGTTACAATTAGAGGAACCCTGTTTTTCTTATGGTCAACTCTGTTAATTGCTTAAAGATAGAAACAAAATTAATCTATTTATATATGTATAGTCCACAAGAAAAAAAAATTAAGAATATCTTGTACCAAGAAGTTCTGTACCGTTCCTGAACAAGATTAAGTTTGGTTCATAGAATGAGAACGCCATTTGTGAGGAATAAAAAATGGAAAAAGATGAAATCCATCTTAGTTGTAATAAACTGAATATTAAATTACCCCCCCCCCCTCCTCACAGGATTTTTCGTTGAAAATTTGAAGAATAAAACTTGATATGTTCACAATTAAACCTATTAAGTTTCATATATATATATATATATATATATATATATATATATATATATATATATATATATATATATATATATATATATATATATATATATATATATATATATATATATATATATATATGAAAAGAAACTCACAACTTGCACGTGAGTCAAAATTATGATAAATAACACCCACAAGGAAAAATGAAAAACGATTCCGAGCGCTTTCGTCTTTATTCTAAAAGACCTCTTCATGGAATAACATAGGTCAGGACAGACAATGTCTTACATAGTAAGGAGTGGGGGGTTAAAACGGCTACCTGCATCAAAACCCTAACTAGGGGGTACCAATTCTTTAAACACCTTAATTTGTGATTTAATATAATTAGATATGATAGGATCTAGGCTAAGCAATCCAGGGCTAATATTAGATCCTATCATATCTAATTATATTAAATCACAAATTAAAGTGTTTAAAGAATTGGTACCCCCTAGTTAGGGTTTTGATGCAGGTAGCCGTTTTAACCCCCCACTCCTTACTATGTAAGACATTGTCTGTCGTGACCTACGTTATTCCATGAAAAGGTCTTTTAGAATAAAGACGAAAGCGCTCGGAATCGTTTTTCCATTTTCCTTGTAGGTGTTATTTATCATAATTTTGACTCACGTGCAAGCTGTGACTTTCTTTTCATATATATATATATATATATATATATATATATATATATATATATATATATATATATATATATATATATATATATATTATAAGGCGTTCAAATCTTTGGATTCGTGTAGTAATTTTGCTTTTTAATGTTAACTTGACGTGTAGTTTGGTTGTTTAGGTTCCTTTTATTTGTTTTTTGGTATCTACATCAATTCTTACGTGTGTCTTATTTGGTTTTGTAAATGTTTTTGCTTTATTCATCTTTGGTTGTTAGTATTCGTGTTTTGTGTGTTCTGTGATTCGTACTTACCTATTTTCTTCATTGTCTTCACTAGATAGTTGTGGTCTTCTTTGGTTTTGAGCTAAAATCGGTTTGGTTCGTCGTTATCGGTTGCTTTTCATCGTCGGTTTTGGTCGATAGTTTTTTTCCTATGCAAAAAATGGGACAATTGCGTCTCCAAGCTTGCTGACGCTGCTTGGGAATCTTGCGCTACTGGGACCTCGTTGGTTATCTTCGATGAGCGCTCTAATTTCCTCGTTGCTATTCATTGTAATTTTCTCTTTCATATCTGACGCTGTTTCCTTTAAGATCGTATTGAGCGGTTTGATGTCCACCGCTCTGTGCGGTTCCACTTCTTCCTCCTTTCCCTCCTTTGCGTATTGGTGATGATATACATAGTACTTATTTTGTATCCTTTGCATTTCTTTTTTTGCTGTTTTAGAGACTCCAAACAGAGATGCTGAGGGATAGATGAGGGTGGGTCGGACTAGCGTCAGGTACAGTTTCTTTTTATTCTTTTGGCTGAGGTTTCTGACTGCCGAAGATACGTTTTAGATCCGTTCTGTGAGGTGCTTCCTGTACCTGTTAGAAGTAACCTTCATCCCGAATATATTGCACTCGTTCGTGTAGGGATAATGTATATCCCCCCACTCTCACATCTGCTGTTTTTCTTCTTCCTAATGGGACAATCTTGAATTTGTCGCCATTAGTTCAGATTTTCCATTTTGATTCATAAACGTTGATTTTTCTTATTTCCTCGGCAGTCATTCGAGCTTGCCAAGGCGCGTTTCTATATCGACTAACTATGAGTTGACTTATGTCATCGGCGAACTGGATGTTCAGACTAGTAGGGTGGGTTGTCTCTGGGATGTCGGCTGTATATATCGAATATAAGGTTGGACTGAGGCACCCGCTTTGAGGGAATCCTGCCTGTAGATTAAAAGTGGGACCGTCCGTGCGCCCTATACTGATGTAGGCCGACCTCTCCATGACATAATCACAGGATTTTTTCAAGTTTTGCACTCACACCCAGCTGGAGGATCATGTATTGCATCCCCCTTAGACATACTTTATCGACTGCTTTTGACACGTCCCTGCATACTATATCGATATAGCTCCTGTTTTTCTTCGCTTGAGCAATCTTTTCTGTGATGACATTTATTGCCATCTCGGTGCTTCTCTTCTTTCTGAAGCCGTACTGCTGTTCGTTGTAAAACGAATTTTCCTCCAAGTGCTCGATGAGTCTTCTGTCAGTATTTTCTCTAAGAGTTTCCCCCCAATTTCCAGAAGAGATATTGGGCGATAACTCTCTTTCCTCGTCGTTGGCTTTCGAGGTTTGGCAATAAAGATAATTTTTGCCGTTTTGTATGCATCGGGAAAGTAGCCTACATTTAGTCAGGCATTAAAGATATTGAGTAAATCTTCCCGCATGCATCTCGGGGGTTTGACGAAGTTTAACTTTGTCAAGCCTGACCGTCCTGGAGCTTTTTGCTTAAAGGAGTGGAGCGCGCTTTCTAGTTCTTCTAGCGTCACTTTTTCTTCTTCTCCTTCCTCTCTGTTCACTTGGTGGTTAGGATGCGACCTCTCAATGATTTTGTTTAGCTCGTCTATAATCTGTTTTTCAAAATCTATGAAGAAGTCTTCATTTTCTTCTTCACTGATTCTGAAAATCTGTTCCCAGTATTGCCTGAGAATCTCCTCCATTTCATTCTCCTCTGATTTAATTTCACCTTGGTCGTCTTCTAATTACATCTTTTTCTTCTGAGGCTTTACTCTCATTCTCCTGTTTCGCCCAGAATTCTTTCAGTGTTGCTCCGCTATCTAGTTCTTCGAGAGCTTTATTCCATTTCTCATCTTGTTGTTCATAAATTAAAATTTTTAGTTCTTCATTAATCTCTCTCATACGGTACATTATATCACGGGATGTTCCCGTATTGATGCTCACCTGATACAATCCTTTCAGTCAACGGTGTAAACCTTTCATACCATCGGTCCATTTGTATGTTGAGATCGTTCTGTATGTACATTTGGGAATCGACTCTCTGTCAGCCTCGATCATCTGGGCCTCTAGCCGCTCCATTTCTTTGTGTATTTCCTCGAGCGTCGCTTCGTTGAGGTTCGATGGGATGTAATTTCTTAGCATTCGCTCGTAATTATCCCAATTCGCCCTGCTGTAATTCTTCCTTGTATGTGATGGTATCGAATAGAATAGAAGAAAAGGTGTGAGAGTGTAAAAGGCTAGTGCGTCCAGAGCTATCCCACCCCATCTCCTCTCTTCTGGGCCACTGATGGGACCAGAAGTGAGAAGGGGCGAGAGAGCCCGGACTCCTCCTATTCCCCCCTTTCCCCACTCCTTGTGCCTTGCGGCACCGGTGAGAGGGTAACAGGGGAAAGAGGAGGAGGACAGAGAGAGGAAGAGGAAAGGGGGCGATAGTATAGCAAGAAACTAGTAGATCAAACAGATGACCTAGGTGGTCTTGACCCTACATCTAATACGTGGTGCTAATACCACGATGTGTATCACCCACCCACGTATATTTGTAGATCCCGTTAAGAAAGACAGTAACCAAAAGTTAGTGAGAAATCGAAGCAAGTTAGAGGCGTGCGGTGAGCCGCAAATTGCTTGGGGGTCAAGCTAATCTCTGTCCATTTCAATTAGTTAGAAGTTGGGGTCATAGTTATAGAGGAAGTACCTGAGATTCAGGTGTCTATACTTTCCAGTTTTTTTACCTAGTACTTATAGCTGGCGTTCAAACCGTTATTAGTGGAGTTTGTTTTTAAGTAGAATTTGTTTGTTTTTCTCGCATGTTATGTTGTATTCTAACTCTATTCTTGCATGTATGCTTTCCCTTTTATGTTTTCGTTTTCACTTTTTCTGTTCAAGGGTTTTTGTTACCCTTTCCTTCGTCGCTTTGCCGTATCTCTCTATGTTGTCGCATTCGGTGATGTATTCTTCCTGCTACGTGTAGATGTCTTCTTCGTCCTCATTTCTGATCCTCGCCCTTCTTGGAAAGAGTCGGTGAGGCCTCCAGTCTATTCCTAGTTCTATTTGCGTTGAAAGTTCGTCTCCAATTTCGTCATGTGTCCTCTCGAAGACTCTTTTTGCTCTCTTTATGATTATCATGTTTAAAGTTAAAGGCTCGACGTTGGCTTCTCTGTGTAGTTCTTTTTTCCTTCTCATCTCTGCCCTTCTTGTATTCGTCACTAGGTACATTGTTTTGTTCTGGACTCTTTGTAGTTCGAGCATTTTAGTTCTTGACAATGTACACATTGTGATTGCTGGATAAATCAATGTTGGTTGGATAATCGCATTGTAAATCTTCTTTTTATTCTCTTGACTTAAATTTCTTAATTTATACAGGAGTACTAGTCTTCTCTTTGCTTTTTGTATTCTTTCGGCTACGTGTTTCGTGTAGCCTGATTTCGTTATTGTCAAACCTAGTACTTTATAGTCGTTACTGTATCCATATCTTTCATTGTCCACGTTGATATCTGCTACTTTCTTCTGTATATGGGAACTATTTTAAATTTGTCTCTATTTGTACCGATTTTTCATCTGCGTTCGTATTCGTTAATTCTTCGAATTTCGTCTGCCGTCGCTCTTGCTTGAAATTGAGCGTGCCTGTATGGAGACACCACAACTTGGGTGATATCCGCAAATTGTATGTTCATACACCCCTCCATCATTGGAGGATGTCCGCTGTATATACAGCGTATAATAACGGACTTAGGCAACTGCCCTGGGGAACTCTAGCTTCTAGCTTAAAGGGTTCCCCTTGGTGATTACCCATGTCTATATACGCGTATCTATCAGCTACATAGTTGCATAGCAACCTTTCCAGCTGACTGCTTAATCCGTGCCGAAGTATCTTATATTGTATGCCTTTCTGCCATACTTTGTCGAACGCTTTGGACACGTGTCTACATACTATATCCACACTCCTCTTTTCGCCTTTGACCTTGGCTATTTTCTCCATAATTAAACAGAGCGCCATAACCGTGCTCCTGTTCTTCAGGAATCCGAATTCGCACTCGGTGTACAGGCCGTTCTCCACCAGATGTTGATCGAGTTTCTTCTTTGAAATCTTTTCATATACTTTCCCGATGAAGTCAAGCAGATATATTGGTCTATAGTTTTCAACCATGTGTGGAGATTTTCCTGGCTTTAAGATAAAAATCACTTTTGCTACTTTTAGGTCTTTAGGGTAGTAGCCTGTATTAAGGCAGGCATTGAATAGGTTCTTCAATCCATCCAAGATGTTATTGGTCGCTTGTGTGTAGTTTTCTTTGTGAGTCCTGAGACTCCCGGCGCTTTTTGTTTGAAGCTGTTTATGCTATCCTTTAGTTCTTGTACGGATAATTTAGCTTCATTTCCATCATCATTATTTATCACTATGTCAACCGAATCATAGTGTTGACTCCTGGCCGTTGTCTGGTTGAGTTCTCCGAGAATTACGTTCTCAAAATCAGTGTCGAAATTTTCATTTTCTTCTGCGCTGATTCTAAAAAGGTTTCACCAGTATTCTTTGAAAACTATTTCTAGCTCACTTTCGTCCTCAATTAGTATCCCTCTCTCATCTTTAATCTTGATCTTCTCCTTTGCTGGTTTTTCCTTCATTCTATTTACCCATTTCCAAAATTTCTTTGGGGATTCTTCGACATCTATCTTCCTGACCTGGTCGTTCCAATATTCTTGTTGCTTATCGCTTATTATTAGCGTTAATTCTCTTATATTTATTCTAAGTTGGTTGTATAGGTCTCTACTAATTCCTTCCCTACGTAGTTGTTGAGAGAAGTCTTATTTCCGTATTTTTATTTCATTTCCTGTGACCATCTGAAGTTTTGGATCGTTCTAAAGGCTCTCTTTTGTACTGCTTTTTCGTCTGCTCTAATCAGCGTACTCCTAATTTCTTTAAGTCCCTCGTCGATTTCTTCTATAGTCTCCTCGATGAAAGTCCTTGGTTCATATTCCCTTAAAACTTACTTGCACTTTGTCCAGTCTGCCTGGTGATAGGCTTTCCATTTCTTACCTGGCTTCTGTATGGGATTCTGGTTAATGGTAAGTAGTGTAGCTATGTGGTCGCTGACCGGTATGTCCACCGGTTCCAAGTGAAAATTAAATGGCAAATTAAAGTTTGCGAGGCAGATATCTGGCTTGCTTGTCGTTCTGTTATGTATATATGTGGGAAAATCTGGCTCCAGTCTTTGGAGCATTCTCCTGTCCAGCATCGTTTTCAAATGCCTGCCCGCGTTGTTATTTGTTCTATATCCGTTTTCCGCACAGTGTGCGCTCAAGTCTCCATAAATATGACTGGATTCCTGTTATTAAAAAGCTTAGTGAAGTTGGCAATTGGTAATCCATCTCTTCTTGGGGGTTGGTACCCCGTGGCTATTATAAGACTAGATAGTTCTAATTTTATCTCTATTGCTGCATAGGATTCGGTTAGTCCTTGGTGAGTCTTCCTACCCAACCGTTAGTATTAATTCGAAGTATTTCTAGTTTACGTTTGTCCATTTTGATATTCCTTTTGGGGTTTCCGTTCGTCTCTTTAGGTCTTGTTTATCGTTTCTTCTTCTTCTCTCGTTCTGTTCTCGTCTACATATGATTACTTCCTTTCCTTTCTGCGATAGTGATGTCGACGAAATCGAGGACTGCTGCCGTTGGGTTGATGTCTTATGTGAGCTGGATCTGGATCTTCTTTCCTTTTGGGCTTTCCTTCTGGTGACTCTAACCTCCTGGGCGGATTCTTTCGTGCTGCTATCCGTTTCAGTTTCATCAGTATTTGAGTCTTCATTGTTTTCCTCCTGCGGTTTTGCTTCTTCGACTAGTGCTTTTGTTGTTTTGTCACTAATCTTCACTTTAAATATTGCTGACGAGTCCACATCCTTGGGAAAGTTCATGGGTTCTAACCCGTTGTCCTTGAGCATTCCGTTTAAGGTATTTGCGTAGCTTCCGGGGTTGGCAATGTTCAATATGTGCGAGTGCAAGATACATGTCAGTATCTTGACATTCAATGTTCCGTCTATGCTTAGTTGTGTTTCTGCCTTTTGGTTGTTTACTGTATTTTTTGTCGCCGAGGCTTATGTCATGTTCTTCTGTCCCTTCAATCTCTCTTCGTTCTCCTTCCTTTTTATTATCTCTTTCCTTTTCGGGCATGACATCGCCATTGTCCGATGTGGTCCTCCACAGTTTATGCACTGTTTGGTCATACTCTGGCATGATCGGTGGGTGTGCCCTTCTATCCCGCACTCCGAACATATCGTGAGGTCTTTTTTAGGACATTCCGCAGTTATGTGGTCTTCCATTTTGTAACAACGGAAGCATATCTGTATGTTTATGAATGCGTCTCTCTGGATGTTGGTTTGCGGGATCCTAGTGTAGAAGGCATTAAGTCCTTTATCCATGATTTTGGTAGCCATTTCGGTGTTTTCGCAGACGATCTTAAACAGGTGAGTATGATCCCTGAATTTTATAATGTCATGAATTTTCAGCCACAGTTGATTTGCTTCCAACTCCTCCTTAATATCCTGAGGAGTGTGTTTATTCCTACCCATGGCTCAACCTTCCTGCATATGACTTGATCTATTGGCCGTGATCTGTCGGGGGCGTTTTCGCTTCAAGGTCTAATTTGTTGAGTGTGATGCTGCCCGAGGAGGATAGGAGTTTCTCGACATCCTTGTTTTCAGGGCAGATCACGATGAAACCTGTCGGGACATCAAGGCACGTAATTAGTGGGATCTGCAGGTCAGTAAATATCTGTTGAGCTACATCTTGTGGAGTCCTCTTCTTTCCGTTGGGCTTGAGTTAAGGGGCAGCCTTTTGATGAGATCTATTTTTGGTGTCGATAATGGGGGGGGAGGGGTAATTGCCCCCCCCCCCTGCCTGCTCTGTAAAAAAGTGACAGAATCTAATAGTCTGAACCCTATTGGGTGTGTACCTTAAATACCTGCCTATAACCGCACTCCACAACCCCCCTACCTTAATGGGCCTACTCTAATAGGCGCCTCTCCAAGGTCTCCAGCTCGTGTCCTTAAGGGACCCCCTTCTTCGCGCCCCCTAACAGGGCTTCCTTCGGGGTTCACTATACCGTACTATCAAAGAGGTCTGGGCGCAATGAGGGTTGCGTTATGTTGCGAAGTGATGAAAGAAGAGTGAGTAAAAAAGCACGAAGTGTGGATAGTACCCTTATAGGGGTAACTACCCAGTGCTTAGCCACAGGAGGTCTCTCCAATCAGACTAAGCACACATTAATATTGGGTGCAGCGACGTGGAAAAGGTTATTTGTGCAAATTTAACACGAACTCGCGTATCCAAATTTCCACAAAACTTTACCTCCTTTATCAAGGAAAACTTTACTTGAGAGTAAAGAAAAACAACAGATGATCTGAGCCTGCGTGATGGTATCAATATAGGGTTAACGTTGATATAAAGATTAATCATTATATGGTCGCTACAAGGTATCACTTCAGGGCTCATGTGGTAGTTAAAAGGTAAGAGGAAGTTGGCCAAGCAATGTCCGGCTTGATGGCGCTCCTTTCCTTGATGAAGGTCGGAAAGTCGGGGCCCAGTCTCTGGACGATGTTCCTATCCAGGAGAGTATTCAAACATCTGCCTATACCGTTGCTTCGAGTATACCCGGACTCGACACATCGTGCTTTCAGGTCCTCCGTAAATATCGTAAGGACCCTTCGCCCGAGTATACTCGTGATAGTGTGGTTCGGCAAATAGTCGCGTCTTGGGGGGTTGGTATCCCGTGGCAACGACCATCTTCCCCCAGGCTTATTTCTACCTCTATGGCGAGGTAGGATTTTTTTAAGTTCCTGAGTTGCTGGAATTTTATACCGTCCTAATCGCAATGGCTGCTCCGACGTATCGTTCTTGAGAATGGCTCACTGTCAGCACTTCATAGTTCCATATCTTGATTATGTCCCTATCCGTGTTAACTCCGTCTTCCGAAATGAGTATTATGTCAGCATCGATTTGTTGGAAAATGTTACCGTAGTGCACTCTTTTCGTGGTCCATCCGTCGGTGTTGATACTCAAGATTCTTAAGCTGTCTCTTTGCATTATGAGGACTAATCTACCGTTTCTTCAGTCTGGGCTCCCTGTTAGGGACCTTTTGAGGAGCAGGGGATGGATTTTTATTCGTTTCTTCATGGATTACGTCCATGCCCTTGTTCCTCTTTGGTAATTGTTTTCTGGGTGGGCTAGGAGTCTTCGATTTACTCCTGGAGGCCCTCTGAGATCTCGTTCTTGGTTCTGTCTCTTTCTCTTCAACTTCGGGTTGCGAGTCGCTTGAAGACTCTTCTTCGGAATCATCTGAATCTTCCTCAGATTTTACCTGCTTTTCTTCTTTTCGTGGTCGTTTGGATGAGGCTGTGCTCATATTGAGTATTTTTAGTGACTCTGGGGATTTGGGTACTTTAATTGTAGGCAGGTTGTTTGCCTGTAGTATTGAATTGAGTTCACTCTCGTAGCTTCCTGGGCGTCCCATGTTAGCGATGTGGGCTGGATGACGCATGTGAGGATCTTCGAGCTCAATTCGGAGTTGAGTTGCATCGTAGGTTGGTTTATGGTTGTTTGGTTGGGTCTTGACGCTGCGGCCGCATAGCTCTGGGTACTACGGGCTCGAGCTTCTTCTTCCTTCTTCTATATTATCTCTTTTCTTCTGGGGCAATTTAGTGCCAAAGTTCGGTGGTCACCGTTACAATATAGGCTTTTTTGGCCGTTGAGGCAGTCTTCAAACCTATGACCCTCTTGTCCGCATTCAGAGCATAGCTTCTTGTCCTTGTTGGGGCAAGAGTGGCTCGTATGATTTTCCAGTTTGTAACAGGAAAAACACATTTGGATGTTGTGGAATTTTTCCTGTTCGATGTTTTCAGATGGGCTCCTCATGTTGAAAGCTAGGAGCCCATTTCTTTTGGTTCTCTGTGCCATTTCGGTGGTCTGGAAGGTGATTTTAAACACATGGGTGAGATTATTAAACTTGATTAATTCCTTAATCCTCGCCCATGGGTTTTGTGCCTCAATCTCTCTCTTAATTTCCTCAGTAGTTCTTTCCCCAATCCAGCTTTCGATCTTGTGGCCGATGACGCTCCTATTGGCCGCCACCTGGGACGGGGGGGGGGGGTGTTCTTGCCTCAGGCCCGATCTTCTTTAGGGCTTCCGTTCCTCGGGTCGACAGTATTTCGTCCATGTACTTCGTTTCCGAGCAGACGGCTATGTAACCTTTGGTTAAGTCGATCAAACGGATCAGTGCAACCTTAAGTTCCTCAAATAGAACCAGGCACACCTGAGCTTTGGCCGGGGAGCCCCCTGAGGGGGACTCTCTTCGTTGTATCCATCACCCCTGAAGAGGGGGGTCCTTGTTCGAAGTTGGTCCTCTTCTCTTTTACCTAGTCTTCTTTCTCGAATTGTGTTATGTGAATGAATTTAATGTGAGTGATGTGTTATGTGCTTTAGGTGTGCGAGATGTAAATTCAGAATAGGGGTATTCCCCGCCGAGGTGCGGCCCCGTGCTTCCGTGAACCAGTACTGCAATTAATGGGGTGATGGATGATGGAGGGATGGGCCCGTGAAGGGATCCTTCCAAGGTGTGAATTATGGCGGACTTGATGATGGATGAAGGCCGAATCAACTTCCTTCACCCGGGGGGTGTCGCCCCCTTTATGGGTTTTTTAATTCGCGACTGCATCCCCCATAGCATAGAGACGGTTGCTTGTCCCTCTATGATCCTGGGCGGTAAACCCCCATCGATAAAGCTAAAAGCTAAATCAACGGAGTTCGCAGTCCGTCCCTTTTCCCGGAGAGCCTCTGAAATTGATTTCTGCTGTGGGCTTCTCCTCAAACCAGCTTCCGTCAATTCCCCCAATTATGCCATATCACAGTCGACTGGCAGAGTTGGAGCGAGGGTTATGAGCAGTCCAGGTCCACGATTACACATTGCCCACCGGCGGGGAACGATGTAGGGAGCTTAAGCGCTCATGTCAGTTTTGCGTGACAGATGAAAAATGTGGTATTTACTCTTTCCAAAGACAACCGTAGGGCTGTTTTTAAAATTGGCTGGCTCAGCTCGCGTGTCCTTGCTTCGAACGTACGAATTCCGAAAAAACACGAATATTATTCGGCGAGAAAACTTTACGTATGCACGTCAATTGCTAACAGCGAATAACGTTCCTTCTTTTTTTTGATGAAAAGAAAACGGTTTTTAGGGGATATTTATTCCGCCTCGCTTAAGCGTAACGTTAAAGGAAACGAGCCAATCCGGTGAGTGGAATTTTTAGAACAACTTTAATGTTAGATTCCAGCTCGTAGCCTGACTGTTGAGGGCGGGCTTTTCTTCGTTTATTAATATGGCTCCTAAAATGTTCAGCCTAGCTTTATTTCCCTCTTTTCTTTTAATTGTGGTGTTGTGAATAGAATATCTCTAGTTAGGTTGATGTTGTTCGCGCTCTCCATATGCTTTTTTGGCCCTCCGCTTTACAGATGCTTGGTTAAACGCCTCGAAAGGGTGGTAGTTGTCATGCCAATATATTTTGAGTTATTATAAAGCTTGCAGTCTTCATTGGGGCAGATAAACTCGTAAACTATGTCGGTTGACTTTAGATTCGAGGAGTTTTGGCAGCTGTTGTTTTTCATTAGGCGATTGTTGGCTTTTGTCGTTTTATAGTATACGAGGGGGAGTCAAAAAGTTCTCAGATAAATGGCATAAAATTTTTATTTGTAATAATACTGTATTCATTTTTCTACATAAGCTCCATTAACATCTATACACTTTCTTAATCTATGAATCCAACGGTAAAGACCATCTTTGTAGAATTCACGGGGTTGTCTCTGGCACCAAGTAATGACCTGCTTTTTTGCTTCATCTAATGATTGAAACCGGGTTCCTTTTAGGTGTCCCTTTAAATTTGGTTAGGTTAGGTAACCTAACCTAACCTAACCTAACCTAACCTAACCTAACCTAACCTAACCAAATTTAAAGGGACACCTAAAAGGAACCCGGTTTCAATCATTAGATGAAGCAAAAAAGCAGGTCATTACTTGGTGCCAGAGACAACCCCGTGAATTCTACAAAGATGGTCTTTACCGTTGGATTCATATATTAAGAAAGTGTATAGATGTTAATGGAGCTTATGTAGAAAAATGATTACAGTATTATTACAAATAAAAATTTTATGCCATTTGTCTGAGAACTTTTTGACTCACCTACGTATAATAAGTTGAATTTTGTCCATTTGATTCTTAACCTTAATGTTACGGTTAACAATCTCCTTGATGTTTTTTTCGTCTATTTTATAGGCCGTGGATATCTGATTTCTGTAATACAGTTTGATGTTGTTTACTGCTTCCTGATTACTTTTCGTTTTATCCGTATCTTTGAATTGCATATTTAAAAATGATTGGAGTTGTTTTTCAATCATGCTGTTCGAGAAACCGTTGTTCACTAGTTTGTTTTACGCGGGAGATCTCTTGATGGGAAAAGTTCCCACGTAGAGCAGCATTTGTATGCTCGGCGAATTACACTTATTCTGTACCTTTCAAGTATGTATGTATGTATATATATATATATATATATATATATATATATATATATATATATATATATATATATACGGTTTTTTAATTTACGTGATAGGCAAAATTATTCTAATATTTATATTATTCCAGGTTTATTAAAAAGTCAGCATTTCATATAATAAGAAAAAAAAAACAGTGCCTTCCTCCGCTGAATCCAAAATGGCGTTCTGGTCATGTTTCTGAAAGAGGGGGCGACGCTGGCGCTTTACTATTCAATCAAAAGGGTAGAGCGCCCTGAAATGCAAGGAGATAGTTGCTAAAGGTATTGCATCAAGAGCACCATCTTTAAGATCATTGATGACTTATAAAATCTCGCCCGAACAATGCGACAAATTAGTGAAGTCCTGCGTCCGGAGATGTGTGTTTAAGTCACTCAGAACAAGGGCTGACATACTTCTTATTAATATTTTATTCACTTGTCTATGAGATAATTATGTTATTTTCTGGTTATGGCTACATGTATCGTTCTCTAGTTTTGGACGCATCTCTTCTTCAAATACACATCGCTTTTGTTATTCGCTTTTCTATGAAATGAAACACGAGACTCTCAAGAGGTAAATTTCAAATAATCTGTACAATTTTCATGGAAATTAAACGAGTAATTTCAAGAAAATGTTTTCTAAGTTTGGACGGCAGTGTAGGTGTGAAGATGTAAATAAGAAATCCCGTGGCCTTATCTGTGACCTGTGATATTTTCCTTTGGAGCGCCTTCACGGTGGTTATCACACCCTGTACAAACTTATGGTTCGGATCCCAAACCCTAGTTACCCCATAGAAAAATAAAAGCCTTCTTAAATGAGTCAAATCGGTCGTAAAACCAATACTATTATTAATTTCTGTCGGTGTAGTTATTACTTTCTCCCTTTCCAAATTAACTTTTAATATGTCCTTTACTTTTATTACATTATTATATTTTCCTATTAAAGTTTCTTCTATATATGGCTGCTACAGTTCTAATAGACTTGCTCTTTAATATTCTCGAAACTTAGGCAGTAGAGGAGAAGCTTTCTCTTGAGGCTTCTGCGCCATCATTCATTTTCTCTTAAATCTGGTGTAGTTGAAAGTCTTTTGAAAAGTAACAAACAAACGAATATCTTATGTTTCCTCATCCCTAACCTTTAGATTTGAAGGTTTGTCTATCTTCCATATGCTTTCTTCACATAGTTGTATCTTACTCATATTTTTTTTCTACTAAAGCACACTTTTATCAATAATTCTAATCTATTTTCAAATCATTCAAATATTTCTTAGTCCATTCACCTTCTCTTATCTATTCCCGATTCGTGGTATTGACCTGATTATCGTTATGAATGTGTGTCGCTGGTTGGTGTCAAAACACTATACTACCCGACACCTCATCCCCAACGAGTAGTCGTTGCCCCTGGTGGCCCTGCGATTGACATACTGATCTTTATGCGCATTTCATTATAAGGTCGAGGGATCTCGTCCACAATGCAAGGGACGGGTGGGGCAACATACATACTACCAGTGGGTATCATTATTATGCGACGGAGGATAGTCAAAATCATACAGAAACTAATAAATAAATATGTTCTCATACAATGGATCCGACTTCTATTAATTTATCATTTGATGCTTTTAACATATTCTTCGAGGGGGAACTACAAAAAAAGTCCCCGGAAAATGCGAATTAACAACAAAAAACTAAGCATAAAATTTTATTAGGAAGCTCGGGTAAAAAATAAACTAGAATCGTGTGTACAGAGGATGGGGGGTGATTTGATGAATAGGGGAATAATTAGCAGTTTGAAAGGACTCCCTCCCCCCCAATTGAGCAACAATACTCCTGTTTAGGTGATCAATCCACCGAACCATTAATTCCACGTCCATTTTGACATAGCTCATGCCATATTTCCACTACTAATCCACATAAGTACGCAAAAAAAATATACTAAACACTATCACATCATAACATTGTCGTGGAAACTCACCGTATCGAGGAAAAAATAAGATTCATGTTTAGTTTTTCTTTTTTGTAAATTCGATTTTTTCGGCAACTATTCGGCTTCGCCTACATTTTTCAAACAATTCGTCGCTGCGCCCCCCAATTGCTCCTAATATGTTCTATTAACTCTATTTTCAAAAGTTTGCATTTTCTTAATCACATCTTTGCTGGGGTCTATTACATTAAAAGCAGATTTTTTCCTCTAAGTCTTCCCTATTTTTAGGTTGTTACAGATAGGCTATTATTTTGTCATATTAGTCATTTGAGCAATTTTTCATACATTTTTTTATTTTATGGTTGCGGAAATATTTTTCTTTTAGTATTAATTAGCACTCCTGAATATTTAATTTATTTTACTATTTTTTTATTTCCTCTATATTGTTCAAGTAGTTTTTCATTTAATAAAATCAAAAGTTGCTGAAATCGTGCCTTGCTTAGTGGGTCCGAATTACGAGTGAGATGCGATTCAGTAGGAGCAAAGTCGTCAGGATTAGGTCTGTTGTATACCGAAGTAACTACCAGGGTTCAAACAACAGCGAGTAGAAAAACTCTCCAAATGGTCAAAACTATTTGTGAGAGCGATCTTCAGTAAATTAGGTCGGACCGCCACGATTCATCTGCAAATCTTCGAACAGTCCTTAACCTTAAAACCAGAGGCGCCATTCCACACTTGATCGCCCGCCCTTACGGGGCTCTCATACTCGAAAGGGATGGGGAATGCATCATTTCCCACATCGCCCTGGGTGGGGTCGCCCCCCCCCCTACCCCACCCATAAATTTCCGTGTAAACAAGTTCCTATCCCACCAAACGGGAGGATGGAAGACTCCCGCCATAATATTGAGATACAAGGATTGCAGCCCAGCTTCAACCTTGAACGCTGGGGTCGGGTCGGCAAATACTTTTTTTTTAAGGGCCCATCTGGCGCTGACCTACTTGGGCAAAATCGCCGTAATTAAAGGAAAGTCTAATACAAGGCTAAATTAAAAAACAAACACAAGAAAGTAACATAAAACAAAGAAAAAAGGAACAAAGGCAAGACAAGTAAAGAACAAAAACAAATAAAAAAAAGCAAAAAAAGGAAGAAAGAAGCGCGTTCCGGCGTCGGGGGGGGGGGGAAGGCCCGCCTCCCCATGGCGTGGGAGCATGAGACATACAACAGAGTCAAAATGGAGGAGGCCAACCTCAACCAAAAAGTCATAGTGTCCGAAAGTGTGTATGCACAAGGGACAAGCGGTAGCGACCCTGCTCGTTCCGGGACCGGGGCAGGTAGGGGGCGCGAAGATCACCCAGAATAGGAAAATTCAACAAGAATGTGTCGAAGAGTCTGGGGGACAACCCGGTCCGCACAATAAGGTTCTAGAGAGCGCTCCATCAAATGGATGTGCGTCCAGAGAGTGTGTCCGATTCGGAGACGACAGAAAGCAACCTGAAACTGTTGCGACATTGGGGGAATAGGTCCATGAAAAGAGTAGCGGCGCAATGGCACGCAACTATTTAAGTTCCCCTCGGCCGTCTCCCATCTTATTTGCCAAGCAGCCCCTCCAATTCCTGTCATGTAGTCGGTGTGAGGAAGAGCGAAACGCTGGTATGGTCGCCCAGTCCTCGCCAAAACGTGGCGTAACGGATATCGCGAACCATGGGATGCGGAGATTCCAATGATCTGAGAGCACTCAGGGCAATTTTGTGAGTCGCTATAAATCACAATGCGGTATCCGATGCGGGCACGTCGAGTCATCTCCCGTACCAGGCAATGTATTACAACAAGCTCAGCCGTTAAGACAGACGAAGCGCCTGGTAAAACCCCGCTGACTTCAAGCAGAGGGGATACGGCGTGGAAACCAACCCCTTATTGGGACATGAAGCCATCCGTATACACTAGAACGGTTCCAACGTGACACGAAGTGTGCTCCAAAAAGGCCGAACGCAATACACCAGGCGCTGTATAAGCTTTGGGAGCAGGGGCGTGGCGACGAGTCAAATGTGTTATCATCCATGGGGGCGTTCTGGGCAGAACTAGGGCGCCACCGCCATAGAGCTATATCGAGCTCTCGATGGAGTTGCCTAGCACTAAATTTCAAAGGGGTTAGGTTATGACTGGCGTCTCTCGGCGGCATAGGCACCGCCGAGATCAGCTGCGGATGCAGTGAGAGCTTGTTGGCGACTGAGGGAGGCGCCGGGCTCGAGCGTACAGGCGAATAATGCACTGTACACGACGCAGAGCGAGTGGCATCTCCCCAGCATCCACAAGTAGGCTCTCAATGGGGTTAGTACGGAAGCACCGGTCGCCAGGCGAAGATCGGTGTGGTGGATCGAGTCAACCTTCCACAATACACGCTCGGCTGTGGATGCATAAAACTCGCATTCTTAGTGTGGCTTCGGAGAAACAATGGATCGATAAAAAAGTAAGGCAGTAGCCCGATCAGCGCCCCAGGCGTGAACGTCACGGAAGGAAGACTATCCATGGCGTGGGTACAAGAGACCCTAAGGCTGCGAATATGAGCCACCCAGGTGAGGAGCGGTGAAATACAAGACCCAAGGAAACGGTGCTAGTCCACGACTTCAAGGCGAACCCTACTTAGAAACAAGTCTGGGTCAGGGTGGAGCCATGGATAGCGGCAGAAGTGCACCACTTTAGTCTTGGTCAAGGGAAACCAAAGACTATGCATCTCAGCAAAGTGAGGGAGGCGGTTCAATGCCTGTTGGAGTCGAAGCCCCAGAGTTGGTATCTGGGCCGCGCCAAAGAGATCGAAAGGTCGTCCACGTAGAGCGTAGCGAGAACATCTTCCGGCAGCACTGAGGTGATGCCGTTGATACTCAGGGCAAGAAGTGTGACACTGAGGGCACTTCCCTGGGCGACCCCCTCTTCCTGCTCCATTGGCCGGATAAAATTCAGATATAAAGATTAGGAGGCACCCTCATCGTGTGGAGAGTTTTCATGATACTGTATCGTCATGCAGTATCATAGCCCTTCTTCTATTCGAAAAACACCATGGCGTAGAGCTGTTTACAAAGGAAGGCCTCTCAGACGTCATTTTCCAGGCGAAGCAGAGCATCCGACGTCGAGTGGAACTTGCGGAAGCCGCACTGTGCAGAAAACAGATGGCCTCCGCTGTCCAGAAAAAAAAGCTAATCTAACATGTACCAATTTCTCCATCATCTTACACACGCAAGAGGTTAGAGAGATTGGGCGGAAACCGGCCGGGGTAGAGTGATCTCTCTCCGGTTTGCGAAAAGCGAGCACAGTAGCGATTCGCCAAGAGTCTAGTAGGGTACCGTCTATCCAGATCCTGATCAACAAATCCAAATCTAACAAAAAGGAGTTGCTTCGCTGAGCATGGCGTACGGGACATCATCCGGACCAAGGGCCGTGTCCGCGCACGAAGCAAGAGCGGAACGCAACTCACTCAATGAAAAACCCTCGTTGAGCGGTTCTTTGCCTCTTGAAGTAAAGTCCAGTTGACGGCCTTCCGCGAGCATCAAGATGTGCATTGAATGCTACAGGAGAGCAACCCGGCTAGTGAATGCGGAGAAAGTGTTCGCGAAGGAATTAGCCACGGACGCAGGGTCCGAGCTTGCGGTCCCATTATTCAGGAGAATCGGAGGGTGGTTCTGCCTGAACTTGCTCCGAATCTTTTTGACTTGCTTCACACTTCTGCTAGAGGGGTCTTCCCATTAAGTGAAGACAAGTATGGCCGCCAGGAAGAGTAGCGGATGAGCTTCAAAACATATCGGAACCAAGCCATAGCGCAACGCAATTCACCGAGTGAAATCATTCGGGCGGCGCTAAAAGCGCATGTAGGCATAACGCTTCTGTTTGAGGGCCGTCTCACACTCGGCTGACCACCACGGAAGGTCGGCATACAAAATGGCCAGAGGTTCTAGGAATAGTAGTTAAGCACACAGCGATGAGGTTGTGGGAGAAGAACATCAACGGCCTCATCCACCGACATAAATTTCTCGACTGAGACAGAGAAATCAGTCATTTCCTGAAATGCTGACCAGCGCGGCCACGCCAAGCACCACAGGGGCACGCCATCAGGCGGCAATAACCCAGGAAAATGATATCTGAATGGGAAAGTGATCAGTACAATGGAGGTAATCAACTAACACCCCCACCCCCTCAAATCAGGCCGTGCAGTCACAAAATCAAGCGGTTCTCGGGCAGTGATACGTAAACTCATCCACATTTAGGACACCTAACCTCCAGCTCGTCGATCAGGTCGGTAAGGAGCTGACGCGTGGGATTGATCGAGTATTCTCCCGAGGCGGTGTATACCATTCAAATCCCCGATCAAGAGAAAGGGCCTCAGCAACCGTGCCACGACACTGCCGAAATCACCCGCGTTGAAGTCGGCTGACGGTGGAATGTAAGCAGAAATAACAGTATACCTCCTATCCAGGTGAAGCTGCACAGCTACTGCCTGAAACGACCTATCTAAAGCAAAGAGAACAACGCATCCTCCTGCCCGGCCCCAAATCCCGTACTGGTTGGGTCGAAAACCTCTAATACCCCGGGAGGGCGGGCATGCGGCACGCCCCCAGTATGATCTCCTGCAAAAAGATAGCTGAGGGAAACAGGAGGAAACGAGCCTCCGCAGCTCCTCCCAGTTGGCCCGGAGTCCGCGGACATTCCATTGAAGGAATATGCCCTCCAGGCCTTGCTCGTAGGAGATGTGGGGGCCCTCTTCGAAGAGAAGACTCTCACGTGAATGGCCGTACGCGCTGAAGGCGCTTACGCTTTCTAGGAGTTATCGGGAGAGGTTGGTCTCGCCATGCGATTCGTTCACTCCCTCCGCCTCGAAACCTCATGCTGGCGGGGCCGCTTCGTAGTCGGGTGAACTTCCTTTGGACGGTTCACCGTCTTCGAGCCACCTAGCCTACCACTGTGTGTGGGTGTAGGAGCCCAAGCTTAACTAGTGTTGTCCTCCTTTCGGGGAGCAGTTTTAGAAAACCCGGAAGATGGCCTCACGACCAACTTCGGGGGTGTTACCTCCTGATAGTCTAACGCCTCGGTGTAGGCGCGTGGCCATTTTGCTTTACGGGAAACGGTCACTCTGAAGGAAGGTGTCTGAGCCCCGGTTTGAACCCTTTGTGCCACCAGCTTTACCAGGGTAGTGCCTGGGGTGAGTAGAACCCGCAGACGGGTTCCTAATGGGCACGGAAACGACCGTGCTCGCAGGCATAAGACTTACCGGCCAGCGCCGGGCGTACCATGACCAACTCCTTGGCATCTAGAAATGAGTCTCTCCGTTATTGACAAACTTGGCCACACACAATTGGAATTATCATGTGCCGCCTCGATCAACTTACACAGACTTCGGGTAACCTCGATTCGTATGGCCGAAGCGGTGGCCGTAGTAGCACCTCCGAGGGGGTGGCACGAATGCCTTCACACGGTAGCGATACCAACCGGCACGCACCGACTCAGGAAGCTTGTCATAGTCGAACGTTTTCTCATCATACGTTCAACCTTGACCACTTCATGGTCGGGCAGCTCTAAGCTGATGCTATCTATGGAGTAGTCCACGAGTTCTTTCGCGTAAACTACTCCCTTCAAGAAGTTTATGGTAGAGTGCGGCATCACACTCACCGGCGTGCCATGAAGTGTCCGAAGGGCACTAATCATGGCTGCCTCGGAAGGATTCGACGCATTCGCCAAAGGCTCGCATACGAGAAACGGGTCACCTTCGGCTCTCTACTAATCACGCTCGCTAGTGCTCTCCTCTTATGGATCATGTTGCCCTTGGCCAACATGCTGCCCTCATTAGAGCGAATAACGAGGAAGCGTTTGAAGCCAGCGGGCTCGAAAACGGCAGGTAACCTCTGAATGAGGGCCCCCGACGTAATCGAGGATACGCTCTACGCACTTGCAATTTTGGTTTTTGTCAGGGACTCCCCACCCAGGAGAGCACCGAAGGCCTCAACAAGATCCTTCTCTGAAACGGAGAAGTCACTTTAAAATTAAAGTAACTTCCATAATATATTGAATAAATTGCAGAAAATAAAATGTATATGATGAAAACCTTCCCATAATCCTTTCAAAATTATTTTCCTCATTGTTGATACTATGTTATTTTTCATTTGTCATACTTTGCACTGGATCCAACTGCTCTCAAGAGATGGTGTTTAGTTTGAGCATTGGGGATGAACTCAGGACGGGAAAGTGTGAAACTGTACTTTATCTGTAGCCCTGACTTGATTAGCTCTACACTGCACCATTTCCTGTCATTTTTTATCCAAATATTGAAAATACGGGACAAAAAACGTGCCGGGAAGGGCCGATACGGGACGTCTGGTCACCCTACATCCCCCAGTCATTGGGTGTTCGGCCTTCGCAACGAAAAGGGGTCTCGACTGGGTTCAGGCACAAAGCCTGACGTGTACCCGAGCACCAGACCCTCTCGAAATAGCAAGAGGAAAATTTGTGAGGGGGAGAGTAGGGAAGGAAATAAGAAATAGGGATAGGCGGGCACTGGAGCGGGAGGACGTGCGGCCCCTCCAGCTACCAAGTGTAAGACTACATAGAGTACCCCTCTGCTGGGGAGATGGTGCCCCTGAAAGAGGTAGATAAGAGGGGAGTCTTAAAAAAGAGGGTGCATAAAAGGATCGGAGAAAGGCCCCAGGTTCTCCAATGCTGGCTAAAGAGTTGTAAGTCCAATCAGTTGGGGAAATTAAATATACGCGGAAAGTACATCCCCCGAATAGTTTCCCGGGGAGATGGACGGCGCGCAACTCAGCAAACGGAAACAAGGCGCACATAATCATACTCCCCATCGCACCTAAGCCAGTTCGAATCTCCCCTGAATTCATGAGCATCCATGAAGCACCCCCAAAACCGCTCACAGAGCCGTCAATAGAAACAGGTTTCCAAGAACTCGATTCGATAAGATCTGCCGCTCCCTCCAACCTTTAAGGGAAGCCATTGCACACCATTCAACGTTGCGATTAACGTAGCCTCTTATACGGCCTGGCTAGGCCTGGAGCGCGAGCACTAGGCTATACGCTAAAGAGAAGAAAGACTCGCGCCTCCCTAGTTCCTCCCTTGTCCATGGGGCACCTTTGGGCCAACTTCACACACGCCCTCACTAAATCTCGAAATCCGGCGATTAACAGAGATAAAACTGTCCAATTTACCCCCCTTTTAATTCTTCTACTGCGACCCACTGAGTAGCAATAGCGCCGGTGAGTAGGTCCGGCATTGATAGGAGGGGTAGCCTGTGGCGGCCATTCATCAGATATGAGGAGTCTGGTTATTTAAAACACTTAGCGAAAATATACACATTTTTCATTACTGCGAGAAGGAAACGGGTGGAAAAACCACATTCACGGAGATGGGGACGAGAAAAAAATGGAAGAAATTGAGAGAACAATGTTGAAATGGGTGAAAATGGAGGAGGTACAATAACATATTGAAAAAAACGTAAATCAACGAAGGCATCCATTTGTAAAAATGGTAAAATGAAATGAAAATTTGTGACAAATATGCTTATAGGGACGTTAGGAAGACAAAGAATTCGAATTTGCACCTACAACTAGACCCATTGAAGGTGTAACTGAGTTAACCGTGGACAAGCAGAGAAGACTCGGTCACAGTTTGTTTAACCGGAAATATTGTCTTTAAAGACAATTGGCAGAGAAGATTATATAGAAAGGAGGACATGGGGGTAGACTCCCTTCACTGCCCCCAATCAGAGCGAGACTTGTGAATGCGGGCTACAATTGTGTAAAATGAATATGACGACATCACGACGGATGAATTAACCAAAGTGGTCTCTTTTTATTTGAGACGGACAACTTGAACAGGACCCCGGTCTTAGGGTGGGGGATAGAAGTAGGAGATGCTTAATGCGCCCAATTTAACTCCTTCATCCGGGGATGGGGAGACGTTCGGATCCCTAACGCCCCGAACCTCCAATCCCCATCAAGGCCAGCCCAAGAGAGAATAGAGGAGGAAAGCTCTCGCAAAGCAAATTATATTCGCAGACTGACCAAATAAGGTACCTTACAATTACATGCCGTTAAAGCTAATGTTAGGTCGATAACTGCTGATAAGCTCCTATCTTAGATACATGCGCCCCAAAATAAAACCAGACTTTTTGTATTGATTTTTTTTTTATACTAGGTATAAGAGTACGACGAATACACATTTATCTACGTGTCTATAATTAATGAAAGTTCGATATAATGAAGCTAAAAGCTAATTAGGCTAATTCGAATACACATTTACAACAATAGAAGAGAGGATAGCGCCTATCTGGCTACTGTCTATAATGGCATAAATTGCCGTACTCAACGTCGTCTAATACAAGCTGCACTAAAATAAAAAGTAAAAAAAACGAAACGAAACTAAAATAAAAGTAGAAAATACAGGAAAAAGGTAGGAAAGTAAAAGAAAGAAGGAAGCAGGATTCGGCGTCGGGGAGAGGCCAGACACCCCCACCCCACCCCGGCGTATGAACAAGCGACCAACACCAATGAGAGTCAAATAAATGGAGGAGGCCAGTCTGCTCTAAAAAGTCAAATAACCAAAGTCTGCACTAACTCGCCTCTAATAAAAGGGAATTCAAGCGGTTTCAACCCCGCTTTTCCAGGTACTGGGACAGGTAACGAGCGACATTAAACAAAATGTGCCGAACAGTCTAAGGGACAGCGCAATCATCGTGCAGGAAGGCGCTCAATCTTATGGCGGGGCGTCCCGCAACTTAAAAGTCCCCTCGGCCGTCTCCAATCATATTTGCAAGGCTGCACTGATTCCTGCAGTCTAGTGGGTGTGAGAAAGAGCGGAACGATGGTCTGGCTGTCCACTGTCCAGTCCTCGCGGACTCTTTAGCGACGTATTTCAACATGCACAGGAGGTTAGCAGAAGATAATCTCGACATCCTTACGGAACGCGGCGACCGTGCCGTTATGGACACCGCGAACAAGGGTGTGTGGATATTTCAATTACCGCAGATCACTCAGGGCGCTTTGTGAGTCACTAAAGGAGACAATCCAGTATCCGAACCGGGGATGAGGCCTTATATCCTGTACCGAACGGAAGATCGCAACCAGCTCGGCCGTAAAGACCCTGCCCCGGATTTCAAAAGAGAGGGATACGGCGTGGAAACCGACCCCCTCTTGGGACTTGGAGCCATCCCTATACACTGGCACGGCTCCAGCGTGACACGAAGTCTACTCCAAAAAGGTCGAACGCAATACTCCTGGCGCATTAGAAGCTTTGGGAGCAGAGGCGTGGCGACCAATAGTCAACAGTGGTACCCTCCAGAGTGGCGTCCTGGGCAGAACCAGGGGCGCTACCAGCAGGAGAGCTACACCTAGCTTTCGAAGGAGTTTCCTAGCCCTAAAGCCAAAGGGCTTAGTGTATGACAGGCGTCTCTCGGCGGCATAGGAAGCGTCAAAATCGGCTGTGTATGTAGTGAGAGCCGTTTCCAACTGAGGGATGCATCGGGCTCACGAGTACAGGCGGATACTGTTCACGGCGAAGAGCGAGTGGCATCTCCCCAGCATCAAGTAGGCTCTAAATGGGGGACGTGCGGAAGGTACCGGTCGCTAGGCGGAGACTTGGTGTGGTGGATTGAATCTGTCTTCCGCAATACAAGCTTGGCTGCGGATGAATAAAAGACGCTTCAGTAGTCAAGCTGCTTATGAACAAAGAATCGGAAGAAAAGCAAGGCATTAGCTCTATCTGAACCCCAAGTGCTGAACGTCACGGAACGAAGAATATCCATGGCAAGTGTACAAGAGACACTAAGGGTGCGAATGAGCCTTTCAGGTGAGGCGTCGGTCGAAAACAAGACTAAAAAAACGGTGCGAATCCACCCCTTCCACGCGAACCCCGTTTAGGAAAAAGTCCGGGTTGGGGTGGAGCCGTGGATGGCAACAGAATTTGGACCACCTTAGTTTTGACCAAGGAAAACCGAAAGTTGTGAGCTCCGGCATAGCTAGAGATGAGGTTGAATGCGTGTTGAGGTCGACACTACAGACTTAGCATCTGAGCAGCACCCAAAAAAATCGAAACGTCGTCAACGAAAACATCCTCCGGCAGCACCGTGATACCGTTGATTTTCAGGTCAAAGAGTGTGACAGTGACGACACTTCCCAACGGGACATCCAATTCCTGCTCCATTAAGCTGGAGGGCTCCATCCTCCCCACCCTGGTACGTGAAATCGATGAACTCTCAAAAACATAAAGATTAGAAGGCCTCCCCCCCCCCTCCCCATCGTGTGGACAAGTCCCAAGATACCGTATTGCCATGCGGAATCATAGCCCTTCTCCAGATAAAAAAAATAAAAATCACGTGGCGTAGTGCTGTGTACGAATCGAGGCCTTCCAGACGGCATTTTCCTGTCGAAAGAGAGCATCCGAAGTGGAGTGGAACTTGCGAAAGCCGCACTGTGTAGAGGAACAAAATTTAGAAGGATACAGGTTTACCTGTTTCGTCTTGTACACGTGTAAACTTTACTTTGTATCTCTTTTAAGTTCAGACATGATAAGGACTTCTTTTGTCATTGCTTAATTTCAATAAAATCCTGAAGATCGCAAAGTGCATTTCCGTACTAATCTATGACAAAAGAACTTTGATACGTTCCTGTGGATCAACATGAGCAACATACCCTGCCCTGCGCCCGGTTGCGACACATGGTCCACCGATATTCCCGCTGAAGCGCTGGTTCGCCTCATTGACCTTCACAGTGCTACAGTTCATAATGCGAATACACCGCCGCACACTACAGGAGCAGATGCACCCGAGAAAGTACGACACCCCGTCATCTCCGCGGCTGGGACCAGTGAAAAATGGACCTACTTCAAGCAGAGGTGGTGAGACTACAAGAATGCCATACACCTCACAGGTAGTGACGTCGTTTTCCAACTGTTTGAGTGCTGCGATGAAACCTTCAGGAAGGACCTCACGCGGACATTTGACGCCTTAGCTTCCAGCGACGAGCTAACGGTCTTTCGTAACTTTAGGTCACTGGCTGTCCGCCAAGAAAACATCCTGGTTGCTCGCGTGCAACTGCAGCAAATGCGCCAGGACCGGGAAGAACCAATCAGAGCCCTCGCTGCCCGTCTCCGAGGGCAGGCTGGTCTAGTTTAAAGGTGGATTGCTCCTCAACCTCGTGCCAGACTACAATAGACTATAGTAACATCATGGTTAGTGACGCCCTCATAGGTGGATTAGAAGATGATGAGATCCGCCTGGACATCCTTGGTGAAACACGGCAGGACATGACCCTCGAGGAAGCCCTGAAGTACATCGAAGCGAGGGAAAGCGGAAAACGCTCAGCCAGCGCCTCATGGGCCAGAGCATCACCCCGACTACAGCCACCTCTAGCTACTAAAGTAGCCAATAGAGAAACCATTCGTCAACAAGTCCAACGACTCTCAAAACCACCGGTTCGTCAACAAGCCCAATGACTCTCAGAACCCACCTACCACTTGCAGATGCCCCAAGTGTGGTTTCCTACACCACCATGAGTGTTTGCTAATAACAACGACGCCATGCCCCAAAACCAGCTCAATATATCGCATCGGAGACTAATGATCACACCAATAGCCTCTGCAATATGATTGACAACCCTGTCCCATCTTAAACAGTAACCCTGGACCATCATGTATACAACGAATTCTACAATGCGTGGGTGAAGCGTCCTTCTGACCCCAACCCCTTAGTCAACGTCCTCATTAAAGCCAACCCCGCTGACACTTATGCATTAAGCTTCTCTACCCCCCCCCCTCACGTCCCAACACAATCGTTTCTTACGAGGCGATAGCAGACACTGGATGCCAGTCATGCCTGGCCGGGGCAACCCTTTTGTCCAGGCCTGGACCGACACCATCTCAATCTCATACCAGTCTACATGAAGATGACCACCACCAACAGCAGCCCTATCGACATCATCGGTGTCCTCAACCAAACAGGCCAGTGTCATCCTCGGGATGGTTTCCTCAACTTCCCCACAATTGAGGAAAGTTGTGAGAACATGTGCGATCCACTAAAAACAACACTCCCCACAACAATGTCCATACCCATTCAAGAGACTGAACAAGTGCAAACGCCAACCACCGCTAAATCTTCCTACATCAATCCCATTCCCAGCCAGTGAGGAGAACCGGAATCGGCTGGAGGAACGGCTGCTGGAATATTATAGCTCCAGCACATTTAACGTCTGTGAGCATCAACCCCTCCACAGAATATCCGGCCCACCAATGCGCCTAATGGTAGATCAACACGTTACACCAGTCGCCTACCACACACCCATCACAGTCCCAGTCCACTGGCACGATGACTTGAAAGCAAGTCTCGACCGCGACGTTCGCCTGGTTGTAATAGAGCCTGTCCCTATCGGAACGCCTATCACCTGGTGCCACAGGATGGTGGTATGCCCCCCATAGTCTGGGAAACCTCCACGGACAGTCGATCTTCAGCCCCTCAACCGCTGTCCGTGAGACACACCACACCCAGTCCCTCTTTCACCAAGCCTGCGTAGTGCCACCCCACACCCGCAAAACTGTATTTGATGCTTGGAATGGCTACCACAGCATCGCCCTCGAAGAAGAAGACCACCACCTCATAACTCATCACACCTTGGGGTCGCTATCGTTATTGCGTCGTGCCTCAGGGGACGGCTACAGTCGACGATTCGATGAGATCATCTCAGACATTCCTTGGAAAACTAAGTGTGTGAACGATACCTTGTTGTAGTTCGACACTATAGAGGAATTATTCTTTCAGGCTATCCAATGGTTGAACATCTACGGTTTAAATGGCAATACCCTGAACCCAGCGAAACTTGACTTCGCCAAAACCACTGTCGAATTTGAAGGATTTGAAATAAATCCTACCAGTGTGAAGCCTTGTTCCCGCTACCTCGAGGCCATTCAAGACTTCCCTGCACCGGAAAATATCACCGACGTACGCAGCTGGTTTGGTATGATCAATCAAGTCTCTTATGCCTTCGCTGAACGAATGCTGCCATTCCGGGAACTGAACAGACTCTTTGAGGAGTGTAAATCCATCATCATCAGCGAGATCCAAAACGGAGATCTTTGACAAAACCAGACCAACTTGCCTTGCCACTGACTGGAATAAAAACGGCCTAGGATTCTGGTTGTTCCAAAAACACTACCAGTGCCAATTCCTCAAGTCCTTCTGCCGCAGATCCGGCTGGAAAATCACCCTAGTCGGAAGCCGCTTCACCTCAGGGGCGGAATTCCGCTACGCATCAGTGGAGGGCGAAGCACTTGCAGTCGTGGATGCATTGGATAAAGCACGCCACTTCATCCTTGGGTGTTCCAATCTTATCGTAGCAGTGGACCACAAACCCCCCCTGAAAGTATTTGGTGACCGCTACCTCGACGACATCTCTAACCCTCGATTACGCAACCTCAAAAAGTTAGTGCGTTATAATTTCAGCATAATCCATGTACCAGGCGTTCGCCATGCTGAAGATGATGCTATCTCTCGCCACCCTGTTGGAGATCCTACACAGCGGACGCTCCCGGACGATGTTGCCGCCATGACCGATCCGACTAAGCCGCCCTGCCACATTCCTTCTTCGAGGCTATCCGCACGAATCAAGATGATACCCGAGTGTGCACATACAACAATCCTTCGTCACCAGCTACCAAGCGCACCCCCAACCCCACCCATGATCCCGACCTACCCGTTTCAGTGCCTAGTAGCGGATTATTTCCTGCACCGTGGTGGCAACTACCTCGTAGTCGTTGTCAGATACAGCAATTGTGCCATTGTGGAGGAGGCTCCCAATGGCGCTGCCGGACTTGTAACTGCCTTACGCCGCATCTCTATCACATACCGTAACAGCGATGAACTGACATCGGAGGGGGGGGGGGGATTTACTTCAAAGCATACAGCTACCTTTCTTCGCAGCCGGGAAGTGCACCACATAATTTCATCGGCCGCATTCATCCACAGCAACTGTCGCTCTGAAGCTGGTGTAAAGACAGTAAAGACTCATCACTGATAAACAGACGCTCTGCTCGATTGGTGGAAACCGGCACGAAACTTGATGCTTTACAACCACACTGAATATTTTCAGTCTTCGTCATTTCCCTCCAAAGAGTTGGGAGGCCGTAGAGGAACACAATTTAGAAAGCTGCAGGTTTCTCTGTTTCGTCTTGTGCACATGTATATTTTACTTTGTATCTCTCTCTCTGTATTTCAGACATGGTACAAGGACTTCTTTTGTCATTGTTTAATTTCAATAAACTCCTGAAGAAAGCAAAGTGTGTTTCCGTAGTCATCTACTGTGCGGAAGAGGGGTGGTCTCCGCTGTACAGGAAAAAGCCTACTCAACATTTCAAAATATCTCCATCAAATTGCACGCGCAGTAGGTTAGAGAGATTGGGCGGAAACCAGCCTGGGTAGCGTCATCTCTCCTCGGTTTGCGAAAAGCGAGCACAGTAACGATTTACTAGGAGTTTGGGAGGATACGCTCTTCTAAGATCATTTTCAACAAACCTAACGGAAAGGCCATGGCTCGCTCACCCAGCTGTACAAGTATGGCATATAGGACATCGTCCAAACCAGCAGCGGTGTCTGCACACGAAGCTAGAGCTGAAGACAGATGACTCAATGTAAACCTGTTGTTGAAGGGTTCTCCGCCTCTGGAGGTAAAGTCCAGTCAGCGGCCTTCTGCGACATCATCACGCGCATTGAATGGTGGTGAAGAAGCATCACGGCTAGATAATGCGGAGAAAGCGGTCGCGAAAGAGTCCGAGCTTGCGGTCCCATTCTCTTGGAGAACGGCAGGGGGGGTCCTGCGAGAACTTGCACCAATCCTTTTGATTCAGATCTATACCTTTGCTAGAGGGATCTTTCCCGTTGAGTGAAGAAACGTATGCCCGCCAAGAAGATCGGCGGGCGTGCTTTGAAACACCAGGAAACTAGACATAGCTCGACGAAATTCACCGTCAGTGAAATCGTTCGTGAGTCGCTTATAGCGCATGTAGTCATAACACTTGTTTGAGGACCGTCACAAACTCGACTGACCACCACGGAAGCGTTCGGCATACAAATCGGCCAGACGTTCTAGGAATACTAGTTAGTCCCAAGGCGATGAGGTTGCCGAATAAGAAATCGACAGCCATATCGACCGACCTAAACTCCTCGACTGAGACAGAGAAATCAGTCATTTTCTGAAATGCGAACCACCCCGACCATGCCAAGCACCACCGGGGCGGGCTCTCGGGCGTCAGCGGCCAAAAAATGATATTTTAAATGGAAAGTGATCGCTACTATGGACGTCATCTACCAGCCCCACCCAAAATAAGGCTGTGCATCCGGACAACACAAAGATAAATCGAGGCAGGAAAATGAAGCGGCTCTCAGGCAGTGATGCGTAAACTCATCCACATTTAGGACACCAATCTCCAGCTGGTCGATCAGGTCGGCAAGAACCTGACCCCTGGGATTGATCGAGTAGTAGTCTGCTCAGAGGGGGTGTCTACCGTTCTGATCCCCGAGCAAGAGAAAGGAGAAAGGGCCTCGGCAACCGTGCCACAACGCGGCAGAAGTCCCTTGCGTCGAAGTCGGCTGCAACTGCAGCTGTAGCTGCACAGCTACTGCCCGAAAGCAAAGAGAAGGGAAACATCATACCGGGTGTAAATGGCGCATCTTCCAGCCCAGCCGCCATCCCACGGGAGGGTGGGCAGGGGGCATGCCTCCAGCAGGGTCTCTTGGAAAGAGATAGCTAAGGGAAAACGGGAGGAGACGAGCCTCTGAGGCTCTTCCCAGTTGAACCGGAGTCCACGGCAATTCCATTATGGAATATGCCATCCAAGCCTAGATCGGAGGCAATGCGGGGGCCCTCTTCGAAGAGAAGACCCTTACGGGAATGGCCGTACGCTTCACTGAGGCAGAACTTCGGGCACTGTTGGCAGGACAATGCGGTGAATTCGCTCTCTCCTTCCAAGATTTATCTGGGGAGGTTGGGCTCGCCATGCGAGGCTTTTCCTCCCTCAGCCTCGAAACCTCAGGCAAGTGGGGCGGCTTCGAATGCGGGGGTCCCTCCTTTGGAGGCGAAGCTACATTGGTGCCGTCCTCCTTTCGGGGGGACAGCTTTAGGAATCCCAGAAGACGACCTCACGACCAACTTCAGGGGTGTTGCCTCCTGTGAGTCTAACGACTCGGTGTAAGCAAGTGGCCGTTTCAACTTGTGGGGAACCCTGGTTTTAGCCGCGGGTGGGTGTGAACCCTCTGTGCCACCAGATGTACCAGTGGAGCGCTCGGGGTGGGTAAAACCTGCAGAGGGGTTCCGAATGGAGGCGGAAACGATCGTGCTAGAAGGCCTGGAGCAGAGGTTGTCTTCCTTATCATGGAAGCATAAGACGTCCCAGGCAGGGCCTGGCACGTCAGGACCAAGTCCTTAACCTCGCGAAATGAGAAACGATCCTGGGCCTGAAAAGCCAGGATTTCCTTTTCAAGGAGATACGCACCACATTGCTTCGAAAAGGGGAAAAGCGGCTCTCCGCAATTGACACACTTGGCCACACACGATTTGGACTTATTGTGTGCGGCCTTGGAGCAAATTACACAGACTTTGGGTAACCCCGACTTTACACATATACAGGAGCGATTCGTATGGCCAAACCGGTGGCAGTAGTAGCCCCTCCGGGGCAGTGGAACGAATGCTTTCACGCGGTAGCGATACCAACTGGCACGCACCGACTCAGAGAGCTTTTCACAGTCGAACATGACGAAGAGAGTAGGGGTGGGTCTGGAGGCCCCTTGCCTGTTTTCTCATCACACGTTTGACCTTGATCGCTACTTGGTCGGCCACCTCCGATGTGATGTGATCTATTGAGTAGTCCTCGATTTCCCTCACAATCACCTGCGTACCATCAAGTGTCTGACGAGCACTAATCTTGGCCAGCGGGCTTGAAAACACTAGGTAGTCTCTGAATAAGGGGTTTCCGACGTAATCGAGGCTCCGCTCTGCGCACTTGCGACTTTGGTCTTTGTCTGGGACTCCCAACCCGTGGGAGTACCGGGGCTGGACGTGCTGATATCATTTAGGTCGCTTACCGAAACGGCAGCAGACCGTCCGTACCCGGGGATCCCGCCCAGAGAGAGGAGCCCCGAGTCTTTTTAGGAGAGGAGGGTGGGAAATGAACTCGCTTCCCTCCTCTGCTGGAAGGAGACCTTGGGCCGGATGAGCCGGCCTCAGCAAGATCTTTCTCTGAAAAGGAGGTCTTGGCTGTCAAAAGGGCACCAGCCGGGGAGGAAGGGCTGGGTCACCTCAGGAAACATGTCCATCTCAGGGGGGTGGCCTCCATGCCCCCCCCCCCAGACAACATGGATCCCATTTCAGGTTCCTTTTTATATCGTCTAGTGCCGGCATCCGTCCGGGAAGAGAGGGGGGCATGTACACAGACCCCCTGTAAAGTTAGCATGCATGCAAACAGGACATTATGGGGCACGTGCCATTTTTTATCCCTTGCTCTCCTAGGGGGGTTGGCCCTATCGAGGCGCTCCCACCGGGTGCGGTCAATTATAGGCCGCCTGGCTGCTCTCTTGTGAAAGCAAAGGAAGGGCTGCCGCCGTAGAAGAGATAGAGTCGCCTCCATAGAAACGGGTGAGGGGGGAGTTCCTCGCACCCGTAGGCCTAGGAGAGGAGTAAGCATCCTATCCGGTAAAAGGGGTTTGAATGGGCCACTGAGAAAGTACAGGGGGGGAGAGGGCTCCATTTTTTATGTGGAGCTGCTGGAGCTGCCCGACGGCGGCTACGAGGATGTTAAATGTTAAAGGGGCGCTAGAGGGGATATTTGAAGAATTATTCTCATTATTGGGCATGGGGACCCTATTATTGCTACGGGATGCAAACGCTGATCGCCCCACGAGGGGTGAATACGGGGCCGGCAAAGCCAGTTGCTGCCATTAGAGGCCACTCCTCCCGCCGAGTGGCCAGGCAGCCCATCAGCATGACGGCTACACCTTGGGCTGGGCGTAAAATTGATAGTCTGCGGAAAGAAAGAGATATGCGAGGAAGATGAGGGTGGGGGAGAGGCAGGTTGTTAAAAACCCACCACCCCAAACCGAAGCTCAGGGGTAAGAGGGCGTTGTCCCCTTCACCCCAGTCCCGATACGGGGGAAATGGGTGAGAGGAAGCTGGTCGGTGTGCACCCTGGGAAATTAGAGGGCGACCAGAGAAAGTTGTGGGAGAGGTTGTAGGGAAAGTGAGGAAACAGGGTAAAAAGAAAGGGTGTCAGAAAGAATAGGCTAGGCTGGGACCGGACAGGAAAGCAAATCGCCGTGCCGCTTACGGAGAAGTGACCCGAGATGCAAGGAGATTCTTACTAAAGGTATCGCATCAATTAATTGCAAAAAAAAGACTAGTTATACTTATGTGAAGTAGGCTTCTGGACGCCCAATTCGCCATTAGAAGCCACTCCTCCCGCCGAGTGGCCAGGCAGCCCATCAACATGACGGCCAGATTTGAAACCAAAAGTGGGAAATAATCAAATTGACGGCCGAAAATCCGTTCTACTGCGTTCTGCTGAAGCACCTTTGGATACAGCAGCACTTTTTACTTGTTTTAGTGTCTGATTGACTTTTGAGCGCTGCCTACAGAAACGAGCCTATTCTGGAAGTCTTAAGGTGAACCCAGTTTCATCCTTCAAAAGAGAGAGCCATTTTTTTACGTCAAAGACTCGTAAATCAATGAGGGCTTAAGCACCTCACTGCTCCCGTCCATCGCTCTGTGTGCGAACCCGCTCGGATGTCTGCCATTCATTGATTTCGTCTTAACTATGCTGGCCACTTGGTTTGGCATAATTAAGGGCTTATGTGAACACTGGTTTGAGGCCTAGCCCACAGCAGAAGCATAAGTCAGAAATTGTCTCGATACTGGGGCATAACTGCGAGTCCCGGACGGAGGAGAAATCCTCATCGGCCGGGGGATACCGGCCAGAATCATAGAGAAAAGTACACCCGTCTCTATGTAGTTGGATGCAGTTATGGCGTATGTACCCGTGAGGGGGTGGCAAAAACTTAACGGTCGTTGATTCGGCCGCTATGCATTAAGTCCACCAAGCTCAACCCTCTGAGGTCCCCACCCGAGACCCATCCCCATCACCCTATCATCCATCATGCTGGCAGCATACGAGCGGGAGAGCAACAGGAGAAATGGACGGGGGTGTTCTTCTCAAATTTATTTTGAACCCATTACAGCCCCACTCACACCATCCTATACCTCCTTTACCACACCCTAACTTTTTTCACACATAAAAAACATAATAATTACACTTTAGTTACAGGAAAAGAATAATCGGAAGAGGAACACCAGGACCATGGAGGCCCTCACTAAGAGGGTCCCCCTTAAGGACCAACGCCGGAATAAAGACCCCCACCAAGAAGGACCTTTGTGAAACTCTATACATCGAGCAAAAGGTGGCACTTGTGAAACTGATCGAAGTTTCATCAGGATTCATCGCCATGTGCGCCGAGACAAAGGATGTAGACCAGCTCCTTTCAGAAGAGGGAGCGAGAGTACTAAAGATCACCGGACTAGAAGCCAACCCCCCCCCCCCACAAGTGGCAGCGAATAGAAGCGTCATCTGCCGCAAAGTGGAGAGCTGGGTAGGAGAGCACAAAACTGAAGAGCTCAAAGAGGAGATTACTAGGAGCAACCCGTGGGCACAAGTTCGTGAAATCATTCAATTCCGTGAACACACCCAAGTGTTCAAGATAACATTCGCGACCACGGACATGGCAAGGAAGGCCACCCAAAACGGTATTCTCGTATTCAACATGAGAATACCGGGTGAAAACATCCAACAAGAGAAATTCAGTAGCATAAAAATGTGCTTTGTGTGCTACAAACTAGAAAACCATACATCGACCACCTGCCCGGATAAGAACAAGCTGTGGTGCAGTGAGTGCGCCACACAAGGGCACAGATTCGACAAGTGCGAAAGCACCTCGAAGAAGTGCCTAAACTGCAAAGGGGAACATCAGACGATGGCCCTTAATTGCCCCAAGCGCCGTGAAATTATTAGGAGAAAGGAGGAAGAAGAAAGAAAAGCGAAGGAGACAACGTACGCGAGCGCCGCTAAGAAGAGTGCAGAGATGAAGACTGCACCGGCACCTGCACATTTCAACGTAACAGGAGACCTCAGCGGAAAAATAATGATCTGCATAACCCATGCAAATGTGGCGAATGCAGTAAAGCCTGGTTGTTATAACCAAGTGCTCAACGCGCTCCTGAAGGCGAATAACCTCCTGGCAGTAGTCATGCCAGATGACCCCGAGTGTTCCAAGGCCTTCAAAGAATCAATCATCCAAAACAACAACATCAAATCTGGTTTGGAGGAGATGATTGAAGCCCCATCATCGAAAGAAACTGAAGAGGAAAAGGCTGGAAGTGGCTCGCACGCGAGCCACCAAAAGCAGGTCAAAGACCCCGAGCCCCCCTCCGAAAAAGGAAAAACCTGGGCCGAGTAAAATCGCCCAACCAGCCCCCAGACCAAAAAAGGGGAAGAAAAAACATAGGTAAAGCAACTCATCATGTTACGTAACGGACTGAAGATACTGGAAATCAACACCAACCGCTGGACGACGAAAAGAATTCTTTACGGAAATGTATTCAGAGAAATTGATGCAGACATCATACTGATTTCAGAACACGGGATCGACACGCGTAGAAAAGAAATGAAGATCTGGAACTACGATGTGTTGATCACCAACTTTTCGCAAGAGTGGTACGATGGCGCCGCTATTGCAATAAAAAAGGGATCAAATACAAGCAGATAAGGAACTTAGAAGAATCCTACCTCGAGATTGAGGTCGAGCTCGACTTAGGAAAGTTGGTCATTGCAACCGGATATCAACCGCCAAGGAGAGATGTGTTGCCTATTCACACTCTCACTGGCCTATTTGGCAGAAGAACCCCCACCATACTAATGGGGGATCTAAATGTCAGATGCCGAGAATCCGGTTACAGGACCTTCAACGGTATTGGGAGAAGCCTGGACCTGTTGCTGGACAGAAATATTGCCCAGCGGATAGGCCCCCACTTCCCCACCTATGTCAGAGAACGAAATGCCACAAAGCCAGACATCTGTCTGGTGAATCGTCAGCTACCGTTCAATTACTACATGGAACCAGTCCAGGTGCCATGTAGTGATCATATAGGGATCCTACTCACTATCAATAGGAACCCTATACAAGCCCCAGCAGTAATCAGGAAGAACTACAGACGAGCAGACTGGGCACGGTACGCACACCTTCTCGAGGCCTACGATCCGCCCAACCTGGACGAGGCAATTCTCGAGGAGATTGACGAGGCACTCGATGACCTCAATAATCAAATCATCGACGCAGATAGGGCTTGTATCCCTCATTCCTCATATAGGACCATCTCGACCTACGAGTGGACCGAATATATGAAGGAACTATACCGTGAACTGAAGATAATGTATGAATAGAACATCGTGAATGCATCAGTTCACTCAATGCAAAGAAGTAAAGAAATCAAAGAAGAATTGAACCAGTTGATCCTCGAACAACAAAACAGAAGATGGGAGGACGCGATCGAGAGCCTCGATCACGAAACAACTCCCAAAGAATTTTGGAAGATCCGAATTCTTAAAGGATCAACTGGAAAGAAGCATAAGATCGAGCTACGGGAAGAAAACGGAGACATCGAAGAAGAGGAAGAAAAAGTGGAAGAGATATTCCGAAGTTATTGGGAAAAGATCTTCAGTATAACTGAAGAAGAAAACGAAGACTATGACCTGGAGTTCGAAGGTACCATCATCGACGAGCTTAACGAAGAAATAGAAAAGACGCACCCTCATCACCAGGTGGATAGGCAGCGCGACGGAGACGCCGAGATTACAGAAGAAGAATTACTCGTGCGCTTCGCTCATTCCAACAAAAAGCCCCAAGACAATCGGGGCTTACAAAGCTTAACTTTGAAAAGACACCAGCCTATGTCATCGAAGGAATCAGAAGAATATTTAACGCCTGTCTCAATACGGGGTACTTTCCAGACGCTTATAAAACGGCGAAAATGATTTTCTTACCTAAGCACGGAAAGAACCCCAAGTTGAAGGAGAGCTATCGACCAATTTCACTACTGGAATTTGGTGGGAAGCTCTTCGAGAAGATCCTCAACAAAAGACTGGTGTCTCACCTGGAGGAAAACTCGCTCTACAACCCACAACAATTCGGGTTTAGGAGTAAGCGAAGTACGGTATGGCGATTAACGTCATCACGGAAAAGCTAGCCCGTGCAAAACGGGAAAAGAGTTACGTGGACATTGTTTGTCGGGATGTATCAAAGGGGTTCGATAAGGTGTGGCAACGGAAAATGCAGTACAAGATCTTACGACTGGGACTAAGTGAAAACTTAGAGAGAACTCTCTGTGACTATGTTATGGAGAGAGCGGCGTACATCATTTTAGGGTGCACGGACGGGCCAAAGTTTCCGCTCAATGCGGGCCTCCCGCAAGGGAGGTGCCTGTCTCCCACTCTCTACTTGATTTACACCACGGATGTCCCAGTCCCTGTAAGCCCCACTTGCCTCAACTTACAATTCGCCGATGATTTCACCCAGATAATCACTTGTCCATGGAGGAATGCGCCTATGCAAGCTCGAGTGACAGCAGCAGAAATCGAAAACCTTAACACCTACGAGGCCCGGTGGAAAATCCGTACCAACCAGGATAAGTTCAAAGTAGTCCCCATAGCCAGGAGACTACTGGACGACGTAAGGGTGGGGGATAGACGATATCCCTACACCAACGAATGCAATGTACTCGGCATGAAGACCACCTCAACCGGATACACAAAGCACGTCCAAGAACGTATCACCAAGGCAACTGTTGCAGTCAAGACTCTGTCCAGGTTCAGAAATCTTCGTCAAAGCAACAAAAAGAAGATCTATACTGCACTAGTAAGATCAACGTTGCTATACCCCGCCTCTGCCCTCTCCTGTGTCTCAAAGACACAGAAGAGGAGACTACAAGTGGTGCAGAACAAATGCGTGTACCTAATTACAGGTACACGCAGAATGGAAAGAAGAACCCAAGAAGAGCTGCACCGGGAGGCGGGGTTAACCCCCATTAACGTTGTCATCGAAGAACGGACAAGGAATATGCTGGAAAAGGTCGATCGAGTGTTGGACGAGGAAATCGTACAAATGATTGACCAAAATAGAAGAGCAGTATGTCGCGCCAGATTTCCAAGCTCCGCTGGGATTTTAGCTGGCGGAGCAGAAGTGCCGTTCTACGCAAGATGAGTTGATTTTACCCCAATCAAGACAAAAATTACCAATCATGAAACCAACCAATTTTGACAAAATTACCTGATATCGACGAAACCAACCAACTAAGACGAAACTACCGAAGAAGGAAACCCACACAAGAAGACGAAAATCACCGAACAAGACTACAGGAAGAAACATTATACATGAAACACACACACTACAAAATTACGAAGAAACAAAGATATTAAATCAAACAGTAAGTTATTATTAACGACTTACCAAAACAACAGCAAACGCGCACAGCATAACCAAATACATTAGCAATATGAAGACAAATGGCTTGAACGCCAATTATATATATTATATATATACATGTGTGTGTATATATATATATATATATATATATATATATATATATATATATATATATATATATGTATGTATAAGCAAAATGATAAACAACAACGGAACTACAAAACATAAAAATTTGAAAGCGATAAGCCTGATCACCAGGCTCTAGCATCACTTTGCACCCTACCACACTTCTTTCTCTTTTCACCACTGGTCTACTTTCCGCTGTCTATCCACACTCTCTTTCTACCTCCTCACCTGCATACTATCACATACAAACCTGGATAAACAAAAGCCATCCAATAGTTGCGGCTGATTATTGAACAAAAATGGAAAAATATCAGTCAAGATATGTTGACAAATTTGGTGTCTACCATTGCCAAAATGAATTTTTGAAACCGTCCTGAAGAACAAGGGAGACCCTTTTAAATAGACTGTATGCATCAATTGTCTGTATTTATTAGTAAAATGGGTTTGGGGCCTAATTTTTCCATATTTCACCTTCAAATTATGATTCAAACCTACCAAAATAAAATGCAACGTTTGATTACTTCTATTAATTTTCTTATATGAAAAACCACAGTAGTCTCAAAACTTGTCCATGACTAAATATAAATAAAATGTGTAAATAATGGAGAACACGAATAGTGCATATTAAATTCCTCGGAAATGTATACGAATATATTCACAAAGTATTTTGTCATGGTTTGCTGAAGCCTGAAAGACCGAACTTGCAACACATTTTGTGCCGCGCCGCACTTTTCTTGCGTGAAGGAGAGAGAGTGCAAATTGAAACCCCACACACTCCTCCTCCCCGTCGCTAGAAAATTATATCTATTACGCTACTTTTAATGGAGTTGTACAATAAAGGATTTGAGGCATTATTCACCGCGACTTGGAGGGGGCGTTGGAGTTACCATACCAGAGTACCGGGTTCGAGTCCCGGCGAGGACACTATGCGCAGACAGCTCTGGCTACATTGTACACAGCGAATAAAAACACCGGATTACCCACCCTCACCCATTCTCTATTTGCACACAACACATCACTCTTATGTCCTAGAACCTGTCGAGGGGGGTTTTTCAAATCAGCATTACCCTGACGCCAAAAGGGTGACCCTTCTTTGGGCCACGAAAGCTTTCCTGCTCACCTAACGGGGGAGACCATCCTATAGGGCGCCTAGGTGTCAGCTTCAGCCGACATCTTGATGAGTGCGTGCCCTCCGTGCCCCAAGCAAACAGGAATCCAAAGCCTGTCGGCGATTATCATTCTGATTTTTATTTAATTTTACCCTCTCTTAAGGCTACCGCCAGAGGCTACAACCGCCGAAATGACAAAAGGCCCATTTTAGGGCAAATTAATTAATATAAAAATAAATACAAGAAAAAACAACAACAAATAAATCTTTAAAAGTCACGCGCAGGTCTCAAGGACTCGGGGCAGGCGGTAGCGACCCCCCAACCCTATCGCGGTACCCGAACAGGTACCGCGCACGAAACTACCCCACATTAGGAGAATCTACTGTGAAGATGACCGAGCAATCTTGATAGAAAGATTCCAGAGAGCAATCTATCAAATGGCGATGCGTTCAGCAACCTGAAACCGTCGCGGCATTTGGAGGGCAGGTCCACGGGAAAGGTTGGGGTTGCATGACACGTAATTTTACATTCCTGCCCTCCCTCTCCAAACCTCTTTGCCAGAGATCCCCCCCAAGGGTTGCCCGGATTCCTGCCATGTAGTCAGTACTGAGAGCCTCGCACCCTCGTCAGTGCGCTTATTTCCCGCAACATCTGAAAATCCAGGAACTCAGCAAAAGACAACATCGACATCGTCCCGACTCGTGGTAGTAACATTGGCAGGCCGCATAGTGTGAACAAAGGGGCTGGGATTATTCCAATGCTTCAAGGGCAATTAGCGCCATTTGTATCCGTTATAATTTACAAATCGGTCTCCGAATCGGGGACGGAGCATAATCGCACATAATGCGCGGTGTATTGCAACCAGCTCGACCGAGAAGATAGAAGAAGCGCCACGCCGACTTCAAACAGGGGGGGATAAACTGTAAGCTAATTCTCCCATCGAACTGAAACCATCTGAGTACACAGGCACGGCTCCACTGTGACACGATATATGCTCCAAGGATTACGAGCGCAATTTCATCAAAGTGCTATAGATACTTTAGGAGCAGAGGCGTGGTGATAAAGTCCAAAGGTAGTATCATAGCATCGTACACAAAAATATCGGCGTCACCAGCACAAGTGTTACACTAAACCTTCGAAGGGGTTTCCTAGCCCCAACCTTGAAAAGGAAATGAATCACAGTTTCCATACATAGCACGGAGCATGATGGGGTCCCTATCAGATAGCGTAGTTTTATCGTTTGAACTAAATTCTGTCACCTAAACTGTGATCGACGGCACTTTTCGGCTTTTCACACTTGATGATAAGCGTCTAAATTTGTCATCCCTGAGCAAGAACGAATCTAACTTTTCTCGCCTCAAGATATCCACCCTCCAAAACATGGGAGCGAGCCTACTTTAAGCGATCCTGTGCAAATAAGGATCTGATGTCATATTTACCTGTGCGCACACTAGTACTTGAAATTGACGAGCCCCGAACATCAGCTAAGGGTTTTTTACCCGCCGTCATCTTAATGACTCAACATATTTTTCTTTTGCTTCGGGTGGGCTTAATGTCCTGTTAAGCCTTGGTTAATAGAATGCATATCTCATACTATTTAAATATTTGGAATTCATGTTAACATGACGTTTAATATAATTTCCATTTTTCCTTCAGGGATCACCTTCTCGCCATGTCCCTCTTGCTTCATCGGGGGGATATCCTATAAATAACCTGTCCTAGAATCGGGGGGGATTTTTTTTTAATGATAAATTGAATCGTGCCTCACATTACCCTGGTGGACTCTTCTCCCCTGGGTTCGTTTTTGTAGATTTTTCGAAGGATCGGCCATGTCTTGAGTCTGTTCTCCGCCATGGTTGCAGTGGATGAGAGTTGCGCACCACAGTTCCCATATTTTTTTTAGTTTACATAACTTTACTGACTAGCGGGTATGACTTGTTTGTTTTCGCATTTTATTAATCAAAATATAACAAGTTTGTACGTATCCTCCAACTTAAGGTTGAGCGAGATTTTGGACTACCCCTTTTATAGTAATCTTTTGAGTGATCCTCCACCTTAAGGCTTATCTCATAGAATTATTGTCCAACTCAAGGCTGTGTTAATATCGACTTCCCCCGATGTATAAGGTGGACTAGTTTTAACTGGTTAATAAAGAGCTTTAGGGTAGGCAACAAACATTAGAGTTTTTGGAAAAGTTAAATGCCTTCCCAAGGATGCTTTGAGACGAGTTGGGTCCCAAATTCTCTCGTTGATTGGTAGTTAGTTTAGAAAGAGATGAAAAATGAATTGAATATTTGAAAATAAGGTGTTAAAGTTTTATAAGAAGAATGCACTGTGAAAGGAATTTGATTGATTTGGCACTACACGCAAAGGAACCAAAGTTTCCTGAAGCGCAATTATTTGGCAGTACAAGGTTACTACCAGGGTGGGAAAATAAAAAAACCCATCCCTAAAAAACCCGGGTTTTATTCCCGGGTTTTGGGGGCTTTTTCAAGTGAAATTTGAAAAACCCGGGTTTGGGTTTTTTTTTAAGAAATGAATGCTACTTATCATTATTTTATTCAAAATTCATATTTATGTTTATAATTTAAACAAATATGTATAAAATAAAGGTTATTTCTCTGATACTGACTCATAATAATTCATCTCTCCTTCTACAGGTTATGGCTATCATGGGACATGGGTACCCCAAATTCTCTATCAGTCATCTGTTACTGCGATCTATTCTTACTATAATATAATTATTAAACTAAGTAATTATTAATATTATCAATATGTTATTCTAACGCTTGTAGCATTTGTTTTTTGAAAAAACTAAGAATAAAACCCGGGTTTTATTGGGCTTTTGCGAAATTGGGGAGGGCGGGGGGTTGCCAACCCTGGTTACTACATCACTACAAAATAATGAATCTAACGGCCGTAGGCTAAGAAAAATGTGAAATGCACCTTTATCAGATTTAGTGTAGCTTCACAATTATTTATAAATTTATTGTATGCAAAAGGCTAAAATGTAAAATACATTAAAAAAATAGTTTTTTGCTCAAATGTGCATTTCACATTTGTTTTAGCATACGGCCGTAAGGTCCTTACCTTATTCCCGTAAATAGACTAAGTTAATTTACCGTGAATTCACAAACACTTTACAAATATTATACTTAAGAGACAAGTTCTATGGAAAAGGTGAGATGAGATTGTTAAAGAAAACGGAACGCCGTCGTTCCTTTCCCCATTGCGTGGAAGAAAATTCACGCTCAAACACGCGTGTGTAACTGACAAAAATAACCCCACACAACCACAGCAGAAGGGGAGAGGAGGGGGGTTGCAATAGCGAGGCAGCACCCGTACTAATCCCGAGTGTCTAAAATGTACAACCCCCAAAACCCCAAGTAGGGGGCAGGAGGCGGAACCCTGTCCAAGAATCTTGTAGGGTCAGCGAAAACGATCAAACGCGGGCGCGTTGACCACTCGTCTTAAATTTCTAACCGCCGTTGTGGCGTAATCCGATGGGACGGCATCCTGATGAAACCACTCAGGGTAGTCACCTGCTGGGTTCAGGGCTTGGAAATTCCTCCTCCTGAAATATCTTGAGCTACCTGTCACTGGTTACTAGATTAGAATGAAAACCGTCTTCTTAGAATCTTTAATTGCGAAAATGTTCAATGATTACATTTTCCACAAAATGACTTAAATCTAAACATTAATTAAATTTTGACTTAAAACTAGGCCAAGTGAATCATGATATTTGATTGCTCTAAACTATTCCTGATTCATAGAATTTAGACATTAGGCCGAATTCAAATTTATAATGATACTAAATGGAATCTTATCCCCTCCCCTCAAGTTGAAATTTAGTAAATTGTGAGGAATGAAGTGGAAAAAGATGGTGTCCACCTCACACCTGAGGCTAGAACGATAGTTAGGTATCCGTGTTATCTATCTCCTATCCCCCGGCGTGAGATTTTATGGGCACATAAAAAACTAGCACTAGGTACGAGATGCAATTCTATGAAACACTAATGGGTTCCATGTGCGAAAATTATGAGGTATGTGCAATCAAAATATAGCAAGTGCGCGATGCGAGGGCAAAATGGTGTTAGATAGAGCTGCAGATGCATTATGGTTGAGTGGTGGCTGTGAATAACCTTCCTGTTCAATATGTGTATAAACACTAACTAATAAATGGTATAGTAATGACTGGTTCCAACTAAACATAGATATGGAGTAGTGGGGTAAGGCGCGGGATGAACACACTAGTTGCTCGGTGGGTCCTGTCCTCAACGATTGCGGAGCCTGCGGGCTGGTTGGGATTCATTATTACCAGGCTCATTGTGGGGTAGTGCTGGTGGATTCTCCACTGAGGACTCATGGCCTGGCGTGTTCATCATCATCACAGGGCCAGGTTCCTCCGGCACTTCTAAACTAATGGGTGACCCTCTGGTTCGGCTATCCCAGGGTTGACGGTGGTGGGCTCCTGGAGGTGCAGGGTGACGCACATCCTCGGACGTCTTTGGCGTGTGGTCAGGGGTAGCCGGGCTCTCGAGCATTTCAGCGGGTGGGGGCGAGGACCTCCTTGCTGACTCCGTTGCGGTCTTGTTGAAAGGGGTAAATTTGGACAAAGTGCTGCCTGTTCCGCAATGTGATCCTTCCAGACCCGTCGATTTTAACGACATATTGGTGGAATTGGCGAACTTCCACAACTACACCCGTGCGTTCCAAACATCTTGGGTGATTCCCTACCAGATAAACGTGGTCGCCTACCCGCAAAAGAGGAAGCATACGTGTATGTTCCCGCCATTGTTCGTGTCCACGAGAGTGCTGTTTGGCAAGTGCCCTTTCTCGATTTGCCGAGGTTTCAGACCAGGTACTGTGCTGGCAATAGCGACCCATCGAGATGGAGATAGGATCCCTGATCGGGCGGCCAAATAATATTAATGCTGGTGATGCCTTGGTTTCAGGGGTCAATGGAGTTTCGATATAATTAACATTGCACGCTGGAACTTATCAACTTCGATTGACCCATTTGACGCTGTGTTATTCATCAGTGTCTTCACGGCTCCCTCAGCTCTGCAGTTGGTCTGGGGATTGGCTACTGACAAAATCCTGTGATGGACCCCCCAGGAGGCGAGGAACTCTCGAATGATCCCCGCCTTAAATTGGGGTCTGCCGTCTGACGAAAGCTCCTCTGGTACACCAAATGTAATGAAGACTTCCCGTAGGCGTTTAACTAATTTATTGGCACCTGATTCAGACTTGAAGACCATGGGCCAGTTCGAATACCCATCAACAACGACGACGTAGTCACCATTGGGATGTTAATGGAGGTGAGAGCGGAGGCTTTCTCCATCGGATATCCTAGGCTCCTATGTTCTTCGACGAGGGGAGTAAATTGCAGGTTCATGATGAGTTGTGGCTTGGACGACCTTGTTATCCACTTACCCTCAAATATGTAATGTTCAAGAGGCTTTAGCTCCGTCTCAACTGATGCTTCTTGGGCATGGCAACCTACCGCGCACAATTGGTCGAAGATGAAGCTTGCAGGATCATCTTCGGTTTGGAAGGCCTCATTCGTCCTCTTTTTTAGCTGGTCCTTCTGGCGTGCATTCTGTGAGCACCATCTGGACTTGCTGTCGCGATGATCCCAAGTTCCGCACGAGGACCATTTGCTGCAACATGATGCATAGAGGCCCTTGACCGAACATTTTGTGCGTGCCAGTAATTGTCAAGATACAATGGTTGTGCTCTTGGAGATCCCAGTTTCACTGGACATTCGCTGAAGTGACTTCTTTAGACTTCTAGTGAACCTATCCAACACCATGATACTGGTGTCGTAGCCCGAAACAGTCCTTGAAGGTCCTCTGCGAGACTTGCCAGCTACGGATCCAGTTTCCTTAAATCTGGCTATCAACTTGCAAAACACATATGTGTGTGATAGGTGGGTGGTCTGGATCCATGTTGTTGAACTCTGTGGCCACTTTCCGGTGACTGCGGGCGCCGAATAGCAAAATAACTTGAACTCTCTCTCCTATTTAGTCAATGGCACGGTTTACCTGCAACCTAATAAAAAAATATAAATCTCTAACGATCCAGACTTGTGAGACCCCCTGTATTCAACAATTCAATATATTAATCTGTTACAAATAGCTCTAGAGATAGCTTATCTTTACCATCTTTGGGTCAGCCTATTTCATAAGTCTAGTCCGGGACTGCTGATTTGTATAATGTTCATCTTCAAGTAATCCTATGCTGAGAAAACTAGGCCCAACCCTCCAACTTAGCCATTTGAAAATTAATCGGTAGGTGAAGAAAGGGAAGAAGAACAGACAGAAACATAATACGAATGACTCCCACACACAAACGGCAATAATAATAATAAAGAAATTATTATAAACTAGAGTGACTTCATTTTGAGCATCGAAACTCAAATCTCTTGGAAAAAACTACTTTTTTTTTAAGAAATTACCTGCTGGCCACAAGAGAGGGTAAGGCCAACAGAACACTTCACAAAACTAAATAAAAACTATTAATTAATCGGATTTGACATAGCTGTTAAAAAGAAAAGAAAAAACAATAGCAATAACTAACTATTTAAGAGCACGACTAGGTACCAGCGGGAGTTCCGCCTCCCTGAAGGACGCTGGCGTCCTTCAGTAATTCAGAAAAGTTTATCAAATAATAAAAACCTCAAACACGTCGCAGAGGAGCGCAAGTCCTCACATCAGGTATAAATTGCCCACCCACAAACTCAGTCCCCATTCGGAGAGGTAGGGAGAAACTTTAGTACCTAGGGAGAGGGTAAAGGGAACGCACCCAAAAACCCAACATGGGGCGCGGGTTTTGCACGGCATAGGGTTAATGCTGGGGTCACCGAATCACGATTTTGCGCGCGATTACTTACGCACAAACATTTATTGGTAGTTGCCAACCAAATACGTCAATCGTAAGTGCATGGTACGTAAATCGAAATTAAAATTATGTAACGTAAAAAAAGGTTAGTACGTCGGTCGCAGAGAGGCACGCAGTGCGGGCCGCGCAGCTGCCAGCCCCGAATGCTTTGAACTGCAAAAAGCAGTAGGCCCGCGCGGCCCCAACTATCATCTGTCGCAAAAAACTTTTCGACGATCGGGGCTGTGTTTACGACCGTCGGGGCTCAGTCGTAATTATCTACGACAGTCGTTAAGCTCGACTGTCAGGGCGCAGCCCCGTCAATCGCCATTTTTTACGATTGACGGCCGGAATCTGGCAACCGCACCGCACTGCTTCGTGGCGGCAACGTCGGGTTGGGGTTATTTAAGGACCAGCGGGTGGCCATTCTCGACAGTCCTCTCACCGAAGCCGACCATCCTCCAGCTCAACACCACCGCCTCTCTCGCAGCACCTTCAGCGCCTACAGGGAACCTACACCAGCTGCCTCTGTGCCCCCCTAACATGAAGAGAAAGGACCTGAAAAAGCTGCGGGAGGGTAGTTTTACCCAACTTGCTACTACTACTATTACCACAATCAGCTCTACAATTTCACCGGCAGCCACCCCCACCATATCCCAGACGCCGGTACCAGGCACCTCCTCCACCTGTACCACGCCGGTAGCACCACCTGTGACCCCCACTGTGCCCACCCCGACTGCTAGCACCTTGCCTACTGACCCCAGCCCTGTCACCCCACCACGCGATGAAGATGTGGTGCTACACCTTGTAAGGTGATGGCAACACCCAGGCCAGGAGGAATGGGTTTGCGCCAGAACGTAGGTTTCTTCGGAATGAGGGGCGTGACACGTTCTACTATCTCAAACAGTTTGGCGTTCTATTCTCGTGAAGTTCTGAACATTCTCGGGGCAACTCTTGCATTAGGTTTTCGTAATGGCCATATCCCATTCATCTGATAGGGCCACACGCAAACTGATCTCAGCTTCCTCGTCTGTTTCGCTTGTTCCTCTATTTAATCAGGGCCTTGGCTATTGCAACTCGTTCAATGGCGTCCACGTAGTCAATGATAGCTTGCATTAGCTTCTTGTTACGCACGTTTCGAGGTGTTATTAGGGACATGATCATGTCAAAGTCCTCTATGTTGAATGGCCATGAGGTGTTGCTGTTGCTGAAGGGGAATTGGGAATGCAATGATGTGCGGGGGTTCCTGCCCTTTTGTAGTTGCACACTTTACCCCACGACCTATGGGGTCTAACAAAGACCATTTCCCGACATACGGGGTGGGGCAAAGACTGTCCGGACACGGTCGTATTACGTCTTACGATGTACGGGCTCGGCTACGCACGTCTTTGGGGGCGTGGCCTGTGGTCGCGACAATCGGGCCCTGGTTACACAAGTCGAAAACGCTTACACATTGCAATACGACAAAGATTCGCCAACCGACAAGGTATACGACTGTCGGACCATGTTGACGATCCAGATGGATCGGGGGACCAACAGACCGTACACTCACGCACGAACAAAAACATAGGTGGGCGTTATCGCGATAAATTATCGTGATAATGATATCGGGTTATCGGTTATCCCATATTTTTCCCCGTGTTATCGATTCATCGGTATCGCCGATACTTTTGGTTCCAAACTAGCGATAATCGATAATTTCAGTTTTTGATTCCAGTTTAGTACAGGGGCGCGCCGAGCTTGCCTTGGAGGCAGAAATAGGTAGGTCCGAACTGGGGAGGAGGATCCTCAAAACCTATGAGGAGATGAAGGAGATCCACACCAAGTAAGAAACTAAGAAACAGTATTCAAATATTTTTACTATTGTTTTATAAAATAACGCTATATATAGTCAATAATCAATATTGTATTATAATTTTGGATTTATCGGTTATCACTTTATCGGCGATAAATTTATCGCCAGTTATCGATTATCGCCGATGTTATCGTTATCGATTTATCGGTTATCGTGATACATTTTTTTTCGTTATCGCGCCCACTTATGAACAAAAAATAAAAATTCCCACGTGCGGGAGTAGTCAGGGGACAAAATCGTGATTGGGTGACCCCAGCATAAGCCATTATTTCCACGAATCGCACCAGGGTGGCACCCGAGAGGGGTAGAACAGGCAAAGGGTTCTTTATGGGTGCGAGAGAGGAATGGGCTTGTTTTAGTTTTAGGTATTTGAAGTGCCTGATCGCGTAGACCGCGACAGGACCAAGTTCTTTGACTCTGAACAAATTTCGGTCCGCAGCCTGGATGACCAGGAGCTTCTTTTAAAATAAATATGAATCGCAATCCTTTGAGGACGCAAGGGTCGATCAGCCACAATTCACACATTTGGTCTTACATGAAACATCTTTATCATGTACGGCTTTACATAATGCGCTAGATCGTAAATGAGCAGGGCTTTAGCCCTTATTGCCGCAAGTTATACCGGAGTACAGCCCGGAATAGGCAGAACACACAGACGACAACCTTAGAAGAAGCGAAAGCTACCGCAATCGTAGGCATGGAAAGGCAAGGGGCGGAGTTTCTTTTTCATTGAGGCATAGGAGGTGTCTGATCGTACAAACTGTTAAAGTTTTTTAAAGATTTCGAACCTTTATGAAGTTCCTGACTTCATTGACAGCGATAAGGCTAAAACATTCATAGAGGGGGGAGAGAGGCAAAGCTTTGACTGAAACGTTATCAAATGAATTTCATAATTCCATGCTTTCAAACAACATAAGACATCTTACACCACCGGTGCATTTGGCGTGGATGGGGACTAGTTGGGCGAAATTAATCAGAGTAGCCAAATACTGTTTATAAGGACAATGAGGACAATGGGTATGTTCACATTGGACAACTGATTTCGTCAATTCAAAAGTCATTAATTCTCGCCAGCTCACATCCCGCTCGTCCGAAAAGGACTTAATTCCGCTCACTCCTGATTCCGTCTTAAATTACACTAATTCAAATCTTTCATTCAAACTCTCAGAAAACGATGATCCCTTATGGAGTCTCGGGGTTGATTACCCCGCCCCCATGAGCAACTCAATAAATCCCTAAAATTCTTTACAGAAGTTGAAACTTTTCGTCAAAATTAGTATTTGTGGTCCCTTCTTAGTTTAAGGGAGCACAATAGAGATCCTCTACCAAAGCTCCTGGAGTAACCGCGGTAAGGTAGGCGACGTTGTACGCATTCAAAGTCCTGTAAGAACAAGGCTTTTCTGGCAAATTGGAAGAATAATAAAACACGTTCCTGGGAACTATGATAAAGTCCGAGTGGTCAGAGTGAGAAGAGGAGATGGTCAAATACTTCAATATCCCCTCTAACCTTTCATCACGCACTCTGGATCCAAGGTGACGAACCCCGATCCTACAAAGGTGGCATATGAATAGGATTCAGAAACGTCAGATAAGGATGTGGAGCCAGAAGGTCTGACCCCTCTAATTCTAGTTGTCATCCCTAACCGTCCCAAAAGGGCTACAGCTTTACGGGCAGAAACTAAACTTACAGGTATGGATGGCTAGATTTAAGGGTAATCTAAATGAAAACAAATTAAATACCTATAACACTGGTCAACAATTTTTGAAAAGTTGTGCGCTTCCTAAATGAGATTAGTTAATTCGTATGTATTTTCATGCACTGAATCCAAATATCACATTTAAAAATGCTTATTGGCTATAAGTTTAAAGATACGCGGCATGTAATATTTGATTATTTTATTATAACGTACAGTATGTGTCATTATGTTTTAAACTCTAATCCATATTTACTCTCTACCTTTTTGCTTGACGCTTATAGTGGGCTGAAGTATCATCTCTTGCCAATGTCCAGAAATGGTCTGCAAACCATTGTTGTTCTCCATTTACCGTGGTACCTCTTTTCCATGGTTGAAATGTCTTGGTGAAACTTTTAACCATATTTGTCACTAACTGCCTCACAGTTCGTTGGAAAAAAGTCTAAATGTGAGCCCAAAAGTGGATTTTAAGTGAGATGTTACATCCATCCCATGTTCTTGTAAAGCCTTGATGAGGTTTTCCACCAATTCTTCATAGTTTCCTTCCCTTCCGTTTCCGAGAAATCCCTTCGCTACTAACTTGAATGCTTCCCAAGCAGTTTTCTCCTCCCCTCGAAGGGCTGATTCAAAGTCGTTATCTTTAAGAAGCTCTCGAATCTGAGGACCAATGAAAACTCCCTCTTTTATCTTAGCGTCGCTCAGTGAGGGTAATTTTGATGTTAAATACTTGAATCCCTGACCAGATTTGTCCATAGCTTTTACAAAGTTTCCATGAGCCCCAGTTTAAAGTGTAGTGGTGATAGTAAAATTTTGTTTGGTTCAGTGAGAGGTAGATGTTGAACATTTTTCATCCCAGGCTCCACTGATTGACGAGGTAGCCATCATTCTCTCCTGATATAGTGGGAACCCTTTGCATGGCTGTGCCATTTACACAAAAAAACAGCAGCACTTGGTGTATCTGCCCTGCAAGCACATCACGAGAGCAACAACCTTTAAGTCACCACAGAGCTGCCATTGATGTTCATCATATTTGATGCATTTCAACATATGCTTTATATTCTCATAAGTTTCTTTCATATGTGGTGCATAGGCCACATGAACTGATAGTTCACTATTACCGTCATGCAGCAAGACACCTTTCAGACTCATTTTTGATGAATCAATGAACAGCCTCCGATGTCTGGGTTCGTATTCGATGCCAAGTTCTTCCATCAGACCATTAATATTGTTCCAAGCCACTAAATCACCTTCCATAACGAGGAAATCGTTGAACTGCTGCTGGCGGTCATGAAATTTTGAAATTTTCACATCAGCTGCTATGAGACTCCACTGTTGAAGACGAGAGCCTAGCATCTCTGCCTTATTCTCAGGTAGTTGCAGAACCCTGACAAGGTCATCGAGTTCCTTTGTGTTATGAGATGTGGCTTAGAGGAGTGTGCTTTATCTAAATTTGGGTCACTCTGTAATCCAGCACTGTCATCCTTCTCACCACTTTCCTCCTCTGACTTGAAGGATACCGAAGTTGGTATGCATCAGGAACCGGTTGACCTTCTCTATGTGGAACTGGACGAATAGCTGATGGAATGTTTGGATATTCATTATTCAATGGACTCCTTTTTCTTCTTTGTACTGGAGGTGGTACCACGTAGAAATAACAATTATTGGTATGGTCTGTTGGCTCCCGCCACGTCATTGGCACAGCAAAATGCATTCCTTTCCTCTTCCTGCTCAACCATTGCTGAAGGTTAGTAGCACAAGTGTTGCAGCATATGTGAGGAGCCCAGTTCTCATCCTGGCCATCAATCATCCATCCAAAATATAGGTACTATGCCTTTCTAACCAAAGCAGTTATACGGCGCTTGTGTGATGCAAAGCTCAACCCCACCACAAATGTAACAGAAGTTGTCTGCCATATTCACACAAGTACGAGGCATCTGAAAGAAGAAAATAAAAACAATTAGAAGATAAACAGAAATTTTATTCATAAATTTATCATATTAATACAGAGCATGACAGCTTAGCAGAAGTATTTATATCAAAATGTAAACTTGCACAGCACAACCACCTGCTATGACTGCTGGAACAATACTGAAGGGTAGTGCGACTGTGAGTGTGGTAATGAATACACTGCGGCAAGTCTGTTGAAACCTGTTCTGACACGTAGGTGTATCTTGAAATGTAGAGCTAACAAACCATTTTCACCATGATATTCATTATCGGCAACCTAAAATTAGTTGGGAATTGCTACTCTGGTCTCGGAAGCATTTTGGTTGTTGACCGGTGTAATAAATGAGTAGATTTGAGTCCACTTTAGCTTCAAACTTTTCTGACGGGGAAAGTTTTTAAAATTATATTTCCTACTAATAAATGTTCCTCCCTACGTTCTACCCTCCTTTGTCTGTCTACCAGATTTTTCTATCGTTCATAGGTATATTTTTCCTTTCTTAAATTTTAATTTGCTTGAGGAAAAAGGACGCCTTCGCCCAACAGTGGTCGAACCTTAAATTGGTTGAGGCCACGAAGCTCCAGATACATTTGGGGCATCTGCACTGTTTTGTAGCGAGCCGAATGTCTTGGCATGAAAGTAGTAGTAGTGGTGGTTCGCCAACCTGCTTTTATCCAGGCAGATCCAGACCGGATAATGAAATAGACATAAAGGTCAGTATGGCAATCGCTGGTGAACCCGAGGGCATTAAGGGCCGGTCCTCTTTGGGGAGAGGTACCAGGAAATATTATGTTTAGATACCCAACAGCGTTCAGGTGGAACCTTCGTCGCACCGGGGCAGAGGGACCTGTTTCACGTCAGAGGTATGTGGATATAGATACCCAACGACAGGATTCCTTGGAACAGAGAGTGTCTGTTGTGCTGCGAAAATGGGAGAGGAAAGAAAACAGGCTTGTAATTGGGTACGGATGTGATGAGAAGTGTAAGATCCACCCACCCTAGTACAGAGGCGTCCACCAATTCGGGATCGAACCTGGTACTGCAACGTTAGCGGACCAACGCCGTAGCCACTCGGCGAGCAAGAGCTCTCTTGGCATGAAAGTAGTTTTTGTCAGTCGGCCGAGTTCGAGCCTTCTTCCTCTTGAGACGTGTGGGGTTGGTGTGTGGGGGGGGGGGCTATAGGCCCACGGGAATGAGAAGTTATAATTTAAATCAGAACTCCAGAGACCAACGGGGACAGAAGATAAAGATAAAAGCTCCATCGATAAGCTAGTGGAAGCTTCCGAGAGAACAAAAACAACTTCAAACTTCCCCCAATTTTCATATGTATTTTAAACCTTCGTCTTGACACTTTTCAACTTTGAATTTACTACCTATTAAATATTTGTATGCGTTTACAGTGAAAAAGAATAATAAACGTATCTAGCGCAAAGTTAGGCGTTTACTTTTTATTATTTGTGTCGTAGTAACTCCATTAATCAACAAACATTATTAACTGACTAAATTCGTTTGTCAAATTTCAAACTAAAACGTTGCTTAAGTAACTTGATTCATCTTTCAAACTCAGATGATTCTTAAGTTACTGAAGCGTCTCTTAAGGAACTAAATTTATCGTCAAACTTTAAACTCTCTTCAGACTGTTGCAATAGCACAGATTTCACTAAAACTCTAATATCAAATGCTTACTTCAATCTCTTACTAAGTTACTGTATTCCCTTTTTAACTTCATTTCCACTAAGGAGGGGAATCCTGGAGCCCAAACATTTTCGGGTACCTCTGAAAAGGGGCAACGATCTTTGTCAAAACGTAAATAATTCATTTCCGATCTTCTATTCCTTTTGCATTGTCCAGAATCGGAAAATTGAGTGCAGTTAGAGAAAGTGCGTCTCTTCATGGACATTCACTTGTTGGTCTTCCTTAAACTTACTTTCTAATTAAAATTTACTACCAAAAAGCCGCACGTGTGAGAATTCCGTCTCCCTTCTAAAATCAAATATTCAGGTACACCTAGAGAAAAAGTCGTGGTGTAATTAAACCAGGGCAGATGGCGAACCTGTACTCATCTCTGAATTTGAAATGCGTGACAGAATAGATGTCGTACAATCAATCAATCCCTCATTACTTCTGCGAGCGAATTCTACATAAATTAAGTGAATGATACCTTGCTCGAAGAGGAATTATCTTCTCAAATTGATATCGAGTTCGAAGTCAAAATCAAATTAAACGCTTTTTCGATGAAATGAAAAATCCCTTCCCCTAACTACGAATTTCATCGGCGCCTCGAAAACGGCGCTCAAAGAACCTTTAGGCAACCTTGGTAGAACTGTGCCGTTCAAATCACCTACCAAGCAATGTTCAAATTCATTCTTTATGAACTGTTTTAAAACCCCCTTCAAAGTTCAATTTTCAAAAGAAATTCCTTCCTTTCCGACTGTAAAAACAAGCGTATCACCTTTCCGCGGAGTTTCTAATGTTAAAATTTCAAATTCCAATGCCACGTCTAAAGAGTATTCTAAAGCTCCCACATTCAAATGGCACTGTTCGAAGAAAGCCACTTTAAGGCGAACCTTGTCCCGAAGTGTTTTCCCTTATCTCACCAGAGCATGTTTTGCAAAGCTATGACGCATACCTACTTTTGCCCAAAGCCCAGCAATAGTCAAATATAGTGAAGTCTCTCGGGATCAAATAAGGGGGCAAGTGGTGTTGTTGGGGTCGGTAGCTGAAATTGATGAGGGCTTAAGGCCCCATCTAAAGTTAATACGGACACTCTGATTCCTACTTTGGATAAAGACCCTGAATTAGGGAGTAAATTCAGACCTGTAAGGGTTTATATCAAAATTTCATCACAAATATTTTTCATACCGAACCATTGGCTACTTCATAGGGTGCCAAATGAAAAAGCAACCCTCCCACAAACAAAACCTTCATCGTCACTCAAAACAAGCACATTAGGAAAAAGGAGACCATTTTCTTCTCTGGTTCAGTGAAAATGGCGGCTAAATTTTCACTCTAATCAATCTAAGATGCAAGTTGTGCCCTGAGAGCTGATGTAGCCCGTCTCGCAGATAGAGCACTCTACCATCCGTTCGACTAGAGAGATCGAATTAGGGGTCGATGACATTCAGCACTTAAAATTGAATAGTACAGCGTGTTGAACGGGTCCTTTCTGGCCACCATGTTAGGTTCGATTCCTCAGGGAAACAAGAGCCAATTTAGTGATACTCCGAGAAAGGGGGGAATCATGGGTCACTCGCACGCTCGTTGGAAGCTTCGTTTCAGGGAACAGTTATCAGGCTCCAGGAAAGAAATAGTTTGCCTAAGGAATTAAAGGGCCACTGACGGGTGGCGGGTGCTAGGAATCTTGCTCCACTTGAGGGGGGCAATTTCTTTCGAAGAAATAGAGGAGCACCTGAGGGGGGAGGGAATGGCCCTTCTAATCTCCTCAAATACATCAAACAACACTATTTACCCGGGTCGAAGTGGAGAAGGAAGGCGAGAGAGGCAAACCGCATGGAAGGTATACAAATATGGAACTTAGGATAGACGAAGAATTCCCTCGCTCGTTCAAATTGCCTGAAGCAAGGGAAGATGTCAGATATCAAACTTATATTATTATATTTAAGTGTAATTTAAGTAAAAAAATAAATAAATCTGAAAATACAAAGAAATTGGAACGCTTTATAGATGAGTAGTTAAGATGCTTTAGGCTTCGAACATTTTTAGTCACGTGCGAGTCTATAATCGCGGGTGACTCTGCATCTCACATGTCGGTCGGTCGGTCCCAGTTTTTTTTTTTTTTGTAATAACATTATAACTAATCAGTCGATTCTAACAAACTTCGAAACCCTTATGTTGTTTTACATTCTCTTTCGAATGGTATAACTTCCATGGACATCCCAAGGTTAGCCCATGAATTATTTTGTTTTGGCTATAACATCATAACTATTAGGCCAATTCAAACGAAATTTGAAACCCTTGTGTTGTTTTACATTCTCTTTCGAATGATAAAGCTTCCAGGATCCTCCTAAAGTTAGTCTTTGAATTACTGAAAGTTTTGGAGGTAGTAAGCTCATAAATCAGAATAAGTGAGAGCACGCAACTTTTTGGTTAGCAGAACTTGTTTTTTTATGCTTTCTGAACGGGAATATTAGAATTATACTTTGTACTGCTAGAATCCCCCCCTTCAGGTTACTTTATATTTTAACACACGTCTCTGCAAGTATTCATTTGAGCACCCCGATTCTTTAAAAAATCTTAGCCCATCTAGCGACTACCTACTTGGGCATAAGTCGCTATATACAACAGCCTACTATTAGGCTATATAAAAAAAAAACAAATAATATATAAATGAAACAATAACGATAAAAAGGACAGGGGCTAAAAAGAATAAAAACGAGGAAAAGCAACAAGGCAAGAAGGAAGCGTGCTCCGGCGTCAAGGGGTAGGCCCACCTCCCCTCGGCGCAGAAACATGCGACCTACAAGAGGAAACACACCATAAAGGTTAAATAAAGTGGAGGAGGCCAGCCTCCTCCAAAAACTCGTAAAGTCCACAAGTCGGTGTGCACGAACTCGTCCCGAGTACAAAGGACAAGCAGTAGCGACCCTGCTCAGGTAACGCGCGGATATCACCCGGAATGGGACATTCGACAAGAATGTGCCGAACAGTCTGGGGCACAACGCAGTCTTCACAGTAGGGCGCAGGTGAGCGCTCCATCAAATGGCGGTACGTCCCGCGAGTGTGTCCAATCCGGAGACGACAGAAAGCAACCTGAAGCCGTCGCGGCATAGATGGGTAGGTCCAGGGGAACAGTCGAGGCGCAATGGCACGCAAGTTTAAGTTACCCTCGACCGTCTCCTATCTTCTTTGCCAAGCAGCCCGGAGAGCTGCCCGTATTCTTGCCATGTAATCGGTGTGAGGAAGGGCGAAACGCTGGTCTGGTCGCCCAGTCCTCACGGACTCTTTGGCGCCCTCATTCCCCGCAAGGAACCGAGCAGAAGATAATCCCGACATCCTCCCGGCTCGCCAAAACCATGGCGTCACGGATATCCCGAACCAAGGGATGTGGAGATTCCAATGCCCCGAGAGCACTCAGAGCTCTTTGTGCGTCGCTATAGATCACAATCCAGTCTCCGAACCGGGCACGTCGCTTTATCTCCCGTACCGAGCAGTACATTGCAACCAGCTCGGCCGTGAAGACAGACGCAGCGCCTGACTTCAAAGAGAGGGAATAAGGCGTGGAAACCGACTCCCTCTTGGGACTTGGAGCAATCCGTATACACTGGTACGGTTCCAGCATGACCCAAAGTGTGCTCTAAAAAGGCCGAACGCAATACTCCCAGCGTTGTTAAAGCTTTAGGAGCAGAGGTGTGGCGACAAATAGTCAAAGATGGTACTCTCCAGGGTGGCGTTCTGGGCAGAACCTGCGGCGTCACCGGCCCGAGACGTATACATAACTCTCGAAGGAGTTTCCTAGCCCTAAAGCCAAAGGGCTTAGGGTATGGCTGGCGTCTCTCGGCGGCATAGGCACCTTCGAGATCAGCTACAAATGCAGTGAGAGCGGTTGGCGACTGAGGGAGGTGCTTGTTCGAGTCCACGCTCTAGAGTTGGCATCTGGGCCGCGCCAAAAGAGACCGAAAGGTCGTCCAAGTAGAGCGTAGCGAGAACATCTTCCGGAAGCACCGACTTGATGCTCAGGGAAAAGTGTGACACTGAGGACACTTCCCTGCGGGACACCCCCTTCCTGCTCCATTGGGCCGGAGAGGGCTACCCCCCCCCCTTACGCGGAATCGACGATCCCACAAAAATTCAGATATAAGGATTGGGAGGCGTCCCCTCGCCCCTATCGTGCGGAGACTCTCCATGATACCGTATCGCCATGCGATATCATAGGCCTTCTCCAAATCGAAAAACACCATGGCGTAGTGCTGTCTACTAAGGAAGGCCTCACAGAAGGCGTTTTCCAGTCGGAGCAGCGCATCCGACGTGGAGTTTAACTCGCGGAAGCTGCACTATGCAGAAGACAGGTGGCCTCCGCTGTCCAGGAAATAGGCTAATCTAACATTTACCAATTTCTCCATCAACTTGCACACGCAAGAGGTTAGAGAGATTGGGCGGAAAGCGGCCAGGGTAGAGTAATCTCTCCCCGGTTTGCGAAAAGCGAATATAGCACAATAGCTATTCGCCAGGAGTCGGGGAGGATACCCTCTACCCAGATCCTGTTCAACAAATTCGTAGCAGACAGGCCATGTTTCGCTCACCCAGATGTCGAAGCATGCCGTACGGGACATCGTTGGACAAGGGGCGGTGTCCGCGTACGAAGCGAGAGCGGAACACAACTCACTCAATGTAAACCTGTCGTTGAAGGGTTCTCCACCACTGGATGTAAAGTCTAGTCGGCAGCCTTCCGCCTCAACACAACGCGCATTGAATGCTAGCGGAGCAGCATCCCGGCTCGAGAATGCTATCACAAAGGACTCCGCCACGGACGCGGGGCCCGAGATTGCAGTCCTTTTTCCTGTAGAACGGGGGGGAAGTCATGCGAGAACTTGCCTCGAATCTTTTTGACTCGCTTCCAAACTTCTGCTAGAAGGTTTTTCCCGTTAAGTGAAGACACGTATGCCCACAAGGAAGAGTGGTGGGTGGGCTTCTAAACATACCGGAACCTAGCTCGACGGAATTCACCGACAGTGAAATCGTTCGGGCGGCACTTATAGCGCATCTAGGCATAACGCTTCTGTTTGAGGGCCGCTTCACACTCAGATGAGAGCCACGGAAGCGGTTGGCGTGCAAAACAGCCAAAGGTTGTAGGAATAGTAGTTAGGCCCACCGCGCTGAGGTTGCCGGAGAACTCAACGGCCTCATTCACCGACCTAAATTCCTCGACTGAGACAGACAAATCAGTCATTTCATGAAATGTGGAGCAACGCGCATAGATATAACCTCACTTTTTCAAGTGGAGTGGCTCCTCTATTATCTTCTGAATGCAACAAAGGGGCATCCCCTTGGTTGGTGCCAGACACCAAACTAGAGTCCCTCTCCCTCCCCCATCAAAGTAAAGGTAAGAAGAAATCAAGGAGGACAAATGAATCCCCCCCTCCTCCGCGGGGTCCCGGAGACGGACGAATCTGCTGCCTTTTCGGCAAGGGACCATGATAAAACCGGCACATCCGGCCCTTCGTTTTTGAGCCTGCCAGCTTCGAGCGATTTTTGAATGGGAAAGTAATCAATACCATGGAGGTCATCGACTACCTCCCACCCCAAATCAGACTGTGCATTGGGAGAGCACAGAGATAGATCGAGACAGAAAAATGAAGCGGTTCTCGGGTAGTGATGCATAAAGTGAAGACACGTATGCCCACAAGGAAGAGTGGTGGGTGGGCTTCTAAACATACCGGAACCTAGCTCGACGGAATTCACCGACAGTGAAATCGTTCGGGCGGCACTTATAGCGCATCTAGGCATAACGCTTCTGTTTGAGGGCCGCTTCACACTCAGATGAGAGCCACGGAAGCGGTTGGCGTGCAAAACAGCCAAAGGTTGTAGGAATAGTAGTTAGGCCCACCGCGCTGAGGTTGCCGGAGAACTCAACGGCCTCATTCACCGACCTAAATTCCTCGACTGAGACAGACAAATCAGTCATTTCATGAAATGTGGAGCAACGCGCATAGATATAACCTCACTTTTTCAAGTGGAGTGGCTCCTCTATTATCTTCTGAATGCAACAAAGGGGCATCCCCTTGGTTGGTGCCAGACACCAAACTAGAGTCCCTCTCCCTCCCCCATCAAAGTAAAGGTAAGAAGAAATCAAGGAGGACAAATGAATCCCCCCCTCCTCCGCGGGGTCCCGGAGACGGACGAATCTGCTGCCTTTTCGGCAAGGGACCATGATAAAACCGGCACATCCGGCCCTTCGTTTTTGAGCCTGCCAGCTTCGAGCGATTTTTGAATGGGAAAGTAATCAATACCATGGAGGTCATCGACTACCTCCCACCCCAAATCAGACTGTGCATTGGGAGAGCACAGAGATAGATCGAGACAGAAAAATGAAGCGGTTCTCGGGTAGTGATGCATAAAGTGAAGACACGTATGCCCACAAGGAAGAGTGGTGGGTGGGCTTCTAAACATACCGGAACCTAGCTCGACGGAATTCACCGACAGTGAAATCGTTCGGGCGGCACTTATAGCGCATCTAGGCATAACGCTTCTGTTTGAGGGCCGCTTCACACTCAGATGAGAGCCACGGAAGCGGTTGGCGTGCAAAACAGCCAAAGGTTGTAGGAATAGTAGTTAGGCCCACCGCGCTGAGGTTGCCGGAGAACTCAACGGCCTCATTCACCGACCTAAATTCCTCGACTGAGACAGACAAATCAGTCATTTCATGAAATGTGGAGCAACGCGCATAGATATAACCTCACTTTTTCAAGTGGAGTGGCTCCTCTATTATCTTCTGAATGCAACAAAGGGGCATCCCCTTGGTTGGTGCCAGACACCAAACTAGAGTCCCTCTCCCTCCCCCATCAAAGTAAAGGTAAGAAGAAATCAAGGAGGACAAATGAATCCCCCCCTCCTCCGCGGGGTCCCGGAGACGGACGAATCTGCTGCCTTTTCGGCAAGGGACCATGATAAAACCGGCACATCCGGCCCTTCGTTTTTGAGCCTGCCAGCTTCGAGCAATTTTTGAATGGGAAAGTAATCAATACCATGGAGGTCATCGACTACCTCCCACCCCAAATCAGACTGTGCATTGGGAGAGCACAGAGATAGATCGAGACAGAAAAATGAAGCGGTTCTCGGGTAGTGATGCATAAACTCATCCACATTTAGGATAGCCATCTCCAGCTCGTCGATCAGTTCGGCAAGGACCTGACCCCTGGGATTGATCGAGTAATCTTCCCAAAGAGGAAGTCTATCGTTCAAATCCACGAGCAGTAGAAAGAGACTCGGCAACCGTGCAACGATGCGTTCGAAGTCCCCTACGTCGAAATAAGCTGACGGTGGAATGTACGTAGAAATAACAGTATACGTCCCACCCATGTGCAGCTACACTCCTTGTGCCTTGAAGCAGGTATTTAAAGTAAATAGAAGAATGAAGACTCGAACGTGACAAAGAGTGTAAGGGAGGGTCTCCTGGCCCATCACTATTTTCTCATTACACGCTCGACCTTAACTTCTGCTTGTTCAGCCAGCTCTTCTGAGTAGACTACGAATTCACTCCCTCGTTTAAACTACTCCTTTAACCATAGTCATGGTAGAGTGCGGCCCCAGGCTCACCGGCGAGCCATTGACTGTCCGAAGGGCACTAATAATGGCTGCCTCGGAAGGGTCCGCTTCATTCACCAGAAGGTTCCCATCCGAGGAACGGGTCATCTTCGGTCTTCTGCCAGTCAATCTAGCTAAAGCTCTCCTTTGATGGAGCATGTGGCCTTTGACCAACTTACTACCACCAGCGGAATGAATAACCAAAAATCGCTCGAAGCTGGCGGGCTCAAAAACGAAGGGCCGGATGTGCCGGTTTTATCATGGTCCCTTGCCGAAAAGGCAGCAGATTCGTCCGTCTCCGGGACCCCGCGGAGGAGGGGGGGATTCATTTGTCCTCCTTGATTTCTTCTTACCTTTACTTTGATGCGGGAGGGAGAGGGACTCTAGTTTGGTGTCTGGCACCAACCAAGGGGATGCCCCTTTGTTGCATTCAGAAGATAATAGAGGAGCCACTCCACTTGAAAAAGTGAGGTTATATCTAAGCTCCTCGTCCGCTCCAAAAGCAAGGTCAAGCTAGGATTGAAAGAGAGGGACGTAGTCCGCAATACTGAGAACTGTTGAAGACTTTGGAAAGTCTGCAGACACACGGTGATTTCCTAAGCTTGTAACCACTGAAAAAGAAAAAAAAGGGGCTGGGGAATTTCCAGGTGTCCACTTTGGGTGAGTTACAAAATGGAGTTCGCAACCTAGGACCGAGACACATACCGACCAGAAGTTAGCCACTGGCCGGTCCTTTCCCAAAGTCGTAGCACCCAACTGAGTAGCTAGAGAGGCACTCCGACAGGGCAAATTTCCTTACTAGAACGTAATAATTCTCGACAGAAAGGAAGACCCAGACAGGGTACCCGAGACTTTTAGTTGGCCTGACAACAAGCCCGACACAAGGAGTACATCCTTATGCATCCGAGAACGGCCACAGGAAGGAAGTCAGCCCATTACACGCCAAGAAGTGGTTATTAGGGCAAAGCAGATATTCGCCCCCAACGCCCAGGCCCCCTCAACACCTGGTTTCTTGCAACCTGAAGGCGTTTAAAGGGCGTTGTTTATAGAGGTTCCAAAGCCTCTCCTCTGACACGGATTGAGATAGCTGGTCAGGTTCTTACGCCTAGACAGAGGGGATAGTCGTAGAGAAAAGAGCATGCTGAGAGTCCCTATCAAAGAATTCAATTCAACCCAGTGACACGGTGTACCTAATCTGCACCCTGTCCGGGTGAGAACAATTTCTCCTGGTATCAAGAGGGGGAAGACAAAAGATTGGGAGGGGGGGGGGGTTAGTCATAAAAAAATATCGCTGAAAGAGTGAGGGGGGGGGGGCGCACCAACAACCTTCCCAGGTCCATCAGAGAATTCATATCAACCCTGTGACAGGGCTTCCCTAAGTTGCACTCAGGCCGGGGGGGGGGGGTGTGCAACTCCTCCAGGACCCAAGTGCAACAAGCTACGCAAGGTACCGCCCTGAGGGGTCGGAGGGTTAAGACAGCCGAGGTGTCTGCCTGTGTGTTCACGCATGGGAACCTTCTTTTGACTCTCGATTGGTCCAATGTGTCGGTTTATTAATGTGTAGGAACTAAATATGTCGGGATACAAGTCAGAAGCGAGTTTCTAGAGCAATAGGGAAGTGTCTAGAATTTGAAAATCTATCTACCTGCAGTAATACGTAACCTTTCTTCAGAAAGGGAACCGTAAAAGAGAGGCCTACATACATGTGAATTTCCTCTTTCTTCTCCATAATTGAGTGGAACACAAGAGGAGGAGGAGCGACTCACATTAAAGAGGCTTCCGTAGATATTCGCTGGTTCCCTACAAGTTTTTTTCCACCCTAATACAATAATGTTAGAGCCAAGCCTATTTATCATTATGTAGGCCTCATTTTTATTTTAGCTGGTCTAGTTATTGGTAGGGGTAGCAGGCCCTTTTACCTATTCGTCATGAAATTGTATGGTGCTGGGAGCTAGTACCCATGAATTTCATGGGGGCTTTTCTCCTTTTCGAGATTTTAAACTGACCTTCGCAAATACTAAGGTCCCTGGCGTGAGTGACCCTGTTATATTTCCGTTCCTCGGATTGTCGAAGGACGGCGGACATGGGAAAGTGACGCAATTTGGAGCAGTGATTCCTGGGAACCCTAAAGGCAAACATTGCATTTTCAAGTTAATTAACTAAGTTTCTTTAGGCAGGGTTTTAAGTTAGCTCCGAACCAGCTGAGCGTTTTATATCTTTAAAATTTTAGCTAAGTCCCTCTTGAAGAAAATTTCCCTACAAGTCCTAAATAGCGGGAAGTAGCACCGCCCCTATCACTTATTAAGATAAAGCAAAAACCTGTACGGCATAGCCCATCTCGCCATTAAATGATAAATAGGTACCATATATACCAGAGTATAAATAAAAAGGGGCCTTAACCGCTAGTAATCAAAAATCCTTTCACTTCGAAATTGCGCACGTGAGAGCGTGGAATCGGCACCTATCAGCAAAAGCGCCTGCGAGACACACTATCCCACCGGGCCGAAACATCCAATTAACCGTGGCTCAACAGGTCGCTGCTGCCTTGGTAGACTTTAGTGCAAGCCCGTTAAGAGGCTCCAGACTTTCTCGAATGGTGGCTTAAACGCCTTGAATATTTATTGTATACAGGCGGCTCCTCATTATTGTCAGGATGCAGATATGTTGGAGGTCCACAGATGACATACAAAACTCGGTCATGAGTATCTGGACTTAGTTAAGAAGAGGATGCTAAAGGAGGATATGAAAGGAGGTGGTATTCTCGTAGTTCCAAACTAAATGTTAAACTAGTAGTTTGTAGTGATAAGAAGCAAGTCTTTTTAATAATAATTAATGCATGTAATGACGTAACACTAGCTGTGGTTAATGGTTTCTTTCACCTAACTATAATGGAGATAATAACTGTACATATGTATGTATGTTGATTTATGAATCTGTTTGGGTGAGTGAAGGGACAATGTGAGGAAGAATCTTTTTTTGGACGTGATGCTTCTTTTCCTGCGTGATATCATATGTTCTTTTAAATAATCGGTTGATAAAAAGATATTCCAAACCAACGAGATCAATATCAAAGGCAAAGAACTGAAAAATAGGAGTTAAAAGACAAAAAAACAATAACCTTTTAGAAACCATCCGAATGAAAACCATGATAGCAAAAACAAGGTTTGAAATGGCAGGAAAGGTCTGGAGTAAGTGGAGAACTTGAGGGTGATGCTTGGTGTGGGAAAGGTGGAGAGAGTGAGAAAGGACTGGGTAAAAAGTGTTTATGGGGTTGACTCAAAGTGTTCTGATGTGATGTATGGGCATGGGAGAAGAAATGATGGAAATAGACTTGAAGAAAATATACGAGTGAGGATGTGAAGACTGCGTAAAAGGTTGATTGTTTACGTGAATGAGGGTTTGAGCAAAGGCTCACACAGGGGGTGGGGGATGAGAGGTGTGCATGAAGGCCTACTGCCCGAGGATGAACCCTGACCCGATGTCAAAAGGCATAGGGAGGTGGAGGTGGGAAGTTTTTGTGGCGTTGAGTCCTACCGAACCACTTGATAGAGACTGGTAGATGTAATAATAATGAGTACAAAATTATGGCTTCAAGCGTCACGTGCATCCGGTGGTTTAAATATTGCACAGGTCCTTCCTTCATCCCAAACTGCCCGCTCAATGTCCAGTTACCTAGTTGGCTCCCCACAGACCCATTAGCAGATCTAGGAAGACTCGGCGGTGAGAAAGAGTGAGGGAGCCCACATGCCAGCAAACAAAAGGTCAGTCATATGAGAGCTTATGAAAAAGCTTGAGATTTTATATGTGTACTGTTCCATTTTATATAACATGATTTAAATCAATGTATTTTGGGTACTATAAAACAGCTCAATCAAATTCATAATAAGTCTGCAGTTTTCGTGAAGATACTTTGAGGAAAGTGTCCAAGTTTCAACTTGCAACAACATGTTTAGGCAAACTATTCCAATTAGAGATACATCTTTCACTGAAAATCCTCTTTCTACATTCTAGAATTGTGTGTCTAGGAGGCAATTTGAATTGATGGCCACGAGTACCTACCATAGGAGCCAAGTTAAAAATTTCATTAGGGGACAATGCACACTCACCATGAAATATTTTCCAACATTTTATTAGATCTGCTCTGAGTAGACGACCTTTAACAGAGTATAAGTTAAGTCTCTGTAACCTTTCAGCATAAGTAAAATCAGCCATACCACCAATATTCCTCGCCCATCTCCTCTGAACACCATCTAATAGGTTTAAATCGTTTACATATCCAGCAACCCAAAGTGAAAATTCCAACAATGGACGAATATAACTCCTGTAGATGGGCAACATAAAATCAGCTGACCTGCATAAAGTGGAAGCAAGATTAGTTACCTTATTAGTGATATTCTGAATGTGGAGATGGAATTTTAGAGAAGTATCTATTGTGATACCCAAGTCGACATGAGACAACAAATTTGATTGGAACATTGTCAAGATAATATTTAGAGAATGATCTAAAAGAGTTCGAATCCACTTTGTTTGCCCTTTGAAACCTCATTACAACACACTTGCTAGCATTCATAGATGGACCCCGAGACTTTTCCCGTTTCATTTATCAGTGATATATCCTCCTAGGCAAGAAAAAATCCATAAGAGCCCCCCCCCCTCGAATTGTAGTGTGTGAAGATGAGATTCTACTTCAAGCTCATCCTCCAAATATGTGCACACATCTCGTCCTTCCCAATTACAAGGGGAAAGCTACCCAATTCCTCGGTGTGAGTACCCATTCTAGTCAATGAGGGCCCCAAAGTAAGTAAAACTAGTGCGATTCTCACATGAATATTAAAAATTTACACCTCGCCCTCGATTTAGGACTCGTGTGATAGATAATGGGCGCTGGGGGGAATAGATCACAGAATCTTGTGAAATTTGACGAGTGTCAGGAGGCTTAAGGGAAAAATATTCCCTCAATAGTAAAACTTTTATATGGTTGCATGCTCAAGGCCGCTAAGATCTATTTATTCCTCAGGCGCCCATTATCTGCTACACAAACTCAAAATAGAGTGGCAGCGATAGTCAAGTGCAAATTGTGGGATGATCAACTTCCCTCATCCACAATAAATTCCAATTAATTTCAAGGTTGACCTCACCCGCATAACCACGAACCTAGAAAAAGACTTGTAGGCCACCAAACACGAATTTATATATTTGCGAGTCCCAGGATAGAGATAGGCATACTACAGTAGCCCGCAGGTGTCAGACATCATGACAGGTGGATTTCCCACTCTACTAATAAGCGTATTCATTCATTTTCTCCTACGTACCCAGCCGAAACATATGCCCACAAGGGCAAGTTTTCTTTCTTCTTGAGGCTTCACAGGAATTCCAAGACACTGAGTAGGCTATTCGCAAATCCTGCATTCATAGAGCTTAACAAAAATAAGAAAACTGTAAACAGAACACTCTTGTATCGCTTGGAACCGGATTTGTTTTTTTATATATTATTTCTTAGCAGCGTTATTCACTTAGATTTTCCAAATGCAACATGGAACCCTGCCCAAGGTAAAGGACAGAGCGAACTTAAAAACACAGTAACACTTCAGCGCCAATCAAAAACTGAGAAGAAACTTAAACGCGGAGTACCATATAACGGACGCACGAATGCACAGTCGGAGAGATGCTGTCTGCGGTCAGATCACAATTTCAGTGAGGAGAAACCAAATCATATATCCACGTGATAAAAGAAAACTGACCCTAGTGTTTTTATCCCCTGGTCGATCATTTTTCGGCCTTACTGGGATAAATATCACATTTCTTTTCCAGAAACAGATGAGGGAAAAAGAAATGAAGGGAAATAGAGAATAACGCACTAATAAAAAATAAGATGGGTATGACAGCTGATCAAAAATGACACCTGATCTATTGGATTGAAAGACTTGAATTTGACTCACACATTGCTCCAATAGATTATAAATTAAACTAAGCGTGTAAGAAGAGTATAGTGCTTGGGGGATATTGAGGATCGGATAAAAATAATATACACATTGGCAACAAGTCCAGTTGCTTTCATAATAAAATCTCCGAATTATTTTAACAAATAATAATAACCCAGAATCAATAATAATAAATAATAACGATAATTTGTTCCAATTTTCACCTTCATTTTGTCCATCTTTTTAAATTTTATTCCGACGCCCAATCTTTTAAACTTACCCAACGCCTTCTCCATTGCGGTCTCTAGTAAACTTTCCTGCCAGTCTGTGGCCCCTAATCCTCTACATTCTAAGTTACATAATAGGCCCGTTACACATCATAGGCCTACCGTCGCAGGGTCAGATAAAATCCAGGTTGTATCGCGGGGCATGGGCAGCTATGCTGCAATTGTCATGTAGAGGAATGCGTGTTCTTCTGACCTCGACCACTCCAAGTAGTCTCCTCTTTAGACTCCACGGGTATGTACATGTCACACATTTTCACTTACCAGAACTTCAATTTCTTTACGAACCTCTCCTCACAAACTTTCTAGGGCGTATTGACCTCGTTGATTAATCCCAAATCGAGGAGCTGGATCTTATTAAAGAGGAACTGGTCGCGGTAGGCTCCCAGCGCCACCTAAGAGGGCAGCTGCTGTTATTCACTTGAAACTAAGACTCGAAAACCAACGAGTGTGTGAGGAGCTCGTGACGAACGTGGTTATGGGAAGTCGAAATGTGTATGGGAGAGACTACTTTGACACTCGGCAACGGGGGGAGTGGTGCGACTCTCCAGAAAATTCCCGATACACAAGACAAAGGCCGCAAATGAGAGAGGGTGTGTGTATGAGGACTGAGGCCGACACAATGAAACTCAAGACGACGAGCGCTTGGCGGACGGACAAGTTGGTTAAAATATTTCCAACTCGTACATGGTCGGCCGATTACTTGCATCGGTAGAATGGGTCAATGGACTAACCAGAGACGGACAGTAAGTATCAAGGGCGCCCCTGAAGACATTCCATCCCACCAACCCATCTCGTAACACAGGGCAGAAATTAGTAAGCTCGAGATCCACCTTCTAGATCAGTAGGCAATGTACTGAGAAGCACGAATGACTCAAAAATATTTTGTGGTCTACTTGAAGGGACGCCTCTTTAACTAAGCATATACAAGAAGTATTTAGAAATTAAAAGGGTATACCCAACTGCTTTCCGACAACGTGTGGTCGGTGCGTATCTACGCCACTAGTAAACTTTCCCGCCCTCTTTTATTCCGTAACCCCCAAGCTACCCATCAGTTTATTCATGCCAAATTGACCTTTCAAGGCGAATTCGTTCCTCGTCGAGTCAGGTTCCACCCCTTGGCAGAAGGCCCCAAGTACGTTTCTTCACAAACCCCCTCCAAGCACATCTCTCATCCATTTGTTCACATTCAAACATTAATTCCCTTAAGTAATCAATTAATCTTTTACGCGATCTCCCAACCCTTCGCACATCCATCGTGTATTCTCTTCACAAGTTTATTGCAATCCGCCTTCTTACAAGTCCATACCAAAGAACACACCATAAATAATTCTTACCGCCCCTTTGCTATCCAAGCATCCCTTTCAAATTGTTTATTTGTATCCCTCTGACTCAAATATTTCCTTTTCCTTCCATACCAAAATCTCGCTTCCATATACCAACGTTGGCACTAACATACTATCATATAGTTTCCTTGCATATTTACCACTCAACCCTTAGCAATCACTAATGCTATCAACGCTGCAGAGAGTGACAGAGAAGAGACCCTTCCTACCATTCTCTTACCTTCTCTTAGTGGAAGGGCGCATTCAAAAGCACTCCGCAAAAAAAAACACTCTTGTTTTTATTTTGGAATTGTGCTTTTTTTTCGAGAGTTTGCTATTTTGTGGAAAATTGCGTGAAGTACAAAATTTTATTTCTTTCGTGAAACAAAGGACGACTACAAGTTATGTTTTTTCATTACAATCTTGTCACATTTCTTATCTAAGCATATCTCAACTATACTGTATCACGTGTTTTCTTTACTTATTAGTGATAGTTACACCCAAGTCCTTCTCAGTGTCACTCGATTCAAGAGCAATGCCCTTAAGGATGTACTGAAATTTGGGGTTTCGGTGGCCGATATACATTACTTTGCATTTTCCCACGTTGAAAGGCATTTGCCACCTGTCCGACCACTCCCCAATCCTTTGAAGGTCCTCTTGGAGGCGGGCAGTGGAAAGCTCAGCCACTCACATCACCCCATGTCCGTAACAATATATAATAAAAAAAATGACTTAATTTGTACTGCTGTGTACCATCGAGAGGATGACACGGGGATGATGCTGGTGTAGTTGCGAGGAGAGAAAAAAGAGAAAGAGAGGATGCTGGAATTAGTTCCGAAAGGGAAAGATAGCAGCGAGCACATGCCCAGTTCAGGCCAGCTGACAAAGAGCGGAAGAGCTAGGCGTGCGAGTCAGGATGCACGATCCGACTGTTCGGCGAGAAAAGCACACGCGCTGTGTCCACCGTGACTCAAGACACGAGGTACCGACTCGAAAAGCAATGAAAGCCAAGCACATTGTGTGGAATTTCACCCTGGTTATGGGGGGGCACCGCCCCACTCTTCCCCTTGGATCCACCCCTTGTCACTTTGTAGAACTTTGGGATTCAGTTATTTTATTTTTAATGAGCCATTTCGTGGACGTAAATGGCCATGAGTGGGCTAAGAACCACTTCGATGAATCGAGCGATAACTACAAGAAATGAAGAAATGCGTAATTTGTGGGATTTGAAGATTAAAAATCTCTATCTTTAACTGGAACTAGAGGTGATTCGTTTTGACGTGAAGACCTTTTGGAAGCAGTTCGCACCATGGTGGTAGGGTGCTCAGTTAAGGTTGACCACGAGATTGACAAGCGGCCTTCAACTGCCGTTGATCCGGCTCCTCGGGAGAGTCTGCCTAACGGGCATTCTTCAAATGAGGGTGAGGCGTTCTTTCCTGTTCGCAGGGGAATTCCACATTGAGTTCCAAAACCGAGTTTACCAGTAATAATCACAAATAGATTTTCAATTTTAATATATGACAAATATGATGATAAGTTCGAAGTTCTACTTTGGAGGGGGGGGGGCAAATTATTATTATTTTTTTTTGCCAACTGAAGGAATTCTTCGAAAGGAAACCAACGCAATGGAAGATAATTTTATGAACGGATCTACTTGGAAAACGTTTTACATTATGCACGTTGGAACTAACAATGTTTTATATACAATTAAAAAGAAAATCGTGCAACAGTACTGTCAATTGATGAGAAAGCTGGAGGAGAAGAGTGATCACGAAACGTTGCCAGTTATTCTTACGGGAATAAGTGCGGCGAATGTTCTAAAAATGACATTATCCTAGAATTTAACACAAAAAGCTATGAAGTGTTTAATAAGGATCGATTAGGAGGTAAAGGTGGATGCATAATTTTATACATAAAAAAACGAACTAGTCGCGATAATGAAAGACATTCATATACCTATATATTACGTATGAGATTTAAGCTATAGAGTTTATGACTAACAATAAAAGATATACATTTTGTTGTGATCTTTAGCCGACCAAAGAAAACAAAAGAGTTTTATATTATTCTTTTTTTGTATACTTATTTTTGTGAAAGATCGAGACGACTGATTCTTTTTTAGGAGCCCATCTGGCGACTGACTACTTGGGCATAAGTCGCCGTACTCGACATATCTTACTACTAGGCTATATTAAAAAAAAACAAATAAAAATATGTAAATAACAAATAACGACGATAAAAAAAGACAAAGGCTAAAAAAATACCCCAAAAAAACAAAGCAAAAAGGCAAGAAGAAAGCGCGCTCCGGCGTCGGGGGAGGTCCCACATCCCCCAGCGCAGGAACATGCGACCGAAAAAACGACAAATAAAGGGGAGGAGGCCAACCTCCTTTAAAAAGTCATATAGTCCACAAGTTAGTGTGAACGAACAAAGGACAAGCGTTATCGAACTTGCTCGTCCCGGTACTAGGACAGGTAACGTGCGCGAAGATCACCCAGACTGGGACATTCAAAATGAATTTGCCAAATATTCTGGGGGACAACGCAGTCATCAAAATAAGGCGCAGGCGAGGGCTCCATGAAGTGGCGGTGCGGCCCGCGACTGTGTCCAATACGGAAACGAAAAAAAACAGCCTAAATCCATGGCGGGATTAGGGGCTAAATCCAAGCTATTAATCAAAATATTGCCTGTCATACTCCCAATGCTCCTTCACCTGCTCAATACCTCTCTTGCTACTGGTGTTGTCCCTTCTTCCTTCAAATGTGCCCAAATCCCTCCGATCCTTAAAAAGCCGAAGCTTAACCCTTCTGACCCAGCTAGCTATCGCCCGATCTCGCAACTTCCCTTCCCCTCTAAGGTCCTTGAGAGAGTAGTTGTTTCGCGCATTAATTCCCACATCGTTGGCTGTAATATTGTTGAGACTTACCAATCAGGTTTTAAAGCTGGGAATTCTATCGAAACCGCTCTACTCAATGCTACTGATTGCTTAAGTAGAGCTGCTGACCGGGGTTGTGCCTCCATCCTGATTCTACTTGACCTATCCTCTGCCTTTGATACTATTGACCATTCAGTCTTGCTTGATCGCCTCCACTCTTTCCTTGGCATTTCTGGCGCTGCTCTCGACTGGTTCCGCTCTTACCTGTCGTCTCGCACCCAATCTGTAGTGAGTAAGGATGTCTCCTCTGACCCCACTCCCATTCGCTTTGGTGGCCCTCAAGGCTCTGTCCTCGGCCCTCTCCTCTTTCGTATCTACTTATTCCCTCTTAGCTTCCTCCTACGTAATCTCCGTCTATCCTTCCACCTCTATGCCGCTGACACTCAAATCTTTATTTCCTCTTTCCCCTCGACCATTGCCCACTCAATCTGTGACCTCCTATCTGCCTATTCTTCTATCTCGGACTGGCTATCGGCTAACTTCCTCAAACTTAACCACTACAAAACTGAAGTTCTTCTGGTTGGTACCCCCGCTCTAGTATAAAAGTTAAATCCCTCTTTCCCCCCTCCCTCTGAGTGGAAACTCTGTCGCTTTCTCTGACTGCTAAAAATCTGGCCGTTGTGTTCGATGAGCATCTCTCCTTCAAGCCGCACATCCACAATATCAGTAAATCTTCCTCTTTGTTTCCTCCGTAACTTCTCCCGCATTCGCTCTCACTTCGATCGTCAAAGTCTTGAGACTGCTGTCCACGCCTTCATTACCTCCCGCCTTGATTACTGTAACTCTCTTCTTGTAAATCTACCATCTTCCTCTCTACGTCCCCTTCATCTAGTCCAGAACTACGCTACCCGACTACTCCTCCAGCCAGGGCAACCAAACTGATTCCCTCTATCCGACATAAAAGTTATGAGGATAGACTAAGGGAATTAGATCTGTTCTCGTTGGAAACCCGTAGACTGCGTGGTCAGCTCATCGAAGTTTTCAAAATACTTCGAGGGTTCGACAATGTTGACTACCGGGATATTTTCACACTGAGTGAGAACAGAACGCGCAATCACGGCTTCAAACTTGAACTGAAGCGTTACAACCGCAATCTGTGTGTGGAAACTTTTTCACCTACAGTATCTGCGGTAAGTGGAACGCACTTCCAGTGGAAGTTGTCAACAGTGAATCTGTTGACCAGTTCAAGTCAAGACTAGACAAAGTCTTGAAAAGTGGCCGTTTAGGGACGCAAAACAATTGAGCAGCCATGTGCCCGCTCGATTGCTAGTCCCAAGGTACCCTCTTTGAATGGACCGTAAGGTCTCCTAGGGTACCTTCTTTCCTTGTAACTCCTCCATCGCTCTCGCTTCTTCCCTACTAAGTCCCTGCGTAAGGAACTGCACTGGTTACCTGTCAGATATCGTTCTCATTTCAAGATTCTTTTCTTCACTTTCAAGGTCCTTCACTAAAAGGTCCCAACCTACCTTTCCTCTGCCTTTTCCCAACGTCTCGCCTCTCGGGCCCTTCGGTCATCTCATGCTCCCCTCCTGAATACTCCTCGCTCGTCCCTCTGATCAATGGGCGACCGCTCCTTCTCAGTCTGTGCCCCCAAGCTTTGGAATGCTCTTCCAGCCAAAATTAGATCTGCTGCCTCACTTACCACTTTCAAGCGACTCCTGAAAACGCACCTGTTCAGGATTGCTTACTCACCCCCCTGATCTTAGACCACAGCCGAACGTGCGCTCTGTGAAGGCCTCTGGCCTTGAAGAGCGCATTATAAGAAATTTATTATTATTATTATACTGAAACTAGCCACGTAAATGAAACGTTTGGCTCCTATACAGTGGTTTCACTATCATATATATATATATATATATATATATATATATATATATATATATATATATATATATATATATATATATATATATATATATATATATATATATATCTGAAAAGCAGAACAAACATATATTGGACAACGTTCCTGGCTTTGGATCCATCTTCTGGGCTAGAACAATAAAAAAATATATTAAAAAAAGAATAATTGTTTCTACAATTAAGAGAATAATGACAGGAATAATGAGCTAAAGGTGAAAATCTGGGGAATAATATATAAAATGTGAAAATATGAAAAATACAAACATAACACAAAAATATTCAATATGAAGGACAAATTTCAGTAGTTTGAGTAAAGATAAAAAAAAAAAACGATATACAAAATAAGTTTAAATGACATTAATCGTTATAGATGTAGAAGAAGAAGTAAACGTGATAAATACAATAACAAATATTACCTGATTCGCAGATAGCGGTGATCTCACTGAATGAAATTTAAAAATTTGTTCCTAGAAAAGATTTGATTTAGTGTTAGTTGTTTTTTTTTTATTCTATGAAATTGGGTGGTAGAGAAAAAAGAGAATAGTGTTAGTTAGTTGGTTGTTTTGGAGGTAATTAATTAATGGCAAGTAGTTAAATAAGAGTGTCTTTATTTTAAATTAAGCAGGGTAGAACGGTGTGGAAGTAGTCTTTATTTAACTGAGGCAGATTGTATTTAATTAATAGGGACTCAATTATGAGGAGGCCAGGTTTAGATTTTGAGTAACTTAATATTTTAAAGTGATTCTAATCTATGAGGATTTTACAGATAGATCCATTCCTGTTCTAAAGCTGACTCCCCGGTGAGCGTCAATTCGAACCTTGAGAAGACGTTCTGTACATCCACTATACGTTCCCAAAGAACATTTGGGACAAGCAAATTTATATATATATATATATATATATATATATATATATATATATATATATATATATATATATATATATATATATATATATATAGTATTATATAATATTCTAGGGTAGGGTGTTATATTAAAATTTGGATAGAATCTTTATCAAATATTAAACAATTCTTTCCTCAAAGCAATAAATAGTCTGGTACCCCCAAAAGAAAATAGAGATATATAATTTCTTGTGGGGAAGATCAAAATATTTTAGGAGGTTAAATATATTATTTAAAAAATCCCTAACGTATGAAAATATGGAGCGGGTAGTTATTTATTTTTTTAAGAGTTGAAAGCGTTTCCATTTCCAAATAGAATAGGGTCCAATTATAGCAGTGGATCAAGGTTTTGCAAACATTAACTTAAAATTGATATGTACAGAAGCTATACAAATTTTGACCAAGGTTAGTAAACGTTGGCTTTCGGAAGACAGAAAATAAAGTGAATGAGTATACATTTTAAGACATAAGATCAGGCGGTTCTTCCCTCGTTATCCCCCAACTTTCCTCCTTTGGGAAAGTGTGGGGCCTTTCCATCTGTTTCCCTTTGAATTCAGGATGTTTCGAGGTTTCATATTGCCACGATCACCCTATCTCGATTTCGAAGAAGAGCAGATACCTCCAAAGATAGTTGTATACATGAGTAAAACGAACAACTTCAAAGTTCCCCCTTTTTATCTTAAACCTTATTCTTTACACTTTTCAATTCTGGCTTCCCAACCCTGTTGAGTATTTTTACTATTGTGTGTGTATGTTAACGGTAAGTCAAGGGGAAAGGTGAGTTAACACGCCTTCATATTTGGTTCAACTCAGGTTAACAACGTCTTGTCCGTATTTTAAACGTCAACCGTCCATCCAAACGTTTCAATTCACTATTTTAAACGTGTTTTTAAATTTCAAATTTCATTCCTTCTCTATCCTAATTTCAAGCAGCTCGAAACGAGGGACTTTTCGACATGAAGCAAACATTTCTTTTAAACGTGGGAACTTTCAGTTTAACAAAAGTTTTAATTATTAAACTTTTTGAACCTTTATTTTCAAATATACAAGCTTGTTCAAGCAAGAGATTCCGCACTCTGAAGCGACATCGCTAATCGAACTTCAAACTCTTTTATTTTCAAATATACTAACTTATCAAAACGAGGAAGTTTACTTACTGAAGCAAACCTCTTTAAATCTTCGATTCTTTAATTAATTTTAAACGTTCAAAGAATAAAATTACTTAATTCTAGTAACTACCTCGTAACTAACGATGGAATTTGGGACTTGCCTCTTTGTCGAAGTATGGCCAAGTGTACGAGAATATACGCACACAGGCTCTAAGGTAGGCTAAGCAAGGCAACAACTGTTATTGTTCTATAGTGTGATTTGAACAGATAGCTGCAGCTGCGTGACCAAGGAATATTCCAAACACAAGGCAAAAATAGATTTTTAATTCACACTAAATAAAAGACACCAAATAAATATGGATATATATAGGTACATGAATAAGACGGAATTAGGTTCCGAATACTAATTGGATAACCAGGGATATTAAATGGTTATAATGGGAGATTTAGGGTAGTGAGCGATTTAGTTCCTTTGAATCTCGAGAGTAAAGCCGGGCGAAATTGGGGGGAGGTCTTGGTGACCTTGATTACTCACAGGGATAGCCGAGAACCCGCAGAGGTTGGTGCTACTTTCTCCAAACTTGGGTTTTGCGAGATGTGGGCCTCTTGTCCTCAAGAGGTCACCAGACGAACTTCGAAAGGGGGAGGTGACTTCTCCAAACTCGGATCGAGCGAGCTATCGGGCCTCTTGTCCCCAAGAGGTCACCGGAAGAACTTCGGTTGAGAAAGGATGACGTTGCCTCACGAGACTCTTCTCCCTGACTCGAAGATACGAGTGTGATATCCAGCTCTTCCGTAGCCTGCGACCGTCACTAAACACTTCTCGGGAGAGAGCGTCGAAGAATCGAACTCCTTTCGGGAAAGTGTCGTCTAACCAAATTTGTCGGTAATCTTTGGGAGGGTACATATATACCTGGAGTTCTCCAAAACAGGGAGAGAGATAGAGGCCTTCTCGAACCCTCGTTATCGGCTGTGACAACCGAGCGTCTCCTTGCGGGAAAGTGTAAGAGGCAGGGATCAGCGGGTCAGACGAACGACCCGCGGCTGGAACCATAAAAGTATTTCGAGGCGAACCTACAAAATAGAAAAGTAATTTCCCGACCCGGGGACGGGGGGGATTAAGACGGCGGGGAGGTAGCCTTCATTTTCCGCGTCATGCCTCGGTGTGAAATTCTCAGTGACCTGGCGGCAAGTCTAAAAAGGGTGAAGTCAAGGGGGGGGGGGGGGGTGACTCGCTTTCTCTCCCTAAGTAATATCTTAGGAGGTGGGGAAATACTACTATTTTAGTGGAACCCTCTCCACTCTTATTTAAGCATCTCTGGAGAAGGCATTTAAACTTTTCCCCCAAAGAATCACTTTGCCTCCTGTTTCCACCATAGGCCATTATATAATTCTGTTCGATCACTGCCCCTGACCTAGGGGAGATCGAACTCAGAACAATTGGAAAAGTTTAAAAGGGCGGTTTATGTTCCATTTGCGAAATTTTAATTGATTTGGGAGGAGTCTCTCTCTCTCTCTAGTGATTCACTCCTTGAGTTTTCATATTCTTTTAAACGATTGAGGTTTCTTAAAATACTTGTTCCATAAGGACTCATTTCTTTGGTAATTTACATTTCCAATCAAAATGGCGTGCGTGGATTTCCCCTTCCTTCCTTCTGAATTCGAGCATTCAGGTGCTCATCTAGTGGCTTAATTACAAGAGCCAGTGTATAAGTCGAATCTGTTTCCATCTCTGAAGCTGAATTGTGTGACCTAATAGATGCCGTACAATCCTTCCTTGCTTCTGTAGTCAAATTCCACGAACAAATAAATCAAATTCATATCTCATTCAACATGGACGAAGTGAATGACTCAATGCTCGAATTAACTAAAAGTTTTAAGTACAAATTAAATTAAACTATCTTAAGAAGACCGAAAAATCACTTTACCTAATTATACAAATTTTATTGCCCACTCGAAATCGCATCTTGAAGAACCTATGAGTACCCTTGGTCCTGATATATCTGTCAAATCAACTCGCAACAAATGTTCAGACTCTGATTCTTTCCATCCTGATGTTCAGTTCCCTTCATTGTCAAACTTTTCAAAGTAAATTCCTTCTTCTGAAACTGTTAAAAGAAGCATTTCAATTTTGCAGAAAAGGAGCTTCTAATGTTAAACTCTCAAATTCCAATACCAATTCTAATGAGTTTTCTAAATCCCCACAATCGAGCAACAAACTGGTCGAAGGCAGCTATTCTATGGCGGACCTTTGTTCCGCAGACTACTTTCCCTTATTTCACTAGAGCATGTTTGGCAAAGCTATGACTCATATCTACTTCTGCCAACTGCCCATCAAAAGTCAAATACAGTTAAACCTCTGGATCAATAAGGGTCAAATAATGTTGGAGTCGGTAAATGAACCTGGTGAGGGTCTAAAGTCCCACCTGAAGTTAATACGGACTCTGCTTCCTACTTTGACCTGTACGGGTTCTTATCAAAATTTCATCAAAAAATATCCTTAATGCACGAACCATTGACTACTTTATTGGGTGCCAACTTGCGATAGCTGCCCTTCCACATTAGCGCAAACAAAATCTCCATCGGCACTCAAAACTAGCACACCGATAAAATGGAGGTCATTCTCCTCTCTGGTTCTCTGAAAATGGCTAAATTTTCAGTCGAATCAACTGAGGTGTTATTTCTGCTTTGAGAGTTAATCTAGTCAGTCTCTCAGATAGGACATTCTACCATCCCTTCGATTTAAAAGATCGAATTAGAATAAACGGCACTTTCGTCCAAAGACCGGTCTAAAGAACTTTTGTCAAAAGAACTTTTGTCTAAAAGAACTTTGGTTTAAAGAAACTTGGATTCCAGAGGAACTTTGGTCTAAAGGGACTTTCGTCAAAAAGTACATTCCTTGATTTTTAAATTTCTGCACAATGTATATAGACATATATAAATACTTAAATGAATTTAATTTGATTGGGAAATCTTTTGTAAAAATTTAATTTTGTAAGCATTTTTTTTTAATCCTTTTGGGATGAAATAACTACATTAGCTTTGAACAATATTTATATAGGTTGAATAAAAAAGGGTTTTCATATTGGGACACTTAGAAAACCCTTTTTAAACCCTTATTTTTAACAGTGTTGATTGATATTAAATCATAAAAACTGACATTTTTTTTTTAAAATGGGGGGAGTGGGGGACTTTTGGCTACTTTTTCGGAAATCGCAATACTGAGTTATGGATAGTATCATATCTACTACACAATCTATAGAAAAAGCAATAAATACATTAAAATCAAATAGGCAGCCAAAAATATTTATATATTTTTATAAATTATTATTAATGCAAACTTACATGTATTATGAAATACATGTAAGCACAGCATGTGTGCATTGCACGTGTCCATGTAAATACAACACATAATTTAAGTTAGAAGGACATAAAAACCCATCCCCGTGGATACGTCGTTGGTCTCCCAACTTTGCGGTACCGGGTTCGATTTTGGCATGAGCGGAGACAAACGTCAGCGCACCTAGAGCTCTGGCTACTCTGGCTACCGACCAAAGTTCCTTTAGACCAAAGTTCCCCAATCCATCTCCGATATACTCTATGTATCACTTTCACTAATTAAGGCGGGCAAATTTCTAATTATGATGTTATGACAAAAAATAGATTGGCCGCCATCTTGGGAGACACATTGTGGGTCGGAATAACATTATAGTGCATTCTATATCATTTTGAAGGGATTTTTTTATGAATTAAAATATGATATGGACATTTATATTAATCAATTTTAAAGAAAATATGGTTGATTTAAATAGCATTCGGGAACTAGGCTTATTTTCCTTTTGCTCATAAAAGTTAAACTTCTCTTGGCATCCATTTATAAATTTATCCAAGCTCTTCATCAAACCAATAGCGGGTGTTAATTCGATGGTCGAGTCTTGCAGCAATTTATTACAGCAGCTGAAACGCTGCCAAAGCCATTCCATAGTTCACACATTAAGGCAAATTCAATGGTGTCCATGTAAATGGCCAGTGAACCTGCTTCATTTATTGTGCCACCATTCTGAGTAGTATCCTCTGAGATCTGCTGCAGAGCACTTTGAAACTCATGGTGCCCCCATCAAAACTGCTTTTGTGGCTTCAGACCGAACAGACCACCGCATATCCGATGGGTGTTTCGGAACTTGGCATTTAAGGTTCTTTTTAACGCGGCTTATCAAGATATGCCAACGATATGATGGTGCAGCAAAGAATGAATACAAGATTTCCAAGAATTGAAAAAAAAGAAACTGCTTCAAAGCAACAATCCACAGCTGACTGTCCAAGGAATATAATCCACTAGACTGTTCTTGTTTTTCAAGATTTACTGCATGTCAGTATATTTACCAGACATATTACTGACATTATCGTAAGTCTGACCACGGTAATTTTCAAAGTTGATTCACTGATCCCGTAAGTATTGAAGCAGAGTGTCAGCTACATTATGTCCTGTGTGACTGGAGGCTGGTATGAAAGTCAGAAAACGCTCCACTGGCTGGTGATCCACCATATTTACATAGCGCAAAATGATAGTTAAGTGGTCCGACTCAGAATGTATAATATCTGGAGTAGAATCCACAGAAACTGAAAAATATCGTGACTTGGCAATCTCTTCCTTGATGACACTAAGAACTCGCTCATCCATCATAGTAATTAGTTCTTCGCAAGTTGTTTTTGACAGGTAAGATGTGTGGCCACGTCCCCGATTGGCATCGGCACGAATATGTTGGGACAATAAGGATCAAATCGCCCAATAAGCTCTATGATGGTCAAATAATTGCCGAGTCTTTTGATCCAATCATTTCATTACTACCTCGAAGAGCCAGACGTCTTTCAGAGAGAAAAATAATTGTTTCAACGAAGCGTGACAGAATGTTTTCCAGTAGTTGGTCTCCTCCAGCATGTTTTGATGTAACTGATCATCAACTCGCCAGCATCGATATTGCGCTGATATAATGTCAGGACTGACTCGATGTGCTTTGGACTGGTTTCATGCGCTTTTAAGTACTGAGCCATATTCTTCCAAACCGTAATCCTTGTCCAGAAAGCTGTACACGGTCAGGCGAAAACAGAATGCAAGGAAAGCAACCAGGCACAATCAACTCCTTCACCATTCGGTATAATCTGTTTAAAGGCACTTGAATTTAAAAAACGATTCACACCAGAAAATTCCCGCTTTGTTCACGAAGAGCTGTCTGCCAAGTTTCGAAAATGGTTTGCTCCCAGTCTGATGAAAATTTCCCGTAAATGGTCTGTTATGTCACCAAAAAACCCAGCATCAGTCGGAATTGTTACTGAAGCGGTGTTAGCCCTACCTTCGACAGCGTCAGATGGTCCGGCTTCAACAGTAGTCTCCTCGAGGTTTCTGTCCACTTTGATGAAGGCGAATCACCAACATCAGTAGAACCAGTAGCATCTTTCTCACTGATATAAAAATATGAAGTTAATTTAGGTATCTTTTTGAGTTGCTTTTCTCCATTGTGGATCATCTTCTCCAATTTCTTTGCTCCTTCTCCAACCACCTTGCGTTTTGACATTGCGTTTTAATATATTCATAAAATATTTATAGGAGACATTATCCAAATCAAATTTCTGCTCTGAGTACTGCTACTGGTGTGTAACTTTTACATACCAGTAGCAGCAGTGAGAGCGAAATTAATTGGTGCCTCTCTTTTTCAATATATGTAGATATAGGAAACAAAAGTTATTTTTTCCCCAATTTCTTAAAACAATTGAGAAAATTTTGATTACAAAATGTATTGTAGAACTTATGGAAGCAAATACTTTTATTTTAAATGGTATAAAAATATATTATCTCACTAAGTCTATAATTTAAGAAGGGGATTTTTTTTAGTACAGTGGAACCTCGGTTTTCGAATTTAATTCGTTCCTGAAGGCCGTTCGAGAACCGAAAAGTTCGAAAACTGAAACAATTTTTCCCATAGGAATCAATGTAAAATGGATTAATCCGTTCCTGGACGCCAAATGATTCCTTATTCAAACTTTTACAACAGTACGTTTGGCCGAAAGTTCCGGTTCGTGCGTATGGAAGATCACATTACCTTCAAATTGATATCTAAATCTTTTCCGTACGATAAGTAGTAACGATTTTATATTTAATTATGTCTACTGGGTAAGGTTCATTTTCTTGTTTTGGGGCCCTCGAGTGAAGGTTCAGCGTCAATAACTTTGGTAATCTTCGGGAAAAGGTGGATTTTCATTCACCGGCCTGAAGAACGTAAGTACCCACCCCGCGTCTAACGATATCTAATACTCTAAAATTTATTTTTATTTTACAGGACAAACCTTCTTGCCTCGAAGCTTAAAAATCAGGTGGAACATTTTAGCGCCCAGTCCGACTTAAACCTAATTTTCTCCCGGAAAGTTTCATCGGACACGTAAGGTATTTATACATTAAATAGAGATTAGAATATGCCATCTAACGGTGTATAACACATTATCCATCGCGTGGTCGCTTGGGTCGAAAACAAGCGTTATATGCGAAAATATAAAATTTCCAATTTCTTCTCTGTTTTATTTTGTGAGATATCGCCGAAAACCCGAAAACCCCCATAAAATCATGAATAAAATCCAGGATTATGTGAGAACCTTGATAAGCTGTATATAAATGGATGTGAAATTTCTTTCCCTTTCGAATGACCTTGGATTCGTTCAAATCGGCTGGTTAGTTCCCGAGACATTCGCTAAAATTTGGGCCAATCTTTTTTAATCGATAATTTCGACCAAAAAATTATCGATGGAAATGCACCAAATTACGTAAACGGATATTGTATAGGCTTATCTTGAGGGTTAAATTATTATTTTTAATTTAAATAGGCCTAGGATATAGTGATCCAAAACCGGGCACCAATACCGGCAAAATCAGACAACAGTTCTTAGCGTGTATACTCAGGGCGCGGGCTGAGGCAAGCTTGACGCCACACGCTCAGTCACTCAGTGGTCATATGCTGCCCGCGTGGTATTGTTGGCTTGTTCGGCAACCGAGTTATGGTACGACAACTGGGGCAATTTTTTTGTTCGAAATTTGTTCGACAACGGATTTGTTTTTTGTATAATAATTTCATCTTAGTTTGGTTATGACATATTTTTTTTTAGCAAAGTTATTTCTAATAATTCTTTTATAATATCATCTTAGTTTGATTATGACTTATGTTTTTTAGCAAAGTTATTTCTAATAATTCTTTTATAATATCAAAAAACAAAATGGTGAAATTCAGAAATAAATATAAGTATCGAAATTTTGTGAATTTTTATTAAACCCAAAGAATTACAAATGATGAAGTTCAGAAAATTTATTTTTATATTTCTTCTATAACTATATTTTAGCAACGTGATATTTTGAAAGGGGGCGAAATTTAGTTTAGAGTTCCTTTTAAAATTATTATAATTGGCGAAGTTCAGAAAATTTATAAAAATTTAACCATGGCTGCTTTTTTTTAGATTTTAAATTCTAATCTGAGTAGCGAAGCGCTAGCTCCCCCCAGCAAAGCCATTGCCCGCAAATATGAAAAATTGTGAATAGCTGTAAAAATATTAATACTTATGAGCAAAATGGATGTAGAAAATTTAGTTAAGTCATAGGAGAGTGAGCAATTGAAGAACAAGGTCGACAGACCTAAGTCGCATGCTCTCAATTTTCTGACTTATGACTTATAGCCATATGACTTTACGACCTTCAAAACTTTCAAGAATTTTCGGACAAACCTTCGGGGTACATTCGAAAGAGAATGTAAAACAACATTAGGGTTTCAAATTTCGTTAGAATCGGCCGAATAATTACGATGTTATTGCCAAAAAAACTAATTGAAAAGTAAAATGGTTAATATCCGACCGACCGACTTAGGACCGACATAGTAACTTATAGAGTCGCGTGCACACGACTAAAGGTACACAGTAGAAAATCTCATTATATATACGGCAAGAAAACAGGGTATGTACAGCCTCCTTTCGGTGTGCATGGAAGCAGGTTCGGTTCGCGGACGAGCACTCGACGCATCGACGGGAGGCGAACGTCAGGCCTCATTCGATGGCCACGGCGGAAAATCCCCAATGGCAGAGCGAGCGGACGAACCTCCTCGATTGGTCACAAAGGCGGACGAGGGTTGCAATCAGATCAAGGGTTCAGTCGTCTTGACCCCGTAAAGGGCACGGCCATTTGCCTTCCTGGCCACCGTGCCGACGGGACTCAGCGCCCTGTCCGGCCCCAGCGTAGCCTCTTCTCCTTCTTTCTGACATCTTATCATCTTACCCTACTTCCTCACTTTCCATACAACCTCTCCCACAACTTTCTCTGGTCTGCCTCTAATTTCACATAGTAGATGCTGACCAGCTTTTTTTCACCCAACCATCCCGGATCGGGGCTGAGGGGAGAGGGGACAACGCCCTCTCACCCCTGAGCTCCGGTTTAAGGAGGTGGGGGTTTTAATAACCTGCTTCATCCCCACCCACACCTCCCCTTTCTTTGTACTTTCAATGTCTATCGATTTTACGCCGAGCCTAAGGTGGAGCCGCCATGCCAATGGGCTGCCAGGTCATTAGGCGTGAGGAGTACGCTCAAATGGCGGCTGCTGGTTCTGCCGGCCCCGTATTCACCCTTCGCAAGGCTGGTTACTGCGTGAGGTGATTAACGTATGCGTCCCGTGCTACAAAAAGGGTCACCATGACCAATGATAAGAACATAAAAACTACTCTTCCTCTACCTTCTCCTCGACCATCATCGGAGCTGCCCTCAGGCAGCTTCACTGCAGAAAAGGAGGTCCTTCCCATGTACTTTCTCAGGGGACTCCCTCCAAACCTCTTTTACTGGAGGATAGGCTTACTCCTCTCCCATGCTTACGGGTGCAGGGGACTCCCCCAACCCCTTCTTTAGAGTCGCCTTTGGTCGACTCCCGCTTTACAGTGGCAGTCCCCCATTTATTTACTTTCTCAGGGGACTGAGAGGAAAGCACGCCAGCGGCCCATAATTGACCTGGAGCGGCTCGATAAGGACAACCCTCTTAGGAGGGCGAGGGATGACAGGGCCTGTCGCCCCGTGCCCTACAAAGTCCTGATGGAGCGCATATCAAGCTTACAGGGGTTCACTGTACGTGCCCCCCTCTCTTCCACGACGGATGCCGGTTCGCGGGCGCAAGATATGACGAAAGGTACCTCGAAGGGGATCCGTGATTTCTTGGGAAGGGGGGGCACATGGAGGCCACTCCCTGAGATGGACATGGTCCCTGAGGTGATCCAGCCGCAGACGATAGAATCCTTCATGGGGTCGAACACGGGTTCGGTGGTAAGTACAGAACTCAAGTCCCCCCCTGTAAAGGCTTCTAGTCACACAGCTCGGGCCCCCGAGGCATAATAAGGAAAGGAGGGATTCCCACCCCCTTCTGGATCCCCTGTGACAGCCAAGGCCTTCTGCATTTCAGAAAAGGATCATGCTGAGGCCGGTCCATCTGACCTAGGGGCTCCTGCTGGCGGAGGGGAGAAGCGGGTTCATTCCCCGCCCTCCTCTTAAAAAAAAAATAGGGAGACAAAAAGGACTTAAGAACATAAGAACATAAGAAAAGAAGGAGACTGCAAAAGACCATTCATGGCCTACACTTGGCAGCTCCTGTTCCATTCAACACACAAAAGATTTCTTACCAGAGAAAAGTCATCAACATTGTCACCCTTTACAGGAGTTCGTCAGATCTAATCTACAATATACATAAAATGCATCCAGAGGATTATGTCCATTCATGCAACCGCAAAATATAATCTTCCCACTCCTTAGAAAAATATATACATATGTACATAAAAAAAAGTCAGTCCCATCTAGCAGCTTCATCCATATATTTATCTAATCTATTCTTAAAACTACCCAGAGAGGAGGCTTCTATCACATGCCTAGTGAGCCTATTCCATTCATCTACCACACGATTTGTAAACCAATTCCTCCCAATCTCCTTCCTAAACCTATACATATCAAGCTTAAACCCATTGCTACGTGTTCTGTCATGTTCACTAAGTATAAGAACTTTACCCAGATCCCCTTTATTATATCCTTTTACCCATTTGAAGACTTCAATCAATTCCCCTCTGACTCTTCTCCTTTCCAATGTATGTAGATTTAGTTTTCTGAGCCTTTCACCATAAGGTAAGTTCCTTAGCCCACCAATCATCTTTGTCATCCTTCTCTGCACAGACTCAAGCAAATCAATATCCTTCCTATAATATGGTGACCAAAATTGTACTGCATAGTCTAGATGAGGCCTAACTAGCGCCAGATACAGTTTTAGAATGACTTCAGCACTCTTATTGCTTACACTCCTCCTAATGAATCCCAATATCCTATTAGCTTTATTCTTAGCATTTAGACATTGCTTTCTAGGACGAAGGTCTGAACTTACCAGAATACCCAAGTCTCTCTCACAATCAGTCCTCCCTAAAATTCTGCCATTTAATTTATAACTATTCAATGGATTATTTCTACCTATACTAAGTACACTACATTTGTCTATGTTAAACTTCATTTGCCATTTCTCGGCCCAATTGGATAGAATGGTCAATTCCTCCTGCATTACAACAGCATCAGAATCAGCCCTAATGGCCCTACCTAGCTTAGTATCATCAGCAAATTTACTGAGGTCACTACTTATACCTATGTCAAGATCATTAATATAAATTAAGAATAGCAAGGGACCCAAAACAGATCCTTGAGGAACTCCACTGCTAACACACCCCCACTCAGATTTAACTCCATCTATACTAACTCTTTGCTGTCTGTCACCAAGCCATGACTGAATCCACCTAAATATACTGCCATCGATCCCGTGTGCTTTAACTTTGCTCAGAAGCCGTAAGTGTGGCACTCGATCAAAAGCCTTACTAAAGTCCAAGTATAAAATATCATAGTTTTCATCATTATCTGCTGCTTCATACACCTTACTATAAAAAGACAGCAAATTAGTGAGACAGGATTTACCCTTACTAAAGCCATGCTGTGATTCTTTTATCAACTTATGCTTATCCAAGTGATCTCTAATATTCCTTGCTATAATAGATTCCATCATTTTCCCTACCACTGATGTCAAACTTACTGGTCTGTAATTAGACATATTTGTTTTATCCCCTTTCTTAAATATAGGTATCACATTGGCTTTCTTCCATGCTCTTCCCCTCCACGGGAGAGGCGGGGATGAACGGGGTCACTGCCGTTTCGGTATGCGACCAAGCGAAGATCAGCACGTCCGGCTCCGGTGCTCCCGCGGATGGGGAGTCCAAGACTAAGACCAAAAGTACGCAGAGCGGAGCCTCGATTACGTTGGGCCCCCTTATTCAGATGTTACCTGGTGTTTTCGAACCTACTGGATTCAAACGCTTCCTCGTTATTCGCTCAACTGATGGCAGCAAGCTCGCTAAGGACATCATAATCGATCAGAGGAGAGATTTAGTTAGCATGATTAGTAAAGAGCCGAATGTGACTCGCTTCTTGTACGGGAGCTTTCTGGCGAATGCGTCGAATCCCTCCGAGGCGGTCATGATTAGTGCCCTTCGGACACGTGATGGCGCGCCGGTAGTGTGACGCAGCAGTCTACCATGAACTTCGTGAAAGGAGTGGTTTATACGAGGGAACTTGTGGACTACTTCATAGATGACATCGGCTTCGAGCTGGCCGACCGTGTGATGAGAAAACAGAGAGGGGCCTTGAGAGCACCCTTACACTCCTCGTCACGTTCGACTGTGACAAGCTCCCTAAGTCGGTGCGTGCCGGTTGTTATCGCTACCGCGTAGAGGCATTAGTACCACTACCGCGGAGGTGCTACTACTGCCACCGCTTTGGCCATACAAATCTATCATGTCGACGTGCCAGGTGTGTCAATTGCGGAGACCGCACTCCGCTTCTTCGAAGCAATGTGGTGCGTATCTTCTTGGGGAGAAAATCCTGGCCGTTCAGGCCAGGATTTCCTGGCATTGCCTGAGACGTCCTATGCCTCAATGTTTTAAAGTAAACCCTCTGCTCCTGCCCCCCCCCCACCTCCATCCTACTAGCAAGGTCTTTTCCGCGCTTATTCAGAACCTTTCTGCGGGTTCTACTCACCCTGGGCGCTCCCCTGGTAAAGCTGAAGGCACAAAGAGGCACCGAGTCGTTAGACTCACAGGAGGCAACACCCCTGAAATTGTTCGTGAGGCCATCTTCTCCTGTTCCTAAAGTTGCTCCCCGCATGGAAGACAGCAATAAAGGATCTTCGGCTCCTACGCCCACACCCAGTGGTAGGTTGGGAGGTTCGGAGGCGGGGGATCCTCCAAAGGAGGTACCCTCACCTCCGAAGCCTCAAGGCACAGGGAGGAATAGACTCGCATGGCGAGCTCAACCTACCCCGATAAGTCCTCGAAGGTGACAGCGTCTTCATCGCATTGTCCGTCCAACAGTGCCTTGAGTTTGCCTACGGGAAGCGTACGGCCATTTCCGTGAGGGTCTTCTCTTCGAAGAGGGTCCCCGCATCTCCTACGAACAAGGCCTGGCTATCATATTCCTTCAATGGAATTGTCGCGGACTCCGGACCAACTGGGTGGAGCTGCGGTGGTTCGTCTCCTCCAGTTCCCCGTTAGCTATCTTTTTGCAGAAGACCATGCTGGGCGCGTGCCCCCTGCCCACTCTCCCGGGGTATAAGGGTTTTGCGTTCCCTCCACCCCTGGAAGGTGGCTGAACAGGGGGATGCTCGATTTACACTCGGCATGATATCTCTGTATTTCTCTTCCCTTTAAAGACCTTCCTTTAGGCAGTAGCTGTGCAGCTGAACCTGGATTGGAGGTATATTTTTATTTCCACGTACATTCCACCGTCAGACGACTTTGACGCGGGTTTTTTTTATTATTATCATTTAAGGGGCTATCTGGCGACTGCCGACCTAGGCATAAGTCGCCGTAAACAAACAGCCTAGTTCTAGGCTACTTTAAAAAATTGAACAGGAAACAACAATAAAAAGAAATAACAATAACAATAACAAAGCAATAACAAAAACAACAACAACAACAACAACAACAACAACAACAATTAAACCTGGTTAAATGAAAGAGGGAAGGCCGGCCTCCCCCAAAAGTCAATAAGTCCACCAGTCAAAGTGCACGCACTCGTCCCGATATTTTTTTTTTTTTTAAGGGGCTATCTGGCGACTGCCGACTTAGGCATAGGTTGCCGTAAACAAACAGCCTAGTTCTAAGCTACTTTAAAAAAATGAATAGGAAACAATAAAAAGCAATAACAATAACAAAGCAATAACAAAAACAACAACAACAATTAAACCGGGTTAAATGAAAGGGAGAAGGCCGGCCTCCCCCCAAAAGTCAATAAGTCCACCAGTCAAAGTACACGCACTCGTCCCGAGTACAAGGGACAGGCGGTAGCGACCCCGCCCATCCCGGTACCGGGACAGGTGTCGTGCGCGAAGATCACCCAGACTGGGACATTCGACAAGAATGTGCCGAACAGTCTGAGGGACGACGCAGTCGTTGCAATAGGGCGCAGGCGAGCGCTGCGTCACACGAGTGTGCCCCATTCGGAGACGAAAGAAAGCAACCTGAAGCCGCCGCGGCATTGGGGGATAGGTCCACGGGAACAGTCGCGGCGCAATGGCACGCAACTTTAAGTTCCCTTCGACCGTCTCCCATCTTCTTTGCCAAGCAGTCCGAAGAGCTGCCCGTATTCCTGCCATGTAGTCAGTGTGAGGAAGAGCAAAACGCTGGTCCAGTCACAGAGTCCTCGCGGACTCTTTGGCGCCCTCATTCCCCGTAATTCCTACATGTCCAGACACCAGCAGAAGATAATCTCGACATCTGCCCGGCTCGCCAAAACCGTGGCGTCACGGATTTCGCGAACCAGGGGATGCGGAGATTCCAATGCCCCGAGAGCACTCAGGGCGCTTTGTGAGTCGCTATAGATCACAATCCGGTCTCCGAACCGGGCACGTCGAGTAATCTCCCGTACCGAGTGGTGTATTGCCACCAGCTCGGCCGTGAAGACAGACGCAGCGCCTGGTAGAGCCCCGCTGACTCCAAACAGAGGGGATACGGCGTGGAAACCGACCCCCTCTTGGGACTTGGAGCCATCCGTATGCACTGGCACGGTTCCAGCGTGACACGATGTGTGCTCCAAAAAGGTCGAACGCAATACTCCCGGCGCAGTACAAGCTTTGGGAGCAGAGGCGTGGCGACAAATAGCCAAATGTGGTACCCTCCAGGGTGGCGTCCTGGGAAGAACCAGGGGCGCCACCGGCCCGAGAGCTATATCTACCTCTCGAAGGAGTTTCCTGGCCCTAAACCCAAAGGGCTTAGGGTATGACTGGCGTCTCTCGGCAGCATAGGCACCATCGAGATCAGCTGCGGAAGCAGTGAGAGCCGTTGGAGACTGAGGGAGGCGCCGGGCTCGCGCCTAAAGGCGGGTGATGCACTGAACGCGGCGCAAAGCGAGTGGCATCTCCCCAGCATCGACCAACAGGCTCTCAATGGGGGAAGTGCGGAAGGCACCGGTCGAAGGCGAAGGCCGGTGTGGTGGATCGAATTCACCTTCCGCAATAAACGCTCGGCTGCGGATGCATAAAACTCGCATCCGTAGTCGAGCTTCGAGCGAACAAAGGATCGATAAAAAAGTAAGGCAGTAGCCCTATCAGCGCCCAAAGCGCTGAACGTCACGGAACGGAGAATGTCCATGGCGCGGGTACAAGAGACCCTAAGGCTGCAAATCTGAGCCTCCCAGGTGAGGCGTCGGTCGAATACAAGACCAAGGAAACGGTGCGACTCAACCACATCCAGGCGCACCCCCATTAAGAAACAAATCTGGGTCGGGGTGAAGCCGTGGATGGCGGCAGAAGTGCACCACCTTAGTCTTGGCCAAAGAAAACCGAAACCTGTGCAATTCGGCATAGCGAGAGACGCGGTTCAATGCCTGTTGGAGTCAACGCTCCAGAGTTGGCATCTGGGCCGCGCCAAAAGAGATCGAAAGGTCGTCCACGTAGAGCGTAGCGAGAACATCTTCCGGCAGCACCGAGGTGATGCCGTTGATGCTCAGGGCAAAGAGTGTGACACTGAGGACACTTTCCTGCGGGACACCCTCTTCCTGCTCCTTTGGGCCGGAGAGGGCTCCCCCACCCGTACGCGGAATCGACGATCTCGCAAAAATTCAGATATAAACATTGGGACGCGTCCCCTCGCCCCCATCGTGTGGAGAGTCTCCATGATACCGTATCGCCATGCGGTATCATAGGCCTTCTCCACATTGAAAAACACCGTGGCGTAGTGCTGTCTACGAAGGAAAGCCTCGCAGACGGCATTTTTCAGTCGGAGCAGAGAACCGACGTCGAGTGGAACTTACGGAAGCCGCACTGTGCGGAAGACAGATGGCCTCACCTGTCCAGGAAAAAGGTTAATCTAACATTTACCAATTTCTCCATCAACTTGCACACGCAAGAGGTTAGAGAGATTGGGCGGAAACCGGTCGGAGTAGAGTGATCTCTCCCCGGTTTGCGAAAGGCGAGCACAGTAGCGATTCGCCAGGAGTCTGGGAGAAGCCCTTTACCCAGATCCTGTTGAACAAATCTAACAGAAAGGCCATGCCTCGCTCACCCAGGTGTCGAAGCATGGCGTACGGGACATCGTCCGGACCATGGGCGGTGTCCGCGCCTCGTGATGTCGCGGAAGGCCGCCGGCTGGACTTTACCTCCAGAGGCGTAGAACTCTTCACCGACAGGTTTACTTTGAGCGAGTGGCGTTCCGCCCTCGCTTCGTGCGCGGACAACGCCCTTGGTCCGGATAATGTCCTGTACACCTTGCTTCGACACCTGGGTGAGCGAGGCTTGTCCTTTCTGCTAGATTTGTTGAAGAAGATCTGGGTAGAGGCCAGTTTCCGCCGAGTCTCCCTAACCTCCTGCGTGTGCACATGATGGAGATATTGGTAAGTGTAGATTAGCCTTTTTTTCTGGACAGCGGAGGCCATCTGTCTTCTGCACAGTGCGGCTTCTGCAAGTTCCACTCCACGTGGGATGCTCTGCGCCGACTGAAAAATGGCGTCTGCGAGGCCTTTCTTCGTAGATAGCACTACGCCACGGTGTTTTTCGATCTAGAGAAGGCCTTTGAGACCGCATGGCAATACGGTATCATAGAGTCTTTCACACAATGGGGGCGAGGGGACACCTCTCAATCTTCATATCTGAATTTTTGCGAGATCGTCGATTCGACGTGCGGGTGGTGGGGGCCCCTCTCCAGCCCAATGGCCAGGGAGAGAGTGTCCCGCAGTGAAATGTCCTCAATGTCACTCTCTTTGCCATGAGCATCAACGGCATCACCTCGTGCTGCCAGAAGATGTTCTCGAAACGCTCTACGTGTACGACCTTTCGATCTCTTTTGGCGCGGCCCAGAGGCCAACACTGGAGCGTCGACTCCAACAGGCAGTGAACCGCGTCTCTCGCTATGCCAAAGCGCACAGGCTTCGGTTTCCCTTTGCCAAGACTAAGGTGGTGCACTTCCGCAGCCATCCAGAGCCAGACTTGTTTCTAAATGGGGTGCGACTCGAAGTGATGGACTCGCACCGTTTCCTTGGTTTTGTTTTTGACCATCGCACCACCTGGGATGCACATATTCGCAGTCTTAGTCTCTCTTGCACCAGCGTCTTGGATATTCTTCGCTCCGTGACGTTCAGCACCCGGGGCGCTGATAAGGCTAGTGCCTTACTTTTTTATCAATCCTTTGTTTGTTTGAAGCTCGGCTACGGATGCGAGTTTTATGCATCCGCAGCCGAGCGTTTATCCTTCGCCTTGCGACCGGTGCCTTAAAAACGTCCCCCATTGAGAGCCTATTTGTCGATGCTGGGGAGATGCCACTCGCTCTGCGCCGCGCACTACGCATTCGCCTGTACGCCCGAGCCCGACGCCTCACTCAATCGCCAACAGATCTCAGTGCATCCTAGTGATCCAAGTACTAAACCATAATGGACTAAGCTAGTGGTGGTTGTCCTGGGGATGCAAGCTGGCTATCATACAAACCCAGGGAGCATAAAATATATAAGCCCTCAAAACAATTGCAGTTGAATGGTAAAACCTATATCATTTTATATATATCTTGAAAAACTTGATCCTCAGTGTAATATAGTCTGCCTCCCCTTACCACCCTGAATGTCTAATCCTTTTCTTCTTTTACAGGGTGCATGGGACGAAGAATGTGAGAGGAGGCAATCCAATTTCCCTCCACAGGCAAAATTCTGAACAAATAAAAGTTAATTTAGTTTAAGGTGAAAGAGATATTTTGAGTTTGACTAAATTTGTGAAGTGAGGAAGTTGTCCGGATTGGAAGTGAGAATGCAGAGGAAGCTGGATAATAACCAGGTGAGTATTGTATCAGTTTGTGTAAATGGGTGTGAGTGTATGTATGTTAGTGTTAATGATGTTTGAGTGTGGCAGTGAATCTGTGACTGAAGATGCCTTCTCCTTTTTAGCATCTTGGTACCAGCTAGCGATCAACCATCTGATCTTGAGAGGCATCGGCAGAGACGGGAAGCCAGTAAGTAAAGAAATACTGTCCTCCTGAAGTGTGGGTCATTGAGAGCAGCCTCCCAGTCTCCAACAAAGTGGTTGGAACTTGCACATCCCAGTTCCCTAAGTTTGGAACGCTCACCGAGTCTCAGAACCCTAAGGAATTCCAAGAAGAAAGTGGGCCCCGCCTCCAGTTCCCTCAACCATTCCTCCCCCCACATTTTTTTACGTATTACTGGTACCAGATATTAGATAAGACTGTTGTTACTAGATCATGTGTGTATAGTTTTGGGGTGTGCACCATAATTTTTTTGTATGTAACTTAATTCTATTTCTGCATTGGCCAATAGTTATATCTTGTAAGGCCCTATATATATATTTAGTATTTTTGTATGGTGTGCATATATGTATTTATTTTTGTGTGATCTATATTTCTGTGCTGGCCAATATTTATATTTTGTAAGGTTGTATATATTTTGCAATTTATAATTGTGATCATTTGGGCTTTGCCATATTTTTTTGTGTCATTATTACTTGTTTTTGTAGGCATAAATAAAGTAATTATTGGATTATCCTCCCTTCAAACACCCAGGAGGCTCTACTAGAGAGGCAGGCAGTGTGATTGCATGCCCTAGGAACATGCTACCACATCAGGGTACACTGTAAAAGTAAAGACAAAACTAAGTGGAAGGTTTATTTCTCTTTTGTAACACCACTTTTTGGTATATATTCATCTGCACTTGATACAAGTGGCAATTTTACCTAATTAAAAAATTACATAGTGAGATTTCAATAAATTAAAATAGAATATATATCGAATATCGATATTGGGGATATCACAATGAAAGCTTTTACATCGTATAAATTGTTACCCTCCACTTCCAGTACTGGATAAGAAATAAAAGATCAAAATAAAGATGGCAACAATAATCAGGGCGGAGTAGCACATTGCCTTGCGATTTTTACCCCCTGCATTGAGTACTCCTCGAAGACGATTAATGGAACCAGTGAGAAGAGACTCACTGCTGTTGAAGTCATCATCAAGGTTATTCAGGAGACGATTATGTTCATAAGTTTCATGTTCCAGGTCGACTGCAATCTGGGAAAGTAAGATTGGACTAAAAGTTTGCAAGAAAACAAGAATACCAAACTTTGGGAACTTCTATCTGAAACCCATGACATTTTTTCAGGCTCTACATTCTTAAGGAAAACTAAAAAGATAAGAGAAAATGATATGAAAAACGTTAGTTTAACCTTTGAGCAAGAAACAACCAGTGGGAAAGTGAGGAATTATGGGGTGAAGAAGTGGCTTACAAACCAAAAGGTGCAATGAAAATAGAACCTCAAACTTAAGACAAGAAGTGACTAAAGGTTGTATTGCACTAGATCTAGGGTCTTGCTACTCAGCCAGGCCTCTTTTTTTATTCACATCCAGTCTGTCAGTATTTGGCGATGAGCTCACCGACCCAACATCATTTTGTAATTGACTCAAAGATGATTCAAAGTTCTTTATTACTTGCACAGCAGTAACAGCATTAGATATTTTGCTTGCAAAACAATGTATAAAATGTCAGCATGTTTAAGAGCAACATAAGAAATGACAACCAAAAATTAAACTATCTTCAAATGCTCTTTTGACTCAATAAATTTGTATATGCAATTCTCATCACAGCCATCATCATCTGGAATTCTTGTGAAGCATTCTATTAGCTAATTTTTTTCCCTCTTTAATATTATCAACAATATGATAATGAAAATCTCAATGTGCTTGACGTACATTAGGAATTCTGGCATTGCAAACTTCATGAAATAGGCTTTTATTTTGAAGACATATAAAGAACCAATCTCATTTAAAGTTACCCCCCCCCTCAAAAAGCTTAATACTTTTCTTTGAAGAATGGCCACTCTGTTGTAAGCCTATGGAACAAGTTTGTGAAATTGTAATTTTTTAAGGTTTCAACCAGCACACTAGTCAGGCCACTCTCTTTCCCATCTCACTTTGAATGAAATACAAACATTTCAACACATTGACAATCTTTTACATAACACAATATGATTACAAGCTGTGAACAGCATGATACATTGTTGTTTTGTCTGCTTGCAGAGAAACAAAATTTGTTTTAGAAATTTTATTTTTTATTTTATCTATGTAAACCCTGTACATGCAGTCTAAAAGGTCATTCTGAATTGTTTTAGATGTATTTTTTGCAACTTTACTACTTTTGAGATGATCATTAAGTACAAAGTCAAGAGTAGTTATATAGATAATTATACTTAAAAATACCTGCAATTAATAGATTGCTTAATTTCATCTGGAGCTCATAGAGGTAACTCGTATACAGCACAAAATATTAAGCAATTAATAATTGTTGATAAAGCATGTATATTTTGTCAACTAATTTTAGATAAAACGTTTGTTTTCCCAGCATAATTTATGCTTCTGAATTCTTTTTGATAAATGTTTTAAGTCTTTATAGCCAGTACTGGTCCACAAACTTTCCCTTTTAAATAAAAGGCAATAAAAACACAGATTATTTTTTCATTAATCATAAGCCATAGGTTTGTGTGAAACCAAAAATTTCAAAAGGGGATTGAGAGACTTATTTTACACTGGTTGAAAATTTGCAAAATGGAGTCTTAAATTTATTTCATCATCCCTTACGACAAAAATAAAATACATTTGCATGCATATCTATTGGGAACACATTTCAAATTTTGCAATTTATAAATTTGTATACGTTACTAGTTTAACATGTACATATTTATATTATATTAATTATATTAGCCTAAAAGCAATATATTATAATATATAAACCAGCGGGACCTGTGGAAATTCCACAGAATATATATTTAATGATAGATTATTAGTATTTTTATAGTATTTTTATTACATTTACTACTTTTCGTACTGTTAGTGCATTTATTAAATTTTTTACTTTAGCACATTTAATATTTTTTTATTTAAAGAACATTTAGTACTTTATCACATTTATTAGGTTTATAGGTCACATTTACTACTTTTGGTAAATTTTGTGTCTTTATCACATTTAGTGCATTTAACACTTTTAGTAAATTTTATCATTTTTAGTACTTTTAGTACATTTATTAATTTTGGCCTATCAAGTACATTTCGTACTTTTAGCATATTTAGTACATTTATTACGTTATACCATTTAGTACTTTTATTACATTTACTAATCGATCATCTCGCAACAATTCAGAGATAAAGATTGGGAGGCGCCCCCTCGCCCCCATCTTGTGAGTCTCCATGATACAGTATTGCCATGCGGTATCATAGGCCTTCTCCAGATTGAAAAACACGGTGGCGTAGTGCTGTCTACGAAGGAAAGCCTCGCAGACGGCATTTTCTAGTCAGTGCGAAAGCCGCACTGTGCAGAAGACAGATGGCCTCCGCTGTCCAGAAAAAAAAGGCTAATATAACATTTGCCAATTTCTCCAGCAAGTTGAGCACGCAGGAGGTTAGAGATATTGGGCTGAAACCGACCGGGGTAGAGTGATCTCTACCCAGATCCTGTGAACATATCTAAAAGAAAGGTAATGCCTCACTCACCCAGGTATCGAAGCATGGCGTATGGGACATTGTTAGAACCAGGGGCGGTGCCTGCACACAAAGCGCGGTCGGAACCCAACTCGCTAAATGTAAACCTGCCGTTGAAGGGTTCTTTACCTCTGGAAGTGAAGTCCAGTTAGCAGCTTTCCTCAACATCACAACGCGCATTGACTGCTGGCGGAGCAGCATCCCGGCTAGAGAATGAGATTGCAGTCTCATTCTCCTGAAGAACGAGAGGGGGCTCCTGCGAGAACTTGCCCAGAATCCTTTTGACTCACTTATCCACATCTGCTACAGGGGTCTTACCGTTAAGTGAAGACACGTATGCCAGCCAAGAAGAGCTACGGGTGTACTTCTCTGTTGGTGCCTTATGGTTTATTGCATTTTGTTCTACCAGCAAGGGTTTGTAGTCCGTCAGATAATGATAATAATAATATCGGAACATAACCCTAGCTCGACAAAATCGTTCGGGCGGGCTTATATGGCATGCAGGCATAACGCATCTGTTTGAGAGCCGTCTAGAAAGTGATATTTGAATTGTTGAATTGAAAAGTAATCACTAGCATGGTCATCGACTATCTCGCATCCAAAATTGGGCTGTGAATCTGGAGAGCGGAAAGATAGATCAAGACAGGAAAATGAAGCAGTTCTCTGGCAGTGATGCGTAAACTCATTCACATTTAGAACACCAATCTCCAACTCATCGATCGGGTCGGCAAGGACCTGATCCCCTCAGTGGTTTGATCGAGTAGTCTTCCCAGACGGGGTGTCTATCGTTCAAATCCCCGAGCAAGAGAAAGGGCCTCGGCAACCGTGCCACGACGGGGAGGAAGTTCTCAGCGTCGAAGTTGTCTGTCGGTGGAATGTACGCAGGAATAACAGTATACCTTCTATCCAGGTGCAGCTGCATTGCATACTGCCTGAAAGGAGGCATTTAAAACAAAGAGAAAATCGGAAACATCATGCACGGTGTAAATCGCGCACCCTCCAGCCCGGCCGCCATCCCGTGGTGCTGGGGTCGCAAAAACCTTTATACCCCGCGAGGGTGGGCAGGGAGTACACACCCATCATGTTTTCCTGCGAAAGGATAGCTAAGGGAAAACGAGAAGATGAGCCTCTGCAACTCCCCCAAGTTGACCCTGAGTCTGCGGGAATTCCATTGAAGGAATATGCCCTCCAGACCTAGCTCAGAGGAGATGCGGGGGCCCTCTTCGAAGAGAAGACTCTCACGTGAATGGCCGTACGCTTTCCGGAGGCAAAACTCCGGGCGCTGTCGCCTTCGAAGGCTTATGGGGAGGTTGGGCTCGCCATAAGTCTTTTCCTCCCTCCACTTGGAAAACTTAGGCAGGCGGGGCAGCTTCGTCTTAGAGTCCCCTGGTCTAGCACTGGATGTGTGCATACGAGCCGAAGCTCATTTGGTGCTGTCATCCTTTTAGGAACCTCGGAAGACGGCCTCACAACCAACTTCAGGGGTGTTGCCTCCTGTGAGTCTAACCGATTAGCTTGACGAGAAACGGTCACGTTGGGGGGGGGGGGAGGGCTGGTTTTAGCCGGGGGTGAGTAGAACCCGCAGAAGTGTTCCGATTGGGCGCGGGCACGATCGTGCTCGTAGGCCAAGAGCCGAGGGTGTCTTTTTTTAACATTGAGGCATAAGACGTCACCGATAGCGCCGGGCGAGCTAGGACCAAGAACTTAGCCTTGGTCCTGTGAGTTGAACGTATGTCCAGGAGATACGCACCACATTACTTGGAAGAAGCAAGATGCGGCTCTCAGCAATTGACACACTTGTCCATACACGATTTCGACTAATCGTGTGCGGCCTTGGAGCGACTTAAAGACTTCGGGTAACCCTGAATTTGCACGTCTACAGAAGCGATTTGTATGGCCAAAGTGGTGGCGGTAGTAGCACTTCTGCGGCAGTGGCACGAATGGCTTCACGCACATGTAGGGGTGGGTCCCGAGGCCACTCCATGTTTTCTCATAAGTTTGACCTTGAATGCTCCTTGATGGCCAGCTCTAAGAGTAGTCCACGAGTTCCCTCGCATAAACCACTCCTTTCACGAAGTTCATGGTAGAGTGCGGCGTCACACTCACCGGCGTGCAATCAAGTGTCAGAAGGGCACTAATCATGGCTCCCTCAGAGGGATCCCATGCATTCGCTTGAAGGCAACCATCCGAGAAACGGGTCACCTTTGGCTCTCTACCAATCAGGCTAGCTAGTGCTCTTCTCTGATGGAACATGTTGTCCTTGGCCAACATGCTGCCATCAGTGGAGCGAATGACTAAAAATGTCTAAAACCAGCAGGCTCGAAAATGCCAGGTAGTCTCTGAATGTGGGGCCTGACGTAATCAAGGCTCCGCTTTGCGCACTTGCGACTTTGGTGTTGGTCTGGGACTCCTCACCCGGAGGAGTACCGGGGCCGGACGCGCTGATCTTGGCTTGGTTGCTTACCGAAACTGCAGTAGACCCGTCCATCCCTCTGGCTCCCGCGGAAAAAGAAGAGCCCTGAGTCTTTTTAGTTTTCTTTGGGTTTCTTTTCTTTTCAGGAGAGGAGGGTGGGGAATGAACCCGCTTTTCTCCTCTGCTGGAAGGAGCCCCTAGGCCAGATGGACTAATCTCTGCAAGATCCTTTTCTGAAATGGAGGTCTTGGCTGTCAAAGGGGTAACAGCCAGGGTGGAGATCTCTCCTCTTTTTGTGAGTCCTTAAGGGCCCCGAGCCATCTGTGGAGAAGCGTGCACAGGGGTGGGGACTCAGGTTCGGGTTCAACCCAGTGCAAGATCTTGCTGTCTGGGGCTGGGTCACCTCTGGGACCATGTCCAGCTAAGGGTGACCTCCAGGAGCCTCCTCCCCCTAAGATGGCTCCCATTCAAGATTCCTTTTGTCTCATCTAATGCTGGTGAACCAGCATCCATCAGGGAAGAGATAGGACCAGGTACGCTGACCCCCTGTAAACTTGAGATGCATGACAAAAGAGCATTAGGGGGCACAGGCCAATGGGCCCTGCTATCTCTTGCCCCCATACGGGGGTCAACTTTGGGTCGCCTGCCTGCTCTCTTGGCAGTCCCCTGTGAAAGAAAAGGAGGGACTGCCACTGCAAAAGAGATAGAGTCGCCCAAGGTCGTGTCCAGAGAAGGAAGTGATGGGCAATCTACTGCACCTGTAGGCCTATGAGAGGAGCAGGCCTACTCTCCATTAAAAGAACTTTGGAGGGGCCCTGAGAAAGCACATGGGAGGGGACTTCCTTTTCTGCTGTGGAGCTGCCCAAGAGAAGCTCCGACGATGGTAAGGGGAGGGTCTAAATAATCTTCATCAATGGGCATGGGGACCCTATTACCATGGGATGCAATGCTAATCACCCTGCGCAGTAGCCCACTCTGCGAGGGGTGAATACGATCCGACAATGCCAGCTGCCACCATTAGAGGTCACTCCTCCTGCCTGGTTGCCATGCAGCCCATCATCATGTTGGCTCCACCTTAGGCTGGGCCTAAAGTTGATAGAGCATGAATTTTTTTTTTTTTTTTTTTATAGAGCCCATCTGGCAACTACCCACTTGGGCATAAGTCGCCGAAAAACACGACAGCCTAGAATTAGGCTACTTTAAAGTTAAAATATGAAAACTTAACAATGAATATAAATTGGAAAAACTTAACAATCGAAGCAATCTCCGGCAGCAGGGGGAGGTCCCCCTCACCCCGGTGCAGGAGAGTGCAACCTAAAACAAAACAATAACAAAAAAAAGGAACCTTAAATAAAGGGGAGAAGGCCGGCCTCCCCCAAAAAGTCAATAAGTCCGCCAGTCATGGTGCATGCACTCGTCCCGAGTACAAGGGACAGGCGGTAGCGACCCCGCCCATCCCGGTACCGAGACAGGTATCGTGCGCGAAGATCACCCAGACTGGGACATTCGACAAGAATATGCCGAACAGTCTGGGGGACGACGCAGTCGTTGCAATAGGGCACATGCGAGCGCTCCACCAAGTAACGATGCGTCACACGAGTGTGTCCGATTCGAAGACGACAGAAAGCAACCTGAAGCCGCCGCGGCATTGGGGGATAGGTGCATGGGAACAGTCGCGGCGCAATGGCACGCAACTTTAAGTTCCCCTCGACCGTCTCCCATCTTCTTTGCCAAGCAGTCCGAAGAGCTGCCCGTATTCCTGCCATGTAGTCAGTGTGAGGAAGAGCGAAACGCTGGTCCGGTCGCAGAGTCCTCGCGGACTCTTTGGCGCCCTCATCGGCGCGCTCATTCCCCGCAATTCCTACATGTCCAGGAACCCAGCAGAAGATAATCTCGACATCTGCCCGGCTCGCCAAAACCGTGGCGTCACGGATTTCGCGAACCAGGGGATGCGGAGATTCCAATGCCCCGAGAGCACTCAGGGCGCTTTGTGAGTCGCTATAAATCACAATCCGGTCTCCGAACCGGGCACGTCGCGTAATCTCCCGTACCGAGTGGTGTATTGCCACCAGCTCGGCCGTGAAGACAGACGCAGCGCCTGGTAGAGCCCCGCTGACTTCAAACAGAGGGGATACGGCGTGGAAGCCGACCCCCTCTTGGGACTTGGAGCCATCCGTATACACTGGCACGGTACCAGCGTGACACGATGTGTGCTCCAAAAAGGTCGACCGCAACACTCCCGGCGCAGTACAAGCTTTGGGAGCAGAGGCGTGGCGACAAATAGCCAAATGTGGTACCCTCCAGGGTGGCGTCCTGGGCAGAACCAGGGGCGCCACCGGCCCGAGAGCTATATCTACCTCTCGAAGGAGTTTCCTGGCCCTAAACCCAAAGGGCTTAGGGTATGACTGGCGTGTCTCGGCGGCATAGGCACCATCGAGATCAGCTGCGGATGCAGTGAGAGCTGTTGGCGACTGAGGGAGGCGCCGGGCTCGCGCGTACAGGCGAGTGATGCACTGCACGCGGCGCAGAGCGAGTGGCATCTCCCCAGCATCGACCAACAGGCTCTCAATGGGGAAAGTGCGGAAGGCACCGGTCGCAAGGCGAAGGCCGGTGTGGTGGATCGAATCCACCTTCCGCAATAAACGCTCGGCTGCGGATGCATAAAACTCGCATCCGTAGTCGAGCTTCGAGCGAACAAAGGATCGATAAAAAAGTAAGGCGGTAGCCCTATCAGCGCCCCAAGCGCTGAACGTCACGGAACGGAGAATGTCCATGGCGCGGGTACAAGAGACCCTAAGGCTGCGAATGTGAGCCTCCCAGGTGAGCCGTCGGTCGAATACAAGACCAAGGAAACGGTGCGACTCAACCACATCCAGGCGCACCCCATTAAGAAACAAATCTGGGTCGGGGTGAAGCCGTGGGTGGCGGCAGAAGTGCACCACCTTAGTCTTGGCCAAAGAAAACCGAAACCTGTGCGCTTCGGCATAGCGAGAGACGCGGTTCAATGCCTGTTGGAGTCGGCGCTCCAGAGTTGGCATCTGGGCCGCGCCAAAAGAGATCGAAAGGTCGTCCACGTAGAGCGTAGCGAGAACATCTTCCGGCAGCACCGAGGTGATGCCGTTGATGCTCAGGGCAAAGAGTGTGACACTGAGGACACTTCCCTGCGGGACACCCTCTTCCTGCTCCTTTGGGCCGGAGAGGGCTCCCCCCCACCCGTACGCGGAATCGACGATCTCGCAAAAATTCAGATATAAACATTGGGAGGCGTCCCCTCGCCCCCATCGTGTGGAGAGTCTCCATGATACCGTATCGCCATGCGGTATCATAAGCCTTCTCCAGATCGAAAAACACCGTGGCGTAGTGCTGTCTACGAAGGAAGGCCTCGCAGACGGCATTTTCCAGTCGGAGCAGAGCATCCGACGTGGAGTGGAACTTACGGAAGCCGCACTGTGCAGAAGACAGATGGCCTCCGCTGTCCAGGAAATAGGCTAATCTAACATTTACCAATTTCTCCATCAACTTGCACACGCAAGAGGTTAGAGAGATTGGGCGGAAACCGGTCGGAGTAGAGTGATCTCTCCCCGGCTTGCGAAAGGCGAGCACAGTAGCGATTCGCCAGGAGTCTGGGAGAAGACCTTCCACCCAGATCCTGTTGAACAAATCTAACAGAAAGGCCATGCCTCGCTCACCCAGGTGTCGAAGCATGGCGTACGGGACATCGTCCGGACCATGGGCGGTGTCCGCGCACGAAGCGAGAGCGGAGCGCAACTCACTCAGAGTAAACTTGTCGTTGAAGGGTTCTCCGCCTCTGGAGGTAAAGTCCAGCCGGCGGCCTTCCGCGACATCACGACGTGCATTGAATGCTGGCGGAGCAGCATCACGGCTAGAGAATGCGGAAAAAGCGGTCGCTAAGGATTCCGCCACGGACGCGGGGTCCGAGATTGCGGTCCCATTCTCCTGGAGAACGGGAGGGGGGTCCTGCGAGAACTTGCCCCGAATCCTTTTGACTCGCTTCCACACCTCAGCTAAAGGGGTCTTCCCGTTAAGTGAAGACACGTATGCCCGCCAAGAAGAGCGGCGGGCGTGCTTCGAAATATACCGGAACCTAGCCCTAGCCCGACGAAATTCAGCGACAGTGAAATCGTTCGGGCGGCGCTTATAGCGCATGTAGGCATAACGCTTCTGTTTGAGGGCCGTCTCACACTCGGCCGACCACCATGGGAGTGGTCGGCGTGAAAAACGACCAGACGTCCTAGGAATAGTAGTCAGGCCCACGGCGATGAGGTTGCCGGAGAAGAACTCAACGGCCTCATCTACCGACCTAAACTCCTCGACTGAGATAGAGAATTCAGTCATTTCCTGAAATGCAGGCCACCGCACCCGCGCCAAGCACCACCGAGGTGGTCTCTCAGGCGGCAGTTGCCCTGAAAATGATATTTGAATGGGAAAGTGATCACTACCATGGAGGTCATCGACCACCCCCCAATCAAAATCAGGCTGTGCATCCGAAGAGCACAAAGATAGGTCAAGGCAAGAAAATGAAGCGGTTCTCGGACAGTGATGCGTAAACTCATCCACGTTTAGGACACCCATCTCAAGCTCTTCGATCAGATCAGCAAGGACTTGTCCCCTGGGATTTATGGAGTAATCTCCCCAGAGAGGATGCCTGCCGTTCAGATCTCCAAGCAAGAGATAGGGCCTCGGCAACCGTGCAACGACGCGGCGGAAGTCCCCCGCGTCGAAGTCAGCTGACGGTGGAATGTACGCAGAAATGATAGTATACCTCCTATCCAGGTGCAGCTGCACAGCCACTGCCTGAAAGGAGGTATCTAAAGAGAAAGGAAGAACGGAGACATCATGCCGGGTGTAAACTGCGCATCCCCCAGCCCGGCCATCCCGAGGTGGTGGGGTCGCAAGACCCTTATACCCCGGGAGGGCAGGGAGGGGGCACGCACCTAGCATGGTCTCCTGCAAAAAAATAGCTAACGGGGAACGGGACGAGACGAGCCTCCGCAGCTCCTCCCAGTTGGCCCGGAGTCCACGGCAATTCCATTGAAGGAATATGCCCTCCAGGCCTAGCTCGGAGGAGACGCGGGGGCCCTCCTCGAATTGAAGACCCTCACGGGAATGGCCGTACGCTTCCCGGAGGCAGAACCCCGGGCGCTGTTGGCCGGACAAAGCGCTGAAGGCGCTGTCAACTTCGAGGACTTATTGGGGGAGGTTGGGCTCGCCATGCGAGTCTTTTCCTCCCTCCGCCTCGAAACCTTAGGCGGGCGTTGCGGCTTCGGAGGCGGGGGGCCCTCTTTTCGAGGAACCACCGTCTCCGAGCCACTCGCTCCACCTCGGGACGTGGGCGAAGGAGCCAAAGCTCCTTTGTTGCTGTCCTCCTTTCGGGGGACAGCTTTAGGAACCCCGGAAGATGGCCTAGCGACCATCTTCAGGGGTGTTGCCTCCTGTGAGTCTAACGACTCGGTGGAGGCGCGTGGCCGTTTCGCCTTACGGGAAACGGTCACGCTGGGGGAAGAGGGGGGAGCCCTGGTTTTAGCCGGGGCAGGGTATGAGCCCTTTTTGCCGCCAGCTTTACCAGGGGAGCGCCCAGGTTGGGTAGAGCCCGCAGAAGGGCTCCGAATGGGCGCGGAAACAACCGTGCTCGTTGGCCTGGATGGGCCGGGAGCAGAGGGTGCCTTCCTAACTATTGAGGCATATGACGTCCCAGGCAGAGCCGGGCGCGCCAGGACCAAGTCCTTTGCCTCGCGGAATGAGAGTCGATCCTGGGCCTGAACGGCCACGATTTCTTTCTCAAGGAGATATGCACCACATTGCTTCGAAGAAGCAGGGTGCGGCTCTCCGCAATTGACACACTTGGCCACACACGATTTGGACTTATCGTGTGCGACCTTGGAGCAATTTACACAGACTTCGGGTGACCCCGACTTTGCACGTCTCCATGAGCGATTCGTATGGCCGAAGCGGTGACAGTAATAGCACCGCCGCGGCAGTGGCACGAATGCCTTCACGCGGTAGCGGTACCAACCGGCACGCACCGACTCAGGGAGCTTGTCACAGTCGAACGTGACGAAGAGTGTAGGGGTGGGTCTCGAGGCCCCTCCCTGTTTTCTCATAACACGTTCGACCTTGACCGCCCCATGGTCGGCCAGCTCTAAGGTGATGTCTTCAATGGAGTAGTCAACGAGTTCCCTCGCATAAACTACTCCTTTCACAAAGTTCATGGTAGAGTGCGGCGTCACACTCACCGGGGTGCCATGAAGTGTCCGAAGAGCACTAATCCTGGCCGCCTCGGCGGGATTCGCCGCGTTCGCCAGAAGGCTCCCGTCCGAGAAACGGGTTACCTTCGGCTCTCTACCAATTGCACTAGCTAATCCTCTCCGCTGATGGATCATGTTGCCCTTGGACAACATGGTGCCATCAGTGGAGCGAATAACGAGGAAGCGTTTGAAGCCAGCGGGCTCGAAAACGCCAGGTAACCTCTGAATCAGGGGCCCCGATGTCATCGAGGCTCCGCCCTGTGCACTCTTGGTAGTAGTCTTCTTTGTCAGGGGCTCCGCAACCGGGGGGGCAGAGGGGGCGGATGTGCCGATCTTGGCTTGGTCGCTTGCCAGAGTGGCAGCAGACCCATCCGTCCCCGCAGCCCCCGCGGATGGAGAGGAGCCCTGAGTCTTTTTGGTCTTTTTAGTCTTTTTCGGAGAGGAGGGCGGGGAATGAACCCGCTTTTCACCTCCGCCGGCAGAAGTCCCCAGGCCAGATGGACCAGCCTCAGCCAGGTCCCTCTCCGAAATGGAGAAGGTCCTGGTTGTCGTAGGGGCACCTGTCGGAGGAGATCCCTCCCCTCCTTCTACTGCCTCGGAGCCCTCAGCCATTTGAGGAGGACCTTGCATAGGGGCGGATTCGGGTTCGGTGCTTGGCGCCGAGCCCGAATTCCCCCCCATGGAAGGCCCTACCGTCTGGGGCTGGGTCTCCTCAAGGACCATGTCTATCACAGGAGGGGCCTCCAATTGGCCATCCCCTCCCAGGACATCGAGGGTCCCCTTGGCAGTGTCGCCAGTCTTGTATGGGGAGGCACAGGCCTTGACCCCGGCAAGGTTTAAAATTCTTGCCAGCAGGTCTTTTGAGGGAAGCGACCGAAGGGGCCTGGCTTCCCTCTCCCCCCTAAGGGGGTTTGCCCTACCGAGCCGCTTTGATGGGAAGCGGCTGGCTAAGGGCTGCCTTCTGGCTTTCTTGGCAGTCCCCTTGAAAAGAAAAGATGGGACTGCCGCTGGGAAAAGGGAGGTGCCCGAAAGCACCTCCAGAGAAGGGGGTGAGGGGGAGTCCCCTGCACCCGTAGGCGAAGGAGAGGAGTAAGCCTCCTCTCCGGTTAGAGAAATATGGAGGGTCCCCTGTGCAAGCACAGGGGGGGGGACCTCCATTTTTTCGGTGGAGCTGCCCAAGGGCGGCTCCGTCGATGAGCAAGGGGGAGTTAAAGGGGTTTGTATTTTTTTTTTTGTTGTTCATCTATGGGCATGGTGACCCTATTTTTGCCACGGGACGCAATAGCTCATCACCCCTCGCAGTAGCCCGCACTGCGAGAGGTGCTTACAAGCCCGGCAGAGCCAGGCGCCGCCATTCGGGACCACCCCTCCCGCCTGGTGGCCTGGCAGTCCATCGGCATGGCGGCTCCACCTTGGACACGGCGTAAAAAATATAGGTTGTGAAGAGGAGAGGAAAAGGGATGTGAGGAAGGTATGGGTGGGGATGAAGCAGGTTGTTAAAAAACCCCCATCCCGAACCGGAGCTCAGGGGTTAGGGGACAATGTCCCCTCCCCCCTCAGCCCCGATCCGGGGTGGTTGGCTTGAGAAGAAGGTCAGCATTCTACCCTTTGAAATTAGAGGCTGACCAGAGAAAGTTGTGGGAGAGGTTGTATGAAAAGCGACAAGGTAGGGGAGAAATCGGGCTATCTGAAGGAAGGAAGAGAGGCTAAGCTGGGGCCGGACGGAGCGCTGGATCCCGTCAGCACGGCGGCCAGGATGGCAAATCGCCGCGCCCCTTACGGGGTAGACCATGAAAAGAGAGAGGGTATGCGAGGTAGGTGAGGGTGGGGGTGAAGCAGGTTATTAAAAACCCACCACCCCAAACCGGAGCTCAGGAGAGAAGGGGCATTGTCCCCTCCCCCTAAGCCCCAATCCGGGATGGCTGGGTGAGAAGAAGCTAGTCAGTGTTTACCCTGTGAAATTAGAGGCCAACCAGAGGAAGTTGTGAGAGAGGTGGTAGGGAAAATAAGGAAGCAGGTTAAGAAGACATGGTGTCAAAAGAAGGAGAAGAAGCTAAGCTGAGACTGGACAGAGTGCTGAGGCCCATCAGCATGGCAGCCAGGAAAACAAATCGCCATGCCCCTTATGGGTAAGGGATGTACAATTCACTTACTGATTTCAATTGTGACACTTTTCCAGCAAGACTTATTGACCTCATCTGATTTCGGTGGTCCAATTCCCTTTCTTCTGCGCCTGAAAATAAAAGAGCTAATATATATTCTGAAGGATTTTCTACATAGCTCACATATGAGCTTGAATGGTGAGAATGAGAAATCAGGTTCATGTAGTGTTAAGTTGTCAGTCACTAAGAAGTAAATAGTTTGAACAGAGTTGATACAACATATGACAGCAGCCCATATGACTTAGTTATACTATATTTCATATGATCAGTAATCATATGGAAACTTAATTTGAGTTAACTTTACAGCAATTGCCATTAGGTGGATTGACTGGAAGTTTGGAACCCACATTAAACTCAATGGTTGCACTCCTAAATGGACTTCTCCCAAAGATTCAGCACTTTGTGTATGTCTATATATAGATTTTGTCTGTTTCCAAGTAATAAGCTTGTTGTGAAGATGTATTGAACCAACTCTGGTTCCTGTAGTAGCAAGTACAGATGTAGCATTTGTAGGTCTAGATTATTGACCCATTTAGCACCTCACCATAACAAGTAGTTGGGTGAATTGTATCCTCACAACCAGTATCTGGTGGAATTGCCTTTAGAAGAGGGTTTGGACTCAGAAATTGGATGGCCTGCTTTATTGTATGCATGTATTGTTTGGGTGTGATAAGAGACTGGTTATTAGGCATGGTTGTAAACATAGAAATTAAATATTTTTCACAAACTTTTTAGCTGAGAGGGTTCTGTATATTCCCCAAAATGTCATCTTTTCTACTATATCAGGAAATAGTAAATAAAGATAAAAAGTTTATTAATGGTTTATAATATTTGTATACATGTAATATTACAGATTAAATGTAAATTTATTTCAGTATTATACACATTCCATCTTATATTTGCTCAACAAGCTTTAATCTCTAAACCCATTTCATATTACCATATAAAAAAAAACAAGCCGCTGTTCTCTTCCTTAACAGGAAGAGCTTGGTTACACAGGCACCCCTGCAGGGTGTGGCCTATGGCCTTATTTGCTAATCTTAACCGCTCTTTTTAATCCCCTTTATAGACTTTATTTTAACACCCTGAACACCCTTTTCTTCATCTTCTTCATGATCTTTTTAATCATTTCAATCCTTTGATTTTCCAAAACACCCAAAGTCATTTGTCAACTAAGCAAAAAAAAAGAAAAACATTTATAAATTTTCAAAAAAATCCCCATCTTAAATTATAGTTATGGATACATAAACTTCTCATCGCTTAACTTGATAAACATATTTCTCAATGCTAGATAATATCACTATGAAATGATGAAAATAAGTTTTATAGCTCTCATATTTTTTTTTTAATTAAAGATGACATTTATATTTAAACTTGATAATAGTTCTTAGAGAAAAAGCTTTTTCAAACATTCATGGTTTTTTGCTTAGACAGAATCAGAGAATGTATTTTCTCCAAGCTGTTGGCATTTTAGGATGGTTCAAGTAATTTTTGCAGCTCTTTCAATATTTTGGCTATGGATCATAAACTCTGGGGGCTTGAAACGACTTTTGATCTTTTCTTTTAGCTCTTCTGCATCTTTAAATTTTGACACTGGAGGGTCAAACTTGAATGCTGCTGATATCAACTAAATCCTCCCATCAATCTGCATCCAAAATGATCTCTGCTATCTTCTTGAGTCTGATTCCTTGAGTATGTCTTACACAGAGAGGAGCAGGGAGATTTTCTCTTACATTGGGAATTAGGTTTACAGTCTTATCTAGGTAATGTAATGTTGATCAGGCCCAGCAAACAGAGACAAATGTCTCTCATACCAAAGTAAGGATAAGGAAAACTAAGTCTTGAACTTCTTGACTTTGTTTCTTGAAGACCTGGATCATCATGAAGGAAACCCCTAGAGTATGATAGAAGTATTTCATCTTCTTAATGAAGAATCACAGTAACCCAACGGCCTCATCTACTGACCTAAACAAATCAAATGAGACAGAGAAATCAGTCATTTCCTGAAATGCAGACCACCGCGCTAAGCACCACCGGGGAGGGCTCTCGGGTGACAGCAGCCCAGAAAATGATATTTGAATGGGAAAATGATCACTACCATGGAGGTCATCAACCACCTCCCACCTCAAATCAGACTGTGCATCAGGAGAGCACAAAGATAGATCGAGATAGGAAAATGAAGCCATTCTCAGTCATTGATGCATAAATTCCTCCACAATTAGGACAGCTATCTCCAGTTTGTCAATCAGGTCGGCAAGGACTTGACCATGGGGTTTATCGAGTAGTCTCCCCAGAGGGGGTGTCTACCATTCAGATCTCCAAGCAAGAGAAAGGGGCTCGGCAACCGTGCCACAGCACGGCTGGCGGTGGAATGTAGGTGGAAATAACAGTCTACTTCCTATCCAGGTGCAGCTGCACAGCTACTGTCTGAAAGGAAGTATCTAAAGTAAAGAGAACAACCGAGACATCATGCCAGGTATAAATCGCACATCCTCCAGCAGGGGGCAAGCGCCCAGCATAGTCCCCTGCAAAAAGATAGATAACGGGGAACGGGACGAGATGAGCGTCTGCAACTCCTTTTAGTTGGACTGGAGTTTGCAGAAATTCCATTGAAGGAATATGCCCTCCAGGCCTAGCTCAGAGATGCGGGAGTCCTCTTCAAAGAGAAGATCCTCAGGGGAATGGCTGTACGCTTCCCGGAGACAGAACTCCAGGCGCTGTTGGCCAGACAATGCGCTGAGAGCACTGTCGCCTTCCAGGACTTATCAGAGAAGTTTGGGCTCGCCATGCGAGTCTTTTCCTTCCTCCTCCTCGAAACCTTAGGCGAGCGGGGCAGCTTCGGAGACAGGGGTCCCTCTTTTGGAGGATCCACCCTCTCTGAGCCACTCAGCCTACCACTTGAAGTGGGCGAAGGAGCCGAATCTCCTTTACTGCTGTCCTCCTTTCGAGGGGCAGCTTTAGGAACCACGGAAGATGGCCTCACGACCATCTTCAGGGGTGTTGCCTCCTGTGATTCTAATGACTCGGTGGAGGCACGCGGCTGTTTCGCCTTACGCAAAACGGTCATGTTGAGAGAAGGGAGGGGAGCCCTGGTTTTAACCGGGGCTGGGTGTGAACCCTTTGTGCCACCAGCTTTACAAGGGAAGCGCCCAGGTTGGGTATAACTTGCAGAATGGTTCCAAATGCTTGTAGGCCTGGAGCAGAAGGTGTCTCTCTCAACATTGAAGCATAGGACATCCCGGACAGCGCCGGGCGTGCCAGAACCAAGTCCTTGGCCTCACAAAATGAGAGAAGATCCTGAGTCTCAACAGCCAGGATTTCCTTCTCGAGGAGATATGCACCACATTGCTTCGAAGAAGTGGGGTGCGGCTATCCACAATTGACACAATTGTCCACACACAACTTAGACTTATCATGTGCGGCCTTGGACTTCGGTTAACCCCGATTATGTGCATCGACAGGAACGCTTAGTATGGCCAAAGAGGTAAGAGTAATAGCACCTCTGGGGCAGTGGCACAAATACCTTCACGCCGTAGCGATACCAACCGGCATGCACCGACTCAGGGACCTTGTCACAGTCTAACATAACGAAGAGCATAGGGGTGGGTCTCAAGGCCCCTACCAGTTTTCTCTTCACACATTCAACCTTGACTGCCCCATGGTCAGCCAGCTCTAAGGTGATGTCATCTATGGAGTAGTCCATGAGTTCCCTCACATAAACTACTTTCATGAAGTTCATGGTAGAGTGCGGCATCACACTCACAGGCGTGCCATTAATGGTCCAAAGGGCACTAATCATGGCTGCCTCGGAGGGATTCAGTGCATTCGCCAAAAGGCTCCCATCCAAGAAACGGGTCAGCTTTGGCTCTCTACCAATCACACTAGCTAGAGCTCTCCGCTGATGGATAATGTTGCCCTTAGCCAATATGCTGCCATCAGTGGAGTGAATAACAAGGAAATGCTTGAAGCCAGTGGGAGGTTTGTTTGTTTTTAATTTCATCATTGGGCATGGTGACCCTATAATAATCACTGGATGCAAACACTCATCACCCTACGCAGTAGCCCGCTCTGCAAGGGATGAGTACCGGGCTGGCAGAACCAGCTACCACCATTTGGGGCCACTCTTTCCGCCTAGTGGTTTGGTAGCCCATTGGCATGGCGGCTCCACTTTAGGCTCGGCATAAAATGGATAGAGATTAATTTAAGGAGAAAGAAAGGGGAAGTGAGAAAGGTGTGGATGGGGATGAAGCAGGTTGTTAAAAACCCACCACCCCAGATAGGAGCTCAGGGGTGAGAGAATGTTATCCCCTCCCCTCTCAGCCCCGATCCAGGATAGTTGGGTGAGAGGAAGCAGGTTAGTGTCTACCCTGTGAAATTAGAGGCAGACCAGAGAAAGTTGTGGGAGAGGTTGTAGGGAAAGTGAGGAAGTAGGGTAGAAAACACAGCCTGTCAGAAAGAAGGAGAAGAGGCAAAGCTGGGGCCGGACAGTGTGCTGAGTTCTGTCAGGGGCCCATGGGTGGCTCCAAAGATAGCCAAGTAGACACCCATTTGTTGCATGAAAAAAGGTGAGAGAGGGGAGCCACTCCATGGGTTGAAGGGGTGTTGCCTTTTCCTCCATCCTCCCCAATACCTAGGGAGGGTGAAGCCACACTTGGAGGTGGATCTTCATGCAGCTGCAGCCACCTACTATGCCCTTCTTTTGTAACCATATTATATATAAAATAAATAAATTAAGGAAAGTGGATACTATGACCTCTCAATGCCTTGGGAGGTTAAGTAAAATGTTTCCATAGGATCAGAAAATTAAGGAATGCGATCATTTACACATACTTGACCCACAGGTTAAAAAAGGATGGACCATGACAACCTCGCCCTCAATTGTAGTGAATTTGTCCATCAAAGATGGTGCAGACGTAGCCCTCATAGGTGCACTGGAAGAAGTTGAGCAGAGTCGAAGGGCCAGCAAACCTTTTTGCTTAGTACTTAACTCAGGTTGAAACAAGTAAGGAGCTCACAGTATGCACTGCCACTCACCTGAGGACCCATAAGAGGACAAAAGTGGGCTGAGCAGCCAGAACCTCTGTGTATAGAAAAGCAAGTTTGGATGTGGGGGTGGTAGGAGGCTTATGTAATAAAGGTAAGTAGAGATAGGTAGGTCCACTAATGAGTAGCATGGGTACTCACCTATAATTATGATACCCTGGAACTAGGTGATCCTGGGATACCATGTAGTCCACCAGGCACCAATTTTAGTGAATCAAACTTTGCTCAGGTGAGAACAGTTCCTTCTGTTACAAAGTATGCATAGACAAATGGGTGAGGGGATAGTGAAATAAAAAGAAAAAAATAAATAAAAAGAAAAAAGGAAGCACTGAGAGGGAGTGAGGTGGAAGCGTACCAACAACTTTCCTAGGCCCCATCAAAGAAAGAGTTCATGTTACCCAGTGACGGGGCTTTCCCAATTGCATTCAGGTTGTGAAGATGTGTAGTTCCTCCAGGTACCAAGTATAACTAGCTAAAGAGGGTACGCTCCTCCCACAGGGCAGCAGCCAGTAAAACATCACTGTACACTCAGCAGTGAAGGAAATGAGGAGAGTTGGTACAGAAAGTAGATTCTAGTGAAGAAGGGGGAGAGGCTAAGTTGGGGTGGATGTGGCACTGAGTCCTGCTAGAATAGCAGCCAGGAAAGCACATCACTGTGCTCATTGCAGTAAAGGAGATGAGGAGAGCTGGTAGAAAAAAACAGAAAGTAGATATTAGCAGAAGTAGAAGGAGAGGCTAAGCTGGGCCTGGATGGGGCACTAAGTCCTACCAGCACAGCAGCCAGGAAAACACATCACCCCACCTCTTGCAATAATGAGTTAGTGCAGAAAGGCAGAAAGTAGATGCAACAAGGTGTCTCTATGGATTGGAATGTGTGGAAATGGCACTCTAATCGGCCCATTATTTTAAGATAATTTAAATGGTTTGAACTACCTCAATGTGATAAATCAACAAATTCTTCCAGAACTTCCTGATACATATTGTAACAGATTTAATCAACTCTGGTGGATACAATTGTGATGGCGCTCCAGTACAATAGTTAAAACACTGAAAATAAACTCATTGAAGTATTCAACAGATGTATCATGGCAGTTGGTCATGCTATTGATCTCCACACTTGACAACTTGTGCTTTTTTCCTGTGGCACCTCAAAAGTATAAAGTCTACTCAACTCATCCGGAAGATGTGAGTGAACTGCGGAAATGAATAACATTTCAAGTTGCAAACAAACCCAACATTAATCAAATGAGCACTGCAGGCAATGAGATCCAAAAGCTTAGCTTTGCCTGGAGAAGAATGAAGGGCATGTAGAGGGCAACCGGATGTAGGAAATATTTTGGGGGGTATTATTGATGGATTATTATTCTTTTTTTTGTAATATATTAAAGGTTTAATAAAAAAAAGTTTTTCTATTCAACACACAATATGTATGATTATTGCCATTCCATTAATTCATTTATTTTGCATAATATACCTTTTGGTTTCCTTAATTCAAAACAATGCTGTTCAGCCATTAAATAAACCAATCTGATATGCATTTTAACTCATAAATATTATTTGTGCACAAAAGGTCATTTACCCAATGAAAATACCTAATGTTTGTTCATCTATAAATATTTAAATTCAGTGGTGGGCAGTCCATCAGTACCGATGATGAAAGGTCTGTCAGTCCATCACTGATGGGATCCCGTTTCGCTGGCAGGCTGACGACTGACGGAAACTTTGAAACACTGACGCACCACTGTTTAAATTAACGTTTCCTTTTTTGTGGGTCACAAGAAAATAGTAAAAGAGAGAGAAGGACAATAGTGTTTATGTATGGATGCAGGTGGCTGCTTTTAGGCTAATAATTTTAATAGTACATAATAATATTATTAGTTGTATAACTATAAAAATAAGATAAATGTAATTATGGTTTTATTAAAAATTTAAAAAACAACAAATACAAAACACTGGTATATGGATAAATAGGTAAGTTAAAATTAGTTAGTAAATGTAATGATGAGATAAGAATGAAGGTAGGATAATAGTAAAGGAAAATAAAAAAAATATATAAGAAGATCCAGTCACCTGGAAGCTTAGAATCTTTTACATTTCCCCCACTATATTATTTTACTATAGTCATTCTTGTTATGACCTGTTTTACCCCTATTTAATTCACCAAATAACCAACATTAAAAGCATCATGACCATTCACTAATATTAAAATAAAAAATAGCAACAAAATACTATTCTCTAATGCATATATTATACTAACGTAGACTTGTTGGGTACATAATTCTTACTGACTAAAAGAAGGAAATGCCTTACCTCCCCATCTATCCATTGTATATATCTAGTATGAGTTTCAATCAGAAGTTATTTTGTGCTAATAGAGCCTTACTTTGTCAATTATTTCAGATAATTTTAATAATAATAGGCTAAAAAAGATGAAAATAAAATAATTAAATATTATTATAATAAATATTATTATAGAGTAATGTCATTAGTCTACAATTCCTTTATCCAAAAGATATTTTTATATTTGGATATTGATATTTTTTATCCTTAAGTTTAGAGTACTATTTCAAAATACTGACATAAACTAGGTTAGATTATATAGATAAGATAGAATTAGGGCCCTAAACTTGTTATGGGCCAAAATTCTTGTTCAACCTGTGGTTGGAAGAGAATATTGCCACTGGTATACAATCAGAACTCTATTTAGGAAATAGAGTAATGCCTTGAACTGTATTTTCATTAGTGTGGGTTTTGATGTAGTCTCTAAGGAAAGGGTTTACGTGAAAATAATACCCAAACACTTTGCACTTAAACAGAAGCAGCCCAATTTCATGGGGAAAAAATTATCTGAGTGAAATTGATTTATTGGCAACTCAGCCCATTGTCTTGAGTATTTGATTTAACTGACCATATTTAAGTTAGTATATAATTAGCCTGTGGGGGAGGTGGCTACACTTTTCCCCTCATCCTGTCTCAGCTTGTTTGGTGTGTGGTCTCCTGTTGTTTGTGCGTTTGTTTATTGTTTGCATTATACCCAATAAGCCTAGTGACCACAATGACATTGTGAGAGTTATACTACAGTATCATAAGGATGGTTTAAAGACCTCTGAAATTGTAAATAGTACTGGTGTAAAGGCTCAAACAGTACAGAACCTAATCCAGAAATATAGTGAGGGGGGAAGGGGACAGGGTCGCGATCCCGCACTCCAATCCCTGCCGCTCCAACAGGGCAGCTTGGGTGCTTGAGGGGAGGATAATGAGGGGTTAATTTAATTATGACTTTATTTACACAACACACACAAAAAAAAACGCCAACCAATTGCAATATAGTATACAATCAGAACTAGGTATATGTATATAGGGCCTTGCACTATATATATATATATATATATATATATATATATATATGAATGGAAGATATCACATTAATGTGATGTATATCAGTGAAAGATAATGATAAACCACAATATTTGAATCAAGATTTTATAACTATCGGACTAGTTTCTGCAAGATGCCATTTTCAACTAATAATGAAGAAACTAGGCAAGGAGCACAGTATATATAAGGTAAGACACATCCTAAACAAAATAAAACAGCAGGAAATAATCTGGAAAAAAATAAATAAATAACTTGCATGAATCTAGCGTGAATGACAAGCTAAACAAAATGAAATGGAACAGGAAACAATCTAGAGAGTTGCTAATCCTCGAGACACATTGCGTCCAGGGGCTGCGTATAAATATGATTGGTGACTATTCATTATATATTTGTTAAATTTGTATTACCCTTCAGATCAATTAAATTATCAACTTTGTTGATGATGATGAATTCCACAATTCTCCTTTCATTATATGTAATTGTTTGATTTATAAATGATTTTTGGATGGTTATAATCAATTCTATAGTCGTGCTTTTGCATGTACGTAAAGAGACTTGAAGAGTTCATACTCCTTCTGATATCAGCTAAATGTTCCTGCATATATATACAGTGGCGGCAACAAAAAAAGTGACATGTGACAATTCAGAGAAAATGAAACAGAAAAATGTAACTTACATATTTTATTATGAATATTTCATGAAAGTTAATACTTGGTCATGTTGCCCTTGCACTTGATGATCATCCTGAGTCGATTGGGCATTGATTCAGTAAGGTTTGCGAAGTAGGTGGGGTCGATCGTAACCCAGATCTTCTTCAGTGATTCTATCAGATCCTTGATGCTGCCGAGTGCTGGCTCTTGAACTTTGGTTTTCATCAGATTCCAAGCATTCTCAATAGGATTTAGGTCCGGGGAATTACCAGGCCACTCCAAAACACTAATATTATTATCATTGAAGAACCTTTTCACTAACTGGGACCTGTGAGCAGGGGCACCATCATGCATGAAAAATTCACACTGATGAATTTCCCAAAATGGCAGCATGTGCTGCCTCAAAACTTCCAGATAGTTAGTCCCCCTCATGGTTACATTCTTGGGAAGGAAGTACAGACCCCTCTGCCCTTGTTTCCACTAAAGGCACCACACACCATCACACTATCAGGGTGCTTCACAGTTTTCACGGTATATTTTGGTTTATACCGAGACACATTGCTGGGACGACGCACGATCTTTGACTCTCCTCTGACCAGCCTAAAGGTGTTTTAATCACTGAACATAACCTTCTTCCAATGGGCAGCTGTCCAATGTTTATAGGTCTTGCACAAATTGAGCCTTTTCATCTTCATAGTCTTGGTAAGAAGTGGCTTCTTGGCAGCGCGGCGAGCCGGTAGGCATAAGTCCTTCTGTAAGCAATGACGGATGGTCCTGAGGGCGACGTTCTGGAGGAGGTCTGGGTGTTTTTTCTTGATTGAAGCGGAGGTTACAGAAGGGTCTGACATCACTTCACGCCTTAGGATATTATCAGTCCTTGGAGATGTCTTCCTAGCTGCACCAATGCCCTCCTTCATCTTTGGTATGGTACCTGGTGGCAATAACTCAGCTGCCCGTTTTAGGCGATGAATCGTATTTTTTGAGGTTCCTAAATCTGCTGCTACATCAATAAAAGACTTTCCCTGCTCTAATAGGGTCAAGGCACGGCTTTTCTCTGTCATAGAAAGCTTTTTCCGCCCCATTGTATCCATTTGCACAGAAGTTATAGCACGTCAAATGTAGGCACGAATGCAGGAAATCAGCACGCTGGAGTGCCATACACTAAAGCCTAACTGTACGAGCTCAAACGAGACACTGAGTTCCAGTAAAGCGCAGTTCTCTTGTCTTAGCTCAGGAGAGTCGTCCACTTGCGGCATAAGCCCCGCACCTTTTCATTGGCTAGTTGGCAAGTAAAATCGTGAAAACGATTTTGTGTATCGATTTCTGTTGCCAATATTAAATGTCACTTTTTTTGTTGCCGCCACTGTATATATATATATATATATACACAAACAAAACCACAAGTATATAGATATATCTCAATAAAATGCTAAATATATACACACAGCCTAACACAAAGAAATCAAAATCATACACAATAAATTAAGTGGTATACCCCTAAACCAAAGATAAATGCGTATAAATCGGCAAGGAAAAGGGAGGTAGGACTGCTTTCTTCCAGGAATTCTTTATGGTCAGGGGCTCAGCGAAGCATTCCACACTTGGGGCAATGGGACGTATGGGTTACAACCACTTTGTTGGAGATTGGGTAGCACTAGTCCCAATTACTGCGATGGAGAGTGGCCGGTGCTAGTCCCAATGACCCACACTTCAGAACAGTCCTTTCTCAGTCACAGGAATGAGTGAGGGTCAAGCCTGGCTGTCACTGCCTCTCAAAGCCAGGCATCTTCAGTCACAGATTCACTGCCACACTCAAACATCATTAATGCCAGCATACATACACACATATCCATTCACATTGACTCTTACCTGAATGACTGTCGAGCTCGTTCTTCTCTCTATTAATTCAGTCAATTTAAGCATTAAACGCTATTATAGAGTTCATTAGTTTCACTTTTAATTTAATTTATACTTATGATTAGTTTCACTTTTAATTTAAATTATACACAAACACTATCCAAAGTGTTGTAAATTCAAATGATATGCCTAAGCAAGATACAAAGATGAATGGGAGGTATGATAGAAATCTATCGAGTCCCCCACCCAGATCAGCCTCTCTCCATCTTATTCATCCCAAGTACCCTGGAAGAGAAGAAAGGGATTAGACATTTGGGGAGGGGAGGCAGACTACCACTAAATACTACAGCCTCCTGGTACCAGATTATTCCAAGGCCCCTGGAAGGCAAGGTAAACTCTCAGATCATACTCTATAGGTCATAAAATGACAGGTAGAGACAAATCCAACCATTACAGTCAGGAGATCTAAGGAGCAAAATTCTGGTTTGTTGGGGGATACCTGTTAGGACGATCCAAGAGAGACTGCATGAGCTTGGATATCACATGTGTGCTGCCTCCAAAAAGCCCTTACTGAGAAACAAAGGCGAAATCACCTTATCTTTTATGATTTACTTACTTACTTGGTTTACTTGGTGTTGTCTAGAGGACCCCCTCCACAGTCGTGGTAGTCTACCGCTGCTTCCATTCCTGGCATCCCAATTTAGCAGGGCTACTTGGTCTGGTATCATGTTGGATGACCTGCATCTTGCAGTGTAGCCCAGCACTGGAGGTTCATCTGATACCAACTTTAGTGGTTTCTCTAGTTACAGTAGTCCAGTGGGTTGCACCAGGGCTCTCCAGAGGATTAGCATGACTTCAGGTTCTCTGGAGGCAAATGTTCTTAGAACCCAGCCTGCCATTGTCCTGGCCTTTTTCTCTGTCTCCATAAAGTGGTGCGAGAAGCAGCCATCGCTACTGAGGTGGACACCAAGGCACTTTACATGTTGCTGTGTTGTAATTGTTTGTCCACCCTCAATATGCAGTGAAGTGGTTGTTTTGATGGTGTGATTGGGGATGCATCTCAACATTTCAAATTTATCCTGATTGAATGTCATGTTGTTAGTTGCAGCCTAAGTGTACACCTTGTTGAGGTCTTCTTGTAGGTGGAGCACTCCCTGCACATTGGTGGTAGGGTGATTTATTGTGGTGTCATTGGAAAACGAAGAGATGACTGACTTCCTTACTTGCTCATCAATGTCTACCATATGTATAAGGAAGAGGAGGGGACCCAGCCTTGATCCCTGTGGTACTTCAATGATGACACAGCTTCACTGGATTTGTACCCATCGACTATGATAGACTGGGTTCTTTCTGTGAGGAAGTCATGAATCCAAATGTCTACCTTGCCTTTTATTCCCAGTCTTGATTTTATGGAGGAGGCTGCTGTGATCTACCTTGTCAAAGGCTTTAACAAAGTCGAGGAACACCATGTTTACCTTCTTCCCAGCAGCCAGGTTCTCCAAGAGCCAGTTGTACTGCTCTAGAAGCTTTGAGAGGCAGGACTGTCCCTTTCTAAACCCATGCTTTTTCTTGCTGTAAAGGTCATTCTTTTCCATGTGGGCAATGATCTTGTCTTGGACACATTTTTCAAAAGTCTTGATGAGGATGTTAGGGCTACCAATATGTAGTTTTGGGCCAGACACTGTTGTTTCCTCAGTAAGGAAGCAAATGTTCCTCTGCCCAGTGAGCATCTCCACAATTTCTTGATGGGGTGAGACAGGACTTCACTACACTTTTAAGAGCAAAATGGGCAACACACCATCACCATCTGGTCCAGCTGCAGAGTTTGACCTAAGCTCCTTTATGGTTTGCTTGATGTCCTCAGCTGTCAACTCATGCCCAACAGTTGGTTTTGGTTGGTTGTGTCTTCTGTGAAGTGCTGCTGGATTGTGGACTTCTGATTGGATCTGAGGAGTGCTTAAAACACTGATGTATTGCTGCATCAGTACTTGGCATGTTTCATGGGGTTCTGTGTTTTTTCCCCCCTCCATTGGGCTTTATGAGACTCTAATATTTTGATCAATTTCTTAAATTTTTCTGCTTATTGATCGCCTCTTATCTTCATGCCCTGACTCCATCAGCTGCTTGTTGAGGGATGATCTCTTTCTCATCAGGATTCTTGTCTCTTGGGATGTTGTGACATTGAGTGGAGATTCTGTTCCATTTTGTAAGAATGTGGCCGTTGCATATCTCTAGCAGTGTGCTGATGAGGGCTTGGAGCATAGTGTTTGGGTCATCTCCTCTCATGATCCGATCCTAGTCAACCTGGCCAAGGTCATATTGCACTAGTTCCAGTTGATCTTATCACTGCAGAAGTTAAGCCTTGAAAAGGGAGAGGATTCCATGCGGTTAGTCTTCAGCTTCTTGTACGTTGTATTTATGATAAGACTATGATCCAAGAAGACTGATTTCTTCACTCAGTATGTACTTATTACTTCCTGGTTATTGGTGAAGAAGATATCTAGGATGTTTTGTGCTCTGGTAGGCTTGGTTATTTGTTGTGAGATAAAGACTTTCTCTGTGACCTAAAGGAGCAGCTTAACTTGCGCTTGGTCTTCCAGGGTTCCTCCTGCAATAGTACCTTCTGGTCAGTGGATGAAGGGGAAGTTGAAGCCCCCACACAAGATAATTTCTGGCAAAGGTGCTGGTTGGTCTTCAATTATTTTGTTGATATTTTCCATTGCCACTCTAAGGCTTTACAAGGCACACTGTGGCGGACGATAGCAATTTATGATTATTAATTTTTCTTTCTTAGGTGAATAACTATTAATTCCACTTGTCCATTCGAGTAAAGATGCTGCGTCAACAGATATCATTCCTTACATATTGTCGTAGAAAAGGCTCCTGATGATATACTATATATCTATTCTTTGTGGGGGTTATTCTATATTCGAATGCAGGGTTAATCAGATGGCCGAGAATGACTCTACGTTAATAAATAGGCCTGGAGAGGGCTTATTTATCTTCAATATACTTAAGAAGTGGAACGGAGCCCCAGGATAAATAATATTGCAAGCATTAATAAAATAGAATTTTATTAATTAATCTAATCAAAACAACACATGGAAAATATTTACATGACCGGAGATTAAAATGGGAGATACACATGAAATGAAAAAGGTCATGGGATAAATTTGACTAAGCGGAGGATTAAGATTTGGAGGGATTTAAAATGACAAAACAAACAAGAAGGGAAAGGGGTGGCTAAATCTATGTTAAAGCACGGAGTTATGTTGGCACAAAGTTAAATAGTTAAATGCAATTTGTAGCTTACGTATTTATAAGGTTGTCATGCAGAGGAAGGCGATTTGAAGGAATGGCTTCGGTCCGACTGGCGATTTCTTTCCTAGGAGGAGGGGTTTTTAAGGGGGGGTTGGCCTTAATGAGGGGGGAAGGACTGACTTCAAGGAGTGAGAGCGAAGTGGGGTTTCAAAAGTACGAGCGATCCTAGAGCGATATTAGAGCTCATCTGGCGACTGCCTACATGGGCATTAGTCGCCGTATTAAAACTGGCCTAGTTCTAGGCTACTTTAAAATAAAATTAAACAAAAAAAAACACCCTAAATGGGGGAAAGAACAAAACAAAAAACAAACCCTGCTTAAATAATAGGGAGAAGGCTGGCCTCCCTCCAAAAGTCAATAAGTCCACCAGTCGCTGTGCACGCACTCATCCCGAGTACAAGGGACAGGTGGTAGTGACCCCGCCCATCCCGGTACCGGGACAGGTGTCATGCGCGAAGATCACCCAGACTGGGACATTCGACAAGAATGGCGAACAGTCTGGGGGACAACGCAGTTGTCACAATAGGGCACTGGCGAGCGCTCCATCAGATAGCGCCTTGAGCCAGGATACCAGAGATGTTCTGGATGAACAATTGAGGTTATTGGTGTAACCAAGCGTTCTCTTGAAGAATGTTAAAAGGGGGATGAATTAAATTACCACTGACGTGATATCAGGGGAGCGAGAACCATTTCTTGTCAAATGGGCTCAAAGAACAATGACTGTTCTAAAGTTGTTCTCTTCTGAACAACAGGGAGGCCTTGTTGACTTGGCGTCTCGAGGGGCACAAACCTTGGCACTCAAGGATATTGTCCTAATCTGGACAATAAGGGGGTTCTCGGGGTGGAGTTTCTAGGTGCACAAGGGAGACCAGATCGGCGTGATGCCTCGCGAAGATAATCAGGATCTCAAAAGGATGAATTAACTTACCACTGGCGTGATATCAGGGAAGCAAGAACCATTTCTTGTCGAACGGGCTCAAAGAACAATGACTGTTCTAAAGTTGTTCTCTTTCTGAACAACAGGGGGGCCCTGTTGACTTGGCGTCTCGAGGGGCACGAACCTTGGCACTCAAGGATATTGTTCTCTTCTGGACAATAAGGGGGTTCTCAAGGTAGAGAGTTCCTAGGTGCACAAGGGAGACCGGATCGGCGTGATGCCTGACGAAGGTAATCTCAATCTGATTCAAACACAAAATTCTATCGCATAAATAGCCAGAGACAGCTCCTCATGGTAGGGGACAATGGGGCACTTCCATGGAATGTCCTGGTAGCGTTTGGAAAAATCTTATCTTCCCATAAGCCTAATTCAATCTGGTCAGATTGACGCCTGCAGGCAAATGGGGGATTGAACCTCCTTGATTAAACTTGGAGCGGGGGAAGATAATGCTTGGAAACGTTAGGGCGATAAGAACTCCAGGCTACTCCCTTCTCGCAGGATACACGTGGGAAGCATGTTTCAATATGTGATAGAAGTGAGGCGCGGCCGCCTTAGGCAATTCTATCACACATATATTAGTACTCCTCCATGACTCCTATTTTCTCTATCAGCTCTAAATGGTGTATAATTTTTAATACCTATTTCTTCATTTTTCACGCTGCTACTTAAACGAGTTTCTGTTAGGACAATAACCAACAGGTCCTCTTCCGCTGAAAGTTCCCTCAAGAAGGGAACTTTGACTTGGTTTGTTTTGGGATATAGTCCCTGGATATTGTCCATTATGATGGTTTCTAGCAGGAGGTTATAGCACTGAGCCATGACACTGGGACAGCCATGGTGGGCAGGCTTAGTGGCACCAAACTCGTTCAGTTCTTCTTCAATAGTGTTGTTTGGAATTACATGGCTTTGATAAAGGGATGATGTTATTCCCGTTGCCAGTTCTAAAAAAGGCTACTGGTTGTGGCATCCACCATACCTGGTGAAGGGTGAAGTGGTGATACCTCCAATACCAGGAGGTATCGGAGGAATTCATTGGGGACATTGTCCACCCAGGTGGCCTTCCCCACAGACAGTGAGTGTAAGGCTGAGCAAAGGTCCTCTGGTATGATAGCTGTGCTGATTGTGTGGTCCATGTGTGATGGAGGTATGTTGGGGCAGGTACAGGATCGGGGGAGCCAAGTGTGGTGTGAATGTGGGAGGCAAGACACTCTGCTTTCTGGGCATTTGTGATGAGGAGGGCACCATTATTAATTAGCGGGAAGGTGAGTGGGGGTTGAGGGTGGACCATCTTTCTGAAGATTGACCAGGCCTTTGAGACTGAGGAAGTAAAGGATAGACAGGTACAACATGAAGGCCCTAGGCAGAATGTTTCTCATCAAGGATAACGCGCTTGCACCAGGCCTCTGAGAGACAGAAGTGGGTGTGAAGGGGAGGATAGGGTTCTTACGCGACGCTTTAAAGGCATGCTATTTGGCCTGAAGGGCTGCCTCGCACTTCTGAGACCACCAGGGGACCCTGAAGGTGCAGGTTGGGAAAGAGATGACAAAGTGAAAGTGATAGGATCCCACATCCAGGAAGGTATGTGAGATACTGAATTTGGTCTTGTAACAAGAGGAAAGTGGGCAGGGTAACTGATTTTAGTTCTAATTGAAAGGTGCCCTAGTCTCCTTTTAAAAAGACCAACGAGGTCTGCATGAGAGGCAGGGAGGTGGTGGCACTGATGGGAAGGAAATGACTACAGGAAGATGGTCACTTCCCATGTAAGGGCCAGTAATGATGGTGTGGAGGAGGGGGCTATTTCCCAGGCATAGGTCCAAGGTAGAGGGGTTCCCTGAAGAGAGTAGGAGTCACTGTCTGCCCAGAAGTCTGAGAGGAAGCAGCCTGAGTGGTTCCCCTGACTCCTGAAGGGAGATATCCAAACATGGATTATATATTAATAAGATCTGAAGAGGCCCCGAATCAAAGGTAATAGTCACTCCCAGATGCTCTAATCTGCCCCCAGGGAAGGAAGTTATAGTGAGAGGGCTAGAAGGGAGGGATTGGTAGACCAGCAGCAGCAGGCTGCCTCCTGCTCTGTCAATCCTCCTGTCTACCCTGTACGAAACATAGCCGGGAAACGAGGGGTGAATGCATCAGTGAGCCACATCTCACAGATGCCGACAACTAGAGGTGAATAGGAAGAAAGTGTGGTTTTAAAAATTGGAAGTTTCCAGTATAGAGACTGGGCATTCCAGAGTATGAAGTGGGGAGACAAAGGAGTCATTGCGTGAGTGACGTAAGGAAGGTCAGAAAGTCTGGCAGAGACCTCAGAAGGCTTTCTCTAAGGCTGCTACCTGAAAGGAGGTTAATGAAGGTCAGTGTAATTTCCCCTAATGAAGGCAGAGAGGGAGAGGTCCAAGGTAAGCTGGGTTTGAGGTGTCTGTAGGTCCAAGGCATGTACTACCAAGCACAGGCAGGGGCTGCAGGCTGCATGGGGGACAGCTGAGGAGGGGAACGTGGGAATGGTGCGGACTGGGGTGTGGGGCGAAGTGGCAGAGGTGTAGGTAGGGAGGGTAGGGGTAGTTCCAGCTGGGAGGCAGCCCACTTGGGGGTCTTCTCCCATTGATTTTTAGGCCGTGGAACAGGGTGTGAAGAAGTATTATTTGGGGAGGGGGATTTAGGAGAGCGGTGTTTCTTTTGGGGTCTGGGAGTTTGTAGGGGGCAGGCAGTGATTGGGCAAGAAGGAGTGGATTCAGGAGCCTTCTGAATAACAGTAATTTGTGGAGTTAGGGGGTATGGTAGAGCTGGAGAGTAAGCCTGTATGGGGGAAGAGGCCTGGACAGTAGCAGTGTTGTGCCTTAGATGACTAAGGGCAGAAAGACCCAGGCTTTATCGTTCTTAATTTAGTTTTAATGTCTTTGAGAGAGTGATTGGCTTCATGTTGCAGCTGCTGGATTTGGGTTGCCTGGAGGTATGCCGGGCACTGCCTGGAAATTGGGTGGTGGTCACCCCCACAGAAAAGGCAGGAAGCGGTCGGTGTGCACCCATCAGCATCGTGGAAGCCACTACATCTCCCACAGCGGGATTTTCCATTGGAAATGTCTCCATGGCTGAACAGAAGGCAGCGAGTGCACTGGGGGACAGAGATGGTGTGTGGTCTCACCCGGTAGGCAGCTGAGTGCAAAGCAACACTTTCAGGTTAGAGGCAGGGTTGGCAAAACCCCCCAGATTTTGAAAGAGCCCAATAAAACCTGTTTTTTCCAAAAACAAATGCTACAAGCATTAGAATAATATAGAAAAAGAATAGCTATCTCTATTTTTATACAATATTAATAATTACTTGGTCTAATAATTATATTATAGTAAGAATAGATTACAGTAAAAGATCACTGATCGAGAATTTGGGGTATCCATGTCCCATGATAGCCATAACCTGTAGAAGAAGAGATGAATTATGAGTCAGTATCAGAGAAATAACCTTAATTTGATACATATTTGTTGAAATTATAAACAAATATGAATTTTAAATAAAATAATGATAAGTAGTATTCATTTCTAGAAGAGAAAAGTGTAATTTTGAAAAAAAAATCAAACCCAGGTTTTATTCTAGGTTTTTTTAAAAAACAAATGCTACAAGCACTAGAATAACACAGAAAAAGAATAGCTATATCTATTTGTATATAATATTAATAATTACTTAGTTTAATAATTATATTATAGTGAGAACAGATCACAGTAACAGACCACTGATTGAGAATTGTGGTTACCCATGATAGCCATGACCTGTAGAAGGAGAGATGAATTATTATGAGTTAGTATCAGAGAAATAACCTTAATTTGATACATATTTGTTGAAATTATAAGCATAAATATGCATTTTGAATAAAATAATGATAAGTAGCATTTATTTCTTGAAAAAAAAAAGAGTATAATTTTGAAAAAGCCCCCCAAACCCAGGTTTTAGTCTGAGTTTTTCCCCAAAACAAATGCTACAAGCATTAGTAGAATAGCATAGAAAAAGAATAGCTATCTCTATTTTTATAATAATAATTAATTAGTTTAATAATTATATTAAGGTAAGAACAGATCACTGATTGAGAATTATGGGCGGGTAGTCTAGGGTGGTCCTTAAAAAAATTTTATTGATAAACTGTGCTCCCATTAGCCTAAAATGTTTCTTTGGGTACCAAATAATGTATTACAAGATGAGAGAAAATTTGAGAAATATTTAGAGGTTGCACATTCACACTGAAGTTTCTACATTTTATACATTTTTTACAAAGTCAGCATTTTTCTTTCAGAATCATCTAGCTACTTTGATACAGACCTATTTATGTTCATTTGCAGTCCTAATAAACCCGAAAAGAAACTTGAGGGTTTGTGCAGACCTTACCCTATCAATATTTACCATTGGTAACACTGGTACTCAATGGTGGTTGATTTGCAATGATGCCGAGTAGGCATTACATTTTACCATAAGTACTCCTCTCACATCTCAGTGTGTGCTGTGTACGGTAGGATGTGTGTTGTTCTGACCTCTACCTCTGAGTAAATCAGCTACTTGCTTCTTGAACTCTAAGAATTTACTCTTATTAGCATCATATAAGATATTAGTTTAGTGTGTTCTTTACTTTGAAAGTGTCATCATGGCACCAAAAAAAAGAAGTGACATATTTATTGTTAGTCCTAGAGAAGAGCTCACAGGATCCAAGCTTCCATCAAAAGGGCAAGTGCTGAGCAACTTCCTCCACTATCATCAAGATAAGAAGCTAACTATTGGCTCTAGTGCAGATGTAGTAGTGAACAAAGTGACAGAGTTTGGGGAAAAGGCACGCATCCCAATCATAAGAAAAGATCATTCTATTGCTAAAGTTCAGAAATTATATGCAAAATATCAGCAGTTGAAAAAGGGAAGGAAATGTAAATCACCTTGCCATGTACATAAAGAAGAGAGTTTTGAGAAGACTTTAAAAGATTTGTTTGATATTGCTACTGCAATTGCCTTATCAACCATACAAAATACAGAAGACAGAGATTTTCTTATTGCTCAAAAAGAACCAGGCAGGAGAGGAACTTTAGGTTCAATTGATGTTTCTTTAGCTATCAAAGAAAAAAGAGCAGCGAAATGAAAGAAACTAAAAGAAGAAAGGAAGCTTAGATTTGATCGGGCAGCAGCAACTACTTTGCAGACTGTTAAATTGGAGTCATTCAGTACAGGAAGTAGCAATGAAGAAGTGTGTAGTGATTATGAGTATACAGTAGCCACTGCTAGGCGTTCTGACAATGAAAAGGACTCAAAGGCTATTGCTGAAGCCACCACTGGACCTTCTAAATGTAAAAGGACAACTAAGAATATTATAATGCTATCCTTTGCTGCAGCTCTGGATAGGGCAAAAGTATCAGACCGCAAGGGAGCTTCATTACTCGTTGAGGCTTCTAAAGCTTTTGGGGAGAATATTGAAAATTTAATTAGTAATCGTTCCTCCATCTGGCCTCAGAGGCAGTTAGAAAGGAAAAACCTTTCTTTAAAATTAAAAACTGAATTTTCTTGTGACATGCCACTAAGTGTACATTGAGATGGCAAGCTAATGCAAGACTTGATATCTCATAAAAATGTTGATCGCCTTCCCATCCATGTTTCAGGCAATGGAGTTAGCCAACTCCTCAGAGTTCAAAAAATCCCAAATTGCACTGGAAAAGAACAAGCAAAGGCAGTTGTTGATGCATTAAAAGACTGGAATCTGGTTGCTAAAGTAGTTTCCATGGTATGTGATACAACAGCATCCAACACAGGTTGTATTAATGGCGCATGTACACATATAGAAAAAATATTAAAAAAGAACCTCCTGTACTTTGCCTGCAGACATCATGTGTTGGAACTGGTAGCCAAAGCTGTGTTTACAATACTGACTAAATCAACAAGAGGTCCAGATGAGATGCTGTTTAAATGTTTTCAGGCAAAATGGGACACAATTGATAAAGATAAATTTGAATCCGGTGCTGATCATGAAGATGTTACATTAATAATTCAAAATTCTAAATCTGACGTGATTTTGTGGGCAGAAAAGTCAATGGAAGAAATGAAAGATCTGAGAGATGACTACAGGAAGTTGCTAGAGCTTTCTTTGATTTTCCTTGGTGGCACTCCACCAAGAGGAGTTCATTTTAATCATCCCGGAGCAATGCATCATGCAAGGTGGATGTCAAAGGAAATATACTCACTGAAAATATGGATGTTCAGGAGGCAATTCAAGCTAACTCAAAAAGAGGAGCAGAGCTTACGTAAGATGTCTGTTTTGTCAAGTATTGGATCGAGGCTTCAATTCCATTATCAGCTCCCCGAAATGACTTAGAGCTTCTAAAAGCCCTGCATGATTACTGCAATATTGATGAAGAAATCTCAAAGGGCACACTGGAGAAGTTCAGCTCACACTTATGGTATTTGCCGAAGAACTTGTTGCAATTAGCCTGTTTAATATTCTTGTTCTATCCACTACAAAAAGTTTGATAGTAAAAGTTATGAATGAGAGGTCTGCAATTGAAAAAACATCCAAAAAAGCAGAAATCAGACTTGAGACAATCAAGAATTATGGATTGGAAGACTTTGCAACAAAAGGAACTATGTCATTCTTCAATAAAATGAATCTTCCAACTGGATATCTTTGTGAACCCCCAGACTTGTGGAGCACAAGAGATGACTATAAAAGAGCAAAGAGCATAGTTCAAGGAATTAAAGTAACTAATGACAATGCAAAGCGAGGTGTGGCCCTTATCCAAGAGTACAACAGATACCTAACCAAAGATGGGGAACAACTACAATTCCTCCTCCAGGTTGTTGCAGAAAATCGTAAACAGTTTCCAGATAGCTGTAAATCTACACTGCTAGGACAACAGTAAATTAAATAAATCACATCAAAACCTTTTTCTAAAGGGTGGAGATTGGGAAAAAAGGTTGGTGGGGTACATGAGAGTTAGGTCAATGTCCCGTACCCAGGTAACACAGATAATAAAAGTCAATAAAATTTTAATTAATTTGCCAAGGGGAAAAAATTTACTGTCAAATCTTGAAATTACTTTATTATCTGTAGCTAAAACTCTCATAATAATTATTGAAACGTAAAACATATGATTATAGAATTTGTAAATAGTTTAAAAGCTATAACTAATAGATCATGATTAATCGATTACAACAGAAAATATTGAATATTTGGTATAACTTTATGATCGATGTGCAACCTCTAAATATCACTTGATCCAAAAAAGATTTTCAAGCAATGATATTAATGAGAAAAGGAACAAAACTGAGGGTTGGGAGAAAATAAAAATACAAGTCTATAACCTGTAGAAGGAGAGATGAATTATTGAGTCAGTATCAGAGAAATAACCTTAATTTGATACATAATTGTTGAAATTATAAACATAAATATGAATTTTGAATAAAATAATGATAAGTAGCATTTATTTCTTGAAAAAAAAACAACCAAACCTGGGTTTTTTTCAAATTTTACTTGAAAAAGCAAAAAAAAAACCCCTGGGAATAAAACCTGGGTTTTTTTATTTGCCCACCCTGGTTAGGGAGCCTCTGAATTTGAGCCAGATGGCTATGTTGGTCATTGTTTTGGTAATACTTCAGTTTAGAGGCGCACTATGGGGGGCACTGTTTCTGGCCATCTTGATTAGCAGGTTTAAAACTTGCACGCACAAATTCGGGTCAAATTCTTGTTGTTCGTAAGTTTTTGTTTCTATTATTGTTCTTGTTTAAGTATGGCTGACTGTTTGGATGTAGAGAGTATGCCTTTTGAAAGTAGTGTGTATGTAGTGTGCGATGTCTGTGGTGTAGAGAGGAGAGTGAATGTGCCTGAGTGTAGTGTATATGCTTTGACTGAGGAGGTGAGTCGATTATGTGCGGAATGCTTGAGACTGAACGATTTAGTGTCTGAAGTGAGAAGAGATGCAAGTGTACGTTTCGAGAGTCAGATTGGGGCCAGGAGGGAGGAAGTTAGGCCTAGAACAGGTACTGGAGAGAAAGCAGTAAGTGAAGTAAGTGATGATGAGTGGTGGATGAAACTGAACAGAATAGATAAGTTAGGACAGGTTAGATGTGTGAATGAGAGGGACATGGAACATGTTAGGCTAACTAACAGATTTGATGCCCTGAGAGAGGAAGAATTTGAAAGAGATTTGTCTGGTGTGGCCGTGCCTGAAAGTAGAATAGGAGGTCGAGTGAGTGAGAGCAGGAGGGAGGGTAATACTAGGCCTAGAGAGAATAGGAGAATGACTGAGGTGATTGTGATGGGTGACTCTCAGATTAGGTATTTAGATAGGAAGTTGAGTGAAAGTAAATGGAAGGGAGTGAGAGTTTGTCTGCCGGGTGCTGGTGTAAATGATGTGTGTGAGAGGTATGATAGGTTGGTGTCTGGGTGTGAAAGGGAAGCAGTTGTGATTACACATGTTGGAGTAAACGATGTAAAGAAGGTGGGTACTTGTGACTTATGACAGCGGTATAAAAGGCTTATTGAAAGGATGTGTGAAAGTAGAGTAAAAGGCGTTGTTTCAGGTGTGCTTCCGAGAATGGATGTGGGGATGGAATGGTTGTCTTGTGCAATGGGGTTGAATGAATATGTGAAAGGTTTGTGCGAGGAGTCAGGATTGGTGTTTGTAGATGTTTGGAGTGGGTTTTATGGGAATAAGGGTTTGTGTGCGATGGATGGACTCCATCTGAGCCGAGATGGGGTTGAGGTTTTGTGGCGGGAATTAGATAGTGTTATTAGGTCTTTAGAGGCGGGAAACTAGGTTTTTATAGTGGTCAGGGAAATTTAATGGCTCAAAGTGAGGCAGGGGGAGGAAGCAAACATAGATTTGTAGAAGGTAGGCAGGCTAATGGAAGTGCTTTAGGGTTAAATTACTTGAGTAGTGATAGTGGTCAGGGAAATACAAGAGTACAGGGTCGGGGAAGGAGAGAAAGGAGATGCAGAGGAGATAGGCCCTCAGGTGTTTCAGGGATAGGTGGGCTGAGTTGTCTTTACACAAATGCTCCTAGTCTTAGAAATAAGAGGGATGAATTATTTAGTTATATCATTCATGAAGATATAGATATAATATGTATAGTTGAATCATAGGTTAATGAAAAAATATTTAATGATAATGTGAGTGAATTTGAACTAGAGGGTTATACTATGTACATTAGTCAAAGGAGAGATAGGACTGGTGGTGGGTTGATTATTTATATCAGAAATAGCATTTCTTCAAATCTAAATAACTCTATAAAGCAAAGAGAAGGTGAATCATTATGGATAGATATTAAGGTTGGTAAAAATAGGAAAATACACTTGGGAGCTTTTTATAGACCACCAGGACAGACTGATTGTATCGATAAGTTAATGATTAGGGAAATAAGTAAAGGTACAGTTATTCTTGGTGACTTTAATTTAACTTTTGTAGACTGGGAAAATATGATAGGAAGAGATAGAGCAAGTTGTAAGTTTATGGAGTGTTTTGAGGATAACCTTTTGACACAATTTGTTAATAAGCCAACAAGGGGTGCCAATATATTAGATCTAATTCTTTCAAATGATGATCACTTAGTTCAAGGATTGAATGTAGGGGAATCATTGGAAAACAGTGATCATCAGATGGTTCGGTTTAATTTGCAAATAATTAAGGGTAGAACAACGACAAACTCCACAAAAAATCCAAATTTTTATAGGGGAGATTACGATAAATTACACAGCATGCTAAATCAGATTAAGTGGGATATAGAATTCCATGGAAAGAATACTTATGAGATGTGGGATATTTTTAAGACTATATTAAACATGGTTCAGGAACAGTGTATTCCAATTAAGTCTATTAGGAAGAAATGTAGGAAACAATTATGGTGGAATCAAGAAATAGCTAAAAAAGTTTCAGAGAAAAAAAGGGCATACCAGAGATTACAAAGTGAGAGTAGTTTAGATAATTTAAACCATTATAGGTCAACCAGAAATGAACTAAATAAGATTATTAAGAAGACCAAAAGGACAGCAGAAATTAATTTAGCTAAAAATAATAATAAAGATCCTAAAAAATTCTTTAGCTATTATAGAATCAATAATAAATCTAACAGTGATAAAATAGGGCCTATTAAATATGAAGGGGTTTTGAAAGAATCTGATGAGGAAATAGTAGAGGTCCTTAATGATCATTTTGCTTCAGTATTCACAGAAGAGAAACCAATTAGATTAATTGATGATAGTTCTAGGTCAAGGGAAGTAGTGATAAATTCTATTAATATAGACAGAGAAGAAATTAAAGGGCTTATAATGCAGTTAAATACTAGTAAGGCATCTGGCTCTGACAACATTCATTCTAGGATACTCAAAGAAAGTGTAGAAAGTATTGCAGTAGCTCTTGATGTAGTAGGGCGAATGCGAGTGTGTGTGTGAAGGGCCATTCTCCCACCTTTTTCCCAATACCCTCTCCCTCTCTCTGTAAGAATGTGTGTGTGAGAGTGGGAATGAGTTTTTTTTATATTTTCTTTTTGTATATATATGTATTTGATTTCATGTATTAAAATTGGTTTTTTTCTTTCTCAGATTGGACTTAGTTTCATATATCCTTATATTACAAATAAAGTTCCATATTCTGGAAAGGACTTAGGTCATATATCTTTATATAGAAAACAAAATATTACTAGTGTTGTTAAGGAAAGAGGGCTTAGGATAGCCAAGCAAGAGTGATAAGATCACTTCACTTCCATCAAGCGCAGAGGTGCCAATTGTTAGGAAGTCATAGGCATTTTGCTCACTCGAGTGGCAGGTGGCCTTCTCTTTTTTTTTGTTTATCTATATATTGACTGTTGTAGTCCGGATTTTTTTTGGTTGCTTGTTTGATTTTTTTTTAATTGTTCTTAGGACCGATAAATAATATAAATAAGTGGGACTTATTTATTTTTTTTTATTTCATATATATATAGGAACCTTTAGCTGTATTTTTTGTGAAGAGTAACGAGATCTCCCATATAATTGCCCCTCTCTATTGTGTGAAAATATTTACCCCATATTTATGTAAATATTGTATTTTTTTGTAAGTAAAAGGACTGTACATACAATCCATTTCATTCTCCTTCGATTTCTCACATCCGGATTAGTGTAGGAAGCGGGTTGGATCGATTGGGGTTAGTCTAAATTTTTCGGCCCGCTACATTTGGCGCCCGAATAGGGACGTGAGACTTCGAAACCGGGATCGTGACAGGATTGGATTGCAGTCCATACCCAATTAGCGTGGCAGGTAGTTTGGTTGTTTTCACCTTTGTCTATCGCTGTTACTAACCTGGGAGGATGGCTTCTGTGGAACAGGGCCTCCATGATGAGATTGTGAGACTTGAGGCTGGAATTGAGGCAGAAAGAGGAGGAATGTATGATGTTGAGGAACGTGATTAATGGATTGAAGAGTGATGTGATGAGTATGGATGAGAAGACAGACAGGATGAGGAAAGAAATGGACAAGAGACAGAAGCAGGTCGACCAACGGATGAAGGACTTGTATGACATGATGAAGGGGTCAGGACCGGCCCCAGGACCCTGGACCCCTGCTCCGACTGAAGGGGATAAGACTAATGGGATCAATGGGAGTGTGTGCGAGTCTAGAGAGGATAGGGTGATTATGAGTGATAGGAAGGATGGAGAATGGAAGAGAGTTGAACGCAAGAGAAGAAGGAAGAGTGGTGCAAAGGGAAAGGATAGGAAGGTAAGAGGCAAGAGTGTGGACTCATTGTACTCGGATGAAGGAGAGAGTGATGGTATGATTGATATGAGTGAGAGTGAAGGCAGCTCAAGTGAGAGTGAAGTGAATGTGGGAAAGGGTATTTTGATAAGGGAAGTGCCAAAGATAGATAGATTTAGGTTACATGGTGGGAAAAGTGTGGAAGAATTCTTCGGGGAATTTGAGCGATATTGTAAGCTCAAGTACCCGGAGAATAAGGGATACTGGATGAATGTTTTGGGGAAATGTTTGGAGTTTTTCCGTGTGATTACAAGTGTGGGGGAACCAAGGTACGATGTGGTGAAGGAGAGATTGATTGGGCAGGTGAAACGAATGAAAGAGAGTGTGAAGTATAAAAGGGTGAATGAATTTGAGAAGGCTCGAATGGGGAAAAGTGAAAGTGTGAACATGTATGCACATAGGCTTGAGAGTATGACAAGAAAGAGGTATGGTGATGATGATGTAAATGAATGTAAACCACTGACGAGGAAGTTTTTGGACACGATCCCGTGAAAGGTGAGTGAATGGCTGAGTGGAAAGAGAAAGGAGAGAATGAGACTGACAGGTGAACGGTTGATGTGGGAGGATGTGTTGGAGCTGTTGGAAGATGGACGATTTGATGATGAAAGCGATCTAGAAAGGGATGGATGGTACAGTGTGAATGTTGGGGGTAAGAAGCCCAGGAGCTTTCATCCACCCCAGCAGTATGTCAGCTACAGGGATGCCCTGAAGGCTGCACCAGCTGGAGTGATGTCGAACTTCCTGGGCCAGCAGAATGGATGGGTTAATGGAGGGTGGTCGAATGGAAGGGGGCAGATGAATTTCAAGCATGGGAACGGATATATGAGAGAGAAACCGAGGTATGTCCCAGCAAACGAGAGATCGAATGGTGGGAGAAAGATTGTAGAGTGTCATCGGTGTGGAAGGAAAGGTCATATGTTGGCAGAATGTAGGTGGACGTCCTGTGCATGTTTTGGTTGTGGTAAGAAAGGGCATATGATAAAGGATTGCCAGGAAAGTGTGAAAGAGTGCTTCGAGTGTAAAGAAGTAGGCCATTTGAAGAAAGATTGTCCGAGGTTGAATGGTGGAGCAACTGCTGGGGGGAGTGTGAAGTATGCTTGTGGTAATTGTGGAAAGGCTGGTCATTATGCGAGGATGTGTCATGACCAGAGGAATGTAAGTAACTATTGTGCGATGGAAGGACATTCAAGTGAAAAGTGTTGGATTAGACTGAGAGCGCAAGGTGTGAATGGAAAGTCTGAAGCGGGAAACTGAATGGTAAGAGGGTACCTGGTGAAGTATCCTCTGGGTGCATGAGTGTGAGTAATGTGTTGGTAAGTATGTCTAGTGTGAAAGTGCTGTCTGGTAGGAAGTATGAGTGTCTGAGTGTGAAGGTGGAATTGAATGGAATTGAGTGTTTGGCTTTAATAGATTCTGGATGCAAGGCAAGCTTGGTGTATAAAGATATGTATGACAAGGTTAGCGAGGAAAGCCCTCCTGTCTGAGTGCAAGGGTAGTTTGGTAGGTATTGGTAATAGGAGAGTGCCTGTGATTGGAATGATAAGGTCAGCTGTTCGAATGCATGGTATGTTGATGAATGAATGTGAATTCTCAGTGATTGATAAGGTGAGTAGTGAGTATGGTGTGATTTTGGGCTATGATTTTATGAAAATGAATCGTATGGTTGTGCATCCTGCGAGTGATCAGATTGAGAGAAAGATTGGTAAAAATGGGGTGTATAAGTTATATGTAGGGAAAGATGGTAGTGTTTTGAGGAGTGTGTTTACTGGTATTGAGGTGACTGCTATGGAGAATGTAAGACTTGTGAAGGGTGAAAGGGTGGTGGTTAGAGTGAGTTGGAGTAAGGATGTTAGTTTAAATGTGGGTGAGAACACTGTGATATTGGATGGAAAGGATGCATATTATAAGGTAAGGCGTGTTGCTTGTGTGTTTGATGGCTTGATGAGAATGAATGATCCTTTTGTATGTGTGCAGGCGGACCCCAGGGTGAAGGGACAGGTGAGGGGTATCCAAGTCGGAGATGTACTGGGACACCTCTCCACTGTCACTGAGGTAGGTATGGATGATAGCACGGATATCAGGGTGAATGTTGTGAATGAAAAGACATGTGAATGGATGTATAATGAGGTGAAGGACATGATGAAATTGGATGGATGTTTGACTGAGTATGAAAGGGAGGATGTGTATCGAATGATATTTGAACGAAAGGAAGACCTCAGTAAGGGTGATCTGGATTTCAGGGGGGCAAAGTTCCCGGAATTCAAGATTGTCCTGAAGGAGGACTCCCCAATCTATCAGCGGCCGAGGCATTTCCCACGTCCGGTTGCTGATGAGATTGAGGAGCAGTGTTTGGAATTGGAGCAATTGGGAGTGATTGAAGAGAGCGAGAGTGCATGGAATAGTCCAATTGTGCCTGTACGTAAGCCGGATGGAAGATTGCGTCTGTGTGTGGATTATCGAAAGGTGAATGAAAGGACTGTGAAAGAAAGGTTTCCGATGTGTGTGGTATCTGAGTGTGTATATAGTATGCATGGGATGGAGTGGTTTATGAAGCTGGATCTGGTACGAGGGTATTACCAGATGCCTATTGCTGAGGAGAGCCGGCCGGTAACTGCCTTCTCTTCCACTAAGAGGCATTACCAGTTCTGGAACCTCAGCTTCGGGTTGGCTAATGCTCCCGGAGCCTTCCAGCGGGCAATGAATGTTGTGTTGAGTAAGTTTGCGAGTAAGAATGTGATTGCATTTATAGATGGTATTTTGATTATGACTGAGACTTTTGAGGAGCATATGAGATTGGTGAATGATGTGTTGAGAACGTTGGAGAGTGTTGGTGTGAAGGTGAAAGTGGCGAAGTGTGAATGGTTTGCGAAAGAAGTGGAATTCCTTATTCATATAGTGAGTGAGAATGGGTTACGAAAGTCGTCGAAGTACGTTGAGAAGGTGCGAATGTTTCCGAAACCTGTGACTGTGAAGCAACTGAAGTCGTTTTGGGGTTTGATTGAGTTCCAGCGAAAGTTTATACGTGATTGTTCTGGTGTGAGTAAGCCTCTGACTGAGTGGATGGGCAAGAAAGGTAGTATGGTTGTTAGGTGGAATGATAAGATGAATGAGGCATATGAGAGACTGAAAGAGGCAGCGGCTGAAGATGTTGAATTGGCTTACCCAGATTATAGTGTGAATGCTAAAATGCTTGAATTGTATACAGATGCAAGTGGGTATTGTATGGGACGTTTTCTGATGCAAGAGCAGCGTTTGAATGGAGAGAATGGCAGGCAAATAATTGGGTATGTATCCAAGTCTATGAATGTTGCAGAACGAAAGTATTCAACTGAGGAGCGAGAGTTGGCTACGATAAGGTATTGTTTGAAAGTGGTGCGTCCGTTTTTGTATGGTGTGAGGTTTGTGATCAAAACAGATCATCAACCTCTTGTGTATCTGCAGCGTATGAAGTGTGCTGATAGTAGGATTGCAAGGACTTTGGAAGATTTGAGTGACTTTGACTATGTGATTGAGTATGTGCCTGGTGAACGGAATGGAGTGGCTGATTTGATGTCAAGGTATCCTGGTACGAATAATGAAGATGTGTGTGGAGTGAGTGATCCTGAGTATTTGCCAAAAGGAATTATGAATGGAAAGGAGAGTAAGGGTGGTGGTGAGTCCTTGTTTGAGAGTGTATGGAATGGTTTGCAAGATTTGAAGAGTGATGGAGTAGATGTGAGAGTGCCCGATAGTGTGGATGATTTAAGGAAGGAGGTAATGAATGAAGTATGTAGGAAGCCTGAAAGCATTGGTATGGCAAAGGTGCGGAACTTCATGAAAGAATTGAGAGCGATGTGTATGCAAGGGGTCCCGCCATTTCAGGAAGTGTTGATTGTAGTGAGTAGTTTGTATGGAGTGATTGTTTATGTGCACTTTGGTGGTGAGAGGCCGATTGTGTACAAGGATGAGAAGATGAAGGGTTTGAATCCTAATGTGGTACATCTGCAATGTTTGAGCAGTGTGCACTACAATTGGGTGATTGAAAAGTGTTCATATATGAGAGGGAAGAATGATTGTCTGGATGAAGATGAGTGTGTGGTGAGTGATGACGTGGGAGTTAATGATGGTGTGGATGTCAGTGCTGATGTTGGTGTGCTTGTTCCTTCTGTGTATTGTGAACATGGTGGACCTGATATGATGGAAGCGAGAGTGAAAGTTGGTGAAAGGTTTTTCTGTGGTTTGATTGATACTGGAGTGCAAGTGTCTTTAGTGAATGAGAATATTCTGAGTAAGTATGAAGAGTTTAGATGTTGCGAGCATAAACCTGTGAAGTTACGGATAAGTGGATTAGGGAATGGCATGATAGTGGCATGGGAACAGGTTAGTCTGAAAGTGAGTTTGGGTAATGGTGTGAATGTGAAGCATGACTTTGTGATTCTGAAAGATGAGCAAATGCCGTGTTGTTTCTTGCTTGCTGTAGACTTTATGAGATTGAATGATTTGTCTTTGGATGCTGATAAGGATCATCTTATGAAAGGTGAATGTGAGGTGATGAAGTTGAATGAGTGTGCGAAGAATGTTGTCAAATTTTGTGGCATGATTGACCTGGTCATGGATGATGAGAATGAGATTTTAAGTGATGATGATATTCTAGAGATGCAAGAGATGTGTCCTTTTGTTAGTGAGTTGAATAGGTGTGTAATGACGCGTGTTGATTTGAATGAATGGCCAGAGTGTTTAAGTGATTTTAAAAGGTATGCTAAGGATTTTGTTGTTTGTATGGATGTTGTATATTTTGTGAGGCATTTGAAGGATGGTGATGATATGTATGTACCTGTGATGTACTTAGTTGGTATGATTGGTCTGGTGAAGGTTGTGCATGATAATTATGGGCATATGGGCAAGTTTAAGCTGTGGGAGTATATGAAGGAGCGTGTGTTCCATCCGTTTCTGAGAACTGTTGTGAATGATGTTGCAACTACGTGTGAAAGGTGTCAGAAGCAAAAGGTGCAAGGTGTGCAAGTGAAACCACCGATGTTGAAAGTTGATGCGAAAGAACTGTTTGAATTGGTAGTGATTGATTGTGTGTCTTTGCCGCATACGAGTGCTGGGAATGTTGGTATGGTTATGATGGTTGATCCTAAAAGTAAGTTTGTGTATGCAGCGCCTGTGAGAGATAAAAGGAGTGTGACTGTTGCGCGTGAGGTTGAGCAGTTGTTTTTTCCTATGTGTGTATGGAAGCCTAGAAGATGTCTGAGTGATAATGGGTCTGAATTTGTAAGGAAAGTGTTTGAGCAAATGTTGAGAGAGAATGGTGTGGAGCATGTGAGAACAACTCTGTATGTACCATCTTCAAATGGATTGGCTGAACATACTATAAGAACCTTGTGTGAGATGTTGAGAATGATGAGTATGACAGTGAATGACTGGGATGTATGTCTAGGGAGAGTGTTGTGGGCGTATAATTCAACTGTGCATAGTGCAACTGGAATGTCCCCATGTCAGTTTGTGATGAATTTTGAAAGGCGAGTGAAAGATAGGTTTCGTTTGAGTGAAAGTGAGCAGTGTGTATGGCGTGAGGCACATGAAAGGTTCCGTTCATTTGAATTAGGTGCAGAAGTATTGAAGGTGAAAGAAGTGAAGGGTAGGTTGAATGTGTCAAAGATGAGTGAGAAGTTTGATGGACCTTATAGAGTTGTGAGAGTTTGGGAAAATGGGGTGACATGTTTTGGAGAGTTTGAATGACAGTATGACTGAGAGAGTGCGGGCTCATCAGAGTCAGTTAAGGAGGTGGAGAGAACCTCCTGACTACCTGGTGAGTCATCCAGTGTATGAACTGTGAAGAGAGAGAGTTAAAGTGCATGATGATGAGATTGAATATGATAGTATGGATCTGTCTGGGAAAGAGCTAGTCTTAGTCTCAAGGAGTAGAAAGCGTTCAAAGAAGAGTGAAAGGAAGAATGCAAGTATGAATGAAAGTAAGTCCGAGCAGAGTCTTTCTGGTATGGGGGATCTTGAAAGGGAGATTGAGTTTTTGCGTAAACAGGTGAGTGATTTGGCTGGTATAAGTAGACAAGTGAGTGAGCTGCCTGTGCCTGATTTTTTTGGATTTGGGAACAGTATGAATGATAGTGTGTTTGGGCAGAATGAACCTAGTGTGGCTGATTTTTCGGGTTTTACGAATGGTAACATTAGGGGCGAATTTGATGTAGTGAATGATGAAGTGGCTGATTTTTCAGGTTTCTGGTGGGAACCAGTCGAAGGGGTTTCTGGTATGCCTGTTGAGAATACAGGGAATGTGAGTGACCTGTCTGTTTCGCAAGAGTGTACCTTGAGTTGGATGAGAGCTGTGAGTGTGGAGCTGATGAATGGGGGTATGAAGAGTGAAGGTTCTGAACGGAAGAGTATGAAAGAGTTCTGTCATGAGATGGGGGAACTGGTAATGAGGGCTAAGAGTATGGTTGACAAGATGATTAATAGTGACGATGAGACTGACAGGAAGACTAATGAACAACCCTGACCGATTGCTACGCGTAGCCAGGGACCAGTAGACGAGTATGAATGGGTGCGATTGAGTATAAAAGGTACCGTGAGTAAGGATTGAGAGTGTATTGTGAGTGACTGTGGTCGAATGGCCTAAGGAAGGAAAGGTGTAGAGGGGCGAATGCGAGTGTGAGTGTGAAGGGCCATTCTCACACCGTTTTCCCAATACCCTCTCCCTCCCTCTGTAAGAATGTGTGTGTGAGAGTGGGAATGAGTTTTTTTTTATATTTTCTTTTTGTATATATATGTATTTGATTTCATGTATTAAAATTGTTTTTTTTCTTTCTCAGATTGGACTTAGTTTCATATATCCTTATATTATAAACAAAGTGCCATATTCTGGAAAGGACTTAGGTCATATATCTTTATATAGAAAACAAAATATTACTAGTGTTGTTAAGGAAAGAGGGCTTAGGATAGCCACGCAAGAGTGATAAGATCACTTCACTTCCATCAAGCACAGAGGTGCCAATTGTTAGGAAGTCATAGGCATTTTGCTCACTCGAGTGGCAGGTGGCTGGATGTCCCCCATCCTCTTTGTACCACATGAGGTCTTCTAATTTTTTTTGTTTAACTATATATTGACTGTTGTAGTCCAGATTTTTTTTGGTTGCTTGTTGATTTTTTTTTAATTGTTCTTAGGACCAATAAATAATATAAATAAGTGGGACTTCTTTTTTTTTATTTCATATATATAGGAACCTTTAGCTGTATTTTTTGTGAAGAGTAACGAGATCTCCCATATAATCGCCCTTCTCTATTGTGTGAATATTTACCCCATATTTATGTAAATATTGTATTTTTTTGTAAGTAAAAGGACTGTACATACAATCCATTTCATTCTCCTTCGATTTATCATGTCCGGATTAGTGTAGGAAGCGGGTTGGATCGATTGGGGTTAGTCTAAATTTTTCAGCCCGCTACATTGAGAAGAAATTTATTAGATCACTAGAGTCTGGAGAAATACCAAATGATTGGAAATTGGCAAATGTAGTGCCAATTTTTAAAAAGGGAAGCAAAGAGGACCCAAATAACTTTAGACCGATAAGCTTACCTTCTATAGTCTGTAAAATTATTGAGAAGATGGTTAAGAAGGGAATTTCTGATGATCTAGAGAGTAGCACGTTAATTAATGATGCTCAGCATGGTTTTAGAAAAGGTAGATCGTGTTTAACTAATTTACTGGATTTTATGGATTATGTAACTAAAGAATTAGATAGGGGTGAGAAAGTTGATGTGATCTACTTAGATATCAGCAAAGCTTTTGATAAGGTTCCACATAGAAGACTAGTTCATAAATTAAAGCTGCATGGGATATGTGGGAATGTTTTAAATTGGATAACTGAATGGCTGAAAAATAGGAAACAGAGTTGTACTGAATGGAGTGAGGTCAGAGTGGAGGAATGTTATTAGTGGCGAACCTCAGGGATCAGTTTTAGGCCCTTTATTATTTATAATCTATGTAAATGATCTTGGGCAAGGTGTACATATCAAAGTGTCAATTTTTGCTGATGACACTAAATTGCCAGCTGTAGTCAAAGAGGTTAAGTGTAGCTTTAAAGTGCAGGGTGACTTAAATAAGTTCTTAGCTTGGGTTCAGAAGTGGCAGATGACTTTTAACATTAATAAATGCAAAATTATTAACATGGGGAGAGATAATAGGGAATTTAGCTATGAGATGAATGGGTATTGGCTTAATTCAGTTGAAGATGAGAAGGACTTAGGAGTAGTAGTAGATAGGTCACTGAAATTTTCAAAGCAGTGTATTGAGGCAAAAAATAGAGCAAATAGGGTGCTAGGTTACATTAAAAGAAATGTTAGCTACAAGAGCAAGGAGGTCATCCTTAAATTAACATAACATAACATAATTTCACAGATGACAAAAGCCACAAGGGCCTATCAAAGGTCATCTGTATCCATCAAATCCCAGGCCCTTATTTTACAGGCCACATTTAGAGTACTGTATACACGCATGGTCACCATATTTTAGACATGATATAAACTTATTAGAGGCAGTACAAAGGAGGGCAACAAAAATAGTACCATCCCTGAAGCACCTTGGATATGAAGATAGACTGAGGGTATTAAATATGTTTTCATTTGAAAGAAGGTGTGTGAGGGGAGATATGATTGAGCTTTTTAAAATATTTTCTGGGATGGATAAATTGGATTTCAGCAAGTTATTTGAGTTAGAAGGTAGTAATAGAACTAGAGGCCACCACTTAAAGATTAAAAAACAGAGGTGCAGACTGGATGTTAGAAAATATTTTCTCTCTAACAGAGTGGCGGATTATTGGAATAGTTTGCCAACTGAGACTGTAGACAGCCCAAACTTGAATGTTTTCAAGCGCAGATTGGATGATTATATGGGGATGGAGGGTTAATTTCATACTTTTTGGTATGGGGATATGTTTCTTGACTCATTCCTGTGGATGCAGTTTCTTTTTATTGTATATTTTGGGGGACTTTGATTTTGTTTTTGACAGACTCCTATGGAGGCTTTAAATTATATATTGTAGATGCATGGTTGGACATAATCCTATGGATTGTTAAATTGTATATTGTAGATGCATGCTCTGACAAAATCCTATGGATATGGATTACCTTTGATAGGCCCTTGTGGCTTTTGTCATCCGTGAAATTATGTTATGTTATGTTAATCTAGGCCTTATGAAATGAGACAGTAGCTTCAAAGGCGGCCAATCATGGCATTGTTTTTGTTTTATTATTTTGTTTTTCCCTTCCTTTTTGTCATTTAGTAAATGCCTGCACTTCTACTTAATTATATTATTTAGTAATGCATTGATTTTTTTATAATTACTAATGTATTAAACTTTGTATGTTTCATTTAACTATTTTTGTGAAACTAAACCATTAATTTCACATACTGGCAACCCTTAATTCAACCTTATTTCAAACATTGGCAACCCTGAAACTGAGCACTTAAAAGAGCATGATACCTCTGAATAGGGTTTGTTTGACTTCAATACCCCTTGTGTTAATTCTTCAGTCAATTTAATAGACTTTTCTATAGATCGTTGTCTCATTTAAAAGAAGCGCAGCTCAATTATAATAGTGAAAGTTGGAGATAGGGTAAACCTGAAGATCTGCATCATGCGTTCACCTCCGTTGTTCCCCGGTCCTGGCCAGATATTTCTTCCATGTTCCAATATGTTTCACCTTTTTTGACTAATTTCAAGTTACAGCTTGTGAAGGGGATTGCCCTGCAATGACCCTGAGATTTTACTCAATTGTGGATGGTCTGGAGGCCGCAGCCACCCAGTATATAATTGTAATTGTTTATAGAATAATGTTCTCACATTTTTATTTTTTTAAACAATTCGTTTCTGCGTGTCTGAACGGAACATTAAAGCAACTTGGTCCCAATAGATTTCAGCTGAAATCTATTTCTAAAGTACCTAACTAAAATTTTTAATTTTTTTGGCAGCAATAGCCTAAATTCGGCTATTTCCGCCAAATAATTAACATCTTTAGTTACTTTTGAAATGAGGGGCTTTGCCTTTTGACATCTGATATCATAAGGCCCAAATTGTAGCCCGGAAAGAGCACCCTCTATTGTGCACCCCTAAACTGAAGTGTTACCGTTGTTTTTTCCTCCCTAACAAATTCAGAAAGATAGAAGGCCTCTACTACTTGTCGAGTATCCATTCAGGACAGTCAGTTTGTCTAGGATGTCCCAGTTAGTCATGTCTGGGAAAACTGGAAAAACCCTTCCAAAAGTGTAGGTCGAGTTGTCTGTTGCTATCCAACACGGTAATACTTCAGATTCGGGGTGCACGGTAGATGGCGCTGTTAGTCGGCTACAATTTCGGGCTACAGCATATCTCTTATGACATCAGACGGTAGCATCAGATGTGACCAATCACGGCGTTATATTTTTTTTGTTGTTTTGGGGATTTGTAACTTTTAGTCTTATTTACTAAATATCTGCGCTCTGCTCGTTTCTAGTTTTTTTCTAAGTTAGGTAAGGTTTCTTGATGTCTTTTGATTTGTTTTCATATTTTTTGTTTGCTGCGAATGATAACAGCTTCTTACTGTCAACATCGTAGCTTATAATTAGGACCTGTTTTGCAAATGTTTTTCTTTTGTTATTGTGTTTTTGTGCTCTCCATGTGCTTCTTTGTTATTCGAATTTGGCTTTACTTTGTATAATCGCAAAAAACTTTTAATTATCTCGAGGCGCATAAACTAATCAAGAAACCTATAGAAGTAAGAATTGTTTGTTATTAGGTTAGGGTTTTCTGCCAGTAAAAAGCTGTTGGGAGGGGGGGGGGGGGAACCCAGTAAATTCAAAGGGACTGCTCGTGGGGGAGATATCACTGTTGGGGGACCACCCTGCGATGATCCTGAGTTTCAACCAATTGGTGGGGCGCCAGTATATACTCATATAAAAAAATATAACGCCGTGATTGTTAACATCTGACGTCATAAGAGATATATTGTAGCCCAAATTTGTAGCCGACTAACAGCGCCATCTAATGTGCACCCCGAATCTAAAGTGTTACCCCTAACACTTCACAGACCACTCCCCAACCTGGTAACCCAACTCAGGAGGATGAGACAAGTTATCAAGGTTGGCCACCTCAAACTTGATTCCTCGTCCCCCTCCAGCAATTGTGAGGTTTTATTGTATTAATTTGGGGGGGGGGGGCAAATATAGAGGCGCAAAGGGCTTTTGCCACCTTATCCTGGTGGATGAAGCATCAGTTGCCCTCCTCTGATCTGATGAGGGTAAATATGTAGATTATCGGCCTGGCCGATAAAACGTAGTTTTTTTTTGTCTGTGTTTTTGGAGTACATTTAAGGGGATGGCTCATGTGGGGGTAAGCACAAGGGGGGACCACACTACGATGATCCTGAGTTTCATTAAATTAGGGGGGTCTGGGGGGCACAGCCCCCCAGTATATAATCCTAATTGTTATAATGTTCTGACGTTTACAGAGGTAAATGCTTTAACTACATCATGTCAGTGTCTTTAATCGTTTTGCGAATTATAATAGGGGTTGAGGGGTGGGGGGTATGATGTCAGAAATGCTTGATTTCAATTGTTTTTTAAGGGGACGGCTCGTGTGGGGGTAAACACAAGGGGGAGACCACACTATGAATATCCTGAGTTTCATTAAATTGGGGGGGGGGTCTGTGGGGCACAGCCCCCAGTATATAATCCTAATTGTTATAATGTTCTGCCGTTTACAGAGGTGAATGCTTTAACTACATCAAGTCAGCCTCTTTAATTGTTTTGCGAATTATAATATGGGTTGGGGGATGGGGGGTATGACATCAGAAATGCTTGATTTCAAATTTTTTTTCCTACTTAATAGCTTTTTATTATCCTCATTCGGAGTCATTTTTATTTTTCAATATATTTTTCCCCATTTTACTATTTTTGTTACCTTCTTTTATACATTTAAATGTAATTAGCTAGATCATTTCAAGGAACTACTTGTTTTTTAGCAGTTTGGGTATCAAATATTCCCCTTTTACGCAGTTTGAAAATAATCATCGAATTGTGAATTTGTCCATCGGCTATTGCGGAATTATTAACCCTAGTTTCTGATAAAGATAAATTAAACACCTTTTTGGATGTTAATAATTTAGTGCGAATTAAAAGTGAATGCGACATTTGTGGCCAAGCATTAGATGTGAACCCTAACTTTGAATTTAGATAATCGAAAATAAAACGTGATTCAAGTCAGCTAGATTTTGAATAGGGCGCAGATGCGCAAAATAAATAGGCTTTCCTCTTCGCTATTTCGGAAGTATAACCACTGCAATTAAGTACGGGAAACAAAAGTGTTTTGTTTGGTTATTTTCAGGCAATTTGGTAAATAAAATGGCCTAGGTAAACAGCATTTTCAGAGGGTTTAATTTCGAGATTTACAAAAAAAAATGGTGGCAGCTAGCATTCCACCAAAACACGGGTGAACGATAACGCGCAGGAATATTCAAACACGGGTGAACAATAATATTTACACCAAAAAAAAATTCCGGCCGGGCCACTCATCTACATGTTTACCCTGATGAGTGTCAGTTGTCAGTCTGAGGACTGGTGGGGCTGAGGGCGGGAAGGGGGTGCAGCTCCAGCATGGGGTGAGAGAGGGGAAGCAGCTATCAAGGCATGCAGGGTTTGCTGGATTTGGCCAGCGGAATTGGTACCTCACCGGTGGATAGCGAAGGAGAGCGGCCCCTCTTGGAAGCAGCTGTAGGGCATTCCATGTTTTCAATGGAGCATGTAGCAGAGGGAGCCAGCTGGTGGCTTTCTTTTTTTCGGTGGGATTAGGATGCCGTCCAAATCTTGGTTCGGAAAGGCTCACAGTGGCAGTTTTTAAAAGATTTGAGGAAACTTTCAATATTAAAGTCCGCTAAAGTATTCCGAACACAAAATCAACGACGAAAAGTCCAATCGGAATTCTGACGAAAAAGCTGACGTGTTCAAGGGCTGAGTTTCGTATTTATTAATGACGTCATGCTTTGCATCGTTAGTATAACATTTAACTCTATTTTTTCTACAAAAGGGATCAAATCAGAGTATAGTGTAGATAAAGTTTAAATGAATATTGGATAAACTGCCCCGCAACTAATACTAAATCTAAAATAAAAAGGTCTATGTTTCACAAAGAGGAGCAAATCAGAGTTTACATACGGTAGACAATAATGCGTTTTAAGTCAGTATTGGACATTTGCCCAACATAGATAAGTAAATATAGAGTAAAGCGCTTACAATAATAATATTTGTTTGTGTTTTACATAATACACAAGTTTAGAGCTATTCTACAATTTGACACCTTCCTTTATCAGATTTTAACTCTTGTGATCGTCATATAAATAGTATCTTGAAGCTAAGAGCAAACAAAGCTATAAAAATGTTAGGTGTTATAAAATGAAGTGTAACATATTACAATACAAGGAACTAGCAAAGAGTCTCGCTAGCGGTAGCGATCGGACGTGTTCTAAGTGAGCCTGTTGTATCATCATGCTTCTTGTCTGTCTTTAAGAGAAATCTGGAAGTGTCCCTTGGCAGTGTTCTCTTTGATTATGAATATCTTTTCTCTTCTGTTGTTTCTGCTTTGCATCTGTTATTAGCCAACCTTTTGTCTATTATTCTACTTGCCTTTATTTATGTTCTTCTGGCTGGAGGATGCTGCCAAGACAGATGAGGGGAAATACTCCCATTAAGGTGAGAAATCAAGGTGAGCTCCAGTGGCAGACAGTGTATAGGCACTGCGGAACTGCAGCACCCCCCTTTTCCATTCGATATTATCAATAACATTCAATATAATGGGTCTTTTTTCTTTATACTTGTACATTATATAAACACTTAAGGTTAATGTCAGTAGCCATCCCCTAGTTTATGAAAAAATATAAAAATCCAGGTAGAAAACCGTGCGCTTCATAGTTCCAGCGACGCGGTGTTTGGCTGATATGCGCATGCTCACATGTTCGAAATAGGAAGCTGCACGCTAGGGAGAGGAGCACTGTGTCTTATGCAGTGCCGACCCTGGTGTGCTGGTGGAACATAGTGTTTCTTTTGTACTCCACGTGTGCTATGCTTAAAAACGTGATATAGGGTCAAATTTAATTCATATATTTTTCGTTCTTTTATTAAGTAATTAATTGAGCCGCTGAATTTTATCTTGGAAAATAATCTAGAGGTGTTTTTAATGAAATTACGAAACTGATCAAAATTCTCTTGACAATCCCATGACTACTACATCAGATGCAGAACGCTGTTTTTCATCACTGAAAAGAATAAAAACTTTTCTAAGGAGCACTATGGATTCTGAAAGACTAAATGCACTTGTAGTGCTTTCAATGGAAAGGAAATTCCTCAGTAGCAATCCAAAGATCAAGGAGAAAATAATTAATGTTTTCGCACAAATTAAAACAAGAAAAATGGATTTCGTTTTCAAATGAATGGGTCAAGCTTGAACTGTAACAATTTAGGCTATTAGTAAGTAAAAAATGTTTGATTTTGTTCTGTTTAGGATTTTATCTATCAATTTCATTTATATATATTTATTTCCTTTTATACAATATTAAAATAATGCTAAGAAAAATCTAATGAATCAACCCCACGAATTTTAGCCTCGAGTCACTACTGGTAACTAACGAACATATTTCTAATCATTAGCTCCGCCCCGCGCCTAGATCAAGAAATCAAACAAGAAAATTAAAGGCTGATTCCAAGTACTTTCAAACTTCATTCCGTGAGAATGAAGTGAACAAGTTGGAAAGTACTTGGAATCCGCCTTTCATTTTTTGTGGGATTTTTTTTTGCATTTATTGCTCTACTCACGCGCTACTTTGTGAGTTTCTTAATTATATATATATATATATATATATATATATATATATATATATATATATATATATATATATATATATATATATATATGGGAGGAAGAAGTCATCAGTTATGGGGTACCCGATTGTATAGGTATAAAAGAAACGACCACCGGATACCAGTTTGTTGGTAGAGATGTAGAGGTTGCCAGTTAAGTTTGAGGCAGGAAGGGCACGTTACCGTTACCTTTATATCTTGATATAGGGACAATCACGGGTTACCACTTTATGATAGGAGGAGAAAGGCCGTACAGGGATGCCTCTTTATGGGACAAACAGGTAAAGCTAACAGTTCAAGTTATAGTTAAAAATGACGTGGATATTTCGCGAGGTCCCTAGGGCGAAGTGATTTGTGGCGTTAAGTTTGTATCTGAATCCAAATGATACTTGAATAATATGTCAGCTTGGTTGGCCTTACCGAAGGCTTGACATTGAGGAAGGACTGAGAGTAATAATGTAAAAAAAAAAAGGTTTAATTCCAAACGAACAAAACAAACAAAAGCAAGATAAAAATGAGGCTCGCGCTTACAGAGTACGGTCAGGGAAGTTTCTTACTACCGGTCAGGAAAGAGAAAGTAACGAGAACAAGACTTAAGAGGTTAAGACGAGAGCTTCGATACGATAAACGAAACCTAATTAATAATGGGGCGACTCTGAGATCGAGAAGTAGAATTAAGAATGAATATGCGTTCTCCACTTTTCTTCTATAAGTAGGGCATGAGAAAGGGGTGGCCATCTTTAGCTCTGTCAGTATACAGCCGATTTTTGAAAATGTTTACTGAAGTACTCGACAATAAGAACATAAGAAAAGAAGGAGACTGCAAAAGACCATTCATGGCCTACACTTGGCAGCTCCTGTAGGCGAAGTAGGCGAAGTATTCTAAGCGGTTGGTAAATATTTAGATTAGCGACCCGGCCGATGGGATGTACTATTTCGTCTGTGTTCCAAAATGTTTCACCTTTTTGGAGTACATTTAAGGGGACGGCTCGTGTGGGGGTAAACACAATGCGGGGAACACACTGCGATGATCCTGGGTTTCATTAAATTGAAGGGCACAGCCCCCCCAGTATATAATCTTAATTGTTTATAGACTAATGTGCTAACGTTTACAGAGGTGAATGATCTAACTAAATCATGTCAGCGCCTTTAATCGTTTTGCGAATTATAATGGGGTTGGGGGGTGGGGTCTTACGTCAGACGAGACAAACGCGCATGGATATTCCGGTAGGGGTGAACGAAAATATTTCAGTAACCAGTTGTTGCTCGATTCTTGTAGCTTCTGCAAGTCATTTTGTAATTTATCAGCATCACTGGGCGCTTGTATTTTGGGGTAAATTTTTGCATCATCTGCAAATAGTTTTCCTGATGAATTTACATCGTCCATGATGTCATTGATATCTAAAAAAAACTAGGTAATACTTCAATTTAGGGGTGTACAATAGGGGGCGCTGTTTCTGGGCTACAATCTAGGCCTTATGAGATCAGATGGTAGCTTCAAAGGGGGCCAATCGCGGCGTTGTATTTGTTTTGTTATTTTGTTTTTCCTTCTTTATTATTTAGTAAATGCCTGCACTTCTACTTAACTATAATATTTAATAATGCCTGGATTTTTTTTAGAATTACTAATGTATTAAACTATGTATGTTTCGTTTAACTATTTTTCTGAAACTAAACCATTAATTTCACACACTGGCAACCATTGGTTTATTTTCAAGCAATTCGCATTCCCTCTGTAGACTTTCTTCCGAAAGGTTGTATCGCTCCACGATTTCCAAATCTTGTTTGATATAAGTGATAAATCGTTAGGCACTTTAGTGAGAATTTTGCTTAACCTAGGTTATCTCCTTATATCTACTGCCTTAATAACCTAAGACCTTTTCCTTAACGAAAGTCGCCCGTGCCCTAGTCGAGATGTCCCAAAAGGACAAATCTCGAGTTAAACTAAAACGACCTAATTCTAATCTCGAATCACCTAACGTTGATCCTACTCTAAAACAAGTGATCAAAGAGACTGACCAAGCTGTCTCGCGTTTCTCTTCACAGCTATCAACTTATGGTTCAGAGAAATCAAACACCTACCTGAATGGTAAATATGTAGATTATCGGCGCGAACGATGGGACGTACTATTACGTCCGTGTTCCAAAATGTTTCACGTTTTTGGAGTACATTTAAGTTGACGGCTCGTGTGGGGGTAAACACAATTGGGGGACTACACTACGATGATCCTGAGTTTCATTAAATTGGGGGGGGGTCTGGGGGGCACAGCCCCCCAGTATATAATCCTAATTGTTTATAGAATAATAATTCGAAAAGGACTCAAACGCGCATGAATATTCCGACACGAGTGAACGATAATATTTACACACAATTTTTTTTCCGGCCGGGCTGCTAATCTACATGTTTACCACCTGAATTACTCTGCTTTATATCATAATCCAACGCATAGTAATAAAGCTCCTGTAACATCACTTGTTACTTGTTACTTACTTGTTGTGAAGTTTCTTGGCCATGCTCCATTCACTGATGTGATTGCTCATCGTAGCCGCCATCAAACAATTTAGCACTTGTATTCTTGTCTAACAGTGCTATCTTCCAAGTTGTAACACTCCCTGAACAGGTGTGTTTTCAGGGACTTCTTGAAGGACTTGATGTTGACACTTTCTTTCACGCTAATAGGTAGTTTGTTATAGAGCCTTGGTGCACTCATTTTGAATGCTCTGAAGCCAAATTCATGGTTACACCGTGGCTCATTCAATTGGTTTAGTATGTTTCTATGCCGAAGTGGCATATTGGTATCTACATGGAAATCTACCAATAAGTCTCTCATATATAAGAACATAAGAAAAGAAGGAGACTGCAAAAGACCATTCATGGCCTACACTTGGCAGCTCCTGTTCCATTCAACACACAAAAGATTTCTTACCAGAGAAAAGTCATCAACATTGTCACCCTTAACAGGAGTTCGTCAGATCTAATCTACAATATACATAAAATGCATCCAGAGGATTATGTCCATTCATGCAACTGCAAAATATAATCTTCCCACTCCTTAGAAAAATATATACATATGTACATAAAAAAAGTCAGTCCCATCTAGCAGCTTCATCCATATATTTATCTAATCTATTCTTAAAACTACCCAGAGAGGAGGCTTCTATCACATGCCTAGTGAGCCTATTCCATTCATCTACCACACGATTTGTAAACCAATTCCTCCCAATCTCCTTCCTAAACCTATACTTATCAAGCTTAAACCCATTGCTACGTGTCCTGTCATGTTCACTAAGTATAAGAACCTTACCCAGATCCCCTTTATTATATCCTTTTACCCATTTGAAGACTTCAATCAATTCCCCTCTGACTCTTCTCCTTTCCAATGTATGTAGATTTAGTTTTCTGAGCCTTTCACCATAAGGTAAGTTCCTTAGCCCACCAATCATCTTTGTCATCCTTCTCTGCACAGACTCAAGCAAATCAATATCCTTCCTATAATATGGTGACCAAAATTGTACTGCATAGTCTAGATGAGGCCTAACTAGCGCCAGATACAGTTTTAGAATGACTTCAGCACTCTTATTGCTTACACTCCTCCTAATGAATCCCAATATCCTATTAGCTTTATTCTTAGCATTTAGACATTGCTTTCTAGGACGAAGGTCTGAACTTACCAAAATACCCAAGTCTCTCTCACAATCAGTCCTCCCTAAAATTCTGCCATTTAATTTATAACTATTCAATGGATTATTTCTACCTATACTAAGTACACTACATTTGTCTATGTTAAACTTCATTTGCCATTTCTCGGCCCAATTGGACAGAATGGTCAATTCCTCCTGCATTACAACAGCATCAGAATCAGCCCTAATGGCCCTACCTAGCTTAGTATCATCAGCAAATTTACTCAGGTCACTACTTATACCTATGTCAAGATCATTAATATAAATTAAGAATAGCAAGGGACCCAAAACAGATCCTTGAGGAACTCCACTGCTAACACACCCCCACTCAGATTTAACTCCATCTATACTAACTCTTTGCTGTCTGTCACCAAGCCATGACTGAATCCACCTAAATATACTGCCATCGATCCCGTGTGCTTTAACTTTGCTCAGAAGTCGTAAGTGTGGCACTCGATCAAAAGCCTTACTAAAGTCCAAGTATAAAATATTATAGTTTTCATCATTATCTGCTGCTTCATACACCTTACTATAAAAAGACAGCAAATTAGTCAGACAGGATTTACCCTTACTAAAGCCATGCTGTGATTCTTTTATCAACTTATGCTTATCCAAGTGATCTCTAATATTCCTTGCTATAATAGATTCCATCATTTTCCCTACCACTGATGTCAAACTTACTGGTCTGTAATTAGACATATTTGTTTTATCCCCTTTCTTAAATATAGGTATCACATTGGCTTTCTTCCATGCCACTGGCACAATGCCACTCTCCAATGATTTTCTAAAGATGCATGCTAGGGGCTCACTTAACACATCCTTACATTCTTTCAAAATTCTAGGAAAGAGCTCATCAGGACCGGGTGCTTTACTACTTTTGATTTTATCAATTTCCTTTGTCACTATCTCCTTTGTGATCAATATATCCTTTAATTTCTCTTCATCATTACCCCGAAAGATCATTGACACCTCAGGTATATTTAGAGTATCCTCCTGTGTAAATACTGAGAGAAAAAAGTCATTTAGCATTCCAGCCATTGAGTCCCTATCACTCACTAATTCTCCATTGGAATCTATAAGTGGGCCTATTTTATCTCTAACCTTAGTTTTGTATAATTGATAAAAACTTTTAGGATCTTCCTTTGCCCTATTTGCCACTTTAATTTCATAATTTCTCCTTGCTACTCTAACTAACTTTTTAACATCTCTTGCTAGTTCATTATATCTCTGCCTTAAGTGATCCTCCCCATTTTTTATTTTCCTATAAATGCCCTTTTTAATGCCAATATAATGCTTAATTTTATCTGTCATCCATTTTGGGTCATTATTTTTAGTCCTAATCTCCTTATATGGAATGTTAATCATCTGACCTGTAATTAATTGCTCAATTATTCTTTCATACTCCTCTTCAATTGTAATCTCTTCCTCCTGGTGATTATTGTCTCCACTAACTGATATCATTGAATCTATTCCTGAATTGATTTCATTGCCTGGTTTCTGTACAACTGCCTCCAGGTAAGTCCTGAGCCCATTATAATTTGCTCTTCTAAAGTCAGGAATTTTAACATTGTTCATGCTACTATCAATACCATTCCATTTCATCTTGAATCTAATTTCACAATGGTCACGATTACCCAAATTTCCTCCAATCTCAGTATCCTTAATAACTTCTTCCCTATTTGTCAGAACTAAATCCAGTATATTATTACCTCTAGTGGGTTCGTTAATAATCTGCCTCAGAAAATTATCTTGGACAACATTCAAAAATTCCTCAGCCTCCTGATCACCCACAAGAGCTTCCCAGTCTATATTTCTGTAATTAAAATCGCCCATTATACACACATGCTTACTTCTACATGCCCGTTCAATCTCCTGCCACAGAAGATTTGAAGCTTCCTTACTAAGATTTGGTGGTCTGTATAATAATCCTATGACAAGCTTGTTTTTACCTTCCTTTACATTTAGCCATAATGACTCTGTGTTATCATCTAATTTAATTGTACTGTTTACACAACACTGGAGATTATCTTTAATATAAATAATAACCCCTCCTCCTCTCTTCCTATTCCTATCTGTATGGAACATGTTAAAGCCCTCAATCTCAACCTCAGGTTTAAAGTGATTTCCTGCCAAATCAAGCCATGACTCTGTTATCGCAATTATATCAAAATTCTCTCCACTCGCTAACGCTCTTAAGAGATCTATCTTATTCCTTATACTCCGACCATTTGTGTAGTATATTTTTAAGTTTTTTTTATTATTCCCATCTTCATTGCATTGTGCTTTTTTATTCCTAGTTATCTGCTCATTCACTTGTGCATTAGTCCCCCTATAACGCATCAGTATGCCCTCTCCCCTAGCTATTCCTCTATCACTGCATCCCTTCCATTTCCTACACCTGCCCTCTATTCCTGTTATTCCCTTACCTCTAACAGCTTCTAGTTTCCCACCCGTAAGGACCTAATCACACTATCCAGCTCCCCCCATAGAACCTCAAAGCCTGGTATACCATTACACACAGTTTATATATAAGAACATAAGAAAAGAAGGAGACTGCAAAAGACCATTCATGGCCTACACTTGGCAGCTCCTGTTCCATTCAACACACAAAAGATTTCTTACCAGAGAAAAGTCATCAACATTGTCACCCTTTACAGGAGTTCGTCAGATCTAATCTACAATATACATAAAATGCATCCAGAGGATTATGTCCATTCATGCAACCGCAAAATATAATCTTCCCACTCCTTAGAAAAATATATACATATGTACATAAAAAAAAGTCAGTCCCATCTAGCAGCTTCATCCATATATTTATCTAATCTATTCTTAAAACTACCCAGAGAGGAGGCTTCTATCACATGCCTAGTGAGCCTATTCCATCCATCTACCACACGATTTGTAAACCAATTCCTCCCAATCTCCTTCCTAAACCTATACTTATCAAGCTTAAACCCATTGCTACGTGTCCTGTCATGTTCACTAAGTATAAGAACCTTACCCAGATCCCCTTTATTATATCCTTTTACCCATTTGAAGACTTCAATCAATTCCCCTCTGACTCTTCTCCTTTCCAATGTATGTAGATTTAGTTTTCTGAGCCTTTCACCATAAGGTAAGTTCCTTAGCCCACCAATCATCTTTGTCATCCTTCTCTGCACAGACTCAAGCAAATCAATATCCTTCCTATAATATGGTGACCAAAATTGTACTGCATAGTCTAGATGAGGCCTAACTAGCGCCAGATACAGTTTTAGAATGACTTCAGCACTCTTATTGCTTACACTCCTCCTAATGAATCCCAATATCCTATTAGCTTTATTCTTAGCATTTAGACATTGCTTTCTAGGACGAAGGTCTGAACTTACCAAAATACCCAAGTCTCTCTCACAATCAGTCCTCCCTAAAATTCTGCCATTTAATTTATAACTATTCAATGGATTATTTCTACCTATACTAAGTACACTACATTTGTCTATGTTAAACTTCATTTGCCATTTCTCGGCCCAATTGGACAGAATGGTTAATTCCTCCTGCATTACAACAGCATCAGAATCAGCCCTAATGGCCCTACCTAGCTTAGTATCATCAGCAAATTTACTCAGGTCACTACTTATACCTCGGCCTGCTAGATGGGCTGACAGGCTATGTCGCTATATGCGAAAAGGAAAGCGATGTGGAGAAACTCACCAAGGAAGAATCGGTGGAAATCCTGAGGGAAATAAACCTCCAACCCACTACCCCTCCCCAGATCCAGGCACACAGAAGTGTGGTCTACAGAAAGTTGGATCCCTGGATAAGCCAACATTCTAAGGAGAAAATAAAAGAAGAGATTATGAGAAACTAGCAGTGGGCAAGGATAACAGAAGTGGTGAAAAAACCGACGTGACAACACAGACTACAGCCATGTGTTTAAAATCGTCTTCAGTGATACCACTATGGCAGCTCAGGCGAAGGAAAGTGGTTTGTTGCTCTTCAACGCCAAGATAAGCGGATAACAGTTTGAGAGGGAAGAATATACCCCAATTCATATTTGCTTCAAGCTTGAAGTGCACGCCACAAAAGACTGCAAGGAGCAGGAGATTACCTGCTCCATATGCAGTACCAAAGGACATGGCTGGCGGGAATGCCCGGCAACCGAGGAAAGGTGCCCTAACTGTGGCCTAAAACACGGGGCTATGGCCATGCCATGCCCGAAGAAAAGGGAAATGGTAAAAAGGAAAATGGAAGAAAGAAAGGCGGAGGGTATAAGGACAGCTAACACCTCCTACGCACAAGCAGCCAGAGCCCTCCCCGCAAGGACAGTCGAAAGTGCCCCAGCCACAAAAACATATTTGAAGGTTGGGAACAAAATTTTGACTAAAATTCTCACGTGCATTATGTATGCGCACGTGAGAAACCTGACTAACCCAGGATGCTTCTTGACCGAGCTGAACACCATGCTCAAGAAAAATGGTCTAGAAGAAATGTGGTTCCCGGACAACCCTCCATCGGGGGATGTTAGACAACTACAGTACGAACCCGAAGAAGAAGCCCCAGCAACACCCTTCCCACCAACAGAAGCCAGAGCAGAAATTACTGAGAGACCCCAAGCCACCCACAGAACTAAGAGTAGAGACCCAATGATAGAAGCCCAAAGGAAAAGGGAAATGCAGGCGAAGAAAGCGGAAAAAAGGATTAAACAAGCTGTAGGAAACCTCACTAGCTCCGCCTTTTCCTCGGAAGATGAGAAAGAAGAACAAGCCCAACCCCCAAAACATGCCAAGAGAGCGAGAAGCGCTAGCAGGGGAAAGGATCCCCAATTGCCCAAGAATTTAGATGAAGAACAACTTGACATGCTCCTCTACAAGCCTGAGCAAACCCCATTTCCAGCAGACCCCACCATCAGGGAGATAGTTGAAGGGGTAAAAACAAGGCAACTAAAATGGAGCTATGACGCGCAGTTGCAAGAGGCAACAGTATACGAGGCGCTCACGGCGGCGAAAATTAAACTACACACGGACTCTTGCCTCACCATAAGTGAAGCAGAGTTTAGTAAAATTCGAAATGGAAGGAAGAGAAGAGACAAAAAGTAAAGGAGAACACTCTCACATTCACATAGAAAACAAAAATACTAAACAAACAAAACATGGAAAACACCAGCAACAAGTTAAAAATACTCACACTTAACAATAACGGTTTGGAAGGGAAATCCATCCAATACGGAAACATATTCCGCATTGTGGATCCCAACCTCATCCTTATATCAGAACATGGTGTAAACACTGAAACAACCACAATAAAAATACCAAATTACACTGTGATCACGAAAAACCACACACAGGAAAGGTACGATGGCGCAGCCAATCCGATCCGAAAAAACATTAAATACAAAACACTTCCAGACTTAAAGGAGTCTTTTGTGGCTGTCGAAATCCCAACCCTAGCAGGAGCCCTAACTGTGGCAGCGGCCTACCAGCTGCCACGCCGAAAGTATCTGCCCGTTCCCAATCTATTCAACATCTTTGGGCGAGTAAAAATGGAATCGCTAGGTGGAGACCTAAACGCCTGTTGCGTAGCTTTTGGTTACGGTCGCACCAACCAGAGGGGAAGGAACCTGGAACTACTCATCGAGAGAGATAGACTCCAGAGAGTAGGACCAAATTTGCCGACTTACCTAACGCAATGTTCGGCAACCAGACCGGACATAGTATTGGCAAGCCGCAACTTCCCCTTTTAACATCAGCCACGAGCCCGGACCTGTAGTACCGAGCGACCATATCTCTATCCTAACAACTATCTCGCTGGCACCGATTCTCATGCCAGTCCCACTTAGGGAGAGTTATACGAAAGTTAACTGAGAGTTATATAGAGAATACTCGGCGAATACCAACCAGCCTACCTGAGAGACGCGAACCTCAAAGAGGTGGACGAGGAGATAAACACCATCACTAATCTCTTCGTACAAGCCGACGAGAGATGCGTCCCCAGGATCTCCTATAAAATGCTCCCACAACCTAGGTGGATGAACGAGATGAGGGATAACGCTCGGGAACATAGGGAAATCCTTGAAGAGATAGGCAGGACAGGCCAAAATAGGGAAAGGACAGCCAGAATGAGACAACTGTGCGAGGAACTAAAACACTCAATCACAGAAAAACAAAAGGAAATCTGGAATGACATCATAGGTAGGCTGGACAGGGAGGCCAGTCCAGTAAGTTTTTGGAATACAATCCGAAGACTTAGGGGACTGCCCACCAAAGCCATAATAAAAATAAAAGATGGAGAGGAAATCATTGATCCAAAGTCTCTCGAAAAAAGATTCAGGACGCACTGGAAAAAGATTGTCGCTATTATCCCTGAGGAGAACGACGACTTCGACCAGGACTTCGAAGACCAACTGCTCGAGGAACTCGGCACAGTGATTCATAGAACCCACCCCCACCCGCAAGTATCTCGGGAAAGAGAGATGGTTGGCCACGGTTGCCCAATAACCTTCGAAGAGACCATGAAGACCATAAGGTCCTTCAAGCAAAGGGCACCAGATTGGTCTGGGATCAAGAAAAACAACCTCGTAAATGCCCCTCGGCAAATCATTCAGGGACTGGTTAACACCATGAATGTCGCCCTGAATACAGGCTATTTTCCGGACGAGTACAAGATAGCTAAAATCATCTTCATCCCAAAAGGAAATAAGCCCCCATACCAGGTGGCAAACTATCGCCCGATCTCTCTTCTGGAGATGCTCGGCAAGATCTTTGAAAAGATCATACCAAATAGGCTACAAGCTCAACTGAGCGAGTTAGGGGCGCACAACCTCCAACAACATGGGTCCCACCCAAAAAGGGGTACTGACACAGCCCTAGCGCTCCTGAGAGAAAAAAATCGCCTATTGCCGTGCGAATAGGTTTTATGTAGACATTGTGTTGAGGGACGTGCAGAAGGCCTTCGATAAAGTCTGGCTGGAAGGACTACAATACAAGATCCTTAACCTCCAGCTAGACCCAATCCTGGAAAGGATCCTCTGTGACTTTGTCATGGACAGAAGGGCATGTCTCATGATCGAAGGACACAGAGGACCCGAATTCGAACTGAAGGCGAGTGTTCCACAGGGAAGTTGCCTGAGCCCTCTGCTTTACTTGGTCTTTACCATCGACCTCCCAGCACCGGTGCACAGGGACACGATGTATCTGCAATTCGCAGATGACATCACCCAGATCGTCCCGTGCCCGGTGAAGAAGGCAAGGGATCAGGCGGTGCGAACCATAGCGGAAATCGACAACATCAACCAGTACGAGAGACGCTGAAAGATTAGAACTAATAAGGACAAGTCCAAGGTCGTCCCACTAAGCCGCACGTTGATGTACCCCATAATCATCGAGGGGAAGAGATACGGCTACTCCGCCGGAGGCACTGTCCTGGGCCTAAAGTTCTCCGACCATGGATACTCGAGACACTACACGGAGAGGCGGAACCTGGCAAGGAGAGAAAGCTCCAAGCTATACAGGTTTAGAGACCTTAGCTCGTCCAACATTAGGAAGATATACCTGATGTACGTCCAAGCTAAGCTCATCTATCCCGCAGTAGTGACTCAAGCGGCAAACAAGACCTCAATAAGAAAGATGTAGCGAATACAGAACTCTGCATCCCTACTGATAAACAAAGTCAGAAGGCGGGACCAACGCCGTCAGGGAACTCTACACAAAGAAGAAACTGGACCCCATCAACATCTTCACCCAGAAATTGGGAAGAAGGGTCTGGTTAACTCTTACAAATGATGTCATTCCGGAATTACAGGGAATAGGTGGCAGACTAAACATCCCTCCTCGACTGCGTGAGAAAGTCACACGTCGCAACCAATTGCCAAGTACCAAACACTGTACACAAGAAAACATTACATCTATACACACATAACAGATACCCATGAAACAAGACAGTCTAAACGAAACAAATACAGAGAAACCATAAAACAAAACATGATAACAACACAGGTAAATTACCGAGCCAAAAGCTATAAAAGGCTTGAATGCTCAAAAATTTAACTAAAAAACAAGTAAAACAACAATAGAAACACGAACAATAAGAACACGCCAGCTACACGAAAATAAACCAATACATAGTAGACACTACATACAATGAATAAGTAAAGGAAATTTCAAAAAGTAAAAAGACTGCGATGCCCTCCTACTAGGGCAAAACCTCCCTCCCCACTTTAAATTTTTCACCCACTTTTATCTACTACTATCCCAATTTTTCTAAGAGTGAATATACCATCGAATAATTTCAAGTTAAACTTTGAAAAGGCACCAACCAATGTCATCGAAGGGATGATAAGAATATATAACTCCATCTGAACACCGGATACATTCCAGATGCATATAAAACGGCAAAGAGGATTTTCTTGTCTGAGCACGGAAAGGACCCAACGTTGAAGGAGAGCTACCGGCCAATTTCACTTCTAGAATTTGGCGGGAAGCTCTTCGAGAAGATCCTCAACCGAAGACTGGTGTCTCACCTGGAGGAGAACTCTCTCTTCAACCCACATCAATTCGGGTTTAGTAGGAAGCGAAGTACGGAGATGGCGATTAATGTCATCACGGAAAAGCTAACCCAAGCAAAACGGGAAGAAGTTACGTGGAAATTGTTTGTCGGGATGTATCAAAAGCATTTGATAAGGTGTGGCAACGGGGAATGCAGTACAAGATCTTACGACTGGACCTAAGTGAAAACTTAGAAAGAACTCTCTGGGACTATGTCATGGAGAGAGCGGCGTATATCAGTTTAGGGTGCACGGACGGACCAAAGTTTCCGCTCACTGCGGGCCTCCCGCAGGGGGTGCCTGTCCCTCAACCTCTACTTGATTTACACCGCTGATGTTCCAGCCCTTGTAAGCCCCCCTTGCCTCATCATTCAATTCGCCGATGATTTCACCCAGACAATCACTTGTCCATGGAGGAATGCGCCTTGGCAAGCTCGTATGACAGCAGCAGAAATTGAAAACCCTAACAGCTACAAGGCGCGGTGGAAGATCCGCACCAACTAGGAAAAGTTCAAAGTAGTCCCCATAGACAGGAGACTACTTTACGACATCAGGGTGGAGGATAGACGTTATCCCTACACCACGGAGTGCAATGTACTCAGAATGAATGATTACTTCATCCGGGTACAAGAAGCACGTCCAAGAAAGAATCACCAAGGCCACTGTTGCAGTCAAAACTATATACATGATCAGAAATCTTCGTAAAAGCAATAAGAAAAAGATCTACAATGCACTTGTAAGATCGACGCTGCTATACCCCGCTTCCGCCCTCTCATGTGTCTCGCAGACACAAAAGAGGAAACTACAAGTGGTGCAGAATAAATGTATGTACCTAATTACAGGTACATACAAGCGAGAGAGAAGACGCCAGGAAGAGCTGCACCGGGAGGCGGGGATAAGTCCCATTAACTTTGTCATAGAAGAACGGACAAGGAATATGCAGGAAATGATTAATCGAGAATTGGACGATGATATCGTCCAATTTAGCCGGCGGAGCAGAAGTGCCGTTCTACGCATGAAAATAAGAATGTTTTTACCCAGACCAAAGAAACCGACCAAGAAAAAAGATTACCCAATTATGAAACCTCACCGATTTATAAAAGAATTCATCCATGAAGACCCCAAAATACCGAAGAAGACATCCAAGAAAAAAAAACGACACGATTTACACTCACTACATAATATACAAAGACACTAAGCACAACACTAAAGTGATTAAACTCATTTATTATCATAACAGCCATAGATAACGAATACTTGATTGGTAGATTTAGCAAATTCCGTATTCTGCTACTTCCATATTCGGGCGACAGTCAGCGCGGTTGTTTGCCGCTATGCCCACCAGGAGGGCGATTCCAGTCATTGCTTTAATTGGCAACCAGTGCAGATCAATTAAGGCTGGAGTAATACTTTCACGGATTAAGAACATAAGAAAAGAAGGAGACTGCAAAAGACCATTCATGGCCTACACTTGGCAGCTCCTGTTCCAGTCAACACACAAAAGATTTCTTACCAGAGAAAAGTCATCAACCCTTTATCAGTCGTGCTGCTCTATTCATCATGAGTTGCAATTTGCGAAGCAAGTAGTTTGGTAGCCCATAGTATAGAGAATTGCAATAGTCCAGTTTAGTGATCACATGATTATGAATTAACATCTTTGTTGTTTTTGAATCAAGATACTTTCTAACAAAAGCAATGTTTCTCAGATGATAGGCACATATTCTCACGGTCTGATTTATCTGGCTTTTGAATGACGGTTCACTATCAACCAGGACTCCCAGATCCTTCACTTCAGTATTTACAACCATGTCATTTCCGTTAATACTGAGCCTTTGAATGTTCAGTCTACCAAGGTCTGTTCTTCTGCCAACCAATAAACACAGTTTTCTGCTCATTTAATTTCAATTGTTTATGCTCCATCCATTTTCCAACATTCCTTAACAGACTGCTAATTTTCTCCTCAGCATGCACTACATCCTTCAAGGGGAAGGAAAAAGAAAGAAAGAAGGCTACAACTGAAAATAAAAAAGCAACAAGCGAAATTGCTGAAATATCTGAAGCATTAAAGGGTGTGCAAATTCAAGATTCAAAATTCACCTCTGGTGGGAACATTGTTATGAACTTTGGCACAGAGGAATCCCTAAACAATGCGATAAATAGGCTAAGAGATGTTCAGAATGTTGAAACTAAGAGTGTAAACAAGATAACACCAAAAGTGATGCTCTGTAACATTCTGAAAGAAGAATCCAAGGGTGAGAGTGAGGAGTCCAAGAATGAGATAGTTACTAGCTTAATAAATAAAAAAGTGTCTGCAAAGCATTGCGAATGTCGAAACAAAGATTTAAGTTGTTATTTATTAAACCGGCGGCTGGTGGTACAGAACACTACATCTTTAAATGTGATCCTGAAGTTCGAGCGGCTTTATATAAATATAATGATAAATTGAAATTACAATGGGGAGTGTACAAAATTAGAGACAGGTATTACGCATTGGCTTGTTTCTTTTATCAGAAATTTGGACACACCGAGGACAGGTGCAATGCAAAGAGAAATGGTGAGGCGCCTATTTGTTACAAATGTGCAGGAACACATGTGTCAAGGGAGTGTCAGATACAAGTGAAAAAATGTATAAATTGTGAGAGATCAAATAGACAAGACTTAAATCACTTGTGTACAGATCAAAAATGTCCAATCCTTCTGAGTGAGATAGAAAAGGTGCGTAATCTCACTGATCATGGATTCTAGTTCTCTAATCAAGATAAAGGGAGGGTTGTTAAACGTCCAGTCAGTGGGGAATAAAACTTTTGAACTTCGTGATCTGATTAATGATAATAAATATGACTTATTAGCAGTGACTGAGACATGGCTCGGCCAACATGATACAGCTAAGATCAGTGAAATGACTCCTTTGACACATACTTTTATGCACATTCCACAGAACAATAAGAAAGGAGGTGGTGTGGGGATTTTTCTTAGAAATAGTGTCAAAAAAATTAAACTATGTAAATCGGCGAGGTTTGGTAGTTTTGAACATATGCAAGTGGGCTGCGAGATTGGTGGTAGAAAGTGTATTTTCATTGTCGTCTATAGACCCCCGAGTGTAAGTGTTAGTTTATTTATGGATGATTTCAGACTGTATATGGAAACTATTGACATGGTTAGTGCGAACACTTTTATCTTTGGCGATTTTAACCTGTGGGTGGATGTTCCTACTGATCGCCAAGCTACTAACTTTGTGGATCTCATGGATTCTTTCAATATGATTAATAAAGTAAATAGTGCAACTTCAGAAGGTAGTCATACATTGGACTTGGTGTTTACTAATAAAGACAATGATATGATAGAAGGACTGTATGTTGATGAAGTATGCTGTATTTCACCGGTACATAAACTTATTATATTTACTATACCTATCGTTACCAAACAAAGGCTCACAAAAACAATCACATACAGGTCCAAACGGAATTTTGAGCCACATTTGCTAATAACGGAGATTAACAATGAACTAAGTGTAAATAAACATAATAATTGTATTCATGCTAGAAAAACAGCAGAATGTAGCGTGTGTCTTACAAACTTGTACAACAGTGTTGCGAAAGAAAAATATGAAGATATGTGCCCGGTTGTTCAAAAGGATATAGTTATAGTTGATTAGTGCACCATGGTTTAATGCAGATACTCTAAGGGCTAAACAGGAAAAAAAGAAATATGAAAGACTTTGGTGACATAAACGGACACAAGAGGCGAGAGAACAATATAAAAGAGCTCGAAATGCTGAGCAAAAAGTAATAGTGAAGAGAAAACAAGAATATTATAAGACTAAAACAGTGGAGGCTGGATCAGATATGAACAAATTATATGTGGTGCTTGACAGCCTAACAGGAAATAAGAAGGGAAACAAATTACCTGAAGGTGTTCCTGACGCAACATTGGCGAATAATTTTTCTGATTTCTTCTGTAATAAAATAAATACTATTGTAAATAATTTTAGTGAAATAGTGATATATGACAGTGTTAGAGCAGAAACTCCTGATTCCAGATTAACTGACTTAACTGTGATAAACTTGAACACTCTAAAATCCATTGTTACGAGGATTAAACAAACTCACTGTGAAAATGATCCTCTGCCAGTGCGGGAAATAGTGCATAGTAATAACTTTGACAAAATTTTAGATATCTTTGTTGACATTGTGAACTGCAGCATAAATGATCATGTATTTCCACAGTCAGAAAAGAAAGCGATTGTAAAGCCGATAATCAAGGGAAGCCTAGACTCGCAATGCTTGAGCTCTTTCAGACCTGTCTCAAACTTAACGTTTCTGTCAAAAGTGATTGAAAGTATGATCTTTGATCAAATATGGGATCACTTGAGTGTAACACATGCTCTTCCGGACAGCCAGTCAGCATACCGAAGACTTTACTCCACGGAAACAACACTGTGCTCTGTGATAAAGGATTTACTCATGCGAATGGACAATGGGAAGTGTGGTATTCTAATTCTGCTTGACCTGAGTGCTGCATTCGACACTGTTGTACATGAGCTGCTATTAAATTACTGTAAAACCATTGGTATTGAAGGTAATGCATTGTCCTATCTGCAAAGTTATCTTACAAACAGAACTTATCGTGTCCAGATTCATAGTGAATTCTCTGGAGTTAAGCCTCTTGAGAGGGGTGTCCCCCAGGGAAGTGTATTAGGCCCGATACTTTTTTGCATATATACCATTGAACTTTCAAAAATTTTAACTGATCATGGAGTAAGTTTTAAGTTGTTTGCTGATGACACTCAATTCTAGTATAAATGTGACTGCCATAAACAAAAATGACCCCAAATTGAATATTGATCCCAAATTTGTTTCTTGGGTATATTTAAGTTCTCCAACAGTTAATTTGACAAAATTAAGTCCATTAACAATTAAAACAGTTGTTAAATCCATTTGTCATGGCCCTGTCAGTGAGGTTAAATATTGCAGAACAGGATCCCTCTTAATAACATAACATAACATAATTACACGGATGACAAAAGCCACAAGGGCCTATCAAAGGTCATCCGACTCCGTCAAAACCCACCCACAAAAAGCACCATCACCAGGGGAAGACAAAATCAAAGTCCCCCACAATATAATATAATGGATGACAAAAGCCACAAGGGCTCATCATAGGTCATCCGAGTCAAGCGGCCTCTTTTTCAAGGCACCCAAACTCCCAGGAAAACTACATCCAGAGGATTGCATCCAGAAACAAGGGTATCACCAATCAAGGCTTGTCAAGAACTAAATCATGCAGCTATAGATATATACAAACAATATTAATATATACAAAACTTAGGAACCATTACAACCTTCCCTTCCCATAAACTCATCCAACCTACTCTTAAATACATTTAGATTTGGACTACCTACTACCCTCTGCGGCAATTTGTTCCAAAAGTCTACCACTCTATTGGTGAAAAAATATTTTCTTAAATCCAACCTACACCCTTGCTTTTTAATTTTCAAGTGGTGACCTCTAGTCCGATTTCCATCATCTAACTCAAAAAACTTGCTAACATCCAATTTATCTATCCCGGAAAAAATTTTAAACAGCTCAATCATATCCCCTCTCACACACCTCCTTTCGAACGAGAACATATTTAATACCCTCAGTCTATCTTCATATTCAAGGTGCCTCAGGGAAGGAATAATCTTTGTTGCCCTCCGTTGCACTGACTCAAGAAGGTTAATACATACAAAATCCTCAGATCAGACAACAGCCCTTTTAAATACAAAAACCATTATCAATGGACAATATGATGTAGAGTGCTCAGTTGCACTTAAAGATTAAAAACAGAGGTGCAGACTAGATAGATGTTAGAAAATATTTTTCACTAACAGAGTGGTGGATTATTGGAATAGTTTGCCACCTGAGACTGTAGACAGCCCAAACTTGAATGTTTTCAAGCGCAGATTGGATGATTATATGGGGATGGAGGGTTAATTTCTTACTTTTTGGTATGTGGATATGTTTCTTGACTCATTCCTGTGGATGCAGTTTCTTTTTATTGTATATTTTGGGGGACTTTGATTTTTTTTGGGGGACAGACTCCTATGGAGGCTTTAAATTATATATTGTAGATGCATGGTTGGACATTCCTATATATTGTTAAATTGTATATTGTAGATGCATGATCTGACAAAATCCTATGGATGCATTATGTGGGTGGGATTTGACGGATGCGGATGACCTTTAGTAGGCCCTTGTGGCTTTTGTCATCCATGAAATTATGTTATGTTATGTTATATATGCACCTGATCTACTATACTTTGATGAAGAATTATTACTCAATGAATTAAAAATTCAAAATGAGTTGGTTATGAAAATTATACGCCTCAATAAAGGCCCTTCCCAAATCCCTACCCCCTTGTTAGTATTAACTTTTGCTGGAAATGTCTTGCCTTCTAAATTATATTATGGATACCTTACGTTCAGTATTGATAACCACTACCCTAATCCCTTGATGTGCTTTAATTGCTGGCATTTTGGACATGGAAGTAGGACCTGTACAAATAAATCTAGATGTCTTTATTGTAATGAGCAACATAATTCTCAGGATTGTATCGCTCCAAGGGAAGCTCCTAAATTTATTCACTGCTCTTCTCCCAATCATTTAGGAAATTCTAAGGAATGTCCTGTGTGGATCAGGGAGAAAGAAATTATTCATTTAAAAATTGATAAAAAAATTATCCTTCTTGGAAGCTCGACAGGTATATTTCAAAATCATCCTATAAATGCAAGTGACATATATACAAATAACAAGAAAAAAAATATATGATGGCAATGGAAATTGAACATGAAATAATCAAAAAATGTGAGTGAGGGATTTAGCCAGGCAGTATGAACGCAATACATCAATGATCTGTACAATACTCCAACAGAAGAATGCTATCAAGAGCGTAATGCCTGCCAAAGGGATAACAATTATCTCTGTTAGGACAAGCATCCATGACAAAATGGAGTGGCTTCTGTTGTTGGTTAAGGAGAAGGAGCTAGCAGGAGATACCATTACCGAGACATCAGCGGAGGAGTTCAAAGCTAGTCATGGTTGGTTTGATAATTTTAAGAAACGAACGGGCATCCAAGGTAAGAATTCACAATAAAGCCAGGTTTTATTTTATTAATATTATTTATGTACAAGTAAAATATGTGTATAGCAATTAAAAACATGTTCTTTCCAATTAATTAGGGTTGATTTTGGAAAATTGATTTGAGATACCAGCATTTTGAGTTACAAGCTCAATCCAGGAATGAATTATACTCATATCTCAAGGTACTACTGTATTTTCATAGGTACAAAGAACATATTGGCCAGTATTGCAGTCAATAAATTGTTGGGAATAATTTTATGGAATCTTGTGTGCTTGTTAAGGTTTGAGTAGTCTCAAATCTTGATTGCAATTGCTCTTCAATCATTGATAGGTCATCAAATGAAATGTAAAAGAATTGAATTTCAGTAAAATAATTTTTAAAAAATTGAAAAATTCTAATGGTGTTGTAATTGGTGATTTATAGACCCTCTAAAGACTCTCCTTAGTTGCAGCCCTTTTAACCACACCTCCAATGCCATCACAGGCATTCTTGCCATGACTGGCACCAAAAAATTCCATTCACAATTAATTCCAAAGTCTAAAAAAAACGATACCATAGATTTAACATTACATAATATAATCCAACGGATGACAAAAGCCACAAGGGGGTATCAGAGGTCATTCCAGTCAACACACACATAAGATTTATGAAGTACTTATTCTTGTACTGATCAGCACAACCATCTGAGAAATAGTGAACTTTGGGGCATTTTGGAAAAATATAATTTTTTGCAGGTAAAAGTTTAAGAAATGCATGAACTGCATCTACTGAGTGGGTCAATGAGTCAGAAACTTTTATGGTTGACAATTTGTTTTCTCATTTTTATATTCAACTACAAAAAGATTTACAGTAGTTAGAATGTTTGGCCAGTGAAAGCTTTCGCTTGTGTCTTGTACAACAGAGGAATAATATTTAGAATAATGACTTCTCTGTTGTCCATGGTGCTGAGTGTTGACCTATCTGTATTAATCCATGGCAAATAATTAATGGTCTCTTTCATCAAATTTTTGGAGTTTTTAAATACTCTTCTCACCTTTATTTTGTTGTAAAATCCACCTGCTGTAGAAGAAGCAGTAAAATTCCTTTCTAACATAAATTGATTCTATATTTATAGTACATTAACTTGTTAAAAAGTTAAATATATTTAACGCATATTGAAGAAGCCAAGTAAAATATTTAAAAAAAAGGGGCATTTCAAGAAACAAAAGAGAGAATGCTTTTGGGGGGAGGTAAATTTCTTCCTTTCCATATACTTTAGGGGCCCCCCCCCCCATTTAAAAATTTAGATGGCTGTAACTTTTTTAATATGCTTTCTATGTAAAATATTGACAATTAATTTTAAAGAGCTAAAAATTCTCTTTTGAATGTCTTTTTGATTAACCTGCTAAGTAAATTAGAGCTGAGATATGTCTTAATAATTTGGGGGTCTGCCGAAACCTCCCAAATTGCTTCTAATTATTATATTGAAAAATTAATTTCAGACTCGGTGGTTTCAGCCAAAAATCTACACACGTATCAATTTTCATCAAATTCCAAGATAGTGTGGTTCCACCCCTTGCCTGATTTGTCAGATAATTGGCTATAACAAAGTAATTTCACCAGACTATCAGCAACTTAGTAAGAGTTAGTGTATAGTTGCACATTTAGGCACATCTATACTCAGACAAGGGATTTCGGGGGGACAATTTGTAAGTAAGTCGATGCTTTGCCTCCTTTTTTAGACTTTTAAAATACTATGATGACTGGCACCATCCCTCCAAACAGAGGCCTTATAAAAGAACTGACTAATGAAATTCTCGAATGATTCCATTCCCCATTCATCCATAAAGATAATTTGGTTGTGAAGTGGATGGATAAAAAGTTTGTATATCTAATCACAACAAGCTATTGTGCCAGACTAATAGAAAAGTATAACTTATTTTTGGTGGAGTAAAGAAGGTCTTAAAAGAACCCATATCCATTTGAAAAATATAATCCAGTGTTGACATGGCAGATCAATTACTGGAACTGTACAACCTAAGCTCAAGAGTCATGCATAGGTAAAAAAAAGTTAGGACTACACCTTTTTTATGTGAATGCTTCTCAATAGTTTTTTTAGTATATAGAAATACAGTAGACAAAACTGTTAAAATTTGCAAGTATGTACATTGAGAAGGTGGTTGAAAAACTTCTAGTTTCCCATAATCCAAGTGGAAAGGAAATTAGTATTAATTCCCCAAGCTGAGAGCATTTCTGTGAAGCAGCCAACAAAACATTGTTTCATATGTTATCCAAAATGAAAGCAAACTAGAACACATTGTATTGGATTCCAGATAAACCTGGACTTTATTCAATTAAACATTTTAAACCCTTTCATGGTGTCAAAAATACTAAATGGGGTCATTAAAGGTAGGTTTAATTATATAAATATTGGCCTATGAATATTTTTGTATTATAAGTTAAATATATAATAATAATACATTGTAATTCACTAACTTTTCCCTTAAAAAAAAATTAAATGGTGTTCCCCAAATTATTTGGTACTCTGCTGGCTTGAAAACCCTGTGCAGAGGGAGTTAAAGTAAACTACAACTAAAGAGGGTGCATTTGGTGAAAAAAATTATATATGGAAGAGTGAGAAGAAAGCTGTAAGTGGTACACATTTGGGCATAGAGAAAGAGATGATAAATTGCATGATAGTAGACTGTCAAGGTCACAATGTAGAGAATGAGTTTGGGACAGTGTTGGGATAGAGTTTGAAGGGGAAGAAAATAATATTGATGAAACAAGAATGAAGCCTGGGAGCAACAAGGAGATTTTTGGTATGTGGAAGCAGAGGAAATATTTAATAGTTAATATGCACCAAACTAATTGCCATTCTCTCTTTTTACAGGACCTATAATGCCATATCCCCATACAAAGGTTGGCATGACAAACTGATCTAGCTTGGAATTTGTTCCATTACCAAATATTTAAAAAATTATACAGAGTAGCATAACCACCACCACACCACCTCTTTTGTATGGGTAAATGTCAATTTTTGTAATTATGAAAATTTTGTGCCTCAAATTTTAAGAAACGGCAAATGAACATGTCGTTTGGGGAGACCTTATTGAAAAAATTTGGATGGAGAGAAGGTAAGCTGAACATCAAAATAAGAAATATCTTGCTATGTTGTGCATAATTATTATTATCACTGCATAGGGTCCATTCTTGGCTCACCATTGTTACCTGCCGTATGCTATAGCTACCCTCTGATTTAGATCCCATGCTAAGCTGTAGGGTTAATATATATAGATCTATGGCTGGTCTGCACCTATACTTGTTGGTATCATTTTGGTAATAGTACAAATTAAGGCCATAATCACTTTGATAGAAAAAAATATATTATTTATATTTAAAGATACTATAAATGAATCTGAGCTTAACTCTTTAGGAAATGAAGCATTACCATTCTCCTTGACTGGGGATTGGGTCCACCGGTTCCCACCCAACTTTTAAAGCTCCATTCTTTCACCCTGTAGTATTTGACCCTTTAGGTAGGAGTCCGCCTCGCATTGCCTTTTTCAGGGTGTCTGGGATAACTGAATGGTGGAACAATGACCCAAGTGGGGGACCTGATGAACTTCCATCATGCCCTTTTCAAAGTGATAAGAGTTGGCCTGACCTAGTGTGAATAAGAAAAGGATCTGGATAAGAAACCAGATGAGTAGTCTTTGTGAGTAAGTATGATTGTATGTATGTTAGTGGCAGCGAATCATTGACTGAAATGCCTTCTCCTTTTCAGCTACTTGGGACCAGTGAGACTAGTTGAGACGGATAAGTCGTAGAGTGAATGAAGATGATGTGAGCTACCACATTCTCAGTTGTATGGTGTGAAAACCTAGCTTTATCCTCAAGTGGTAGTGGACAGTTAAACCTACCAGCTCCTCCAAATTTATAAAAACAATTAACTTCAATTACTGAACAAGGTGCTTGAGTCATTATTTAAATGACTCAAGCACCTTTCGGTTACTACAAACCCCAAAACAATGGAGAGAACAGGCAAAATTGGAAGACATACATCACCTATTCAGTCCAGGAGATGGCTAGGTGGACAGGTAAATGAACAAGCAGCAGCTAAGTCCCTTTCAACTGTTGAACAAAGAAAGTCTAGTAGAACCAGGCAACACAACCTTATGTGAGTACTTCCAAACCTTCACTTGCTAATACTGAATTTGACAAGAAGGCTGTGCGCTCTGATGGTGCCAACCCTCTGGGCAGGAAACAGAAGCAAGCTATCTACAAATATGTTGTATGCAAATCAGAGCTGCCTGATGTGTACAAGTGTATTAACTGTGATGTGTGCCAGCAGTGGGAATGCATTATCTGTTGTGGAATCTCTATGGAGCAGTATAAATTTTTGAAGTCAATGGAAATTTCACTTGGATGTGCAATACATGTAGATTTACTGTATCTACCTTCAAGTCCATGCCTGACAGGTTAAATGAGATTTATGGTTTGCATACTTCAATTCAGGCAATGATCCATCAAGAAGTAGCTCAAATTGTATCATCCTTGGAAAAACATAACATCTGAAGTCAATAAACAAATCAGTCAAATTAAGAATACTGTTGATTAAAAGATTCAAGCAGCTTTCTCTTAAGCTCATCAAAATGCTTCTAACCCCTCATCGGAGAATATTAGACAACTAGTAAAGGAGAGTATTGTTGAGGAAAGAGAGATAGAAAAAAGGAAGCTGAATCTTATGGTTTTCAGACTACCTGAAAGTGGAAATCAGGAGCCAGATCAGAGAGACAACAATGACATGGTACTCCTGAATAGAATCCTTAGTGAGTCAGGAATTGACCAAGGCACCAACGTAACTAAAGCATACAGGGTTGGTAAGAGAACTGAGACACCAGGAGGTAATCAAACAAGACCTTTGTGTATTACATGTACTGATTCTCAAAACAGACAAGTAATCCTGAAAAATTCTTCAAAATTAAGGACTATGAGTGAGGAATGGCCGCATCAGAATATAGCCATAGCCGCCAATCTAACCAGTGCACAAAGAGAGGTACGCCGCAGTTTGAAGCATGGGCTTGATGCTCAGACAGCAGCTGGAGAAACAGTCCTGGTGATCCGCAGGGGTAGAATTGTAAAATTGACCTCTCAGCCCATTGGTTACCCACAGGGGCCACATCAATCAAATCCCCAGGTAGCAGAAACAGCTTGTACCACAAATTTAGATCCCCAGCATACCCAGCCTGTAAGCCACACACTGAATTAACCAAGTGAATCCCTAGTAACCAGAAATCAGGCAGCCCCACCTGAGGGAGCCATTGCCCTGCCCATCCATGGAGGGGCTGTGTCTCGTCCATTTCTCAGGGATGGAAGGGGAGAACATTGAGTGCAGCACTGAAATTGTAAATTATGTTTGTATTAACTTGTCTGCACCCAATGTACAGTTGCACATGAATTCTACTAGTTTAATGTACACTAACTCTGATAATTTAACGAATAAGGTTCCTGATTTAATTGTCTATGCCAACACAAACTCTCCTGACATTAGCACAGCCTGATTTTGATTGAGGGGTGGTCGATGACCTCCATGGTAGTGATCACTTTCCCATTCAAATATCATTTTCAGGGCGACTGCCGCCTGAGAGACCACCTCGGTGGTGCTTGGCGCGGGCGCGGTGGCCTGCATTTCAGGAAATGACTGAATTCTCTATCTCAGTCGAGGAGTTTAGGTCGGTAGATGAGGCCGTTGAGTTCTTCTCCGGCAACCTCATCGCCGTGGGCCTGACTACTATTCCTAGGACGTCTGGCCGTTTTGCACGCCGACCACTCCCATGGTGGTCGGCCGAGTGTGAGACGGCCCTCAAACAGAAGCGTTATGCCTACATGCGCTATAAGCGCCGCCCGAACGATTTCACTGTCGCTGAATTTCGTCGGGCTAGGGCTAGGTTCCGGTATATTTCGAAGCACGCCCGCCGCTCTTCTTGGCGGGCATACGTGTCTTCACTTAACGGGAAGACCCCTTTAGCTGAGGTGTGGAAGCGAGTCAAAAGGATTCAGGGCAAGTTCTCGCAGGACCCCCCTCCCGTTCTCCAGGAGAATGGGACCGCAATCTCGGACCCCGCGTCCGTGGCGGAATCCTTAGCGACCGCTTTCTCCGCATTCTCTAGCCGTGATGCTGCTCCGCCAGCATTCAATGCACGTCGTGATGTCGCGGAAGGCCGCCGGCTGGACTTTACCTCCAGAGGCGGAGAACCCTTCAACGACAAGTTTACTGTGAGTGAGTTGCGTTCCGCTCTCGCTTCGTGCGCGGACACCGCCCATGGTCCGGACGATGTCCCGTACGCCATGCTTCGACACCTGGGTGAGCGAGGCATGGCCATTCTGTTAGATTTGTTCAACAGGATCTGGGTGGAAGGTCTTCTCCCAGACTCCTGGCGAATCGCTACTGTGCTCGCCTTTCCAAGCCGGGGAGAGATCACTCTACTCCGACCGGTTTCCGCCCAATCTCTCTAACCTCTTGCGTGTGCAAGTTGATGGAGAAATTGGTAAATGTTAGATTAGCCTTTTTCCTAGACAGCGGAGGCTATCTGTCTTCCGCACAGTGCCGCTTCCGCATCCACAGCGGATGCTCTGCTCCGACTGGAAAATGCCGTCTGCGAGGCCTTCCTTCGTAGACAGCACTACGCCACGGTGTTTTTCGATCTGGAGAAGGCTTATGATACCGCATGGCGATACGGTATCATGGAGACTCTCCACACGATGGGGGCGAGGGGACGCCTCCCAATGTTTATATCTGAATTTTTGCGAGATCGTCGATTCCGCGTACGGGTGGGGGGAGCCCTCTCCTGCCCAAAGGACCAGGAAGAGGGTGTCAGGCAGGAAAGTGTCCTCACTGTCACACTCTTTGCCCTGAGCATCAACTACATCACCTCGGTGCTGCCGGAAGATGTTCTCGCTACGCTCTACGTGGACGACCTTTCGATCTCTTTTGGCGCGGCCCAGATGCCAACTCTGGAGCGTCGACTCCAACAGGCATTGAACCGCGTCTCTCGCTATGTCGAAGCGCACAGGTTTCGGTTTTCTTTGGCCAAGACTAAGGTGGTGCACTTCTGCCGCCATCCACGGCTTCACCCCGACCCAGATTTGTTTCTTAATGGGGTGCGCCTGGATGTGGTTGAGTCGCACCGTTTCCTTGGTCTTGTATTCGACCGACGCCTCACCTGGGAGGCTCATATTCGCAGCCTTAGGGTCTCTTGTACCCGCGCCATGGACATTCTCCGTTCCGTGACGTTCAGCGCTTGGGGCGCTGATAGGGCTACCGCCTTACTTTTTTATCGATCCTTTGTTCGCTCGAAGCTCGACTACGGATGCGAGTTTTATGCATCCGCAGCCGAGCGTTTATTGCGGAAGGTGGATTCAATCCACCACACCGGCCTTCGCCTTGCGACCGGTGCCTTCCGCACTTCCCCCATTGAGAGCCTGTTGGTCGATGCTGGGGAGATGCCACTCGCTCTGCGCCGCGTGCAGTGCATCACTCGCCTGTACGCGCGAGCCCGGCGCCTCCCTCAGTCGCCAACAGCTCTCACTGCATCCGCAGCTGATCTCGATGGTGCCTATGCCGCCGAGAGACGCCAGTCATACCCTAAGCCAAAAAGGGCTTAGGGCCAGGAAACTCCTTCGAGAGGTAGATATAGCTCTCGGGCCGGTGGCGCCCCTGGTTCTGCCCAGGACGCCACCCTGGAGGGTACCACATTTGGCTATTTGTCGCCACGCCTCTGCTCCCAAAGCTTGTACTGCGCCGGGAGTATTGCGTTCGACCTTTTTGGAGCACACATCGTGTCACGCTGGTACCGTGCCAGTGTATACGGATGGCTCCAAGTCCCAAGAGGGGGTCGGCTTCCACGCCGTATCCCCTCTGTTTGAAGTCAGCGGGGCTCTACCAGGCGCTGCGTCTGTCTTCACGGCCGAGCTGGTGGCAATACACCACTCGGTACGGGAGATTACGCGACGTGCCCGGTTCGGAGACCGGATTGTGATCTATAGCGACTCACAAAGCGCCCTGAGTGCTCTCGGGGCATTGGAATCTCCGCATCCCCTGGTTCGCGAAATCCGTGACGCCACGGTTTTGGCGAGCCGGGCAGATGTCGAGATTATCTTCTGCTGGGTTCCTGGACATGTAGGAATTGAGGGCAATGAGCGCGCCAAAGAGTCCGCGAGGACTCTGCGACCGGACCAGCGTTTCGCTCTTCCTCACACCGACTACATGGCAGGAATACGGGCAGCTCTTCGGACTGCTTGGCAAAGAAGATGGGAGACGGTCGAAGGGAACTTAAAGTTGCGTGCCATTGCGCCGCGACTGTTCCCATGGACCTATCCCCCAATGCCGCGGCGGCTTCAGGTTGCTTTCTGTCGTCTCCGAATCGGACACACTCGTGTGACGCATCGCTATCTGATGGAGCGCTCGCCTGCGCCCTATTGCAACGACTGCGTCGTCCCCCAGACTGTTCGGCACATTCTTGTCGAATGTCCCAGTCTGGGTGATCTTCGCGCACGATACCTGTCCCAGTACCGGGATGGGCGGGGTCGCTACCGCCTGTCCCTTGTGCTTGGGACAGATTCGTGCACACTGACTTGTGGACTTGTTGACTTCTTGGGGGAGGCCGGCCTTCTCCCTATTATTTAAGCAAGGTTTGTTTGTTTTTTTTGTTGTTTTTTTGCATTTGTTTTGTTTTTTGTTTGTTTTTTTTTTTTCTTTAGTTGCACGCTCCTGCGCCGGGGGGACCTCTCCCCAACGCACCAGCTTGCTTCCTTTCCCCCTTTTGGGGGGGGGTTATCTCTCTTTAATTTCATTTTAAAGTAGCCTAGAACTAGGCCAGTTTTAATACGGCGACTAATGCCCAAGTAGGCAGTCGCCAGATGAGCTCTTAAAAAAAAAAAAAAAAATCTCCTGACATTATAGCAATTACTGAAGTTCTCCCCAAACATTCAGTGTATCCGGTACTGGATTGTGAATTACAAATTCCTGGCTACAAGCCATTCACAAATTTTAATAGTCCAACATGTAACGGCGGTATTGATGTTTATGTGAAGGAAGGCATCACTGCAACAACTGATGATTCGCTTAACCAGCAGACTTTTTCAGAAGCTCTATGGATTGGTATAAATTAAGAGGCCATGACACTGCCCTGATTGGATGTGTATACCATAGCCCTAACACATAGCCGGAAAATTCCAACCTACTTTCTTGACTATTCCAGAAAGCAAGTCAATCAGGTTATTCCCATGTTATTGTGGCAGGAGACCTAAACATGAAGGACACCAATTGGGAAACCTTGCAGTCTTCCAATAATTTAGAGGATGCCATTTTATCTAGTATCCAGGATCTATATTGGTTCCAACATGTCAACAAGTCAACCCGGCACCGAAGAGAAGACGTACCTACAATCTTGGATGTAGTACTAACAAATGAGCCAGACATGCTGATTTCAATTGATTATCATCCTTCCCTTGATACAACTGACCACCTCACACATCAATGGATGATTCACAAGGCTGATTATGATGCTATTGGTGAAAAACTTGCCAGTGTTAACTGGGATGAGATTTTCTAAAGGGATGATATCAACATTATCTGGCACTCATTTAAACAACTGTTATTGTCTGTATTTACGAAACACGCGCCCCCTAAAGCATCTAGCAGGAACCAGGAGAAGCCAGCATGGATGAGCCCAGAAGTTGTCAGATATATCAAAGCCAGGAATAGAGCATTGAATACTTACTTTTATTCTGGGAACCCTGCTGGATATGATTAATACAAGGTAAAACAAAATACCGCTACTGCATCAATTTGTCAGGCTAAGAAAAGTTTTGAAAAAAAAGTTAACTCTCAACATCAAACATGATGTGAAAAGCTTCTGGAAATATGTGAGAAATAAAACTAAACCTAAATCTACTATAGGAGATCTAAAAATGCCCAAATGGACAGGTGGCAGTTACAGATGAGCTGAAATCAAATGTATTAAATAATCACTACCAAAAGGTTTTTACCAGATAAGACAAGCTTCATTCCCCTGCTACGGCAAAAGGATGTAGTCTCTCCACTGGAACAGGTCTTATTCACTAAGGGACATGTTTGCAAGAAGCTCTCTACTCTTAAAATCTCAAGTGCCAGAGGACCAGATGACCTGCCACCCCACCTCCTGAAAGAGTTTCAGCAAGAGTGTCAGAAATTAAATTAGCTCATGATAGCAACAAAGATCCTAGAAAGTTCTTTAGTTACTATAAAATTAATAACAAGTCTGGCAGAGTTAAAATAGGACCTATCAAATATGAAGGGGTTGTGAGAGAAACTGATGAGGAAATAGTTGAGGTACTAAATGGTCATTTTGCATCAGTATTTACAAAGGAGAAACTAAATAGTCTTATGTATAGTACTCATGGGTCAGGGAAAGAGGTGTTTACTAACATTAGTGTGGATCGGAGGATGATAAAAGGAGTAATAGGTGAGTTAGATACTACCAAGGCCTCTGGCCCTGATAATATTCATTCTAGGATACTTAAAGAAGGGGTAGAAAGTATCTCAATTGCTCTGGAGAAGTTATATACTAGGTCACTGGAATATGGAGAAATACCCGATGATTGGAAGAGAGCGAATGTAGTCCCCATTTTCAAGAAGGGTAGTAAAGAGGATCCAAATAACTTTAGACCGGTTAGCCTAACTCCTGTAGTCTGTAAAATTCTTGAGAAAATAGTTAAAAAAGGGATTTGCCAACATCTAGAGAGGGAGGGGTTAATCAGCGATGCTCAGCATGGGTTTAGATCAGGTAGATCATGTTTGACTAACTTACTAGACTTTCTGGAGTTTGTAACAGATCAAGTAGATAAGGGAGAGAATGTAGATATAATTTACTTAGATTTTAGTAAAGCATTTGATAAGGTACCACATAGGAGACTAGTTCATAAATTAAAAATGATTGGGATATGTGGGGGTGTTTCAAATTGGATAGCTGAGTGGCTGAAAGGTTAGTGCTAAATGGTATAAAGTCAGAGTGGAGGGATGTTATCAGTGTGGTTCCTCAGGGATCAGTTCTCGGTCCATTATTGTTTGTCATCTATATAAATGATCTTGGGAAGGCAGTTAATAATAAAGTGTCAATTTTTGCGGATGATACCAAATTAGCAGCTGTAGTTAAAGATATTGATGATAATTTTAAAGTGCAGGGGGATTTAAATAAATTGTTATCCTGGGCACATAAGTGGCAAATGACTTTCAACCTTGATAAGTGCAAAGTTATTAACATGGGAAAAGATAATAGAGAATTTAACTATGAAATGGATGGGCATTGGCTGAGCTCAGTAGAGGATGAGAAAGATCTAGGAGTAGTAATAGATAAGTCATTAAGGTTTTCTAAGCAGTGTATTGAAGCAAGAAATAGGGCAAATAGAGTGCTGGGTTTTATTAAGAGAAATGTCAGTTACAAAAGTAAGGAGGTTATTCTTAAACTCTATAACTCTTATGTTAGGCCACATCTAGAGTACTGTATACAGGCATGGTCCCCACATTTTAGACACAATATTAACCTTCTCGAGTCAGTGCAACGGAGGGCAACAAAGATTATTCCTTCCCTGAGGCACCTTGAATATATAGATAGACTGAGGGTATTAAATATGTTCTCGTTCGAAAGGAGGTGTGTGAGAGGGGATATGATTGAGTTGTTTAAAAGTTTTTCTGGGATAGATAAATTGGATGTTAGCAAGTTTTTTGAGTTAGATGATGGAAATCGGACTAGAGGTCACCACTTGAAAATTAAAAAACAAGGGTGTAGGTTGGATTTAAGAAAATATTTTTTCACCAATAGAGTGGTAGACTTCTGGAACAAATTGCCGCAGAGGGTAGTAGGTAGTCCAAATCTAAATGTATTTAAGAGTAAGTTGGATGAGTTTATGGGAAGGGAAGGTTGTGATGGTTCCTAAGTTTTGTATATATTAATATTGTTTGTATATATCTATAGCTGCATGATTTAGTTCTTGACAAGCCTTGATTGGTGATACCCTTGTTTCTGATGCAATCCTCTGGATGTAGTTTTCCTGGGAGTTTGGATGCCTTAAAAGAGGCCGTTTGACTTGGATGACCTATGATTAGCCCTTGTGGCTCTTGTCATCTGTTATATTATATTGTGGGGGACTTTGATTTTGTCTTCCCCTGGTGATGGTGCTTTTTGTGGTTGGGTTTTGACGGAGGCGGATGACCTTTGATAGGCCCTTGTGGCTTTTGTCATCCGTGTAATTATGTTATGTTATGTTATGTTATAGCAGAACCACTCTCAAAGTTGTTTCAAAGATCCCTGAACAAAGGCGAGGTCCCAAATGACTTGAAACAGGCAAATATTACACCAATATATAAGGGAGACAGATCATGTTCTGGGAACTACCATCCCATTAGCCTACCTTTTCCTACTTGGGGGGGGGGGAAGCTGGAGGATATGGACTTCACCGAAGGGGAAATAAAAAAGATCAGTGACCTAATGACATATAAGTCACCTGGCCCTGATGGGTTTCTACCTAAAGTCTTAAAAGAAGTGCGTGATCAAGTGTCACGACACCTTAGTGCAATCTTCAACATGTCAATCCAGACTGAATGCATTCCTAGAGACTGGCGTGAAGCGGTGGTGACTCCTATCTTCAAGAAAGGAGACCATAGCCAACCGTCAAACTACTGACCTATCTGACTTTGATAGTCGGTAAACTCATGGAAAGCATGATGGTGGACAAAATGACATCGTATTTAGAGTCAAACCTGCCACAGAGGAGTTTCCAGCACAGCTTCTGAAGGCAACGGTCATGCCTGACGAACCTTGTGGAATTCTTCCACTTCGTGTTCAGTGGTATCGTGCTTAAGACAATCTGATATCACATAAATTGGGGAATGCTGAAGTTTACCAGCTGATTTGTAATAAATCACAAACGGATGAAGTGTTGCTTGCAAGTTGTTCCAATGAAACCCTTGTACTTTATCCTGCATCATGAAACTATAGTTCTCGACAAAATCTAACATAACAATTGCCTAATCCTCTGGAAGATTTTATTTCAGTTTACTGAGGTAACTAGACTTGGCCTTAGCTATAAAATAGTTCTGTCAGAGGCCATCAAATGAACTTCAAGCCGTTTGGATGAAGTCCTGCACAGAAGATGTTAGATATAAAATTGATGTCCTATGATCAGTTTGAGCCCACTGTTTGTAAGTCACTGAATCATCTGGATCAAAGTCATGCAGAGGAAATACATCTGACAAATGCTGTTCCAGTGCATCCTTGCCTGGGCAATTTTCACACGAATGCAGTATACATTTGTGGTTGCTCACTGAACACAATTTTCTCAAGCAAGTCCTTGTAATCCTGATTTTTAGGAATTGCAGCAGCAATCAGTTTGGCATTTTGGAGCTGTTCACAAACACACACAGAATGCATGCTAGATGCTATAGCTGGAACGCACCATTTTGGCCTATAGTCACAAAATTTCGAAAATCCAACTTTATCTGTAGGATACTTACTTTTGTACTCAATATAAAGTTCCCACAGATTCACAAGCAACAATTGTTTCTGCTTGTTAAGCTTTTCCATTCTCTCTCACCACCACAAATTCCTTCTTTCCTTGGCAAGTCTGTGAATCTTCCTCCATCTGGTAGAAGCTTATTACACATTCCTTCAGGTCTTGAGAAAGGGCTCTTCCACCTCTCTTGGCATCTGGATCAGCAAGAATCCCCTTTTCCTTCTTCAGCTGCCAAGATCTACATGCCATATGATCCACAGCATTTTTGCATGTCCAACTTTCTGGCACAAGAGTCAATAGCTTGATCTTCTCCTACGTTGTGAAGGTTTTCAGTTTTTCTTTCAGTAGTAACATCAAACAGTCAAGATCTTTAAGAGACTGAAGTATGGTCCTCTTCAGAACTTGATTTGAGTTCCTTTGGCTGAAAGTCAAATGCATATGAAAATTTTGACTAGGCTGCAGTCGCAATCTGTGGACCTTTCATTTCCCATATGATGATCCATCTCTCTTTGAAACACTGCCCTGTTTAAATGGTGAATGGTCCAGGGAATGGGTGACTACATCAAGTGATGTTCTATCAAGTTCTGGTGAATGTAAATCAGTGTTAAATGATTCCATCTCATCGTCTTGTCTCATTGACACATCGTTCATAACAGTTAGAACATAGCTTCTGCCCTGGCTTTAAGTTCAACCTGGAGGCAATTTCTTCATCCACTATTCTGAGGGATTCTGAAACAAATATAGTGGCTGTTTGAGTTATGTGAAAACTAAATCCTCCCCATAAAAGAAAAATCTTTTACTTTCCCACTCGTGATCACACCTTGCGCACACAGGACTTTCAAGTTTAAATCATTAACATTACTCAAATTTAAGAAACTATTCAAGCTTAAAGTAGGTGAATATATGTATAAAATATTTTACAATATTGCACCACCATCCACCTATTTGTACATACAAAGATGTAAGCAAATTATCCGAGGTCCATTCAAGGTAACAATCTTACTCTCTATAAATCAAATTATATGCAACCCCTTTCTCCACAGAGTATTGCATTCAGCTTTTTTGGAACACACTTTGTGTCACGCTAGATCTGTGCCATGGTACACAGATGGTGGACCGGTTTCCATGCCAAATTTCCTCTCTTTGAAGTCGGGTGGGGCTCGACCAGGCGCTGCATGTATTGAAGGCTGAGCTGGTTGTAATACACAGCTCAGTATGGGATATAATGTGTCTTGCCCAGTGTGGATACTGTATTGTGATCTTTAGAAACTCATAAAGAGCCCTGAGTGCTCTTGGGACATTGAAATCTCCACACCCCTGGCTCACGGTATCTGTGATACCACGGTTGCCATGAGCTAGCTGGATGTTGAGATTATCTTCTGCTGGGTTCCTGGTCATGTAGGAATTGCGGGGTATGAGTGTCTATGAGGACTGGGTAATCAGACCATCATTTGGCTCTTCATACTGACTACATGGCAGGAATTAGGGCAGTTTCCCCGGGCTGCTTGGCAAGGAAGATGGTTGAGGAGAAGTTAGAGTTGTGTGCCATTTTGTCATGACTTCCCATGGACCTACTCCCAATGGCTTCACGTTGCTTTCTGTCATCCTTGAATTGGGCACACTTGCTGGATGCACCACCAGACTTGTTAAATGTCCCAGTCTGGGGATGAGCGGGGTCGCTACCACTTGTCCCTTGTACTCGCGATGGGTTTGTGTTTGGAGGAGGCTGGTCTCTTCCATTTTATTTCTATCTTTGTTGTAGTTTTGCATGTTTCTGTGCAGGGTGGTGGCGGGGCTCTCCATGAGCCTGAACATGCTTCCTTCTTTTTTTGGTTCTTGTTTTTTTGATGACTAGAATTTTAATTTTGACCTATGCCCTTGCAGTCAGTTGCCAGATGAGTGAATAAAAAAAAAAGCACATACAGTGTAAGTAGTGCAGGAAACCAAGGGCTGTGCTATTTTCATGATTAACAATTTTCATGGTTAGTTTACTCAAATAGGTGTAGCGCATCAAGTTTGGCCTAGTCTTGGCCAAACTCAGTGTGCCTAGCTAGCACGTTACTTGACTATTGTATATTGGGTTGCTTATATGGCAATGGTACAATTCTATGTGTTAACATGTGTAGATTAAAGATTACTGTTAATCATTTGCAAGTACAGCAAGTTTGAATTTTAGTTTATATACATAGTATATATTTAAATTTTTTTTTACCTATCTTAATTTGCTCATAAGTAATTAATATTTTTCACTAGTTATATACACACTATATAATTATGTTTTGCACTGAAAAGTTTGGCAATGAAATTGCAATATATTGGGATGTGATTAATTTACATGTGACAAAGATATCAAATACTAATATTACTAGGAAATGATTACTGAATGTATTGCATATATATACCCAAATAGGGTAGGGTAAACTCACCAATTAAGATGCACTTGTGAGAAAAAACTGCTCTGCAAAAACTTACTGCACCAATCAAAAACTTTTATGATCAAAATAATCTAAAACCATCTACTTAAAAGATTTTGATTGTGTGCATTAAGTTTTTGCAGAGCAGTTTTTTCTCACAAGTGCATCATATAATTGGTGAGTTTACCCTATATCTAAAATTTCAGCTCATTTGTTATCTGCATTCTGGCTCACAAAGAGTTGTGTTCATTTTTATCAGGAACTCTGATTAACATAAGCTATTCAAATTTCAGATCATATAACAAAAAACCTCTACTTTTTTATATATTATACCAGGCAATGGCTTCGCTACTAAGATTAAAGTTTAAAATCTAAAAAAAAGCAGCCACGGTTAAATTTTTATAAATTTTCTGATCTTCCTCAATTATAATAAATTTAAAAAGGAACTTTAAACTAAATTTCCCCCTTTCAAAATATCACGTTACTAAAATATAGTTAAAGAATAAGATATATAAAAATAAATTTTCTGAACTTCACCATTTGTAATTCTTTGGGTTTAAAAAATTCACAAAATTTTGATACTTATATATTTATTTCTGAACTTCACCATTTTGTTTTTTGATATTATAAAAGCATTATTAGAAATAACTTTGATAAAAAAAAAACATAATTCATTTGTGTCCACTAAGGAAAAAAAACATTTTTTAACTTTTCACCCATCTTCAAAAATCCTGTTATACAATTATAGAGTTAGTGATGATGATCACTATCTGTAATTATTTCCATAGTCATGATAAATGACTTGGTAAGGGTTTTATCATCCATGTGCACCTGTTTAAAGATCTTATCTTTTGGGGGGTGTGTACCTACAGATTAATGTGAAATCTGAACCATGGGTATCTATAGCATATGGTAGCCACCTTGAAGTTAGTCCCAATTGGGATTCCATCTAGTTCCTAACCATACTCAATGTGGCTTGGCTTTCTACAATTGGAAGTGGTGTTTCCACTCAGCTAGGCTGTAACCCCGCACCTAGTCATGATATTGAGTATTTTCAATCAAATATTTTATAATAAAAATTTCTATAAATTAAAAGATTACTTTTACCAGGTAAAGGACTCGGCGCTGAAGAGGCTGGCATTAAAACTGCTCTCAGACCAAAATTAAAATTTAATACTGTTGGATTTGGCTTTGATTCATCTGCAGCGCTTACAACTCATTGGTGGGATCATGTATACAACAAATCTGCTAAAGCCATTTCAGTTGAGAAAAATAAGGTATGATAAAAGTATTACCACAAAGTTGGTTAGTAGTCTTGAATGGATAGAATGAAAGTACCCATAAACTCTTAACACATTCACACAGGAAGATAAGACTATCAAAAATCAATGTTTTGTTCCCCATGTCTGTCACCCAAGCTTTAATAAGAAAAATAACAATTTTCATTTTTTTTTTTAGGAGATCAGGTTGAGGAGGGTTCCAGGTATCATTTGACACAGAGCAATAAACTTGATTTGGTATTTTATGTTATGGAGACCAATTGGCGGCTCCAGCTTGTGTCTGAGCATTGGTTTCATCATCAGTTATCTGGTCTCAGCTGATATTTGTTACGGATATGACTTAGGAGAAAAGAAAACAGACTGCCATTAGCTTAGGAATTTGTTTCAGGCGATTGTAGCTGCACCACAGCCATGTGTGCGCACTTGGCCAGTAACGCATCCACTGTGGCTCAAAATATTGAGATATGCGGTTTTGGTCAGGCTGGTTGCATCGGGCTGCCAGATTTTTGGTCTATCAAGGCCTGCCTTTGTTGCACCTGCCTGCTAGGCGCTGCCCCCCTCTGATGGAGCAGCCAAATCTTTATGGCTTGCTGTTGGTTGAGTTTACTCTGGAACCTCATCCACGACCTTACCACCTTGGGTGACCCTGACAAGAGTTTGAAACTCCTGACAGCATCACTCTTGGAATCATTGGAACACTCAAGCCCTTCCACCACTTGAAGCTTTGGTAAAGGTTCAATGAATAAGTGATTCACATGATCCATATCATCGACCTCAGGAACGTTTTTAGTAGCATCCTGAAGGATGGAAAATAAAGACGAATGTTCAACCTGATCTCTAACAAGGAATTTTTTGGTGAGGGGTTGAATAAACTGATTAAACACAGCCAAAGCTAAAAGCTCCTGTAAGGAGTGGTTTCACCACTCGTAATTATTCATTATATAACAAAATAAGAGGAGTGGCTTTACCAGTCTTCTTGCAGGAGGAACTTGCGCTTTGCAGGCACTCCTTCAGTCAGCATAACTTACATTTATGCAAATATGTAAACTTACTCATGCAGTTACTGTAGGTTTGATTAACCACCTTCAAACTGCATTGGGCATTCATTGGGGCTGCTCTTCATTCATGCCAAGCAAGTGACTGTATCCATAAGATCAATCTAACACCCTAAAACGAACTTTCAGTTGGTTCTTTTAATGTTCACTTTTGCTGCCATAGTATATAGAGGAAATGGGTGGGGGTTATCGACTTGTGATGGCACACTGTTAGAATTGTTGTTAACCTGCAGTATGATAATGGGTAATTATTGCTATACTAACCACAATGCCACTACTGTATACATTGTAAGATATGACCCTGTAAGGGGCGTGGCAATTTGCCTTCTTGGCTGCCGTGCTGACGGGACTCAGTACCCCCTCCGGCCCCAGCTTAGCCTCTTCTCCTTTCTTTCAGCACACTGAACCTAAATAAGGACCATGTGTAAAAACTATTAAAAAAAAGTAAGATAACTGACATACATACCCTGTATAAATTGTTTTATAATATTTCAAAATGATGGATGACTTCTCACCATAAACTTGTATTATTTGAGCTAAGGATTACTAATTTAATCAGAATAGTATAGTATTTGGTTGGATGTAGAGGTCTGGCATTTTTTAACTAAATTTTTCTTATGTTAATATTTATAAATTTTGCCTATGGTACTATAATAAAAAAAAATTCTTTGAAGGATGGGGAAGTTTATATCTCAAAAGCAGAAGACAAAAAATCACAAAAAGATATTCAGACAGAAAAGAAGAAAAGTCATTATTGCAATTTTATAAAGGTAATTTTATATTTCTACTTTTCATATACAGTAAACCCTCAATATAACGAATTTTGGATATAACGAACCAAATTTCCTGGCTGAACTCCATCGGGTTTAACAGGCAAGCGTTACGACCAGCCTGAGTGAGTGTTGGTGTGTTACATGTTTCCTACATTGCAAGGTTTGTATCAATACTATGTTGTGTAGTCCACTTAACTTTAGTAGTAATTACATACGTATTACATATCCATAACGAATTTGGTTTGTTATTTCCATTGCTTTTAACGCCCATCAGGTTTAACGAACGACCCCCCGCCCCATATAGTTCATTATATCGAGAGTTTACTGTACTTTATTTAGTGGTGACAAAGTTTGCACAACAGCTTAGCCTAGTTGAAACACTGCTTCTGATTATATCAAAGTTAAGCCACATTGGTTGTATTAATTTACTGGATGTAGTTGTGATTCAGGCCAATTTCATACCAGTTATCATACACTAGGTACCTGTGGTTCAAATTCCCTGTTAAACTGTAGGCCCCCAGTGAGAAATAGGCCTCATAAAAGGGCAGGTTGGTAGCTAATCCCTAGCAACTTCATATATATATATATATATATATATATATATATATATATATATATATATATATATATATATTATAGGAATATCACGACCAATAGGTGAGAATGGGAGGGGGGAAGTAAAACCCTGGAAAGTACACTTTCCATGTTTTTACTTCCCCCTCCCATTCTCATATATATATATATATATATATATATATATATATATATATATATATATATATAAGGCATTAATCTATTGAATTTACTTGTCAGCATTGTGGGTAAAAAAAGCCTCTTGTAAGGAGTATCCTGTCTAACACCTTGCTCTTCACTTTTGCTACTTACCCAAAGAGTTTCCATATCTAGATTACTCTTAACACAAAATGTGTGGCCTTTTCCTTGGTTCCAAAGAGTTTGTGCTGGTTAGTGGCAATTCACAATACTATTGCAATACTATAGCAATTCACATTACTATTGCCTCACCTCTATGGCATTGGGCTCAATAGTGATTCTAATCTTTTATGTGATTTTCATTATCTTATTGGGAACCTTATCCACACCCTGCATGAATACAATAACATTAGAGATCCTGATACCTACCAACCCCTGCTGCAACCTCCAGCAACTTGAAGTGAGTGGGGTTGCTACTACTTGTCCCTTGTACTCAGAATGGGTTTGAACACACAGACTTGTCACCTATTATGACTTCTTGGAGGAGGCTGGCCTCCTCAATTTTATTTGATTCTCTTTGGTGTTGGTTACATATTCCGACACACTATGCTGGAGTGTACTTCTTACCACTTGTTGTTTTTTTTTGGGGGGGTGGAGGGAATTTAGGATAGCATTAGGCTATAAGATGATTGCAGAGACTTATGCTCTTGTAGGCAGTTGCTAGATGGCCACTAAAAAATCCAGCAACCTGAAAACACTGCCCCTCCAATATAACTTCTTTAGAAAACCTTCTGAGAGTACCACATGCTGTGGCAGCCTTCTTAAAGGGGGGGGGGGAGTAAAAAGTAAGTTAGTAAGGGATACTATTTGTATCTTGTTGCACCATAAATATGAACAATTCTCTCCATGCAAAGTTATATTTTAAGTTCAATTGATAGTTTAAAAAAAATTCCTGTGATATATTGAAAAGGTTGAGCAGTTTGAATAATGATTTGGTTTCAATTGGTTTAAAATCAGATTTTAACAATTTATGCTTGTGATTTACTTCAACACTGACAAACAATTCTATAGTATTGTTATGCTTTCCTGGCTGATGCCCCGTCCAGCCACAGCTTAGCCTCTTCTCCTTCTTTCTCACACCCTGCTTCCTCACTTTCCCTACAACCTCCCACAACTTTCACTGGCTGGCCTCTAATTTCACAGGGTAGATGCTGACCAGCTTCCTCTCACCCAACCATCCTGCTAACGGGGGAGGGGACAACGTTCCCTCACCCCTGAGCTCTGGTTTGGAGTGGTGGGTTTTTAACAACCCGCTTCATCCCCACAAACACCTTCCTCACTTCCTCTTTCTTTCTCCTTTCACAGTCTATCAATTTTACTCCATGCCTAAGGTGGAGCCATCGGCTGCCAGGTCACTAGGCGGGAGGAGTGGCCTCAAGTGGCAGCAGCAGTGGGGGCATGTCGATAGGGCCAATCCCCTCAGAAGAGTTAAGGATGGCAGAGCCTGTCAGTCCTTGCCCCCTAACATCCTGCACTTATGCGGTAGGAGCCTATGGGGAGTCACTGTACATGTCCCTCTCTTCCTCGGTGGATGCCGGTTTACCGGCATTAGGTAAAAAAGGAAACTCGAATGGGATCTGTGATATTTGGGGGGGGGGGGCACATGCTCCCTGACGTGACCCAACCCTTGTGCAAGGTCCTCCTCATAGGGCATGGGACCCCGAGGCATTACAAGGAGAGAAGGATCTTGCTGAGGCTGGACCATCTGGCCTAGTGGCTCCTGCTGGCAGAGGGGAGAAGAGGGTTTATTCCCGGCCTTCCTCTCCTCGATTATGTCGGGGGGACCCCTCATTCAGAGGTTACCTGGCGTTTTTAAGCCCGCTGGCTTCAAATGCTTCCTCATTATTCACTCCACTGATGGCAGCATGTTGGCTAAGGGCAACATGATCCATCAGAAGAGAGCTTTAGCTACCGTGATGGTAGAGACCCGAAGGTAACTCGTTTCTTGGACGGGAGCGTTTTAGTGAATGCGCAGAATCCCTCCGGGGCAGCCATGATTAGTGTCTTCAGACACGCCGGTGAGTGTGACGCCGCACTCTACCATGAACTTCATGAAAGGAGTGGTTTATGCGAGGGAACTCGTGGACTACTCCATAGATGACATCACCTTAAAGCTGGCCGACCATGGAGTGTTCAAGGTTGAATGTGTGATGAGAAAGCAGGTAGGGGCTTTGAGACCCAACCCTACACTATTTGTCATGTTCGACTATGACATTGTCCCTGAGTCAGTGCCTGCAGGTTTCTATCGCTACCGCGAGAAGGCATTCGTGCCACTGCCATGGAGGTGCTACTACTTCCACTGCTTCGGCCATACAAATCGCTCTTGTAAATGTGGGGTTACCCGAGTCTGTGTAAGTTGTTCCAAGGCCTCACACAATAAGTCCAAATTGCGTGTGGCCATGTGTGTTAATTGAGGAGAGCCGCACCCCGCTTCTTTGAAGCAATGTGGTGCATATCTCCTTAAGAAAGAAATCCTGGACATTCAGGCCCAGGATCATCTCTCATTTCGCTAGGCTAAGAGCCAGGCATCCTATCCCTCAATGCTAAGAAAGACACCCTCTGCTCCTGGCCCCTCCAGGCCTACGAGCATGGTCGTTTCTGCACCCATTCGGATCCCTTTGCCCGGTTCTACCCACCCTGGGCACTCACCTGGTAAAGCTGGCAGTACAAAGTGTTTACACCCAGCCCCAGTTAAATCCAAGGCTCCTCCTCCTTCACCCAGCATGACTGGCTCCCATTAGGCAAAACGGCTGCGCACCTCCCACCAAGTCTTGAGACTCACAGGAGGCAACACCCCTCAAGTTGTTGTGAGGCCATCTTCCGGGGTTCCCAAGGCTGCCCCCTTAAGGAGGACAGCACTAAAGGAGCTTTGGCTCCTATGCCCACACCCAGTGGTAGGCTAGGTCGCTCGGAGACAGTGGATCCTCCAAAAGAGGAACCCCCGCCTTTCTAAGGTTTTGAGGGTGGAGAGAGGAAAACACTTGCTTGGCGAGCCCAACCTCCCCCGATAGGTCCTCAAAGGCCACAATGCCTTCAGCACATTGTCCAGCCACCAGTGTCCAGAGTTTTGATCTGGGAAGCCATTCCTGTTTGTCTTCTCTTCGACGTGGCCACACGCATTCCCTCCAAGCTAAGCCTGGAGGGCATATTCCTTCAATGGAATTGTTGTAGACTCCGGGCCAACTGGGAGGAGCTGCAGAGGCTCTTCTCCCATTCCCTGATAGCTATTGTTTTGCAGGAGACGATGCTGGGCGTGTGCCCCCTGCCCACCCTGCTGGGGTATAAGGGTTGTGCGACCCCACCACCACAGGATGGAGGATGAGTGATTTACCTGGCATGATGTTTCCATTCTTCTCTTCGCTTTAAATACCTCCTTTCAGGCAGTAGCTGTTCAGCTACCCATGGATAGGAGGTATACTCTTATTTCTGTGTACATTCCACCGTCTGCTGACTTCGATGTGGGGGACTTCCACTGTGTCATGCCATGGTTGCCGAGGCCCTTTCTCTTGCTTGGAGATCTGTACTGTAGACACTCCCTATGGGAAGACTACTCAATTAATCCCAGGGATCAAATCCTTGATGAGCTGGAAATAGGTGTCCTAAATGTGGATGAGTTTACGCATCACTGCCCAAGAATGGCTTCATTTTCCTGCCTCGATCTATCTTTGTGCTCTCCAGATGCACAGCCTGATTTTGGATGGCAGGTATTCGATGACTGCCATGGTAGTGATCATTTTCTAGGCCACTGCTGCCTGAGATCCCACCCCGCTGTTGCTTAGCGCGGGTGAGGTGATCTCTATTTCATGCAATGACTGATGTCTCAGTTGAGGATTTTAGGTCTGTGGATGAGGCCATTGAGTTCTTCTGCAACCTCATGGCCATGGGCCTAACTACTATTGAGTCATTCCATGTCAATTCAATCAAAAAAGGAGCTGATTTTCCTGCCTCATCTCCGATTTGGCTCATATTTGGTAGGCTTATAAATCTCACCGAGGTAAGTAAAAATAAATTCTAAGTCACACTGTTCGTGATCTATGACACAGTAAAGTTTGACCCTGGAGGTCATTTTCAGGGGGTACTGCCTTTAGTAAGCAGTCAATATCTCGGCGGTGTTGTTTTTTTCTCTCTCTTTAATTTCATTTTAAAGTAGCCAAGAACTAGGCCAGTTTTAATACGGCGACTAATGCCCAAGTAGGCAGTCGCCAGATGAGCTCTAAAAAAAAAAAAAAAAAAAATCGGCTGTTTCACCACCTAGAGACAATATTTTAAAGCTGTTGGAGAGCCCAACAACTTTGTTTAAATAACTTTTTCTGTGCGAGTCAAGTAAAAAAAGTATGCTGACCTTTGACCTTTGGTAATAAAAAATAGTATATTCCAATTTTTTTTCAAGATTGTACTTTGAAGGTGTATATATATTATGCCAGATTCAGGTTAAATTCATGGATTACTTTGACCATTCTTTCAACAACTCCGTAGCTATTGCCATATCTCCACTTTTCAACACATAAGTACAACCTGTGTATGTTGTTGGGCTCATAACACAAAATGTCTGTTACATCAACAACAAGTTCATCTGATTTTGATAGAAACACAAATGATTGTGCTGGTCCAAGTGGCTCCAGGAAGTTTAGACTTGTTGGCGTCTGCATCAATTCTAGTAATACAGGCCAGATACTAGTCGTTGTCCATGCAGTACCCTTTCAGAGCTCTCATTGGTATACTTGGGATTTTCTGTTCTGTGGCAGTTACCCTTTCATTTTGAGAAATAGTGGAGCATGAGTATTCATTCACTTCTATCATTCATGGGATGAATGGTATGGAGTTTCTGAGTACCTGGGAAAGAACAAAAGGTTGTTTTAGTCTTTCAGGATTGGAAAATAACCCAAACTACCTGGGATTTTACTCATACACATGAAGGACTACTAAGTGATAGGTTTTTTTTTTTTTAAAGAAATTTTAGTCTTATAGATAGGTATATTAGGATATTTAAAATTGCTATTTATATTTTTTAATTAACACAGTATAATGAATGCACCTAATTTCAGTACACATTATAGATTCATTTTGGCAGAAAAAAATGTGCAACACTTTAAATGAAATAAATCTTGTTCACAGTACTAATTGAAAAAAAAAATGTTGATAAAATTGAGAGGAAAAGCCCAAATTGGAGTTTTTGGTGCCATCCCTGCTCTTTAGATGGTGAGCAGTTCAGTTCTATAACCACCCTTCTCTTACCCTATGCATGTTCTCAGTAGTTCTTTGCTTACCAGGCTCTCCTACTTAATTCACCATTTCTTGTTCTTCACTCACCTCACCATCAGTAATTCTATACTATGGAAATAAATGAGTTTGAATTAATTGGTGACTCACCTGGAATAGTTCTTGCATTTCATATGTGGTTTTCCAATCCTTCCTTATGCGTGTCATGCTGTTCTGTCCTTGTGAAGGTAAATGTGACAGAGGGAAGACTTTTGATAGCAAAATTGTATAATGCCTGTGGAGTGAGGATTGGGTCTTGGTCACCAATAATTTGAAGGCTCTTCCTTGCTGAAAGGCACTTTATAGAACCTCCAACACTGTCACACGGAACTTCCCCATGACTGGTAGGACTGGTAGCAAAGCAGTGCCACTCTGCTTCCACATCAAAGTCTTGTCTCTGGTGTCCAAGGTTGAGAAAAATCTTTTGAGTTTTTATACTGTGCAGCACTGCCATCACTGAAATAAAAGATCTTACTCATGGTACCATGCAACGTCTTCGGGAATTCAATAAGTTGGGTTTGAAACAGGTGTACAGCAATGATGTTATGAGTGTTGCAATCGGAAATTTCAATGAAACTTTGGTGATGGCCAACTTCATGATTTCGTAAATATATCACAAATGGATGGAGGGTTGCTTGAGCATTGTTCCAGTGAAAGGACCCTGATGCATCTTGCACTATGAATGAATAGTTTACTGTCAAATCCATCACTACCAAGAACTATCCAAAGCTTTTCTTTCAGCTGTTGATAGTACTTTATTTGGGTCTTTGCAAGGAAATGATATTTGAGAAGGAATTTGAGTTTGTCACAGAAACTTGCAATGAAGTTATCAGCAGATAGTTTCTGTTTCAAGAGTTGATCTGTCGGTCGATGTCCACTGCTTAAATTCCACCTCATCAACCCCTTTTCTATCGAAAATTGCGGCTAGGATGTCTTTTACCTTCTCAATGCCAGGACAATTTGTGCAATCTCCAAAAAAGCATTTTTCTTGAGGTAGATTACATTGCAAAGTGCCAAACAGTGGCGATAGTGGCAGATGTAATCAGTATTTGGTTCAACTTCTCCACTGGCACCTGGTAATACACACTCTTTGGGCCGTAAATGCAAACTTGGAAAATCCAATCTTGAAGGTGGAGTACTTGGCTCTTGAAAAACTCATACATTTCTTTCAAGTTGCACAAAATTAAATGTTTATGCTTTCTTTCTCTTTTCCCATCATGTCCTTTCACTGAAACAAAATCCTTTAGGCCTGGCATTTCTCTGCTCACTTTGGAACTTTTATAAAATTTAACCACAGCTTCCTCAGTTTTTTTTTGTCAAGCTGCTTGACTAACCTTGGCTTGGTGTTTAAAATATTCCTTTTTCTTTGACCAGACCTTTGGCTTGTCTGGCCATATATTGGGAACAGCCAAATTCTTCCATAATTCACATTCTAGTACAATTCTTGGAAAGGATGGTAAGGATCATCAGTTGTTCACTGCAACTTGTTTCTTGAAATTTCTTCTTAAGCTGCATTATCATCACAGACTGAGTCATATGAGTTGCTAGATATAATGGAACAGTCATTTTTGTCATCTTCTTGAGTACTCTGAATTCCAAGATCCTGATAATCTTAATTTTTTTAAACGGTTTATATCAAAACTTGCCAATGGCTCATTTACTAAAGTGAGTTTGATCTTCATTATCGCATCATCCTCAGGGACTACCATTGTTTCAGGGATCCTTGAGTTTGGGTGGGAGTTTAGCTTTTTTTAAGTTCTTTTAAACATTGAGTACAGGCCTTTTGGTTTTCACTCAGATTCAACTCTGTATTCTTGTTGATCAGATATTTTGGTATGTCTCTTATACCCTTCCACACTCCTATGCTTTTGGAAAGGGTCCATAATCTGAAAATATAAAAGAAAATCAAATCAATATCTTAGAATTGTTGGACAAGGCCAACAAATTTTTTACAATTTTAAAAAAAATTTGCATTGGTCTATGAGCGAGTTAGATGGTGATTTTCTACTTTGTGTGTAACCAGATACTTCTGGTTCATCTGGAATCTTTTTGAGTCATTTGTCTAAAGCAACTATAAACATTTTTTTAGTCATTTTGGTTATATGTTTTAAATTTTTAGCGATAATATTGAAGCGATAATATTGAATAGTTTGTGACCTTTAATGGAGAGGGAATTTTCTTTTAAAATTAATTATTTTGAAGTCGGAATTTGGTACTAATTTAAGAATTTGACAAGTCGACCTCTTCATGACCTGGTTATTATAATTTTGAAACTAATTAATATTTTCACATAACTTACTTTATGATTGTAGTATTTTTTTCTTGGATTTTGTACTTTATGATTGTAGTATTTTTTCTTGGATTTTGATCCTTTTCTTTAATTTGTTCTTGAAGTAGAGATCTTGTTAGCAAATATGATTATATTTGTACAAAAATTTGATGTAAAAAGTAAAAGTTACTTTTTATCTTTCTCATTATCAAAAAGTTAATCATAAGTATTTTTTTATTTATGAAATAGTATATTTGTTATAAATAGATTTTAGGTATAAAGGCTGCAAAAAAGAAAAAAAAGTGTAGCATTAAAAACATGTTCCATATAGTCCAGTTTGTTTCAAATAACCTGTGGTGTGGTACATGTATGGTATTCTATTAAATTTCTGTTTCTTAATTAATCAATCCACAAAACAAGCGACCTATTCTTCAGAAAACAGTATTGCTTTCTGACGCACACAAAATTATTTCATAAAATTGAATGGAGGGGTGTATTCAACTGGGTACCCTGCCCTAACTGTATTAAATCACAACATAAAACTTGTTGCAGATGGAAGCTTATATATATATATATATATATTTATATATATATATATATATATATATATATATATATATATATATATATATATATATATATATATATATATATATATACCTATAAAATAAAAATCCTTTAAAAAAAAATTGGACTATACTATTTTTTGTTCTCTGAGATCAAAGGTCAACATACTTTTTTACTTGACCTAATACAGAAAAGGTTATTTAAATAAAGTTGTAGAGCTCTCCAGCAGCTTTAAAATGGCGTTATAATGGTATGTCTAGGTTCTCAAAAAGCTGAGATATTGACTGCTGATCAAAGGCGGTACCCCCTGAAAATGACCTCCTGGGTTAAATTTCACAGTGCTGTAGCTCACGAACGGTGCGACCTAGAATGTTAAGACCTATATGTTTTTACTTGCCTCAGTGAGATCTTTAAAAACCTACAAAATATGAGCCAAATTGGAGTTGAGCCCAGAAAATCCTTGGTTGATCTGCAATGGAAATTGGACTGACCCTATTCCTAGAATGTCTGGCCATTTTGCACACTGATTGCTCCTGCAATGGTCAACTGAGTATGGGGCGGCTCACAAACAGAAGTGTTATGCCTACATGTGCTATAAGCGCCGCCTGAACGATTTCACTGTCTGTGAATTTTGTTGAGTGAGGGCTAGGTTCTGGTATATTTCGAAGCACGCCCGCCACTCTTTTTGGTGGGCATACATGTCTTCACTTAACAGGAAAGACCCCTCTAGCAGAGGTGTGGAATAGAGTCAAAAGGATTGGGGACAACTTCTTGCAGGACCCCCCTCCCCTTTTCCAGGAGAATGGGACCGCATTGTCTAGCTGGGTCTACTCCGCCAGCATTCAATGCACACCGTGATGTCGCGGAAGGCCACTGACAAGACTTTACCTCCAGAGGCAGAGAACCCTTCGATTACTGGTTTACTTTGAGTGAGTTTCATTCCACTCTCGCTTCATGCTCAGACACCGCCCCTAGTCCGGATGATGTCCCATATGCCATACTTGGACAGCTGGGTGAGCAAGGCATGGCTTTCTGTTAGAATTGTTCAACAGGATATTGATAGAGGGTATCCTCCAAGACTCCTGCAAATTGCTACTGTGCTAGCCTTTCACAAAGCAGGGAGATATCACTCTATCCCTGCGGGTTTACACCCAATCTCTCTAACCTCATGCGAGTTGCCAAGTGTAGGCCATGAATGGTCTTTTGCAGTCTCCTTCTTTTCTTATGTTCTTATGTGTAAGTTGATGGAGAAAATGGTTAATGTTAGTAGATTAGCCTTTTGGTGGGCCAGCAGAGGCCATATGTCTTCTGCACAGTGCAGTTTCTACAAGCTCCACTCTACATCGGATGCTCTGCTCTGCCTGGAAAATGCTATCTGTGAGGCCTTCCTTTGTAGACAGCACTACGCCACAGTGTTTTTTGATCTGGAGAAGGCCTATGATACCACATGGAGACTCTCTACACGATGGGGGGAAAGCGGACCCATCTTCATATCTGAATTTTTGTGAGATCATTGATACCATGTACGGATAGGGAGGGAAACCCTCTCTGGCCCAATGGAGCAGAGAAGTGACCTCAGTGTCACACTCATTACCCTGAGCATCAATGGCATCACCTAGGTGCTGCCGCAAGATGTTCTCACTATGCTCTATGTGGACGACCTTTCAATCTGTTTTGACACAGACCAGATACCAACTCTGGAGCATCAACTCCAACAGGCATTGAACCACATCTCTTGCACACAGGCTTCGGTTTTCCTTTGCAAGACTAAGGTGGTGACTTCTGCCACTATCCACGGCTCCACCCTGACCCAGATTTATTTCTAAATGGGGTTTGCCTGCAATTGGTGGACTCGCACCGTTTCCCTGTCTTTTATTTAACCAACATTTCACTTGAGAGGCTCATAATCTCAGCCTTAGGGTCTCTTGTACCTGTGCCATGGATATTCTTTGCTCTGTGATAGTCAGTGCCTGGGGGCACTGATAAGGCTGCTGCCTGACTTTTTTATCAATTTTTTGTTTGTTCAAAGCTCGACTATGGATGTGAGTTATATGTAGCTGCAGTCGAGCATGTATTGTGGAAGGTGTACTTGATCCACCACACTGGCCTTTGCCTAGCGACCGTTGCCTTCCGCACGTCCCACAGCGAGAGCCTACTTGTGGATGCTGGGGAAATGCCACTCGCTCTGTATCTCGGAGCCTGGCACCTCTGTCAGTTACCAACAGTTCACTGCATCCACAGCTGAATTTGAGAGTGCCTCTGCCACCGAGAGACGCCAGTCATACCCTAAGCCCTCTGTGTTTAGGGCTAGGAAACTCCTTTTAGAGCTTGGTATAGCTCTCATGCCAGTGACACTCCTTGTTTTGCCCAAGACGCCACCCCGGAGGGTACCACTTTTAACTATTTCATTCTGCCTTTTTGGAGCTCACCTCGTGTCACACTGTAACTGTGTCAGTGTATATGGATGGCTCTAAGTCCCAAGAGGGGATCAGTTTCCACACCATATTCTGTCTGTTTGAAGTCAGCGGGGCTCTGCAATGTGCTGCAATACACCATTCGGTACATGAGATAATGAGACGTGCCCGGTTCGGAGACTGGATTGTGATTTATAGCGACTCACAAAGTGCTCTTGGGGCTTGGAATCTCTGCATTACCTGGTTCACGATATCCCTGATACCATGGTTATGGCTAGCTGGGCTGCTTGGTTCCTGCACATTTAGCAATTGCGAGAAATGAGTGATAGCACCAGAGAGTCTGCAAGGACTGGGTGACCAGACCAGCGTTACACTCTTCTTCACGTTGATTACATGGCAGGAATCCTGGCTGTTTGGCAAAGAAGATGGTAGACAGTCAAGGGGAACTTTAAAGTTGCGTGCAATTATGCTGCCCCTGTTTCCATGGACCTACTGCCCAATGCTGCGATGGCTTCAGGTTGCTTTCTGTCATCTCTCAATGGGACAAACTCATGGAATGCACAGCCCTTCTATTTAGCGCTTGCCTGTGACTTACTGTGATGACTGCATTGTCCCCTAGACTGTTCATCACATTCTTGTTGAATGTCCCAGTCTGAGTAATCTTTGCGCACATTACCTGTCTCAGTGAGCGGGGTCGCTACCGCTTGTCCCTTGTACTCGGGATGGGTTTGTGCACACAGACTTGTAGATTATATGACTTTTTGTGAGGAGGCTGTTCTCCTCCACTTTATTTAGCCTTTGTAGGTCGCATATTCCTGAGCTGGGCAAAGGCGGGCCTACCCCCAATGATGGAGCCCACTTCCTTGTTGCCTTTTTGCTTTTTCTTTGCTTTTTTTGTCATTTTATTTGTTTTTTTAAGATAGTCTAAGAGTAGGCTTTGCTGAAGTACAGCGACTCATACCCCAAGTAGGCAGTCGCCAGATGGGCTCCTAAATTAAAAAAAGTAGCAACCTGTGGTTTGGATTTTACATTAAGCTGCAGCTCCCCACTGAAAAATGAAAGGCATCTTAAATGAGCGCAAATAAAAACCCCATATTTTTTTTCTTCTTAATTTAGAAATGTCATAAAGATGCTGTACACTGTTACCTAGATCAAACTAAAATTAACCCTTGAAGGTCCACTCTCTGTGCTATGTACATTAATATAGAAATTTGATAGTGAAACATATCTCTGAAAATTATTCCCAGATGACTCGGCTTATATTTGTCTGAGGGATCACCCCAACTTAAAATTACCTTTATCCCTCATTGGTGCATCAGGAAATAGATAATTTTATCTATAAATATGAATGAGGTACGTGGTTGGATGGCAGTTCTTTCAAAATATTGCAGGCTTAATTCTCAAATTAGAGTTTGGTTACTAAATGTTTAATTGAATTTTATGGATCAAAATAAACACCACCCCTAAGAAAAATAAGCAAAAATACTATTAATTTTCATTTTACTATTAACCCCTTCCATACCATGGATCTTCCATTTGATCCATGCAATCAATTACCATGCCTAATTCAATGCACTTGTATGGAAGGAGTTAAACTCTTGATCCAGGGTGTGTCTAGGAGAGGAGTGTGACTGCTGATTGATTCAAGTGCACCCCCCCTCAGCTAGGGTGTGTCATCTATGTGCATTATCTACAATCTTTAATTTAACTCTCCTTGTGCATAACTTAATAGGAGCCATTCACAAGTCAACCCTTACCAGCGCTTTACTTTTATGAAAGTCCTCCCCGTAAGGGGCGCGGCGATTTGCCATCCTGGCCGCCGTGCTGATGGGACTCAGCACCCGATCCGACCCCAGCTTAGCCTCTTCTCCTTCCTTCAAAACACTTGTTTCCTCGCTTTTCATACAACCTCTCTCACAACTTTCAATGGTCAGACTCTAATTTTACAGGGTAGATGCTGACCTTCTTCTTCAGGTCAACCATCCCGGATCGGGGCGGAGGGGGGAGGGGACAATGTTCCCTAACCTCTGAGCTCCGGTCTGGGGTGGTTGGTTTTTAACAACCTGCTTTATCCCCACCCATAGCTTCCTCACATCCCCTTTTCCTCTCCTCTTCACAATCTATATATTTTTTACGCCGTGTTCAAGGTGGAGCTGCCATGCCGATGGACTGCCAGGCCACCAGGCAGGAGGGGTGGTCTTAAATGGCGGCGCCAGGCTTGTAAGCACCTCTCGCAGTGCGGGCTACTGCAAGAGGTGATGCGCGATTGCAGCCCATGTCAAAAAGAGGGTCACTATGCCCAATGATCAGTTTTTAAAAAAAAAACAACCCCCAACTTCCCCTATAACATCGACGGAGCCGCCCTTGGGCAGCTCCAGTAAAAAAATGGAGGTCCCCCTCCCTGTGCTTGCTCAGGGGACCCTCCATATATCTCTAACCGGAGAGGAGGCTTACTCCTCTCCTTCGCTTACGGGTGTAGAGGACTCCCCCTCACCCCCTTCTCTGGAGGTGCTTTCGGGCGCCTCCCTTGTACCAGCGGCAGTCCCCTCTGTTCTTTCCAAGGGGACTGCCAAGAAAGCCAGCAGGCAGCCCTTAGCCAGCCGCTCCACATCGAAGCGGCTCGGTAGGGCAAACCCCCTTAGGGGGGAGAGGGAAGCCAGGCCCCTTCGGTCGCTTCCCTCAAAAGACCTGCTGGCAAGAATACTGAACCTTGCCGGGGTCAAGGCCCATGCCTTCCCAAAGAAGACTAGTGACAATACTGCCAACGGGACCTGCGATGTCTTGGGGAGGGATGGCCAACTGGAGGCCCCCCTGAGATAGACATGGTCCTTGAGGAAACCCAGCCTCAGACGGTAGGGCCTTCCATGGGGGGGAATCCTGGCTCGGCGCCAAGCACCGAACCTGAATCCGCCCCGATGCAAGGTCCTCCTCAAACGGCTGTGGTTTCCAAAGCAGCGCAAGGAGGGGAGGGATCTCCTCCGGATGAGGCCCCTGCGACCACCAGGACCTTCTCCATTTCGGAGAAGGACCTGGCTGAGGCCGATCCATCTGGCCCGGGGGCTTCTACCGGCGGGGGTGAGAAGCGGGTTCATTCCCCACCCTCTCCAAAAAAGAAAAGGATGAAAAAGACCAAAAAGATGAAGAAGACTCGGGGCTCCTCTCCATCCGCGGGGGCTACGGGGATGGATGGGTCTGCTGCCACTTTGGCAAGCGACCAAGCCAAGATCGGCACATCCGGCCCCTCTGCCCCCCCCCCCCCCGGGTACGGAGCTCCTGACCATGACAAAGACCAAAAGTGCACAGGGCGGAGCCTCGATGACATCGGGGCCCCTCATTCAGAGGTTACTGGCGTTTTCGAGCCCGCTGGCTTCAAACGCTTCCTCGTTATTCGCTCCACTGATGACAGCATGTTGTCCAAGGGCAACATGATCCATTAGAGGAGAGGATTAGCTAGTGCAATTGGTAGAGAGCCGAAGGTAACCCGTTTCTCGGACGGGAGCCTTCTGGCGAATCCCGCCGAGGCGGCCAAGATAAGTACTCTTTGGACACTTCATGGCACCCCAGTGAGTGTGATGCCGCACTCTACTATGAACTTTGTGAAAGAAGTAGTTTATGCGAGGGAACTCGTTGACTACTCCATTGAGGACATCACCCTAGAGCTGGCCGACCATGGGGCGGTCAAGGTCGAACGTGTGATGAGAAAACAGGGAGGGGCCTCGAGACCCACCCCTACACTCTTCGTCACGTTCGACTGTGACAAGCTCCCTGAGTCGGTGCGTGCCGGTTGGTACCGCTACCGCGTGAAGGCATTTGTGGCACTGCCGTGGCGGTGCTATTACTGTCACCGCTTCGGCCATACGAATCGCTCATGTAGACGTGCAAAGTCGGGGTCACCCGAAGTCTGTGTAAATTGCTCCAAGGTCGCACACGATAAGTCCAAATCGTGTGTGGCCAAGTGTGTCAATTGCGGAGAGCCGCACCCTGCTTCTTCGAAGCAATGTTGTGCTTATCTCCTTGAGAATGAAATCCTGGCCGTTCAGGCCCAGGATCGACTCATTCCGCGAGGCAAAGAACTTGGTCCTGGAGCGCCCGGCTCTGCCTGGGACGTCATATGCCTCAATAGTTAGAAAGGCACCCTCTGCTCCTGGCCCATCCAGGCCAACGAGCACGGTTGTTTCCGCGCCCATTCGGAGCCCTTCTGCGTGCTCTACCCAACCCGGGCGCTCCCCTGGTAAAGCTGGCGGTAAAAAGGGTTCATACCCTGCCCCGGCTAAAACCAGGGCTCCCCCCTCTTCCCCCAGCGTGACCGTTTCCCGCAAGGCGAAACGGCCACGCGCCTCCACTGAGTCGTTAGACTCCCAGGAGGCAACACCCCTGAGGATGGTCGCTAGGCCATCCTCAGGGGTTCCTAAAGCTGTCCCCCGAAAGGAGGACAGCAACAAAGGAGCTTCGGCCCCTTCGCCCACGCCTAGAGGTGGTGCGAGTGGCTCGGAGACGATGGTTCCTCGAAAAGAGGCCTTCCCTGCCTCCGAAGCCGCAGCGCCCGCCTAAGGTTTCGAGGCGGAGGGAGGAAAAGAGTCGCATGGCGAGCCCAACCTCCCCCAATAAGTCCTCGAAGGCGACAGCGCCTGGGGTTCTGCCCCCGGGAATCGTACGGCCATTCCCGTGAGGGTCTTCAGTTCGAGGAGGGCCCCCGCGTCTCCTCCGAGCTAGGCCTGGAGGGCATATTCCTTCAATGGAATTGCCGTGGACTCCGGGCCAACTGGGAGGAGCTGCAGAGGCTCGCCTCGTCCCGTTCCCCGTTAGCTATCGTTTTGCAGGAGACCATGCTAGGCGCGTGCCCCCTGCCCGCCTTTCCGGGGTATAAGGGTCTTGCGACCCCACCACCGCGGGATGGCCGGGCTGGGGGTTGCGCGGTTTACACCCGGCATGATATCTCCGTTCTTCCTTTCTCTTTAGATACCTCCTTTCAGGCAGTGGCTGTGCAGCTGCACCTGGATAGGAGGTATACTCTGATTTCTGCGTACATTCCACCGTCAGCTGACTTCGACGTGGGGTACTCCCGCCGCGTCGTGGCACGGTTGCCGAGGCCCTATCTCTTCCTTGGAGATCTGAACGGCAGGCATCCTCTCTGGGTAGATTACTCCATAAATCCCAGGGCACAAGTCCTTGCCGATCTGATCGAAGAGCTTGAGATGGGTGTCCTAAACGTGGAGTTTACGCATCACTGTCCGAGAACCGCGTCATTTTCTTGCCTCGACCTATCTTTGTGCTCTTCGGATGCACAGCCTGATTTTGATTGGTAGGGGGTCGACGACCTCCATGGTAGTGATCACTTTCCCATTCAAATATCATTTTCAGGGCCACTGCCGCCTGCTACCTCGGTTTGCTTGGCGCGGGCGTGGTGGCCTGCATTTCAGGAAATGACTGTATTCTGTATCTCAGTCAAGGGGTTTAGGTCGGTAGATGAGGCCGTTGAGTTCTTCTCCGGCAACCTCATCGCCGTGGGCCTGACTACTATTCCTAGGACGTCTGGCCGTTCTGCACGCCGACCACTCCCATGGTGGTCGGCCGAGTGTGAGACGTCCCTCAAACACAAGCGTTATGCCTACATGCGCTATAAGCGCGGCCCGAACGATTTCACTGTCGCAGAATTTCGTCGGTCTAGGGCTAGGTTCCGGTATATTTCGAAGCACGCCCGCCGCTCTTCTTGGCGGACATACGTGTCTTCACTTAACGGGAAGACCCCTTTAGCTGAGGTGTGGAAGCGAGTCAAAAGGATTCGGGGCAAGTTCTCACAGGACCCCCCTCCCGTTCTCCAGGAGAATGGGACTGCAATCTCGGACCCCGCGTCCGTGGCGGAATCCTTAGCGACCGCTTTTTCCGCATTCTCTAGCCGGGATGCTTCTCCGCCAGCACTCAATGCACGTCGTGATGTCGCGGAAGGCCCCGGCTGGACTTTACCTCCAGAGGCGGAGAACCCTTCAACGACAACTTTACTGTGAGTGAGTTGCGTTCCGCTCTCGCTTCGTTCGCGGACACCGCCCATGGTCCGGACGATGTCCCGTACGCCATGCTTCGACACCTGGGTGAGCGAGGCATGGCCATTCTGTTAGATTTGTTCAACAGGATCTGGGTGGAAGGTCTTCTCCCAGACTCCTGGCGAATCGCTAGTGTGCTCGCCTTTCGCAAGCCGGGGAGAGATCACTCTACTCCGACCGGTTTCCGCCCAATCTCTCTAACCTCTTGCGTGTGCAAGTTGATGGAGAAATTGGTAAATGTTAGATTAGCCTTTTTCCTAGACAGCGGAGGCTATCTGTCTTCCGCACAGTGCCGCTTCCGCATCCACAGCGGATGCTCTGCTCCGACTGGAAAATGCTGTCTGCGAGGCCTTCCTTCGTAGACAGCACTACGCCACGGTGTTTTTCGATCTGGAGAAGGCTTATGATACCGCATGGCGATACGGTATCATGGAGACTCTCCACACGATGGGGGCGAGGGGACGCCTCCCAATGTTTATATCTGAATTTTTGCGAGATCGTCGATTCCGCGTACGGGTGGGGGGAGCCCTCTCCTGCCCAAAGGACCAGGAAGAGGGTGTCAGGCAGGAAAGTGTCCTCACTGTCACACTCTTTGCCCTGAGCATCAACTACATCACCTCGGTGCTGCCGGAAGATGTTCTCGCTACGCTCTACGTGGACGACCTTTCGATCTCTTTTGGCGCGGCCCAGATGCCAACTCTGGAGCGTCGACTCCAACAGGCATTGAACCGCGTCTCTCGCTATGTCGAAGCGCACAGGTTTCGGTTTTCTTTGGCCAAGACTAAGGTGGTGCACTTCTGCCGCCATCCACGGCTTCACCCCGACCCAGATTTGTTCCTTAATGGGGTGCGCCTGGATGTGGTTGAGTCGCACTGTTTCCTTGGTCTTGTATTCGACCGACGCCTCACCTGGGAGGCTCATATTCGCAGCCTTAGGGTCTCTTGTACCCGCGCCATGGACATTCTCCGTTCCGTGACGTTCAGCGCTTGGGGCGCTGATAGGGCTACTGCCTTACTTTTTTATTAATCCTTTGTTCGCTCGAAGCTCGACTACGGATGCGATTTTTATGCATCCGCAGCCGAGCGTTTATTGCGGAAGGTGGATTCGATCCACCACACCGGCCTTCGCCTTGCGACCAGTGCCTTCCGCACTTCCCCCATTGAGAGCCTGTTGGTCGATGCTGGGGAGATGCCACTCGCTCTGCGCCGCGTGCAGTGCATCACTCGCCTGTACGCGTGAGCCCGGCGCCTCCCTCAGTCGCCAACAGCTCTCACTGCATCCGCAGCTGATCTCGATGGTGCCTATGCCGCCGAGAGACGCCAGTCATACCCTAAGCCAAAAAGGGCTTAGGGCCAGGAAACTCCTTCGAGAGGTAGATATAGCTCTCGGGCCGGTGGCGCCCCTGGTTCTGCCCAGGACGCCACCCTGGAGGGTACCACATTTGGCTATTTGTCGCCACGCCTCTGCTCCCAAAGCTTGTACTGCGCCGGGAGTATTGCGTTCGACCTTTTTGGAGCACACATCGTGTCACGCTGGTACCGTGCCAGTGTATACGGATGGCTCCAAGTCCCAAGAGGGGGTCGGCTTCCACGCCGTATCCCCTCTGTTTGAAGTCAGCGGGGCTCTACCAGGCGCTGCGTCTGTCTTCACGGCCGAGCTGGTGGTAATACACCACTCGGTACGGGAGATTACGCGACGTGCCCGGTTCGGAGACCGGATTGTGATCTATAGCGACTCACAAAGCGCCCTGATTGCTCTCGGGGCATTGGAATCTCCGCATCGCCTGGTTCGCGAAATCCGTGACGCCACGGTTTTGGCGAGCCGGGCAGATGTCGAGATTATCTTCTGCTGGGTTCCTGGACATGTAGAAATTGCGGGGAATGAGCGCGCCAAAGAGTCCGCGAGGACTCTGCGACTGGACCAGCGTTTTGCTCTTCCTCACACTGACTACATGGCAGGAATACGGGCAGCTCTTCGGACTGCTTGGCAAAGAAGATGGGAGACGGTCGAAGGGAACTTAAAGTTGTGTGCCATTGCGCCGCGACTGTTCCCATGGACCTATCCCCCAATGCCGCGGCGGCTTCAGGTTGCTTTCTGTCGTCTCCGAATCGGGCACACTCGTGTGACGCATCGCTATTTGATGGAGCGCTCGCCTGCGCCCTATTGCAACGACTACGTCGTCCCCCAGTCTGGGTGATCTTCGCGCACGACACCTGTCCCGGTACCAGGATGGGCGGGGTCGCTACCGCCTGTCCCTTGTACTCGGGACGAGTGCGTGCACTTTGACTGGTGGACTTGTTGACTTTTGGGGGGAGGCCGGCCTTCTTACTTTCATTTAACCAGGTTCAATTGTTGTTGTTTTTGTTATTGCTTTGTTATTGTTATTTCTTTTTATTGTTGTTTTCTGTTCAATTTTTTAAAGTAGCCTAGAACTAGGCTGTTTGTTTACGGCGACTTATGCCTAAGTTGGCAGTCGCCAGAAAGCCCCTTAATTAAAAAAAAAAAGTTTGAAAGTCCTTGTTCAGGCATGTACCCATTTAATTTCTTTTTAAACTTCTCTACTGAATTACAATCAACTATCTGCTAAGGCAGCTCATTCAAAAATTGACTACCTTATGACTATTTATATATATATATATATATATATATATATATATATATATATATATATATATATATATATATATATATTTAATAGAGATGGGGCGATTAATTGGAATCGTAAGAATCGTTAATTTGGGGGGAATTGGAATCGCTAAAAATAATCTGACTTTTCCGATTCCAAAAACTTCAAATTCATATCGAATAATATTGAAGATTTGACTGTATAAGAGATGTATTGTATGTTTAATTGTTTATATGTGTGAAATGAAGGCATGCTCAGAGCTCAGGCATCATTTAGAACAGCTGATGCAATTTTAAGACATTAGAGCTTTGTTCAGCAGCGCTGCCAAAGTTGGCACATTCCTACAAATTTGGTACCTTTTTGCCGTAAGAAACACTTCAGATACTATGATTCATACAAATTTGGTACATTTTTGCCTCAAAGAAACACTTTTTAACACCATTTTACTTTTGTTATATGTATTAATTAGATTTGGTACAATTTTACCAAATTTGTTACGTTTTCAGAGTAAGTTTTGGTACTATTGCTAAAATTCTTTCCACAATGCACACCCCTGTTGTTCAGTTGACTACCAGCCACCATAGATGTAAATTATCATAATAGCTGAATATTAATAGTATTTAATACCTTAATCATTATTTGTTGACATTATCGAATTAGTCTGATTTGAATTACAATTTCCACATAACCTGTGCATTATTCACTTATCAAAGATCTAAATTGTGTATACTGATGATATCAAACTTCCAGCATAAGGCACTATATCAGAAGATTAGTTGTTAGCAGATACTATGTAAACTTATGCACAATGTTAATCTTACATTTATTTGTTTACTGTATTCTATTTAGTTTATGTAACAACTAACTTTATTAATTATTATTGAAGTATCGAGTATTATTATTACACAGAAGGAAATATGAATCGATGGTACGTACAGAAATTAAAGAAGTTCTATTATATTCTTTATTTAATGATCTTTATTGACAATTACTAATAATAAAGCTGCAATACATAACAAATTATAATATGTGTCATATTTGTTTTTTAACAATATATAATATAATCAATATTCTATTTTGTGTAGGAATCGGAATCATAACTTATAACTGGGATCGGAATCGCCATTTTTTTTATTCGTCCCATCTCTAATATTTAACCAACAGTGCATCTTAACTACCCTTTTATAATTATTATTATCTATCTAAAAAAAAAATAGTGTTTAAAGGAATCTTTATGCTTTGACCATAGCATCCTTTATTTAAAGTAAAAACATAACTAGTTCCTTCAGTCTATTATATTCCAATCTCCTAATAGAGGAAATTAATTTGATTTCTCCACACTAACCCTTTTCTGCCATTTCAACTTCTTAAACATAGAAAACAGGCCAATCCTGAATGCCATATTCCAGATGAAAATGCACCAAAGAATTACATAACTTGGTTATAACTTTTTTGGCTTCTATATAAAATATTTCTCATGATGCCTCCTAATATTTGGTTAGCTCAATTCCTTGCTTCTAAACACTGCATAGATAGTTTAAGTATATGAAAAACACCAAATCCTTTATGTTCCTAAACTTTACTCACCTAATATCTTGTTCTCGTAGTTATACTTTCTCACATTACAATTCAACCTTATTTTTTATTTATTAACTATGCTATTAAATGAAATTTGCCTTATAAATATTTCTATTTGATTTTGGTAGTAAATGGTTCAACTTAATAGTGACTACCATACAGTTTAGAGACCTGTGATTCAGATTCCATATTAGAAATACAGTAAAATCTGAACCACCTGAGAATCAAACCTATTTTAAAATTTAAAATTACTGCCTCTGATGAACAACCTATATTCATTGGTTTATACATGCATGTTTGGGTGGCATTTCACACTGCACATCCACTGTGAACAAGTTACTACAGTATACATATAAATATTTTTCTATTTATTTTACATTTACTAACCCAAAGTTTTTTTTCTCTTTCTGGTGTTTAGAAGAAAGTTATGTTGAAATTGAGTGAAAAACTTGAAATAATTAAGAGCCTATGACATTGTCTAAGTTCAGTGAGCTTAATAGAAAAATATAATGTTGGGAAAATTACAATTCATGACAAAGAAATCTAAGGCTAAAATTTGGCAAAGCAGGAGATGAAGTGGAAAAAGAAATATCCTGAGCTGGTTTAGAAGTACACTTGGATAAATGTTAAACTTCTTGAACTAAATCATGATTTTAATCTTGAAGATGTAATGTGTGTGCATATGGTGCAGAATGACTATATTAAGAATAAAATAAGAGAATCAAAAGCAAGCCAATAAACTTCATTATTTACGTAAAGCCCTTGCAGATAAAAGCATTCCATTGACAAGCATATTGTTAGATGTAGACAATGTGATAAATTAAAGTACATAAGTAATGTTGCCAAATTATATTATTACAAGCCATAGCTTTGCCACTACCCCTATGAGGGAGAGCTTCGCTCGCTACCAGCCTTACGGGCTGTTGGTCTTTAGCCTCTTTTATCTTTCAAAACTATTTGGATCATCTCTACCCCAATCACCTCCAGGCAGAGAGGGGGAGGGATAGAGGATAGAGAGAGAAATCCAAACAGCCTTAATCCCTGACTTTGACCTTTACTTTTAAAAGACTTCCAAAACAGTGCAGATTGATGGTAAAACTCTTACAAAATTATTATTTTTTGCTTTCCCTATCTTCACTGCTTTTTAAAATCTGGGTGCAGATTTACTCATTGGTTTTTACTTTTTTTTAGGATTGCACTCATGAAGAAATTTGATGTTTGGTTGGGGAAAGATAGATGATGGGTTTTATTATGGCCAATCTGTGATTAGTTTTAGTTTGATCTGCATTCATTTTACATTTTTGCTCATCTTCCTATATGTATCTCCATGTGTATTGTAAATGGACTGACAGATTCCTAAGATTGTCCATCTTGAATGATCCATCAGCTTATGGATGTATTTCCTGTGATCCTGAAATTTAATTCAAGTTGCCTAATAAATACATTTTCCAACAGGGCTCAGTTTTGAAAGGTTTAAATGAGATTCCTCAGAATGAGAACTGTATTAACAGGGATGAAGAAGTAGAAAGCCATAAATTAGTAAAAAGACTTGGAGATGAAGAACTTTTTAAATATTGTGGCCAACTTACTGCTCACAAGTAAGGTATTATTAGTTTACTTAAAAGGTTTATGAATATTATATTTAAACTCTCAACATAATTTTCTTTTGGGTTATTATGAAAACTATTAATGTGTCGCTGGGATATCATAGAAAGCAATTAAATTTAACCAACTTGTGCATCAAATTACCTTAGATTGTGTTGGGTGATCACTAGAAATGTCTAATTTTGAACCCTTTTAGTCCTTAATGCAAGAAGGATGAAATTAAAAGTATATGAAAGAGAGAATTGTTATGCTTCAGGACAGAATATAAAGTAGTTGGGCCTAAGGATAATTTCATCCAAAATACCCTGTGCTCTCAAGGGTATACCACCACTCATAATAAAGGCTCTGATGGTGCATTTTTGCTGGTCCTTATCTGCACCTCTTTAAAATCTCCAACTATCTTTTCCTTCCCCTCATATCGAGTTAGTAGTAAGGATCTGACCAGCTACCTACTTCATGCTAGGCCAAGTGAAAGGCTTTGCAAAAGACCTGGCTTGAGGGGTCCTGGATGTTGGAGCATGATAAATGGTATAAGTGGTTTGTGTCTCAGTAGCCCCAACAGGATCTCAAATGTAGCATGGGCAACCTTGATGCAGCTGAAATCTGAAAGATTGTACCCCTTCCTGCCCCCAATACCTCTTTAAAGGCCTATGGTTATAAATCCCTAGATTATCTCCACATACTTTACAGATCTCTCTTTAAACTTTCTGCACCTCTGTTGGTATTGCACTTAAGTCTGTGAAAAGAAGAAAAAAAAAATGCCGCATCCTTGTACCCCTGTTGACCTTTTCAGGTGCATAAGCCCATGGTGAGTGGGCTTTACTGCCTTGATCCTGCCTCTGGGTCCTAGGGTCACCATGCCAATAGATAAAGAAAACAAAGTCTCCCCCTTCACCATCATCATAGCCACTCTCAGGCAGGTCCCCCCCACCTCTATCTCTTTTACCGGAGGCGAGGCTTACTCCTCTCCTAGGCCTACGGTTGCGATGGACTCCGCCCTTACCCCATTCTCTGGAAGACCCCTTGGGTGCCACCATCTTTTCAGTGGCAGTCCCTTCTTTGCTTCCACAGGGGACTGCCAAGAAAGCACGCAGGCGGCCCAATATTGACTGTTCCTGGTGCTAGCGGCTCGATAGGGCCAACCACCTTAGGGGGTGGGCAAGGGATGGCAGGGCCTGTCGGTCCGTACCCCCTAAAGTCCTGCACTCATGTATTGTGATTCTACAGGGGGCCGGCGTATCTGCCCCACTCTCTTCCCAGATGGATGCTGATTGCCGGTCCAAGGCGGGGCAAAAGGTACCTCGAAGGGTATCTGTGATGTTTTGGGGGAACAGGCCACATGGGGTCCCCCTGAGGTGACCCAGCCCCAGACGGTAGGATCTTCCATGGGGTCGAACCCGAGCTTGGTGCCAAGCAAAAGCCCATGTCCACTCCTGTGACAGCCAAGACCTTCTCCATTTCAGAGAAGGATCTTGCTGAGTCCGGTCCATCTGGCCTAGGGGTTCCTGCCAGTAGAAGAGAGAAGTGGGTTCACGTCCGACCCCGGGTAGGGAGTCCCTGATAAAGACCAAAATTGCAAGTGCGCAGAGCTGAGCCTCGATTACGTCGGGGCCCCTCATTCAGAGGTTACCTGCGGTTTTCAAGCACTTCCTTGTTATTCGCTCCACTGATGGCTGTATGTTGGCTAAGGGCAACATGAACCATCTTAGGAGAGCTCTAGCAAGCGTGATTGGTAGAGAGCCAAAGGTGACCCGTTTCTTGGACGAGAGCCTTCTGGCGAATGCGTCGTCGAATCCCACCGAGACGGCCATAATTAATGCCCCCCGGACACTTAACGGCACGACGGTTAGTGTGACTCAGCACGCTACCATGAACTTCATGAAAGAAGTGGCTTACCCGATGGAACTCGTGGACTACTCCATAGATGACATCACCTTTTCGCTGGCCGACCATGGGGCGGTCAAGGTCGAATGTGTAATGTGAAAACAGGGAGAGGCCTCTCAAGACCTCTCTATACTCTTAGTCACTTTCGACCGTGACTGCCTTCCTGAGTCGGTGCGTGCCGGTTGGTATCGCTACTGCGTGAATGCATTTGTGCCTCTGCCGCAGAGGTGCTACTACTGCTATCGCTTCGGTCATACAAATCGCTGGTGTAGACGTGAGAACCGGTGTTTCCACCCTACTTGTTTATAGTCTAAAATGAGCAGCAATGTAGTTTGGATTATGTCAAAAGAAACTTGAGCCTGTCAAAACAAAAAATATATTAAGTGGGAGAAAGATATTTAAAAAAGCAAAAACCAATGAGGGGATCTCACACGGAAATTTTGTTCGGACAAATTTGTCATGAAAGGACTGAAGGAATAGAAAAGGTGTGAAAGATATTGCCACAGATCCCCCTGTGGGCATTGCGGTCGCGACGCCTCTTAATCCTCCAGATGTCAACTGCAGCACGCTGTCCCGCGGTACACCTGACCCCTCTTTGTGTGGTGGTACACATTGGGGCTGGGAGGGCATGTTATTCCTTCAGGTTTCGGGTGCCGCATGCCTTTGTACTCCTGCTGCACCCTCCACTCCATTGGGGAGCACCGCAAGAGGGAGACGTATCACGTGAATGAGTTTCAGGTTACTTTCTGTCGTCTCCGAATTGGACACACTCGCGGGACGCACCGCCATTTGACGGAGCGCTGCGCCTGCGCCCTACTGTGAAGACTGCGTTGTCCCCCAGACTGTTCGGCACATTCTTGTTGAATGTCCCAGTCTGGGCGATCTTCGGGCGCGTTATCTGTCCAGGTACCGGGACGAGCGGGGTCGCTACCGCTTGGTTTCGTGCGCATTGACTTATAGACTCTATGACTTTTGGGAGGAGGCCGGCATTTCCCCCTTTATTTGACCTTTCTTTGTGCTTTTTGTAGGTCGCATGTTCCTGCGCCGAGGGGAGGCGGGCCTACCCCCGACTCCGGAGCATGCATCCTTCTTGTCCTCTTGCTTTTTCTCATTATTTTTTAGTTATTTGTTAGTTACATATTATTTGTTTTGTTATTTATTTTCTAATATAGCCTAGTATTAGGCCCTGTAGAGTACGGTGCCCTTCGAATCTTGGGCTTGGCCCGGGCATGCCGAGTGCGAGTGTCTGTCTCTTCAATGACACCCACGACGGATTAATTGAATGGCTGAGCAGGGGTCCGTAACGGGTGTAGTTCGGAGTAGGTGGTTGTATAAGTATTAGTGTGATTTCCTGATTCCGAATCCTTTTTTCTTTTCCCTTGTGTGCCCTTGACGCGTTCCGACACGATTGCATTGTATACCTAAGTAATGGCGATAACTCTTCCACTCCTACCTGTGTAATCCCAAGAGTGCGCCCTCACTCAGCGGACAGAAGGAAGGCAAACAAACTGGTTCGAGAGTTGGGTTTGATTCTCGGACTGGCGGTGTCTTCTCTTTTGCGCGCTGATGACTCACGACTAACTATCGCAAATTCATTTTTTTAACGTTTTCTCTCAAGCATTTTGCGGACATCGATGCTTTTGCGGTGTGGAAGGAGCGTTTATTATTTCGTCTTTGCATCATTGATATCTTCCTACAGATTGGGAATGTGAATTTTAGGCTTAATCAGTCCAGAGTTAAGAGAGAAAAGATTTTGATCGATAGCGTCCGAGGCTTAAGTTGCTCGGATGGTAGATTTGAACAGTGGCCGTTTCATTTACTTGCAGAGTTGGGGCTGCGGCTTAATAGAGTGGGACAACCGCATCCCCTTTTAGAGAAATTAAGCCACATCAGGTGTGATTAGTTTTCGGGCGGAGTCCCGATTCGGGGCGAGAGCCGTACGTGGTGTTGATACCATGCTCATTAGTAAGTCCTCACTGACAATTAGAAGGTATCTTAAATGATTAGAAGTTGGTGGTAAAACCCTTACCAATTTCTTTTTTTCTTGCAGAGGTGCAAGACACGGCCTTACAATGTCTGCCAAATTAGCTCGGCTCCAGCAACAAGAAGCTGCTTTTCTAAACTCTGAGAATCATTCGAGCGCACTTTATTTCCAAACGAGAGACGCTAAAAGGGGAAAGAAATTGAAAGGGAGAGATGATAAAGAATTGTCCACCGACCTCAATCTCATACTTGGCGATGATACTCAGAAGAAGAGAGTGAGGGAAAGCTCCAATCATGATGAAAGATCAGAAGAATCCCATATAAAAGGTTATTGTGACGGTAGCAGTGGAAGTGAAGTAGAAAGATACATAAAAGTAAAAAAGAAGAAAAGAAGGACGTGACATGGGTGTGATGCCATTTAATCTACTAGATCCCACACATTCTTTTTGTTTCAATTTTGCCACTCCTTTATAATAATACTCACCTTTCATTCTCGATTAAGGACAAAGACCGTCATCATTTTGGCCCTGAGCAATGTCTCTTCGTACCGATGGGGTGCAGGGTCCATCCATGGGCAGAATCCCCTGAGTATGTCCCTTTCTCTTTTGTCTAATCAACCCACCCTTTTACCCTCTTCCAACCCTTTGCCTATTCTGACACTATTACCCCGTAAGGGGCGGGGCGATTTGCCATTATGGCCGCCGTGCTGACGGGACCCCAGCTTAGCCTCTTCTTTCTGACAGCGTGCGTATCTACCCTACTTCCTCACTCTCCCTACAACCTCTCCCACAACTTCCTCTGGTCGGCCTCTAATTTCACAGGGTAGATGCCGACCAGCTTCCTCTAAGCCAACTATCACAGATCGGTGCTAAGGGGGAGGGGACAATGCCCCCCTCATCCCTGAGCTCCGGTTTGGGGTGGTGGGCTTTTAACAACTTGCTTCAGCCCCACCCACACCTTCCTCACATACCCATTTCTCTCTCTCCTTTCAATCTCTATCGATTTTACGCCCATCCCAAGGTGGAGTCGCCATGCCTAAGGGCTGCCTGGCCACTGGGCGGAAAGGTTGGTCCTAAATAGCGGCAGCTGGTTCTGCCGGCCCCGTATTCACCCCTCGCAGAGCGGGCTACTGCGGGGGGGGGGTGATTAGCGTTTGCTTCCCGTATAACGAATATGGTCCCCATGGCCCGATGATGAGAATTAAAAAAAATAAATAAATACCCCCCGTCCTCTTTCCCCTTGACCATCGACGGAGTCGCCTTCGGGCAGATCCACCGAAAAAATGGAAGTCTCCCCCTTCCTGTGCTTTCGCAGGGGACCCTCTAAAACTTCAACCGGAGAGTAGGCTACAGGTGTAGGGGACTTCCCTTCACCCCCTTCTCTGGAGCCGCCCTTGGGCGACTCCCTTTCTTCAGCGGCAGCCCCCCCCCCTTTTACTTTTTAAGGGGACTGCCAAGAGGGGCAGCAGCCCATAAATAATTGACCGCTTCCATTCAATAGGGTCAACCCCCTTATGGGGAGGAGGAAAGACAGGGCCCGTCGGCCCCTTTCCTCTAAAGACCTATGGGCTAGAATATTAAGTTTAGGGGGGGGGGGGTCACCGTAGTACGTCCCCTCTTCCCTGACCAATGGGACCTGTGATGTCCTGGGAGGGGGTGGCCATATGGAGGTCCCCCCTGAGATAAACATGGTCACTGAGGCAACTCAGCCCCAGACCTTAGGACCTTCCATGGTGCCAAGCACCGAACCCCCGAGTCCGCCCCTAGCAAGGTCCTCCTCAGACGGCTCGGGTCTCAAAGACTTTACAAGGAGAGGAGGGATCTCTGGCTGGTGCCCCTGTGGCAGCCATGACCTTCTCCATCTCGGAGAAGGATCTTACCAAGGAGCGGTCAAAGTCGAGCGTGTGATGAGAACGGAGGGGGCTTCGAGACCCACCCCTACACTCTTCGTCACGTTCGACTGTGACGAGCTCCCTGAGTCGGTGCGTGCTGGTTGGTATCGCTACCTCGTGAAGGCATTCGTACCACTGCCGCGGAGGTACTACTACTGTTACCGCTTCGGCCATGTTAATCGCTCGTGTAGACGAGCAAAGTCGGGATTACCCGAAGTCTATGTAATTTGCTCCAAGGCCGCAAATGAGGAGTCCAAATCTTGTGTGGCCAAGTGTGTCAATTGCGGTGAGCGGAACCCCGCTTCTTCGAAGCAATGTGGGCGTATCTCATTGAGAAGGAAATCCTGGGCGTTCAGGCTAGGATCGTCTTTCATTTCGCGAAGTTAAGGACTTTCTCCTAGCGCTCCCGGCGCAGCCTGGTACATCCTATGCTTTACCCACCCCTGGCGCTCACCTGGTTAAGCTGGCGGCACAAAGGGTTCACACTCAGTCCCGGCTAAAACCATGGCTCCCCTCCTTTTCCAAAGCGTGACCGTTTCCCGTACGGCGAAACGGCCACCTGCCTTCGAGTCGCTAGACTCACAGGAGGCAACACCCCTGAAGTTGGTCGTGATTCCATCTTCCGGGGTTCCTAAAGCTGCCCCCCAAAAGGAGTTTCGACTCCGTCGCCCACACCCAGTGGTGGACTGGGTGGCACGGAGACGGCGCATCCTCCAAAAGAGGGACCCCCGCCTCCGCAGCCGCCCTGCTCATCTAAGGTTTCGAGGCGGAGGGAGGAAAATACTCGCATGGCGAGTCGAACCTCCCAATAAGTCGTAGAAGGCAACTGCGCCCGGAGTTCTGCCTCCGGGAAGCGTACGGCCATTCCCGTAAGTGTCTTCTATTCGGAGAGGTCCCCCGCATCTCAGAGCTATGCCGCCCGTAAGGGGCGCAGCGATTTGCCATCCTGGCCGCCGTGCTAACGGGACTCAGCGCCCAGTCCGACACCAGCTTAGCCTCTTCTTCTTTCAGACACGTGTTTTCCCCCTGTTTCCTCGCTTTTCATACAACCTCCCACAACTTTCTCTGGTCAGCCTCTAATTTCAGAGGGTAGAGGCTGACCACCTCAGCCAACTATCCCGGATCCGGGCTGAGGTGGGAGGGGACAATGATTCCTCACCCCTGCGCTCCATTTTCGGATGGTGGGTTTTTTAATAACCTGCTGTATCCCCACCCACATCTTCCTCACCTCCTCTTCCTTTCTATTTTCAAACACTATACATTTTACGCCGTGTCCAAGGTGGAGCCGCCATGCTGAGGGACTGCCAAGCTACCCGGTGGGAGGGGTGGTCCGAAATGGCGGCACCTGGCTTTGCCAGGCCTGTACTCACCCTTCGCAGATCGGGTCACTGCGTTGGATGATTAGCGTTTGCATCCCGTGAAAAAAAAGGGTCACCATGCCCAATGATGAAAACTTCTCCCCATTTCGCCTTTAAAAACAACGGAGCCCACAGGGCAGTCAAGGTCGAGCGTGTGATGAGAAAACAGGGAGGGGCCTCGAGACCCACCCCTACACTGTCACGTTCGACTGTGACAAGTTCCATGAGTCGGTGCGTGCCGACTGGTACCGCTACCTCGTGAAGGCATTCGTGCCACTGCCGCGGAGATGCTATCACTGTCACCGCTTCGGCCATACGAATCGCTCATGTAGACGTGTAAAGTCGTGGTCACCCGAAGTCTAAATTGCTCCAAGGCCGCACACGAAAAGTCCAAATCGTGTGTGGCCAAGTGTGTCAATTGCGGAGAGCCGCATCCCGCTTCTTCGAAGCAATGTGGTGCATATCTCCTTGAGAAAGAAATCCTGGCCGTTCAGGCCCAGGATCGAATCTTATTCTGCGAGGTTAAGGACTTGGTCCTAGCGCGCCCGGCTCTGCCTGGGACCTCCTATACCTCAATGTTAAGAAAGACACCTTCTGCTCCTGGCCCATCCAGCCCAAAGAGCACGGTTGTTTCCGCGCCCATTCGGAGCCCTTCTGCGGGTCTACTCAACCCCGGCGTTCTCCTGGTAAAGCTGGCGGCACAAAGGGTTCACACCCAGCCCCGGCTAAAACCAGCCCCCCGTCCCTTTCCCCCAGCGTGATCGTTTCCCGTAGGCAAAACGGCCACCCGTCTCCACCGAGTCGTCAGACTCACAGGAGGCAACACCCCTGAATTGGGTCGCCAGGCCATCCTCCGGGGTTCCTAAAGCTGTCTCCCGAAAGGAGGACAGCAACAAAGGAGCTTCGGCTCCTTCGCCCACGCCTAGTGGTGGGTTGGGTTGTTCGGAGACGGTGTAGCCTCGAAAAGAGGGCCCCTTGCCTTCGAAGCGGAGAGAGGAAAAGACTCGTCCACCGTGCTATTGCGAGGCTGCACCTCTCGAGCGCCTGATGCCTTAATGTATCCTCGTCCTCGGATACGGATACAGACGAAGTGCTTCTGTAAACTAATAATAATGTTTGTGTAAATTAACTAAGATGACTTGAATTTGTGTTAAATAGTAAACAGTCATCACAATTGTATCAATAATAAAGAGGTGCATGCGCTAGGTATGGTGTGGTAGTGTTGGTACAGTAAGTGACTTTTCCAAGTGTATTTTTCTTTTCAATTAATAATATTTATATTATTTAATTGCTGGGAGGGTCCGTTACCGGACACCTCCATATGCCTGCGAAAAAGTCGCTCATAAAGTCTCCTAATAAAAAGGGGGCTCAGCCTGCCACTAGGGCTCGCTGACGAGCTAGGCTTTCCGTAAGCTCAGATCCCGGTATGTCCGGGCGTGTTGCGTGCCCTCCATGCCCCACCCTACATCCCCCCTGCCCCTTTACCCCGTGAGTCAACTCGCACTTCGCCTGTATCCGAATCCGAAGACGAGGATACATTAAGGCGCCAGGCGCTCGATTCGATTGGCACTCGGGAGGTGCAGTCCCAGCCTCGCAATAGCACGGTGGACGGACGAGTCGATCATCCAACCCCGGAGAGACTTAGGCCCACACTTAGATTTACCCCAGGCAGGATTCCAACCATCCTTTGGGGTTCCCCAGGTTGTCCAAAAAGGGTGTTCCTGGTCCCTAAGAATGTCTCGAAGGATCGCTTAGTTTACATGTCCTCCCCTAACCAACTCTACCTTCTATAAACCTCCTTTCCTTCCCTTAATCACAATTGTATCAATAATAAAGAGGTGCATGAGCACAAAACAAAACAAGTGTGATGACTGTTTACTAGTTAACACAAATTCGAAGGCATCTTAAAGTTAATTTACACAAACATTATTACTAGTTTACAGGAGCACGGCGAAAACACGAGTCCCACCCAATCAGTGGACCGACTCCCCGTTATATACGGAATGAAAAATGACGTCATGAATTTGAATGACGGTAGAACCAGTCATGACGTCATCAAATTTGCGCCCCATAAATTAGGGCGGCTCGGAAGGTCCGCTGGGTTGAGTTCGGAGGGGATCCAAGTCCCCGCTGGTCTCCTGCGAATAAACAGAAAATGTAGAAATAATAGGAGTCTGTGCGGCAGAAGGCCGAGAAAACACTTCAGTAGGCCAATTGGGCCCAGAACCGGGGGAAAGAAGCGGCCATCCCCCAGCCTGCCTCAGTAAGGGAAACCTTGGGGGAGGGGGGCCCACTCCAGGGTCTGACGGGCCATGTGAATCATCCTCGGTCAGGCGGGTAGCCCGGTGGCGGAGATCGATCTCCACCCCCAGGTAAGTAAGGGACTTGGTTGGCAGCAAGGTACTTTTTGGGACGTTGATTTTCAGGGAGGAGGTTTCCACATCCCCCACCAGGAGACGTAAATTCTTACGAGATCATATAAGGAGAATGTCCTCGAGATGTGTGAAGGCCAGACACACTTGCCCGGGCCATAGCCTGAAAAATGGGGGCCATACATTGCTGCATGATGAAGGGGCTCCCACCGAACCCCATGGGCAGTCTCCTAAACCTATACTTCCGGGTTCCACAGCTAATCCCAAACCAACCCCGGGCTTTGGGGTGGAGAGGGATATGGTAGAACCCATGGCACAGGTCAATCTTGACTGCCTGGGAGCTGGAAAGGACGTTTATAGAGGGGGCGGGGGGACATGTAAACTAGGCGATTCTCCGAGGCATTCTTACGGACCAGGAACACCCTATGGCAGCAGCGTACCTCGGAGGACTCTTCCAGAGTCCCTGCTCTCACCAGGGTCTGGAGGATTGGCTCAACATCGGGGAGCTGTTGGAGAAAGGTTTATATTTTCCTAGATACACTTTTACCCCATCACCCGCTGCCGCTCTGGCTATGTTAGACGGATGGGGGCACTCATGACACACATTGCCAGGGATGAAGTCGCAAATACGACGTTGCAGGGGATCCACCTTATTCTTGGCCAAGGGATCGAAGACACTACCCTGCTGTTTACCCTCGTCCTCCCTTGACTCGAACTGAGGATCCGGAGGAGTAGCATCGAGCTCGGAAGCGACATCAGGTTGGGAGGGGAGGGGAGGGGTGCATGGACCTCGAAGTCCTGATTTTCAGGGATTGGGTGGAAGGCGATGTGTAGGGCCTGCACCGTGGCCAGGAGACGCTCCTGGTCACCCAACTGAAAATCGTTCAGATCAGCCTCGGATGACAGGGCTGAGACAGGAAGATCAACAGAGATCCTTCGGGAAGGGGGAACCGAACCATTCACCTACCACCGTTGGTCCCGTGGCGTCGCGAAGGTGGGGGGTACCCCTCAGGGCTCGCAATATAAAGCCGGGGGGGGGGGGGGAGTACGGCCAAAGAGGACCTCTTGTATTGCCCAATGCTCTTCCTCCCACTCATTAAGATTTACGGGGTCTAGACCCAGCTCCCCTAAAGCCGGGGGGGGGGGAGTACGGCCAATGAGGACCTCTTGTATTGCCCAATGCTCTTCCTCCCACTCATTAAGATTTACGGGGTCTAGACCCAGCTCCCCTTCCCTTTGCACGCAACCGTGTTCGCGGTCGTCGTCGTTGCTGCTGTTGTCTTGGGGCTTCCTGTTGCCGGTTGGCATAGCTGTTATAATTTGAGGCCAAAACCATCCTGTTGTAGAAGACTGTCGATATCAATTCCCACCCCTTGAGTAGCCTGAAGGCGTGCGTCCTCCAAGGCGTAGGCCCAGTTTACCAGGGAGACTAAATAATAAAGCCTAAGGCTTGCCACAATTCCTCAACGACGAAGACCCTACCATTATCATCCCCAGACAATCCTTTACCCACATAGATCTATTTATGTGCTCAACTGACCCCGCCCGATCACTTCAGAATATTTGATGATCTGTGTGGAAGTAATCATTATCCTCTACCCCTACACCTATTCTCCCTTTTCCCTATCTTCCCAAGACCGTATTGGGCCTACCAGAAAGCTGACTGGTAAGCATTTGTAACGTCCTTATCCTTCATAACTTGTATGCTGAAACAACAACATGTACATCCAGCTTGAAAAAGTTTGTGGAACCTTTTTCAGCAATGGCCCACAAACATGTTCCACTCCGCCACCTTCGACTCCAACCATCGGTCGCCTGGTGGAACAGAGTGTAGCACCGCTAAGCGCGAACCAAATGGGTTCCATCATACCTTTCGAGATAAGCCACCCAAGTCTTATTAACTATAAAAAACAAGGTGTCCTCACCCGCCGTACCTTCTGCCAGGCAAAACGTCACCCTTGGGTTCAATACACATCCTCCATCTTGTCTCGTATCCCTCTAGCCAAGGTCTGGCAATAGATACTACATAAAATCCGAGGCTCCTCTCGACACCCCTACCTCTACATCCTCCGCCATAATGACAACCCCCGTCAGTGCTTCGCAGGACGTCGCACAGCTCAATCCCCCATGTATTCAACCGACATAAAGCACTAATAGAATCGCAACCATTAATGTTTGAAACGTCCATAAAACTGCTACATGAACCCTTCTTAAAAGAACTCCACCACTTCAGATGACTTAATATCATACCTGGCCCGAGAACAAGAAGGGCCAATGTCCAAAAATGACCCTTTTTAGATAAGACTACCAGGGAACTGGAATTACACGTTTCTATCAGTGCTATAACGGCCAAAGGCGGGTGGCGCGATAGGGATGGCACACCAGCACGCTGTTCTGAGCCAAAGTCAAAGATTAGTCAGAAATCCTTGTGCTAGAACGGCCAGTGTCTTGATTGTGCCTTCTTTTATTACGAAACTTAATAGATAATAAGTGTCAGTGAAAGGCCAATGTCAACAATGGCCTTTCTTGCATGGTGTACTGTTGACAGGACACGTAAAAATATGTACCTTATTTCAGCAAATTTTATGATGAGTTTGTTGTTCACCTTATTATCAATAGCATTAGTAAGTGATACTAGTAGTAACATTAATGATGCAAATGCGTTGAGGTATAATCACAGCAGTGCGCTGCAAGCTGTAACATGTATTAACACGCTGACCACCGCGTGCCTGGTACCTCTTACGACCAATGCTCTGCAAGCTACAACGTGTCTACGCATGTGAACTACAGCTTCCTGGTAGTTGCTGGTGCCTGCCTCCAGTTTCCTCGAAGGCGTCTTAGTAGTTGGATGTCCTGCTCCGTAGGATTTTGCCAACATTCACTTCATTGGACAGCCACGTCAGGTTGAGGAAGTATTAATATTTTTTCTTTACAATGAATGTGCACAAAACCTTTTAATGTTTACGAAACTATTTATGTTTATAAAAAAAAAAACATTATTATTGTTGGTGTAATATTATAGTGTGTGCGTGCGTGCCTAGATGTATTAAGCTAATCATTTATATTGCTCTTTTATCCTACAGAAAAGGCCACAGTAAATAGTGATAGCATCGAATAAAGCCTTAAGCCAGCAAGATGATGAAAAAGAGCAAGACATCATGAATTGGCAGAGACTGCTTACAAACAGAAGAAAACTGATAGAGAGTTTGCTATGAAAAATAAAGGAATTGTCACTGCATCGTTTGACCTCCAGAAAGTTCTGCCATGCCCAATGTTGCAGACAGGAGTTGTCTACTATAAGAGACCACTTGCATTGTACAATCTAACCATTTATGAAACCAGTATGTAGGGAAATAAAACACACTGTTATGATGTTGGATCAAACAATTGCAAGAAGAGGTGGTCAAGAAATTGGATCGTGTGTACTGAAATGGTTGAGTGGATTGCCAAATGACATCAAGGAAGTCAGACTCTCTAGCGATTCATGTGGTGGCCAAAATAGAAATCATTTAATTGCAGCCATGCTTATGCATATGTGTAGGTATAAAGGGATAAAAATCACGCATCCCTTTTTGGAACCCGGACACACACACATGGAAGCTGACACCATACATGCCGCCATTGAAAAACATAAGAAATCTACTAGAAACATTATTGAGGTCCCAAGGGACTGGATCACAACAGTCAGAGCTATCTACAGAAAGAACAAGATACAGGTGATAGAAATGCAATCAACTGACTTCAAGAACTCAAAGATCTTATATATGCATGATGGCCCTCTGATGAATCGTCACAGACACAATGGGACAGCCAATAAATTGGATGAAGATGAAGGTTATGAAATACTCTCGAGATGAAACTGGAAAAATCATGTGCTTCATATCCTTCAATCAAGATGCCTCACCACTTAAGGAGAAAAAGAAAAGGAAGAACATCAAACTGGACCCTCCTCCAGCTAGAAGAAGGACCAAGGAAACTCCGACCAAAGAAGCTAAAGGACTTGATGGATCTCCTTCCACTTATTTCTGAAGGAAGTAGGCACTTCTACAGGAGCTTACAGGCAGCAGATTCATCCAGATGATGATGATCCTGGGGTCTCATTACCATAAGTTGGTACTTTTGATGACTTTGTATTTTAAGTTTATTGGAAATATGATATGGATACTGTACTTATTGAAACAGGTGGTACTGTTGCAGTCTCTGTATCACTAAATAGGTTTTTCTTTAGCAACATACCATGAAAATGGGTTCCAAAGTCAATGAAACAGGGTTCCCTATTAAAATATTACCTGTTTAAATATATTTGGAAGGCAAAGCAGCACTATTGGCCCTTCTTGTTCTCAGGCCTAGATATTACACACTCATCCAACACGCCCATGTAGATGCCCTACAGTGCATCTTAACAATTTTTAATATTTTCCTCAGGATTTTTTACCCAAGAATGGCGCCACAGTACTATCCTTCCTTTCCTCAAGCCAGGAAAAGACCCTTCCAATCCAACAAATTACCGGCCAATTGCCCTTGCCTCGTGTCTATGCAAGTTGCTCGAGGGCATGGTAAACGCCCGGCTGATGTGGTATCCTGAAGAATAGGAGCTTCTCTCAGTCCCAATTTGGGTTTCGTCCAAATCGCTCAACACTAGACCCACTTACTCTTCTTCACCATAATGGCCTTGCTTTCTCTAGAAGAAATTTCGTCACTGCAATCTTCTTAATTCCACAACAGCTATACGAGAGGAGAGCTCGTGTACCGTTGGCATTGTTTAACTTTCTGTAAGACCGCTCTTTCTATGTCGATCTTCGGGGCGCCTTCTGTTCGAAGCTCGTAGAATATGAGGGTGTTCCCCAAGGAGGCGTGCTTAGCACTACTCTTTTTTTATATAATTGCTATCTGGGTGACGAGCTCGTCCACGGCGATGGCCACTAACTACCCTATTCCAGCCAGCCGTTGATTCATGCCTCATCGACTGGATTCACCATCTCCCTCCCTAAACCAACGACCCTTATCTTTACCCGACGCAAATAGATTCCTAAGATAAGCCTTAATATATATAGATCGCCGATCAAATTTGCCATCCATGCTAAATTTCTAGGTCTTATATTTGACCAACATATGGCAGGGCGATATCATATGAAAAGATATACTCTCGTACATGCCCTTATGGTCTATATCGAAGCTACACTGAGGTGCTGACCGCCGCATCCTCCTTGAGATCGATAGATCTTTTACAGCTGCCGCCTGTATGGCTCAGCTTCCAATAGCATGCTGAATAAACTGAAACGCTACATCACCGAAGCCTCCGCCTTGCTATAGGAGCATTTAAGTCTTTCCCTGTGTTCTCTCTCTCTATGCTGATGCTGAAACAGGATTCCTCTCTCTCTCTCTCTCTTGTCTCGCCATGAACATTGCATCCGATTCTACATCAGATCCCTCCGTGTGCGCTCTAAACTCGCACGAATTCTATTCTCTACGACCACTCCACCAGAGATTCGCCCTCGTACCTTCTTTTCATACATACTACGTATAGCACAGCTTTTAGAAAAAATCAAGCAATGATCAGATACCGACCGCAGCTCAACGCGCCATGTTCCAAGAGCACGCAGACACTCATCACGGTGAAACACCCATTTATACTTACGAGTCGAAAACATGCAAGGACTGGAATTTCGGCGGTGCCTACCTCTCACACCTTACGCCCCACCCTACCCACTACAGCATCTGTCTTCTCAACAGAACTCCTGGCCACCAAACTAGCCGTACACGCCATCGGTCTCCATTCCCCAGGGTTATATACCAATTTCACTATGAGCGCGCTGACTTCCATTCAGCGATTGTTCCCTCACCACCCTGTAACCATGGAGATACTAGAAACTATACACCTCTTGACCGGACGCTCTTACTCTATATCGTTCTGTTGGCTGCCCGGACACTCAAATATCCAGAGAAATGAAACGGCTGACCTAGAAGCTAAGAAGGCCGCCACCCATACTGTACCGGCCATCTTCCATCTTGGAATTCATATGAACACCCTTATGGGGGCTCTTGAAGGTGGTCGCTAATTATGGGGGAACCTTGAAGGTAATCGTGAGGACAACCCAAGAGCCTTGAAAGGGGGACGCTGGTTGCCATTAAAGGTCATAAATTACCGAGTTATCGTGTAATCTTTTGGCAAGGACTTCGGTTTTGATTGAGATGCCCTAGTTGGTTTGCGTTGCCCTTCCTTACTTCCCACAAGAGTAATTTGTTGATGCTATGGGGGTGCCCTAAGCCGAGGGGCAGTCTTACACTAGCGACTGGGTCAAATAGCCAGGAGGATGGAGATAAACTACACCAGGGTAGAACACCGGTATTTTGGGAGTTAAGTAATCGCGAGGAGAATGCGTAACGGTTGGTTTCCCGATAATAAGGCCTTGGCCTTGAAGCAGGGAGATTGAGGAACGGCAGGATATTGGAGTCACCGAAAACAAAAATAGAATTATTATTGAATTATAACTTATTGCAATTTACAAAAAGTTCTTTATTTAAGTTCTAAGTTATAACTGAATTAAGCTCGAGGTCAAGTGCGGGCAAAGTGTAAAGGAGGCCGGAAGAATAGAGCCTTTAAGCGTTACACCTTAATGTCTGCGTTATGTACACGACTATATACAAGGATGAATTACGCAAATCCGAAAGATCGGACTGAACGATATATATAACGCGATATACTGCCATATAATAATAGTAGTCCTTTTTACTGTTCTGGCTTCCCACAGTTTTATACTCAATTTAAGCCACACCCTACAGGTTTCACGTACATCTAAGCCACCTCCCTCTTATGTGTAGGCCTGTTGATGGTCGGCATCGACATCATTCACCTCTTGATTGGCTACTGCCAAACATATTGATAAGGGAGGCACTTCGACTATTGGGTGAAGTTCTTAGGGCGGTGGCATGTTCCCATGGAGACAGCTTTCTAATCTCTCGTATTTTTTTTTAAATTGTGATAGTTATCCTGTTTATCCTGGATTCTGCTTTGATTAAAATGTTTTCCTAGGATTGCCTCGACCAACTCTAACAGAATTAAGTGTGCTTCGTTTACTGCCATGTGATTTTCTCGTAAAAAGCGCTAACTTTGATTTTCTCTCACTCTGTACTTTGTGTGTGACGACTATCGCGTGTGTCCTATTTTTGACGTACACGCAAGTCGCTACACTCTCATCTACTCCAACTTAAGAAAAATGCTTCCTCGTGGCCATCATCCTACTCCCTCACCAGACGGCTTGAAGTTATTCTGTGCTGCCTGCGAATCGGTCACTGTCGCCTCACCAACGCACACTTAATGAAGAGCGAGGAACCCCTCATCTTGCCAGGCGTATCATTCTAGAATCTCAGTGAAACACATCTTACTCACCTGCCCGCGATACTCTGCCCATTGCTAGAAGGATTTCGATCATCACCCCCACCTTTTTCTCCATTCTCGCAGTCTCCCAAGAGGGGGTGTCTGCCGTTCAGATCTCCGAGTAAGAAAAAGAGCCTCGGCAACCGTGCCACGACGTGGCGGAAGTCCGCCACGTCGAAGTCGGCTGACGGTGGAATGTACGCGAAAATAACAGTATACTTTCTCTCAAGGTACAGCTGCAAAGCTACTGCCTGAAAAGAGGTATTAAAAGCGAAGAGAAGAACAGAGACATCATGCCAGGTGTAAATCGCACATCCTCCAGCCCGGTCTCCATCCCTGGTGGTGGGGTCGCAAAACCCTTATACTCCGGGAGGGTAGGCAGGGGGCACGCGCCCAACATGGTATCCTGCAAAAAGATAGCTAACGGGGAACAGGAGGAGACTAGCCTCCGCAGCTCCTCCCAGTTGGCCCAGAGTCCGTGGCAATTCCATTGAAGGAATATGCCCTCCAGGCCTAGTTCGGAGAAGATGTGGGGGCCCTCTTTGAAGACAAGACCCTCACGGGAATGGCCGTACGGTCCCCAGAGGCAGAACCCCGGGTACTGTTCGCCGGACAATGCGCTGAGGCGTTGTCGCCTTTGAGGACTTATTGTGGGAGGTGGGGCTCGCCAAGCGAGTCTTTTCCTTCCCCTAACACACATATGAAATTGGTGGCGGTAGTTGGGGGAGGGGCCTTGATCCGGACATGGCTGTTTGCGATTTTTACCTATTCGAAGTCTTTTAGCTCTTTCCATGATTTGGTACGAGAGTAGGGTGGTTGTTTGCCGCCTTCAAGTCGGCTGACCCGCATCCAAATAGTTTCGGATGAGGATCAGGCATGTCCTTCCTCACCCCCTAAATTGCCGTGCCTTTGTGGGTCTTAGCATTTCTTGCTTCCCTAACCTTCCTCGGTGTCACGTCCTGTCTCCGTTTTGGTTTAGCACAAAATTCCATCAGTTCTTCCTCACATTTTATCTCGTTTGGTTAGCTTACCCTATTAGAATGATTTCACAGATTTCGCTTTTATACTCTGCCATTTCGATGTTCGAATATTATTTTGTTATGGTTTTAACATTGCGTTAGCCCTGTCACCTTTGTTTTATTGTTTCTGTTGTAACTTGCCCAGTTTTATTATTTTTTTTTAATATGTATTCTTCCATTTTTAAGGATTTTTGGTCTAAATTTAACCACCAACGAAAATCCGTTGGAATGGGCAGCAATCATTGTTTTGATTTTATCTTAATCTGTTAGCCTTTTTAGCTCATTAAAGCATCTTTATCCACAAAATTAGCCCACCAGAGACCAACCTCTAAAGGAAGAAAGGAGTGACTGGGAAGGTCCTCATTGGCCCGGACCCCCTCCGTGTATTGCTATTCCTTCCCTAGAGTGTCATTTTCCCATCGCCGTGGAGGTTGGGATCTCTGTTTCAGGTGACTAGTTTGTGCCCCCGGGGGCTCCCCTTCCCTTAGACCAGCCAGATAATATTCTTGCATATCGGGGGACCCCGTTTTAGGATGAGGATTGGGTTGACCTTGGGAATTTTCAGCTCACGGAGGAGGAGAGGTTGTTGGCTTACGACCCTGCCCTTGCTAATGCAGTGGAAGCCTTGAACATCGTCGCACCACCCGAGGAGGAGGACGACACCAAGGCCCTCATCGCCGTCGTGGAGGCCATCGAGGTCCACGACTTCCCTCTCGTCGCTATGGATCTTGAACCTCCTCCCTTGGAGGGTACTCCTAACCAGGATGTACCTCCAGGCTTCAGGTCGAGTCCCGTGAGGACGACGGAGGCAATGAGGTAGGTGACCATATTCGACCCCCTGGAGCGCCGATGATTGCCAGGGATACATTTCCAATTTCATTCCAGGTTCCGTATGCACCAGAGTCCCTCTCCCGAAGAGACATTGCAAAGCCCGCCGTGGGTCAAGGTATTCTTGGGTAACTACAGACATTTTGCCACTACAAATAAGAGCTTACTCGGTTGCGTCAAGGTCCTCCACGAGGCCGGGGTGCTGGAAGAATCCCGGGACATCACGTGAGCGCATCGTCTCGTCTTGGTTTCAAAGAACGACATGGAAGACCGAGTGATCTGTGACATGTCCCCCTTGGGTAAGTCCGGTATCTATAACTCGCCATCTTTTTCTCTTCCTTCCCTAGGTAAGGTCCTCCGCCAGGCCCCGACAGACTGCTTCGCCATCAAAGTGGATCTCTGCCACGGATTTTACCACATCCCGGTTCACCCTGCTGCCTGGCGATGGTTCGGCAGGCATTAAGTATGCCAGTACCAGCTTCTGCTTCACCCGCCTCCCGATGGGGTTCAACGGCCCTTCCTACATCATGCAGCAGTGGATGGCTCCCATCCTCCAGGCCATTGCCCCTTCCTTCGGGTGTACCGCATTCACGTGCCTGAATTAAATTTTGTCCCTCCTTCAGATCGTCCGGTACCTACGGGACTCGTCCCTGGGAATCAATGAAAGGAAAAGTACCCTAACCCCATGCCGTGCCCTTACCTACCTCGGAGTCCAAATAGACCTCTCAGCTACTTCCACGCGTCTTACAAAAGGGCATGACCGCTCGCCTGAGCATGGGCCTCCAATGCGCGACGAGAATCGACCCTGCTTCACCGTTCTGGGGCCGCCTGGGTGGCCTAGTAAATTTTGTATGCGGGGCCGCTCCCTTCCCGCGCTTCTGGTCACAGCTGGCATACGCTCGTAGCCTCAGGGTCGCTCTTCTCCCCACCCACCCGTCAACATGGGGCCGGGCCTTTTGCTAGGCGTCAGAAACGTCTTTGTACTAAGTTTCACTTTTTGGCGAAAAGCAAAAAAGAAAATTAACAAACCAAACCGAAAAGCTCACAAGAGAACATTATGAAAACAAAGGCTCGAATGCTAAACTAAAAGAAACCTAATACAAACAAAAGAAAAATAACCAAGAAAAGACTCGAAAACAAAGGCTGCTCTTATGCTGTAAATAAAAATAATTTAACCAAAACACAATGTAAAGCGATAGCGTTAGCCAGGCAACCTGGCACATATCACCATCGCCCTCATTAAAAATCATTCATCACAATGAAAACCTCTCCTCATTCATATCACCACCACCACTCATCCCACACTTACATAATATTTTCTACCTCTCCCACACTTTCACCTCTTATTTTATCCCTATAGGGACTCGTGATTTTGCTGTTCTCTTATTAGGACCACGGTTCGTACATATGTAATCCGTTCACAGCCGGTCATTATATGTTTCCATTTATGCAAATTGTGTTTAATAATAAAGGGGTGAAGTGTGCACAAAACAAGGAAGGAAAGAATAAGGTTACGTCAATAATTGTTTATTATATCGCATTAAAACCTAAGTTTGGGGTTCAAATGAAAGCAAAATTTCAAAACATATAAAATAAATACAGTTGCGGTATGGAAAATACGTCTCAGACAGGTTTGTAGTCCAATTTAGTCTCCAACTTCTTGTTGTCAGACACTTTTCGAACAGCTTTCATAAAGTCTTCTTCGATTACGTAATCCCGTTCATTCCTGATAGCGAACAGCCCCGCTTCAGTGCAAACATTTCTCAGATCCGCTCCGTTGAAGCCATCAGAGAGCTTCACCACTGCTTCGTAATCTGTAAAATAGATAAGATGAGGAGGAAGCGCAACCATTTTAATGCAAGCGCAACACCCCTTTCAAAATCAATCCTTCTTCCAGTTGCGCACAAAATGGGGTGGCGCGTTTCTACGCTACAATAACTACCCGCCTTCACCACCCCCTTCATGGTCACGCATCACTTTGTCTCCGGGTTGGCAAAACTCCCCAAATTAAGCCCAATAAAAGCCAGGGTTTTTTTTCAAAAATCAAACACTACAACATTAGAATAACATAGAAAAAGAATAGCTATCTCTATTTTTTATATAATATTAATAATTACGTAGTTTAATAATTATATTATAGTAAGAACAGATTACTGATCCAGAATTGTGGGTGCCCATGATAGCCATTACTTGTAGGAGAGATGAATTATGAGTCAGTATCAGAGAAATAACCTCAATTTGATACATATTTGTTGTAATTATAAACATAAATATGAATTTGGAATAAAAGAATAAGTAGCATTCATTTCTTGAAAAAAAGTGTAATTTTGAAATAAAACAACCCAAAACGGGTTTTTTCAAATTTCACTTGAAAAAGCACCCCCCCCCCCCAAAAAAAACCCCGGGTTTTTTTGATTTGCCAACCCTGCTTTGTCCAGACAGAAGACCCTTCATAGTGATGGAGTCCTATGTACTCTAGCATCTCGTCGGGTCAGAGTTCATCCCTAGGCAGAGGGCCTCAAGCACGCCCCCTCATTGCATACTTATCCATTTCCTCCTCTTAAACATTTTCACATAATCAATTCACCTTATACATAGTCTTCCAACCCTTCTTACACCTTGACAATCACTCATTCGCACCATAAACATATCTTACTCACTCGTTCTCACTCTATTCACCTTTCACACAACAAAGAATTCCACTCAACTTCTCAATTTGCACTGTTCTCACTAGAGGTCTTTCGTTCACCTTCATTACCATAGTTTCACTGCCATACACCAACGATGCCACCAGCATACTCTCAAGCAGCTTCATGGACCATCCATACTGAACGCTTAGTATTCACCAACACTGATCACCCTAGATACTTTTCTACCATTTAAAACTTAGTATGAAGCAGGTTCCAACCACAATCATCCACGACCTCCTATACACAAACATTCAAGTGACAGCACAGATTCTAATGTAACCTTTCTCCCACGGACACACTTTTTGGTATTTATACGAACCTTTTGAAAGGCGATAGAAGCTCTGCCTAACCTAGTGGACACGGGTTCAATTCCACCAAGGAGGTAAAACTTACGCGTCGTAATTTTTTTTTTTTTTTATATAATGCCTATCTGGCGAGTGTCACCCCAAGGCCAGAAGTCACCCTAATTATTTTTTGCATATTTTTAAGCTATATTAGAAAAACAAAGTAATACACACTGGACAAAAACAAAATAAGAAGGAACTACCCTCGCACTGGAGCATGCGGCCAACATCAAAGCCAACCTCCTCCAAAAAGTCTAATCGAAAATTTGTGTGGACGAATCCGTCCCGAATACAAGGGGTAACGACCCAGCTCGTCCCGGTACCGTGACAGGTAATGTACACAAAGATCACCCAGAATGGGACATTCTGCAAGAATGTGCCGAACAGTCCGGGGGAGAAAGTAGTCGTCAGAGTGAGTTGCCGGGAGCACTCCATCAAATGGCGGTACGTCCAGCGAATGTGCCCAATTCGGAGAGGACAGAGGCATTGGGGGGTAGGTCCAAGAGAATAGTCGTGGCACACTGGCACGCATATCTAAGTTTCCCTCAACTATCTCCATCCATGTACATTGGCACGGATCTAGAGTGACAAGAAGTATGCTCCAAAAAAGTCGAACGCTATTCTCCAGGCGCTGTGGAAGCTCTGGGAGCAGAGGCGTGGCAGGCCCAGAGACGGGACCGAAGACTTTTAATTGAGCCTGCCTGTCACAACCAGTACATCCTTATACAGCCGAGAACAGCCACAGGGAGGTGGTCACCCCATTACGTGCAGGGAAGTGGGTATTGGGGCAAAACTGATATTCTCATTATTCGTGCCCCAACGCCCAGGTAGCTTCGAGGTAGCTGGTCAGTCTTTCAAGCCCAGACAGAGGGTTGCGGGGATAGAGTCTAAGAAAAAGGAATGCTGAGAGGGTGAGGAGGAAGCGCACTAACAACTTCCCATCAACTCATTGACCCTGATTTGCACTCTGTCTGAGTGAGAACGGTTCCACCTGGTACCAAGTGCCGGTAGACAAGAGGTTGAGAGGATAGTTAAAAAGAAAAAGAAAAGAAAAGCAGCGCCGAGAGGAGCGATGGGAAGGAACACCAACAACTTCCCACTCCTGGAGCGATGGGCAAGCACACCAACAACTTTCCCACTCCCGGAGCGATGGGCAAGCACACCAACAACTTTCCCACTCCCCATCAGAGTTCAGAATAATATACAATAATGTACAATACAAAAAGGTGTATGGCCAAATACATGAGCCGTGATATTTGCTGGCGAGCAATCATGCCTAAAAACCTCTTAAAGATCAGTACTGTCCCCCACACACTTTAACCTCTAAATTCATGATGTACCCACACCCAAAATACACAGGGGGTTCATAAATAACTCGCATAAATAAAGACACCGCTACTGATCCCCTACAACCTTACCTCAACATACTACACACCTGGTTCAACAAACTTTAAGACTTCGACGTTTCCAACATGTGGTTGGCACGCTTCAACAACACCGCACGCTATGACGGTTCACCACAAACAGACTCAAAATAGGCCCAAATAAATCAATAGCTACCCTACTCAGCGATACATTGGAACAATAAACAATATCCCCATAATACTTGGCGTTACATACAATAAATCAATGATATTCAAACATGTCACAAACATAAAAAACGTATGCAAAGACTTAGCGTCATGAAAAAAAAACACGTACACAGATCACTTGAAAACAAAGAAACCGCAACTGCAGTTTATAAACAATTCATACGCCGCTAATGGACTATACAAGCCCTGCTTGGGTCCCTAACCTTTCTCAACACTACAGATCATACAAAACAAATCCCTGTCTGTACAACTACACCCACAGACCATTTACACTCTCAAACAAAGTCAAGGATCATGTTGACATAAGAGATATAAAATAGCTGCAGCCTCCACAAACCTCAGAACACACAGTGGGAGATGATCAATGCCTTCTGTGCTACCAGAAGAGGCTAGACGTGACTATGCCGGATGCATGTCCAGAATGCAACGCAGCAACCCACACACTCAAACACAATAGAAGACTGCACTGCACACAATCGCACACTCAAACAACACAATGTACACTCCTTGAGGACTCTGTGGGGAAAAAGCGGCGCAGGTCATGTCCTGACTTTGAAGATCAGCAAATGTTTTAATTCCAATCATCTTTTTCCACCTTATTCAAGCCTTCTCAACCTGACACAGCAAAATCATGTGAGTGAATTAGCCTCACATTGGTATCTCTTACTCGTTTCACATGAACTACATCCTGCGGCAGATTCCTTCTTACTAAGTCAACCGTTGTTCGCTCGTGTACTAGATCATGATAGGATAATTAAACCACTATAAAGATCAGCATGACCCTCACTGGTGAGTCCGAGGGCACCTGGGGGCGATCATCCTTTGTGGGGGTCGGGGAAAATATATTTTTTACACCAACCAGAGAACAGGTACGAACTTTCGCTGCCATGGGGAAAGGAGGAACCCGTTCCGCGTCAGTGTTATGCGGATATAACTACCCAGCGCCAGGATTCCTTAGGAACAAAGATTAAACTCGACACGTCGAGATTAGAAAACCAAGGCCGTATCCGCTAGGCAGCCGAAAGCTATTATCCTTCATCTTTAACGCAGAAACCTCCGACGTGGTATGATGATTCTTCCTACCTTAGTCGCCTTTTATGACACGAGAACTGCCATATAAATCGTATGAACCAATAAGCTGAAGCTTATTGGGTATTTTAGAACCCCCTTGCAGGGCACAGCAATAGAGATCTTCACTCACCAATATCGCCTCTCTTCGTAATTGGCCCAGAGTGAATCTTGAGAATATCAAGTCGGGCCTGTTCATTGGGGAGAGGAATCTCGATCTTGCGGTCGAGTCTTCCCGGCCGCAAGAGAGCAGGGTCGAGGGTATCCGGTCGGTTGGTGGCCATTATCATCTTCACTTGGCCGAGGGAATCGAATCCGTCCATCTGGTTTAAGAGCTCCATCAGCGTCCGCTGGATCTCGCGATCAGCTGAAGTCCCTTCAGAGAATCGCCGTCCACCGATCGCGTCGATTTCGTCCATGAATATGATGCAAGGTTGGTGATCGCGAGCGTAGTTGAACATCTCACGAATCAGTCGCGCAGATTCACCGATGTATTTATCCACGATTGCACTCGACACAACCTGCAATGGCAAAGTAGGAATAGTAACGCTCTCAAATGGCATCCTTGGGTGTAAAGTCTCTGTATGAAACATACAGTATCATAGCATACCCGTTTTCTAAAAAAAACTGCTTTGTAATACTATATTTCCAGCCAAATATCTTTCCTCATTGCAATTACGTAATTGGACAAGACAAAAATATGATGTTAGATCGAGTCACCTTCAGGAAGTTGCAGTCGAGTTGAGAGGCAACGGCTCTCGCCAAAAGCGTCTTGCCCGTTCCTGGAGGCCCATACAAGAGGCATCCTTTGGGAGGTGAAATTCCGACTCGATGGAAAAGTTCTGGATTAAGCAATGGAAGTTCAATTACCTGAAAATAAATAAATATTGTAACTATTAAAAAAAAACGGTAAAATCCGCCATCAAGCTTTTACAAATAAACTTTATTAAAAAATAATGAAATAAATACTATTAAGGATACATTAACAAAGAGACGAGACGATATTGAAATTCCTAAGAATACAATCCTTCAAATCAGTATAGAGAAACTCAATGAGATGTTTTAATGTGTGGTCAAGTGATACCACGCTTGGTAATCAAGGTGGTTATGATGGAGGAAGTGAAAATGCGTGGAAGATACATAGCCGCAGATTCTCCAGCATGCATTAGGGCCGGGAGAGCACACGATCCTCCATATCTCTGGAATCAAAGGGTGCGACGATTACTGGAATAGCGTAGAAATTGTGCTTCCAGGATCTGGTGTATATCACTGAAGCCCAAGTGATATTTTAAGGCGTTCGTGTGGCGGCTGTCAGCGGGGGCATAGCCGCTGAAACCAATTAACAAGTCAATTGTTTTGGCTAATTCACTTTTTAAATGATTCAGATGAGACAAAAAAATTACCTGAACGAATGAACACATCGAGTTGTGTGCGTGCGTGTGTGTGGGAGGGGGAGGGGGGGTATACGTGGAGAGGGCGAAATGGCACACAAAATAAGACCTGATTTCTGCCATGGGTCAGAATGGGAAAGAGCGAAACGCTGGTCGGGTCGCACAGTGGCGCCCGCATTTTCCGCAATTCCTACTTGTCCAGGAACCGAGTAAAAGACAATCTTGACTTCTTCTCGACTTGTGACAGACATCGCATCACTCATGTCTCGGACAAGGGGGTACGGAGATTCCAATGCCTCCGCGACACTCATGTGCTCTGAGTCGCTATCACAATCAGAGTTCCGAATGAGGCACCACGCATAATCATGTACCGAGCGGTGTATTACGACCACCTCGCAGCGAAAATAGACACAGCGATTGAAAGATCCACGGCTGCTTCAAACAAGGGGAGGAGGCGCGAAAGCTCCCCCCACCTACTGCCTTCGGTTTTAGAGGCATCCGTCTACACTGGCACGGCGTGTGCTCCAAAAGGTTTGAACGAAGGACTCCCGGTGCAGTAGACGCTTTGGGAGATCAGGCATGGCGATAAATGTTCAGGTGGTACCTTGCAGGGTAGGGTCCTGGGTAGAACAAAAAGGTACCAGCGGCCCTAGAGCTACATCAAGCTGTCGAAGGATTTGGCTTGCCCTAAACCAAACGGCTTAGGGTATGATTGGAGTCTCATGGCAATATAGGCACCGCCGAGATCAGCCAGAGATGAAATGAGAGCCGATGGCGACTGAGGGAGAAGCTGAACCCGCGAAAAAAAAAACAGCATCCATAAGTAGACTGTCTACAGGGCATGTGCGGAAGGCACAGGTCAGCAAATGGAGACCAGTGTGGTGGTTAAGTCTACCTTCAGCTGCACAAAATTCGCATCCGTAGTCTCGCTTGGGAGTGCTGAACATCACAGAACGAAAAATGTCCATGGCGCGGGTAGAAGTACGAATATGGGCCACCCGGGTGGGGCGTCACTCAAAAATAAGAGGAAGGAAATGGTGCAACTCTAACAATCCATCCAAGCCCCATTTAGGAACAAGTCCGGTTGGGGGTGAAGCCGTGGATGTTGACATAAGTGAGTACACTACCTCAGTCTTAGCCAAAGAAAACTGAAAACTGTGAACTTCGGCAAAGTGAGAGATATGATTCAGAGTCAGTTGAAATCGATGCTGAATACGGATCGGCTGCATCAAAAGAGATTGAAACGTCGTCTCTGTAGTGCAAAATGAGAATATCTTCAGCAACACCGAGGTGATACCGTTGATGCTCAAGGCAAACAAAGAGAGTAACACCGAGGACGCCCCGCTGCGGGAGACCCTCTTGCTGCCATAGTGGACCGAAGAGAGCTCTCCACACCCATATGCAGAATAGACGATCTCACAAACTCAGAGACGAAGATTGTGAGCAATCCCCTCACCCCAAAGGTGTGGATGGTCTCCATGATACCCTATGGCCATGTTATATTATAGCCCCTCACTTGATAAAAAAATACTCTGACAAAGTGTTGTCCACAATATAAGGCCTCACAGATAGCATCTTCCAGGCGGAGCATACGACGTGGAGATGACCTTGAAAAATGTCCATTGTGCAGGACAGATGGCATCCGCTATCCAGGAAATAAGCTAACCTAACATTAACAAATTTCCTCATCAATTTGCAAATGCAGGAATTTAGAGAAATTGGGCAGAAAACAACCAGGCTTGAGAAAAGCAAGCACGGTAGACATTTACCAGGAAGCTGGAAGGATGCCCCCTGTCCAGGTCCTGTTGAACAAAGCTAACCATTCATCACTCACCCCGGGTCGAAGCAAGGAGCACAGATATTGTGCAGACCATGGGACACGAAGCGAGAATGGAGTGTAGCTCTTTTAGCGTAAACAAGTCGTTAAAGGGTCTGTAGCCTCAGGGGTAGAGTAAAGTCGGCGACCTTCAGTGAACTAAACACGTGCTTTGAATGCTGCCTTCTTATTTTTTATACCAATCTCACAGCACTAACAACCTTTCGTATGGTTCTCTCTTACATACTCCAATACAGCACCCGATTTATAACAACAAAAGGAATCCCATTTACATTTGAATCATCTTCCATACACACATTATACAACACATCAAACTATTATTCTCACCTACTTTTAACCTTATTGTGCACAAGTACCCAGCCAAACATGTTCTTGTTCACACGGCTATTCTTCTCATGTTCCTCACCTCCTCACTTCATTCCAGAATAGCTTCCTGTTCCCATTTAAGCCTTCATTTATCTTTTGTCCACATGCTTCATTTGCTTCTTTCTTACTCTATTTAATCCATTCTTGCACTTTCTTTTTCATCTTTGTATGCATCCAACCACATCACCTGTCATTCTAATCATCACTATTAAGAGTTTGCAAGTATGCCTCCTTCTTGCTCTCCACTTCATATCATCATTCCACCATTCAGCATTTTGCTTCATTGCTCCAGGTTCAGCCCACACAGAGCCCTTGCACTACCACTTCCTTAAATGTTTGACATTTGCTATCTCCATGCTCACATTTATCCCCTCTCTTCTACTCTCCAGCCTTCTCACATATCCTTCCCTTTCTCTCATATTCAATAGTCTTTCACTTATAATTCTTACTTCCTTTGATGCTTCCACACATCATCTCATCTATGCACCCACCAACTTAACCTTACCCAGCACAATCAGGTAATCACATATCCCATACTCAGACCCCTTACAGCTTTCATCTCTAATGCACCCCCTGCCATATTCTTTCGTAAAAGGAACATCACTCATACTTTTAAGTTCTCAACCCATGTTTTGCAGAACCTGTGTGTATTTGTGCACATCCTTGTGCTGAAATAATGTGTTTGTAACACATGTTTCATCAGTACCCTACCACCATCTCTCCATTTTCATGTTCTCTCGCTGCACCAAAACCTCCATTTATCCTCTCATTTCCTCACCTATTCATCCATTCACCACTCATGCAAAGTTATTCCAGAACCTCTCTTTATCAGCTTCAATTCTATCATTACAAACCACAGTTTCCCCTTGCAAATCTCAACTTCAACATAATTCTCAAGCTAAAATTCATACCCTAATATCTTGCCATGCCACACACTCAAAAGAAAATTGCCACACCTTTTTACTTCTACTACAGTGATCACACACTCCACCCCACACAATCTTCATTCCCTTTCGTGTTTTTCTCAAATAAAGCAAGCATGAGCAATCTCCATTTTAAAGACAGTGATAACCAGTCCTTTATTTCCCAAATCATATTATAAATGCTTCAAATTCCATACACCCACAATTCATACAGTAACACAGATTAACTAGCCTGACTGGAGAGGGTTTGCGAAATCCCACCCATTATTGTTATTGCTTGTATGCAGGGAAGGAAGAATATGTACCTATACTATGCTCTGGGGTACATCATAAAAGGTGACTAAGCCCGGATAAGGGGGTGCTGGCTTGGGAACCCATTCCCTTTATGGGTATATTCCTATGGACATGACATGCAGAAATGACTTTCACCACTATTATGGGCTCCATACCACACTTCAGTGAGGTTCGTGGCCCAAGGAAATGTCACCAACTACCCCAGATGGTCTCTTACTGAGTCGATGGACTATGAGTTTCCTGCTTGTGTGGGATTATGGCACTCAAAGTGTTTTGTGTGATCTTAGTCTTCGTTGCATCTGTGCTGGTATTGGGCTTGCATTTTGGGAGCATTATCAAGTGGCCTGATCTTAGTTGAGCCAGAAGTAAGTTGTGAGGTTATTTGGTGGGAGGTTGGTTGTCTGCAGGTGAGGATAGTAGGGATGTGTTTTATCAGGTGGGGGGGGGGGGTGTATTGTACTAGAGTTAGTAGTGTGCTGGGGGATTTTTATTTAATCCTGGTGGAGGTGGTGGTTGAGGTAAGACTAGTTTAGTATCCTGCTGAAGCGTTGGGTGACTAATCATGTTTAGGTATACTCTAATTGGTAGTACTTTAATTTCTGTAATCATTAGGAGTGCTTTTTCTGTACTGTTTGGAGATGGTCTACATTGCATTGGACAGCATTGGGTGTCAAAATGGTGCTGTGTAATTGATAGAGGAACAGATCATTATATAAAATATGTGCTGTAAAAACTTACCTTTTTTTAGAATCATAAAGAAAAACTACCAACCTCTCTCAATTCTCGGATTTGTTCAGACAACCCACCGATTTGGTTGTAAGTGACATCACCTGGATCTTCATGACTCATATTATAAACAAGGGGATCCACTTCACGAGGAAGATATCTCATGATCGTTAGGGTTGTCATGTCAAGAGCTACCCTTGTACCAGGCTGAAAAAGGACAAATAATTCCTTTGTAACTACACATCAGCAATTAACTTGCACTTTCTAATTTGAATACGGAAATAAAAACTCTCAAATTAATATTAGTTGGTTATTTTTGCATACTGGTTGTGAGCATGCAGAATATACCACCGCATTTGATGGAAAAATTACAAAGAAATTATGAAATGAGCATTCATTTATTGTTAATTTCTTATACATTAATTAGAAGTGTGATCTATAACTACAAAACATCAGCATCATCAACTGCTTTGCCACAAATTGTGGTCAGTGCACACCACACATCAATGTCCCTATAATAATTACCCACACTTCTGTGCCCCTGATCAAGCATAAAGCTACCCATCATTTTATTCTTATGCCAAATTGGTGTGTTATGTGCTGTAGCATCTTGTCCTATCAGGGTTCATCCCTGGGTAAAAGACCCCAGCAACCCCACATCATACACTATTATTCACATGTCCTTCAGTCAGTCCCTTCTCTCTCGCTTATTCATATAATAACGCTCCATTAACATGACCCACATTATCATATCTTGTCCTCATCAGTGTAGAGACGACCAAACTCAATTCTTCAAAAAGAAAATTGATAAACTCATTCAGAATGGTAAGAAAATGCATATAATAGATAAAAAAAATAGGCAGTATTAAACAAATCTGAACAATTAGAAAATGGAGATGTACTGCACTTTACTCTATCCAACCTGGCAGTAGTCCTATCCTTTGGCAGTAAGTGTTTGGAAGCCTTGCGTGGCTCAAGGGAGAAAAAAAGTTGGTAGGGGCTTTACTACACTTTTTGGAGGCCTTTTAACTTACTTGTTGCCCATCTTACCCTTCTGCCAAGTGGGTGGCCCATAGGAAAGCTACCATGCTCTCTGGGTGGATCCCTAAGAAGAGATGTTGTGTGTAGTGTGAGGTTTGGGAACATTTTAAGAGAAGGAGTTTGATGTTGCCTGGGCTTTGGTTGCATCTGGAGCATGTTGATATCTGGGCAAGATTTATTCAATCTGTATTGTTGGAATATAGTGGAGTGGCCTTGTAGATAGGTAGGATTACTCTGTCTGTCCTAGGTATGTAAGTTCTCTGATTCCTTTATTAAGGGAAAGGCTCATTTAGGACACTGTTTGGAGGTAGTGAATTCAAGTGTCTTTGGGTGAAGGTAGTGTGGATTTGCTTGATTAACTTAGGGTTTGGTGGTGGGTGAGGAAGGTAATTGTAGAGGGGTTGAAAGTAGTGTGCTGGGGAGGGGTCAGTGCTCTGCTGAATAGTTGGGTTCCAATCATGTCTAGGTGTATTTTTGTTTCAGCATCTCTATGTAGGGTGGGTGTGCTGTGTGTGCATCCTGTGGTGGTTGTTCTGTGTGGTTTGGAGTATATTCATGTGAGATTTGGTTGTAGTTGGGTGCCATGCTGGTTCTGCGTAGTTGAGTGTGGTGCAGATAATTGTTTGTATAGAGTGGTGAGAGGCTCTTTCTGTTGTTCAAATGTAATATTTGAGAGTAAAATGTGGGTGTTGATTTTCTTTGTAGCCTTGTTTGTAATGTTTGTTGTGTGGGTTTTGAATGTCATGTGGGTGTCTAGTGCGAGTCCTAGGAGGGGAGGGGTTTTGTTTAGTGGCAGGTGTTGCCCATTTAGGCTGATTGGGGGGGGGGGGGCAATTTGTTGTAGTGTGGAGTGAAAAGTGTTACTGATGATTTATTGACTGAAACTCGTACAGTTTTGTGTGAGCCAGTGTTCTAGTGTGTAAATATGTTATTGGAGTGTCCTGCTTGCTGTTATATGATTAAGGGGTACTGTGCAGTGAGTGAGATGTTGTCTGTGTAGATGTTGATCAATTGGGTTTGTGGTTGTGGGATGTCATTTGTGAGTAGGTTGAAAAAGAGTATGGGTGAGAGAATGGCTCTTTGTGGAAGAGTCAGTGGGTGACTTTGGCCAGCCTGCCAAAGATGTGAAGTCTATTAGCCTCTTTTTGTCAATGTTGGGGAGGTTGTTGTTTAGGATTTTGTGTGCTAGGATGCGTCAAAGACTTTGTTTATGTCTATTGCAGCAAGGAATATATGTGAGGGAGGTAAGGGCTAGTTGCAGCCCTTGATTATGAGTAAGTGAGGTTGGTAAGGAAGGTCATGACTGAGTGGAGCCTACAGTTTAATGTTGGATCCAAACCATGGCTATCTACAGTGCAAGGTAGACAGCCATAAAGTTGATCTAAAATCTGGACTCCATCCAGTGATTAACCAAACCCAATTATTAACTTGAAATTGTAAACTGTTTTAATTCAGCTAAGCTATAACCATTCAGCAGCAGCAGGGAAGAGTGAACTAAAATCTTTCTGGAGGATTCCAAAGCTGGCCAATTTTCTGACAAATGAGGCAAGGGGTGGAACCACACCCTCTCAGATTTTGAAGATGGTAGCTTTGGAGCTGAAACCATTGGCTGGTCTGAAATCAATTTTTCAATATCTAAATTAGAAGCAAATTTATGGACACCTGACTGTGAGAGTTTTTGGCAGCCCCCCCCCCCCCCTGAAATTATAAAGACTTATCTCAGTCCCTAATTTACCTTGAAGTAAATCAAAAAGCCACTCAAAAAGAATTTTTAGCTCTTTAAATTTGATTGTCAATATTTTACATAGAAACAATATTAAAAAGTTACAACCATCTAATCTTTAAATGGGGGGAGGGGGAATCCCTAAGGACATGGAAATAAAAAAAATATTTGAAAAATACATAATTACTTTTGTATATTTTACTAGGATTGCCTATAGTTTATGCTATACCTGTGGAATCAGTTTATGTTGGAACGGAATTTTTCTGCTTCTTTTGGGTCGAATGATTATGTATTTGTGACTCCTGCATTCAATTTGGGGCACTCAACACACTCAAAATGTTCTTCATCAATAAGCAACACGCATCCTCAGTGGACAAAAAGTATTTGTTTTTGTGCAACTTCATCCACCAGGTCTGGTGCATGAAGCTAATTTTACAGTTTTGATGTTCATCTGAGATTTCTTCAATAAGCACTTTTCCATTATACCATTACCTATCTAATTTTTGATGACGCATCATTGATTCGGTAGAATGACTGATGGAAAAACAGAACTTGTACAGAAATATCTCTTGTCAAATTTAAAAGAACATTTTTCCCAATAAGTCAAAAGATCCTGTTGAATTTTTCACAAGTGCCAAGTTACGACCAAAGTGGTGAATGATTGCAGGACCACAGAGCACTCATAATATCTGTGTGTGTCCACAACGGCATCACAAGGAAATGGCAGAAGAGGGCAAGGCCATTTGGGCGGGCCTTAGGCATATCGCAATAAACTGTGATTATGGCAGCCCAATGCAATTGTACAGTGGTCCAGTCATCTGGATGTTTTCTTGCCAATAAACCCACCATCATACAACCAAAGCAGTGGAATTGGGATGTGCACACGCCCTTCGACACTATAAACAACTGCCATGTAGGTTCTCTCCCAGTTTTGGCAAGTCCCACAGCGGTGGGAAACTGCTGACAGGGACAGGTCTGATGTGACTCGAAGTGGAACTCTACATGGAGGAGAAGCAGGATAGATGGTTGTCAGGCTGTGGATTAGGGGTGGACATTTCTTTTGGACTTTCCTATGTGACTGAGCAGCCTATTTAGGACAGCACTGCTCACCTCCAATGGGGGAGGGGTCTAGAAAATGCGGCCCAAACAAATGCCCACCCCACACACACACTGGACTGGGTGGCCATGCCCAGAGGTGCATCCCAAATGCGGCTGAAGAAGGAGAAAAAAGAAAATGTTAAAAAATTGCTTCATGGAATGTCAGAACATTACTCGACATGGCTGGCAGTGACAGGCCCAAAAGGCATACAGCTTTGGTGGTGGCAGAGTTGTGGACACCCTCGGCACGGAGACTGGTTCAACGAGAACAATGAGCAGATCTGCAAACTTCTAAAAGATAAAAACAGGGCCCATGATGCTTACCTAGCCAATTCATCATCTACTTTATTGAAGGAAAGATGGCATAACTTGAGGGCTTGCATGCAGAGAGAACTGAGAGAAATCCAAACAATTGGTGGATGGACTGAGCTACGGAAATACAGAGATGTGCAGATGAGGGCAAATCACAGGAATTTGACGAGGCTATCAAGCAGATTGGCGGCCCTGAAAAGTGCAATCCAACACTTCTCCACTCAGCAGATGGAGCGAGCCTAATTAAGGATGGGGCAGGAATATTGGCAAGATGGGCAGAGTATTTTTCCTCTCTTCTTAACACAGAATGAAACAGATTTTAATGTGATCAATGAAAATCCAGAACTTGGTTAAATAGCCGAGATGAATGATCCATTAAATGAAGAGGAAATTCAAAAGGCTATAAAACATCTAAAGCATCAAAAAGCTCCTGGCCAAGATGGTATACCAGCAGAGATTCTCAAATATGGAGAAAGGCAACTGACCAAATTTTTTCAAGTTTGCTTGAACTTGGAGACTGTGCCACAGAAGTGGAAACACTCACATCTGATAGCTGCCTACAAGAAAAGAGGAGATAGATCAGTCTGCAGTAACAGCAGAGGAATCGCTTTGTTGAACATGGCAGGAAAAATTCTGGGCCAGATTATGTTGGACAGACTGTGGATACATTTGGTGGATAGTCTTGCCAGAATCTCAATGTGGTTTTAGAGCAAAAGAAGCACTTTCAATATGTTTTTTTTGTGTGCAGACAAATTATAGAGAAGTGTGTCGAACAGCACATGCCATTCTTGGCTGCCTTCAAGTGTAATTTAAAAAGCAGAGTGGGTTTTCAAAAGCAAAAAAAAAACAAATAAAACCCAGGTTTTTTGATTTGCCAACCCTGTGAGAGGCGGCAGAGAAGACACCTCTATCAGCAGGGCTACCAGTGGGGGCTTAGACTTCTTGTGTCACAGATATGGTTGGGACTTCATCTCAAGATCTGGTGTGCTAAGTCACATGAGAGCACACAAGAGACGAGATGGGGGACATTGGCATCACAATGATGGACAACCATAAGCAAGTAAGTGTGCCCAAATCAATCAAACCCCAAACTTATGGTGACAGGTATTACAAATAAGACTAATGGAAAAGTATATTTGTGATATAAACAATGCAAAGTGCATCCTAAGACAATGCAGAAAATGACCAGGAAAAATTGAAGTGGAAGAGTATTTAAAAACTCTCCCCCAAATTAGATGAGACATTAATTATTTGGAGTGGATTAATACAGATAGGTAAGCACTCAGAACCATTATTTCTTCAACATATGTATTTATAGCCACTGTATCAACCAGAATTCTTTCCCTGATTCACTTAGGAAGTGGAAAGAAAACAACAAAATTTTATGGAGCAACATTTTTATTCTTCAAAATCAAGTCCATCATTCTCTACCATCTTCTTCCAGCGATCAGCCAGCATCGAATCTGTCCCAAATACCAGTCAGCTGCTTTTGAATTAAAAAACTGTAAAGAAGCTTCCTTCACTCTATCAAGTGTTGAATTGCTGGTCATGGAGGAAGTGTGCCATTGAGCAGAATAGGGCAGTCACTCGGAGCAGCATGGGGACTGAATGGTGGATGTGGAGGAATCTCAACACCGTCCAACAGTTTGGACTTCTCCATAGTCAACCTGGAAGTATGTGGCCTCTCATTGTCTTGCTGAAACAAAGCAGGATACGTCTTTAGTTTGTCATACATGCGGTGTAGCTGCTGGCAATACAGATTAGTCTTGATAGCACAACCATAAGGGAACAAGCTCAAAATGCAGTACTCCTTTGAAATCACACCATACAAAACGATTCCATTGTGGAACAGATGCCAGTTGTTCACTTCACGGAACCCATTTCCTCTCCAAACTGTGATTAACTAAGTACACCCACTTCTCATCTGATGTGACAATTCACCTCCAGAATCGGCCGTCCATTGGGTTATTGAGAAGTTGGCTGCAAATCTCTACTCTAAGGGCATCTTGTGCTTCAGTGATGCCATATGGATCCAATTGGGGCTTCTTGTGAACAAAATCCATTTGATGTACTCGGTTCAACACAGTCTGATGGGATGACACTCCAACAACTTTCAATGCTGCCACTAAAACCTTGCTGTCAAAGGTTAATGGTCAGCCAGAAGATGGTTGATTGCCAAGGTTAAGATCCTGAGTTGAAACATCTGTACCACCTCAGGACCTTCACCTGACTGACTGTACCTTTTCCTTCAGTATCGCAAATTTCTTTCACAGCAACTCTTGTAGAAAGTTTTCACTTGCAACAGTTGCAAATTAAAACTCTAATTCCACTTTCTTCCCAACTTATTTCTGTCAGCTGGGGCTTACACAAAGAGAAATAAACTGCACAGGAGCAACAAACAACAGCAGTGTGCGGAGGCCTTTTAGTCAAATGAGTAAGGCTAAGCTAGCCTAATGTTGGTGTTGCTCCATAAAATTTTGTTTTCTTTCCGCTTCCTAAGTACTCAGGACTTTCTGGCCAACCATATATTTCCAAGTCGCAATTGGCATATTTGAAATATCCTAAAGAAAACTTGGACAAGAAAGAAGTTATTCTTGGTGACTTTTCTGAAAATTACTCCTTTGATGTACAAGACGCAAGCCAAAGCTTTCACTGGTCAAACACTCTAGCTACTGTGCACCCTTTCATAGTTTATTATAAAAATGTGAACACAAATTGTCTTAACCATAAAAGTTTTTGTTTTGCTTTGCCAGTGACTCATTGACCCATTCAGTAGCTGCAGTTCATGCATTTCTTAAAAAACTTTTGCCTGCCATGAATGTTATTCTTCCAAAATGCCCCAAAGTTGACTATTTTTCAGATGGTTGTGCTGTTCAGTACAAAAATAAGTAAGTACAACTTCCTAAATCTGTACTATCATTTTTTAGACTTTGGAATTAATTGTGAATAAAATTTCTTTGGTAACAGTCATGGCAAGAATACCTGTGATGGTAGTGGAGGTATGATTAAAAGGGCTGCAATTAAGAAGTCTTCAGAGGGTCTATAAATCACCAATTATAACACACTTAGAATTTTTCAAATTTTCTGTAAATTCTTTTACTGAAATTCAATTCTTTTACATTCCATCTGATGACATATCAATAATTGAAGGGCAATTGCAATCTAGATTTGAGACTGCTCAAACCTTAACAGGTACACAAGGATTCCATAAAATTATTCCCAACAGTTTAATGACTGACTGTCAGAGCATTCAAATCATTACAATCAATAGAATATATGGTCCACCAAATTTTAAGCTACATATCAATTCCTACCATGACCTACATTGATTACAATACTGGCCAATACTTTTTTGGTACCTATGAAAATATTCCTTACATAGGGTTGATTGAATGCACCAGACTTGGTTACATGAAGTTGCGCAATACAAATTCTCTTTTTTTGTCCACTGAGGATACATGTTGGGTATTGATGAAGAACATTTTGAGTATGTTGAGTACCCTCATATTCATTTGATCCAAAAGCAGCAGCAAAATTCTCTTCCAACATAAAGTGATTCTACAGGTATAGTACAGGATAGACTATCCATACTCTATGCTATTGTCCTCAGTTGTTTCTATGTTGTCTATGCTAAAAAATTGCTGATAGCCAATTTTGTAAAGAGTGCTAAAAATTCAATATATTTAACCTGGTATATTGAATAGACCAAGTAGTAAAATATACAAAAGAAATTATGCATTTTAACCCTCATAGCTCCTTATTTTCTCGCAAAATCGTTCTGGTGAAATTAGCCTTGTTACAGCATTATGGAAAATAATAAAATATTTAAATCCATTATTATTATTCAAATAATATAGCATTTTAATTGCAAAGAATTATTCTATTGATCTAACCTAAAAGTTATTAATAGCCTTCTACATATTTAGAATTATGATTGGAAATATTTGCCTGTTGCTCAGTTATTTCTTAACTGAAGAAATTAATTATTACATTTTAGTTACCGCTTTTTAAGCACTGCCATTTTATAGAAAATGCTGCTTATATTTATGGATAACATTTTTCTATGAATTCGGTGAAAAAACAGAGAAAAAAAAATTCACCTATTTTTGGGCTGAATAAGCTTTCTCCACTTAGAAGGCGTAACCTAAGCCATTTATGTTATTTTAATTAGATGATTAATCACTAACATAAGAGTTTGACAAAAAAAAATAATTATCATAATAATCAGGCTGAATATGGAGTCTAAAAGTGAACGGCCACAAAAGGCCCTCAGGCAATTATGCAGCACCGGATCGAGGACGTATGAAGGCCCTCAGGCAACCAATAAGTTAAGAAACAAAAAGGAGTGATCTTTATGGGAATTTTTTTTTATTTATTATTTCTATGTACTTTGCTCCTCCCCCCTTTAAAAATTTAAATATCCATAACTTTCTTAATATTGTTTCTATGTAAAATATTGACAATCAACTTTAAAGAGCTAAAAATTGTATTTTGAATGGCTATGGTTTGACCTTCTAGGTAAATTAGGGGCTAAGACACAAGTCTTTATAATTTTGGGTGGCTACCAAAAAACCAAACAAATTGGGATGTCTATAACTTTGTCTCTAATTAAGATATTAAAAATGGATTTCAGACTCGGTGGTTTCAGTCAAAAATCTACCCATACACCAATTTTCAAAATCTGAGAGGGTGTGGTTCCATATTTCAATTTTTTTGACAGATTTGTCAGAGAAATGGCCAGCTGGAAGAGTTGTGTATGTACCTAAAGTAAAAATAAGTTGTGATGGGATCTGAGACTTTTATTTGGCCTGGCAGCCAACAAGGCACTAAGCCCACACGCCAATTATTATATATGTGGTGGTTGGCATTATTGCTATGAAGATTCAAAAATCATGAGCACTTTTCAAATAAAATAATTAGCTATTGGACAGTGGAGACTCATATGGGAGATGGGATTTGGGGCATGCAAAGGGCTGACCACCTACCTCCCTGTGGCCATTCTTGGGTGCATCAGGCTCTACTGCTTATAAGCAGTAGAGCCTTATGCTCCTGAGAATGGCCACAGGTACAAGGTCAATCCATTACAAGGAGATAAGGGCTTATTGGGGCAAAAGCAATCTTACCATTAATTGTACCTCAACATCTAGACAAAGCATTGAAGGGAGCCTACTTTCCATTGTTTTTTGCTTTAAATAAAAAAACAAAACAATCCCCAGTCACATAACTAAGCAGCCTTCCAATCTTAGACCCAAGCCATCCCTTTAATAACACTCCCCAAGATACCAACACAGAAGAAACACCCCTGCCACATAAACAATAGCCCTGGCTGAATGAACATTGAGTGAAAGGAAGATTCAAGTTCTTCTATAAAACTTAACATTGTTGTATAGACATTGTAACTTGACCCCCAAATTCTCAATTTCAAAATTTATTCATTTTGTATATTTTTCTTATCCTTCTCAACCTTATTCCAAGACAACTTTGGGTGGAGGTTTGTTCTAATTTTTTTTTTTAGAAAAGTTCCAGCATATCATTATCCAAAAGTGATTAGATATAAACCTTGCAATGACCTAAATGACAAAGAAATCTGTAGATGCCACCACTTGGAATCAGTATCATCTCAATGTATATTGACAATATGCCCAACACTTAAATATCTAAGACAAAATCTACAGATATGAGGAATGATGGATCTCAGGGAAAACTACTCCTGATTGGCTGAGTTTATTGAAACTGCTGGCCAGGGGACAGACTTTAGCCAAGGACAATTAAAGTAACAAATTTAAGCAATGAAGAAAGGCACTCACAAAAGTCAGAGCCTATTATATACCATTTGAAAGTGAAGTATAAAAGGAAAACTTTATGACATGACACTTCTGTGCTTTATTTGGCCCCTAAAGTGTGGGGCAAATCAAGATATAAGCTGAGAAATTTTCATACACTTCTTTTCTACATCACTCATCCCAACAGTTTATTTATTTAAAAATAGCAAAATGAATGGCATCTCTGTAGTTTTGAAAAGAGGTCCAAAGACAAGGAAGGTCCCAAAGAGGTGGGTAGAAGGAAACAGTTGAGAGGCAGAATCTAGCAGTTTACTAACCTATGGACTCTTTTGTTATTTATTAATAAGAAACTTCAAAATAAATATTCAATAATTATTAATTGATATCAACATGGCCAAAATAAGGGCTTCATATATTTACAAACCTTGAGTTTTGCTTTATCAAGTTGCCTTCGACATCCTACGACATATCTTGGACCATTTGTGGCTTTTACAATGAATTTCTCTTCTGTCAACTGTTTCAATACTTCACCAACAATTTGGCCGACACTTTGAAGAGCTTTAAGATCATTTTCACTCTTGTCATATCGTTTGTCAAATTCCTTCTTCTCTTCCCTCACTGAAAAAGATTTTTATTGTCCAGTAACTTTTATTATACCACTAATATCTATTTCAAAGGTAACTAGTGTAACTAAACTACAACCATAATGGGAAAAACTTGCATATGCTAAAAAATTTGCAAAAGTAAATAGTAAAAGCTTTCTGAAAACATGTAAAAGATATCCAATCATAAAAGACATTTCTTAGAGATGGGCCTCTAACAAGTTAAAGGAAATATACAGGGGGTCAATCTCTTTCCAAAGTAAAAAAAATTAAGAAAACTAATAATTGCTAAATGTGGAATTTTTACTAAGAATTTTTTATATTTTTTAAAATTTACTACAAAAGCTTTGCTCCAGTATGTCGTAAAAGCTGACTAAACCTAGAGATGGAGTGGGGTATTGAATTAGGAAACCATGCCTTTATCCTAGGAGAAATGACAGTAATGGGTGGGGAGGCTGTAACAGAGCCTGTCCTACCAGTCCAGTTAATCTGTACCAATGTGTGAATCAAGCGGGTGCATGGAATTCTTGGTCTATGTGGGGTAGAACAGGAAAGGGAATGAAGTTTGTGTGGGATGGAGTGAATGAGCGCAACCAGGTATAAATCAGGGTGGTATGAGTGAATAAAGAGGGTGTGACATTGCTTTTGAGTGATAAATGGCATAATTATGCAATAGTTAGATATAAATGTTACAGCTCAAGGAATATGTGGGGGAAAGGGTATGCAAGAGTGAAACTGTGTATGTATAAACCTAGTAATGATAGAAGTAAAGTTGAGAAAGATACTGGAATGACGGGATGAGTGGTATATGGAATAGGTAGTGATTGAATGTTTTAGAAGATATGAATGGATGAGGGTGTCAGAAAGAGAGAGGATAACTGGAGCTTTTGATACATCAAGAAAATAAAAATAAGCAAGTGTGGTAGGGGTCATGTGCTGAAACTTATGTGTAACAAACATATTATTTCAGGACATGGATGTGCATAAATACACATGGGTTGGGAAAAGGAGAGGGTGGGATATAAAAGTATGATTGGACTGCCTAGTAAAAAAGAATACAGTACAGCATGTAATAAAGATGAAAGCTGTAAAAGAACATCTGATTGTATGATTATGCTGTGTAAAAAGGCAATTAATCAGTTCCAGACATCCAAAAACCACACCAATTTTTCTTATTACAAGTTTTTAAATAAGAAAAATGTACTTTATAAATAACAAATAATGCATAAGAAAATAATAAAACAGAATGTAAGGAAATAATCTGGTTTTATTAAGTGTACTTTACCTTGAAGATCAGACGGAGATAACCTTAATAAACAGCCCTATCTCATCACAATTAAAGATTTGCTAGGGGATGTATCCCCTAGCTGCCTTCACATTCAAGCTTGCTGCCTCACCATGCCTGATGACGGAGTGAATGCCAGTCCTCTTTTTAAAATTAATCAACCATCCCCAACTGCCTTCAATGATTCTTCTAATGCCTCGTCCATTGATGTTCCTGCTGTTTGCTGCACCAAATACCTGTAACTCATGCCTTCTCACAGATGATGTTCTCAGTCGCATATCTCCTGCAAGCTGCTTCTCAGTCAACCACACCAACAACAGACTCTCCATCTCTTCATTGACAGAGGTCCAGTTTTGAAATGATCTTAATGCCTTTGGCTGGATTTATAGTTTTTATAAACTCCTGTTTCAAAATCATACATATCATCAATGTACTACACTTGTAATGCCTCACCAAGTCAACAACACGTACACATCGCATATGTTTTTCAATGATTTTGTGCTTAAATTCCAAAGAATATGATCCTTTTTTTTCTTCTCATAACTGGCCTTGACACTCACTTTCTTAGGAACTATGGTTAATACTGTACAACGAAATAACTACACAAAAAGCGAGAGTGATACGACACCTGCTTGCATGGTGTATGTGAAGCTCAGTTGCTCACTTCTAACTTGTACCACAAGGCAGAAAATCAACCAAGCCACAGTTTGTATCTTCGAAAACTCGTAAGTTGGTTCACTCATAAATCAAGGTTCCACTGTATCACAATCTGATCTCAGAACTGGGCGCAATGTGTAATCTCCCATACTGAGTGACATAATGCTACCAACTCTGCTATGAAGACATGCAGCATTTTGATGACCCAAGAGAGAGATGGCATCAAAGCCAACCCTTTCTTCAGATTTGGAATCATGTACAGTGGCACTAATCCAGCATGACACAAAATGTGCTCTTAAAGGTCAACAGTACCAGGTTTTGCAAAAGTTTGTTACACACAGCTTTTTGATCTTTCGAGAGGTTTATGTATGAGATAAAAAAGTTCCATCTAACAACTTTAAAGTTCTACTTTTCCAACATGGATCATTAAAACATCTTTTCCATTGTGTGCAGCTCTGTCAAGATGGAAGTGAAAAGAATCAAGATCTTTTCTCTCTTGCTTGTGGACCACAACAAATCCAACATTGCCAAGTGGCTCAACATCAGCCAGATGACCGTCTGCCTAGTTACAGAGAGGCTCAAGAAAAGAAAGACTTCAAAGATTGACCTTGTTCAAGCAGACCTCAAGTTGTCAATTATTTGACTGTGAGAAAGACCTTCGAAAGTGATCTGAAGCTCAAAATGAGTGCACTTGCAAAGAACATTTTGTGGCCATGGTATCCATTTTTTTTTTTAAGAGCTCATCCGGTGACTGCCTACTTGGGCATTAGTGACCGTATTCAACATTGCCTAAAATTAGGCATGTTTAAAAGAGGATTTAAAAAAAAAAACAATAAGATAAAACAAAGAAAAAGGTAATAAGCAGGAACATGCAACCTACTAAAATAAGAAAAAACAACAAAAAAAAACCAACTAGTTAAATAAAGAGGAGAAGGCCAGTCTCCTCCAAAAGAGTCTAAAAGTCCACAGGTCAGTGTGCATGAATCCGTCCCGATTACAAGGGACAGGCAGTAGCGACCGCACCCATACCAGTACCAGGACAGGTAATGTGCACAGAGATCACCCAGACTGGGACATTCAACAAGAATGTGCCGAACAGTCTGGGGGACAACGCAGTCTTCACAGTAGGGCGCAGGCGAGCACTCCATCAAATGGCGGTGCGTCCCACAAGTGTGTCTAATTCAGAGATGACAGAAAGCAACCTGAAGCCTTCGTGGCATTGGGGGTTAGGTCCATGAAACAGTCGCAGCGCAATGGCACACAACTTTACATTCCCTTTAACCATCTACCATCTTCTTTGCCAAGCAGCCCGAAGAGCTGCCCATATTCCTGCCATGTAGTCGGTGTGAGGAAGAGCGAAACGCTGGTTCGGTCACAGAGTCCTTGCAGACTCTTTGGCGCCCTCATTCCCCATTCCCCGCAATTCCTACATGTCCAGGGACCCAGCAGAAGATAATCTCGACATCCGCCCGGCTTGTCAAAACTGTGGCATCATGGATATCGCGAACCAGGGGATGCGGAGATTCCAATGCCCTGAGAGCACTCAGGGTGCTTTGTGAGTTGCTATAGATCACAATCCAGTCTCCGAACCAGGCACATCGTGTAATCTCCCGTACCGAGTGGTGTATTGCTACCAGCTCAGCCGTAAAGACAGATGCAGCGCCTGGCCCAGCCCCACTGACTTCAAACAAAGGGGATATGGCGTGGAAGCCGACCCCCTCTTGCGACTTGGAGCCATCCGTATACACTGGCATGGTCCCAGCGTGACACAAGGTGTGCTCCAAAAAGGTCGAACGCAATACTCTCGGTGCTGTAGAAGCTTTTGGAGTAGAGGCATGGTGACAAATAGCCAAATGTGGTACCCTCCAGGGTGGCATCCATGGACAGCAACAGCCTGAGAGCTATACTTAGCTCTCAAAGGAGTTTCCTGGCCCTAAACCCAAAGGGCTTAGAGTGTGACTGGCGTCTCTTGGTGGCATAGTCACCATCGAAATCAGGCCATCAAGAGCTTAAGGTGCGTGGAAAGGCCTCTGCTCGCTAACTGTATGCAAGAATGATGTTGGGAGCGCTGTCATCACCTCAATTAATTGAAGAGTCACGGCAATCAAATTCTCATTTTTCCTGATGAAAAAACCTTCATGGTTGATCCAGTCATCAGCAAGCAGAGCCACCATGTAGTAAACTTTGGCCAGGAGATCTCTGAGTTCCACTACATATCCACGACCAACCACCCAGTCTCTGTGATGAGGATCAATATTGTGGCTTTGAATGGTGAGAAAATGCTGCCATTGTGTTTCATGGCTGATTACAGGGACATCTTGGCCCCAAAGTCCTGCCCTCAATCCCATCTAATGCAATATGTAGGCATATGTCGAGGGCAAGGCCTACAAGGACCAAAACAGCAACATTGATGAGCTGAACTCCTCCGTTAACTATTGGTAGACCAGCATGAGGAAGGACTTCATCCCCAATGTGTGTACTGCCTTCAGGTCTCACCAGTGCAGTCGCTCAACCTCAATCCCATCTAATGCAATATGTAGGCATATGTCGAGGGCAAGGCCTACAAGGACCAAAACAGCAACATTGATGAGCTGAACTCCTCCATTAACTATTGGTAGACCAGCATGAGGAAGGACTTCATCCCCAATGTGTGTACTGCCTTCAGGTCTCATCACATTAATATTATAATTTAAACATTTATATGCTAAAACAATAAAAACATGGCTAACTGCATCAAAACTATCATTGTGTCCTTTGTTGATAGCATCATAAGTTTAAAAGGACTTTTGCAATACCCGGCATACTCTTGGAGCTGTGTAAGCATTGGGATGATATTTTTCCCCCCTTCAAAACATCAGTCATTAATTACACTGTATCATAGTCGGGGATAGGGGGGGCGGGCATGCAGCAATTTAAATATGACAAAGTGATGTGAAGCCTATCAATGCATTGTGGGATAGGGCCACAGGAACACTCTTGGTGTGATAGCATGCAAGTTTAAAACTACCATCAGCTGTGCCTCATGCTTTACCAGGCAACCTGGAAGGTTGACCCGATTCTTGCTATGTAGTCATTGTGAGGAAGAGAAATGTTGGTATGCCCTAATCAAGATACTTTTTTCATCCACCCAACTCACAGCACCAAGAGCATCATGGATACCACAAACCAGAGTGTGTGGAGATTCCAATAACCCCAGAGCACTCAGGGGACTTTGTGAGTCACTAGAGACCATAATCCAATCTCCAAACTAAGTACAATGCATTATATCCTGTACTGAGCAGTTATTGGAACCAAATTGACCGTACATGTAGACAGAGTACCTGGCTGACTTCAAACAGAGGATATGGCACGGTTTCAACATAACACAAAGTGTGCTTTCAAAAAGTTGACTACAACTAAAGGGTGTAGTCTTGGGCAGAACCTGAGTCACCACACTGGCACAAGAACTATAGTTACCTAGCTCTAAATCCATAGAGATTAGGGTATGGCTGGCTTCTCTTAAGCCATGTAACATAAGCAGCATTGAGGTCAGCCATGGAAGCAAAGAGAGCTGCTGCTGGTGACTAAAAGAGATGGCAGGCCTATGTGTACAAGTACATATTGCTCTTTACATGCAGAGGAAATGACTATCTCCCTGGCATTCCATTTTAGGTTAAATCTAATTTTGCAATGGTCACTATCACTAATGCCTTCTTCCCTATTTGTTAGAATTAAATCTAATATATCATTAGCAATCTTAGTGGGTTAGTTTATAACCTGTTTAAGAAAATTATCCTGCACCTAGTCAAAAATTCCTCAGCCTTCTGATCCCCTACAAGAGCTTCCCAGTTTATATTTCTATAATTAAAACCACCCATTACACATGCATGTTTACTTCTACGTGCATATTCTATCTCCTGCCACAGAGGACATAAAGGTTCCTTACTAAGATTTAGTGGTCTATATAATAATCCTATGATAAGTTTATCCTTTCTTTCCTTAACATCTAGCTATAATGACTGTGTTAGCACCCATTTTAATTGTAGTGTTTTCACTACACTGTAGATTACCTCTAATATAATCACTCATCCTCCTTTTTTCCTATATGTATGAAACATATTATAACCATCAATCTGGACCTCGGGTCTAAAGTTCTTTCCTGCCAAATCAAGCCATGACTGTGATTGCAACATCAAATTCTCTACTCACTAAACCTCTTAACAAATCCATCTTATTCCTTATGCTCCTAATATTTTTGTAATATACTTTCAATGTACCACTCTTTATGGTTTTATCATTACTACACTTTACCTTCCTAGTCCTCTGCTCATTCCAGAATACCTCCCCCGACCCGTTGATAAATGAATAGCAACAGACTATTCAGATAGACCAAATTCATCTGAATGCCCTCACTCCAACTTACCCTGATAGACAGTCACTTAACACTTTCACACCTTTGCGAAAGAAGTGCAACCCATCTATTGCATACAAATCCTTCCTTTCAAAAAGCTCACTCCATGTATCTAAAAATATTAGTCTAATACTATCACACCATACTTTCATTCTCTCATTTATCCCAACTGTGTCCGAGATCCACTCACTGCCTATTCTAAGCCTAGGTAAAGTTCCTGACACTATATACTTCCTACTACTATCCCCAAACTTTCCTAACAAATCCCTAATCTAGACACTAGCTTCTCCGACCTAATTTGCCCTATGTCATTCACTCCCACATGCAAAACAACTGCATCTATTTCAGCTACATCCACTATCCTTTCAATTCTCTTTCTCACATCCACTACACCAGTGGGCTTCCTCAGGAAACAATGTTGGGGGCATTGTTATTCTTGATTTATATTAATGATTTATATTAAAGTTCTAACCTCCGGCCTAGAAAGCAGTGTATAAGTGCTAGGACTAAAGCTAATAGGGTACTGGGCTTTATGGGAAGTATAAGTAATAAGAGTGCTGTCATTCAGAAACTACCTGACATTAGTTAGGCCTCATCTTGAATATGTGGTACAATTTTGGTCACCATATTATAGGATGGATATTAAGAGGGAATGAAATTGGTAATTCTAAATATGAAAGGTTGTGGTAAAAAAAAAATCATTATGCAAAATAATTTTTCAGAGTCAGCTTTCAAAAAAATTATCTGGAAGCCATTCTCGTGCGAATGTACCCATCTCTTTCATCATGACCAGCCTGCATGCATTTGTTAATTCCCAAATCAGGCATCCACCCATTTGGTGTGGATTGGGAAAGATCGCAATTCAAATGTGTTGAAGTTCTGTGATGGAGAGATCCCAAGTGAGGGTAGAATCGTATATTGTAACTGAATCCCAATGGATGAATTCAGAAATGGTGTTTGCATTGAAGTTGAGAGGAGGAGGAACAAATTTTCTCATGATATGTCCCCAACATCTCTCCCTCGGCGAAGGTCCATGATCTTGCAAATGACAAAGGTGCAGACATTTGGATCATCACTGCAGAGGATGATTTCAGATTTTCTGGGTGCATGTTCCATGATTTGATGTAAGGGAACACTATCTGTCTGTCTCTCTCTCTCTCTCTCTCTCTCTCTCTCTCTCTCTCTCTCTCTCTCTCTCTCTCTCAGACAAATACATGTAATTTACTGTCACTCATTTCAAGAAGAGAAATATAAGCTAAAATATCTCGATGATGGGAGATCTGAGAGTGGCAATGGCTTAGATGGTCGAATGACATTACTTGAGCCACTTTGAGAATTAGTGTGTTTGCTTACTTTAGGCATTTTTAACAATAGTCATACCTATAGGTAAGGACTTTTGACTTACGTGATTTTTTTTCTAAACTATTACATATAAATATTAAAAATTGTACATTAAATAAAATATTAATTTTGTTGCCTGGCAAAATAGAAATAACATTTATATTGTACCATTATTTCCAGGTTATATGGATTAATTACACATTTTCATCTGCAGGAAATAAAAAAAATAAAAATAAACATATAATCTGTATAGCATGACAAGAGGCGAACATCAGGATAAGTTATATGGCTGCTGTGGAGTGAGCGGATGAAACTACTGAATCTTTCGTGCCACTGAAACAACCGCTGTTCTGATGAAGATTGTGGGTTCTCTTAGTTTGCTGCAGGTTCCCACACTAAACAATTCCATGCAGACATCTCTTGACTCCTAAAGGTTAGTAAGTCACAAATGCATTCACCGAAGAAGATAGAGAGACCTTTCAATAGTCTTTAAGAGCATCATAAAGAATTAAAATTTATTTTAAAACATGAACATTTAAAGATACAGGTTAACGGTAATACAAATAGGACAAAGTGTGCTAGATCAGATGTTTTCTGATAGATGGCATTCATGCTCCAGCCACAGGATTTAAAAATTGTTTATATCAACAGTGCTATACAAAAAAATTACAATTATTTTTATGCTTTACATTTTAGCCCCCCATGGCCGTGAAGAAAGAAGAATCTTAGTGAAAGTGGTAAGCATATGGCGATAGTCTTAGAAGATAAATTAGATATGATAAAATAATATGAAAAGGGTGAAAAGATTGTAGTTATTGAGAGATTGTTTGGGATGAGATGCATGACTGTATCAACGATTGTGCATAATAAAGATAGGATTACTTGCTTCAGCAAGTAACACCGACATCAGCCATCAGGTAGGCAATGGTATTTAAAATTATTTCTTTCTAATATACAAGCAACATAGGATTGCATAACAATTTATTGATTTTGTAAACTAACAAAAACAATCTAGGCTAGCCTAGGTTGTAATTTTTACATGTATATACATTTAAATAATGGTTATTTTGACTTCAGTCATATCCTCTGGAACCAATAACGATGTAGGGTGAGGTGTTACTGTATATACAATTAATTTTGAATGATTAGTTGGATTTACATATTGCAGTCTTCACATGTGTCACAGATCCCACTAGTGATTGGCTTGACTCAAATTTTGGGATTCCCATCCTCCAATCAGAGCTTGAATTTAAGATAATATTTGAATATGACATAATGCTTTAGCATAATGAGAAACTCTGTGCCGACCCGAGCAAAGTTATTTTTAATTGCATTTATGTTTATATTTACTTTCTATTCTCTTTTTTTTCTCACTTACAATAGCACAAATGGCCATTCAAATGATTTTTATTTACTAAAACTCAGTTTTGACTTTGGCTCCCATTAATGAATATTGCTGTGCAGAGAAGGATGACTAAGATAATTCAGGAGTTGAGGAGCTTACCTTATAATGAAAGGCTTAAGAGACTAAATTTTTATACATTAGAAAGAAGAGTTCAATGGAAGTTGATTTTGGTCTTCAAGGGGGTATAAGGTTACAATCAGGAAGACAGGTAAGCTTCTTATTTTTAGGGAACAAGATAGGTCATGTAGCGATGGGTTTAAGCTGGACAAAATAAATTTAGGTTTAGTAAAGAGATATGTAGAAATTCATTTACAAATACAGTGGTAGATGATTTTTTTTTTTAATTTTAAGAGCCCATCTGGTGACTGCTTGCTAGGGCAAGTCACCATAATCAGCCTAATTCTAGGCTAGATTAAAAAAAAACAAAAGAAAAAACAGGAACAAAGGCTAAGAAACAAGCTAAAAAACAACAAATAAAGACAAAATACGATAAGCAAAAAAGCAACAAGAAGGAAGGGCATTGCAGCATCGGGGATAGGCGAGTGGAATAGGCTCACTAGTCTTGTGATAGAGGTGTCCTTTCTGCAGTTTTAAAAATAGATTGGATAGATGTATGGATGAGGATGCTACGAGGTGGGACTGAACTGGGTGATGGGAATATAAGCTGCCTCATATATGCTTTTGATTAGCTTTTTGTATTCTTACTTTTCTTATAGCATCATAGCAGTGGCAAATAATACTATTTTCAAGTGCTAATAACTCAGAAAATAGTTTCATGAATAATAAAAGCCGCAAGGGGCTATCAAAGGTTAAAACCACCCTACAAACTACATCCATAGGATTGTGTCACATCATGCATCTACAATATACAATTTAAACCATCCATAGGAATTTGTCAAAAACAAAAGGCATCACCATTAAGGCTTGTCTTATCAAAATCCCAATGACCCATAATATATAATAACCAGGCAATGGCTTTGACACTTCCCCCTACGGGGAGGAGCTTGCGTTTTCTTACTAAAATTAAAATTAAAAATCTAAAAAAAAAGCAGCCATGGTTAAATTTTTGTAAATTTTCTGAACTTCGCCAGTTATAATAAATTTAAAAAGGAACTTTAAACTAAATTTCCCCCCTTTCAAAATATCACATTGCTAAAATATAGTTATAGAAGAAGATATATAAAATTAAATTTTCTGAACTTCACTATTTGTAATTCTTTCGGTTTTAAAAAATTCACAAAATTTTGATACTTATATTTATTTCTGAACTTCACCATTTTGTTTTTTGATATTATAAAAGAATTATTAGAAATAACTTTGATAAAGAAAAACATAAGTCATAACTAAACTAAGATGAAATTATTATTCAAATACTCAAAAAAATCCCCTTCTTAAATTATATAGTGCTAAAAACTACATCCACAGGAATGAATCCAGAATATACCCCCACCCCCACCCCCCAAAATGTTAACCATCCCTGTTGATGAATAAATAGCAACACACAATTCAGATAGGCCAATGGAATAGATTGAAAGTAATTTTTTTTTTAAACTGAGTTATTCATCTGTAGAATTACTTAACTGTACAATAGGTAAGAATTCATCAGCACTCCTTTAGAACACCTGTATGGCAGAGATCAGACCTGGGCACTGTCAGTTTTTAAGATCTTTAATTTATCTAGAGTTTACTATAGACATGGTATTAATAAAGAATGTTTATACTGAGTAGAACATGAAACTATGAACATACAAGTGGTAGAGCAATTGCGGTAGAAATGGGAGTAATAGCGAATTTCAGGTAAATGAAAAAAATAAAAATTGATATATATATATACCTACATATACGTAACTTAGATTCCACTTCCCTATGTTCTATTAATCTTCGTCTATAATCAGCTAAATGTTGATCTCTATCAGCAGCCATATTGCAACTATTTCAGGTTCAGGTTATTATGCCACTCTTTGTATCAGGATATGGCAATTATTATTTCTGTAGAGAGAAAAGAAATATTAATTAGCTTTATTTATTTCTCTTCTTCCACACACTCAATAAAAAAAATTTTAGCCACTATTGTTCTTAACCCTCTTGTTATCTATTTTGTTTTCTACATTCAAATCCTAATGCCACACTTAATCCATAATCCTCTAAGTAATTTTGAATAAGAGTGGCGCACACATTTTAGGCTACTAAAGAAATAGGTTCCAAGGCAATAGAGGTGAGGTCATTCAGGTTGGAAGAATTGCTTCAGGGATAGGGAGGTTAAATTGTTTCTATACAAATGCTCATAGTCTTAGAAACAAGAAGGATGAGCTATTTAGTTATATTAGGGATGAGGATATAGATATATTATGTGTTACTGAATCATGGATTAATAAAATAGAATTTAGTGACACTATAAGTGAATTTGATTTACAGGGCTATAATATGTACATTAGTCAAAGGACAGGTAGGATTGGTGGAGGAATAATTATCTATATAAAAAACAACATTGTTTCAAGTTTAAATACTTCAATAAAGCAGGATGGAGTTGAGTCACTTTGGATAGATATTAGGTTCAGTAAAAATAGAATGGTGCATTTGGGAGCTTTTTACAGACCACCTGGGCAGACTGATGATATAGATGAACTAATGATAAGGGAAATAAGTAAGGGAGGTGAAACAGATGCAGTTATTATTGGGGACTTCAACTTAAACTCTGTGGACTGGGAAAATATGATAGGTAGGGATAGAACAAGTGGCAGGTTCAGAGAATGCTTTGAGGATAATTTTTTGAATCAATTTGTTAATGAGCCAACGAGGGGGCACAATATATTAGATTTAGTACTTTCTAACAGTGATCATTTAGTTCAGGAATTGACTGTTGGGGAAGCATTGGGAAATAGTGACCATCAGATAGTTCATTTTAACTTGGGAATTAAAAAGGGCAAAATAACCGAGAATGCTGTAAAAGTTCCAAATTTTCATAAGAGAGATTATGTAAAACTTCGAAGCTTGCTAAATTTGGTAGACTGGGATGTAGAATTCAGAGGTAAAAATGCTTATGGGATGTGGGATACTTTCAAGCATATAATAAATGTAGTCCAAGAGCAATGTATCCCAATGAAGACTATTAGGAACAAAAGTAGGAAACCATTATGGGGGAATCAGGAGATAGCTAGAAAAATTTCCGAGAAGAAAAGGGCATATAAAAAATTACAGGTAGAAAATAACATTCAAAATTTAAGTGATTATAGAATGGCTAGGAATGAGTTAAATAAGATTATAAAGAACAAAAGGGTGTCAGAAATTAAATTAGCTCAGGATAGCAACAAAGATCCTAGAAAGTTCTTTAGTTACTATAAAATTAATAACAAGTCTGGCAGAGTTAAAATAGGACCTATCAAATATGAAGGAGTTGTGAGAGAAACTAATGAGGAAATAGTTGAGGTACTAAATGGTCATTTTGCATCAGTATTTACAAAGGAGAAACTAAATAGTCTTATGTATAGTACTCATGGGTCAGGGAAAGAGGTGTTTATTACCATTAGTGTGGATTGGAGGAGAATAAAAGGACTAATAGGTGAGTTAGATGCTACCAAGGTCTCCGGCCCTGATAATATTCATTCTAGGATACTTAAAGAAGGGGCAGAAAGTATCTCAATAGCTCTGGAGAAGTTATATACTAGGTCACTGGAATATGGAGAAATACCCAATGATTGGAAGAGAGCGAATGTAGTCCCCATTTTCAAGAAGGGTAGTAAAGAGGATCCAAATAACTTTAGACCGGTTAGCCTAACTCCTGTAGTCTGTAAAATTCTTGAGAAAAGAGTTAAAAAAGGGATTTGCCAACATCTAGAGAGGGAGGGGTTAATCAGCGATGCTCAGGTAGATCATGTTTAACTAATTTACTAGACTTTCTGGAGTTCGTAACAAATCAAGTAGATAAGGGAGAGAATGTAGATGTAATTTACTTGGATTTTAGTAAAGCATTTGATAAGGTACCACATAGGAGACTAGTTCATAAATTAAAAATGATTGGGATATGTGGGGGTGTTTCAAATTGGATAGCTGAGTGGCTGAAAGACAGGAAGCAAAGGGTAGTGCTAAATTGTGTAAAGTCAGAGTGGAGGGATGTTATCAGTGTGGTTCCTCAGGGATCAGTTCTCGGTCCATTATTATTTCTCATCTATATAAACAATCTTGGGGAGGCAGTTAATAATAAAGTATCAATTTTTGCGGATGATACCAAATTAGCAGCTGTAGTTAAAGATATTGATGATAATTTTAAAGTGCAGGGGGATTTAAATAAATTGGTATCCTGGGCACATAAGTGGCAAATGACTTTCAACCTTGATAAGTGCAAAGTTATTAACATGGGAAAAGATAATAGAGAATTTAACTATGAAATGGATGGGCATTGGCTGAGCTCAGTAGAGGATGAGAAAGATCTAGGAGTAGTAATAGATAAGTCATTAAGGTTTTCTAAGCAGTGTATTGAAGCAAGAAACAGGGCAAATAGAGTGTTGGGTTTCATTAAGAGAAATGTCAGTTACAAAAGTAAGGAGGTTATTCTTAAACTCTATAACTCTGATGTTAGGCCACATCTAGAGTATTGTATACAGGCATGGTCCCCACATTTTAGACACGATATTAACCTTCTTGAGTCAGTGCAACGGAGGGCAACAAAGATTATTCCTTCCCTGAGGCACCTTGAATATATAGATAGACTGAGGGTATTAAATATGTTCTCGTTCGAAAGGAGGTGTGTGAGAGGGGATATGATTGAGCTCTTTAAAAAAATTTCTGGGATAGATAAATTGGATGTTAGCAAGTTTTTTGAGTTAGATGATGGAAATCGGACTAGAGGTCACCACTTGAAAATTAAAAAGCAAGGGTGTAGGTTGGATTTAAGAAAATATTTTTTCACCAATAGAGTGGTAGACTTCTGGAACAAATTGCCGCGGAAGGTAGTAGGTAGTCCAAATTTAAATGTATTTAAGAGTAGGTTGGATGAGTTTATGGGAAGGGAAGGTTGTGATGGTTCCTAAGTTTTGTATATATTAATATTGTTTGTATATATCTATAGCTGCATGATTTAGTTCTTGACAAGCCTTGATTGGTGATCCCTTGTTTCTAGATGCAATCCTCTGGATGTAGTTTTCCTGGAAGTTTGGGTGCCTTAAAAAAGAGGCTGTTTGACTCGGATGACCTATGATGGGCCCTTGTGGCATTTGTCATCTGTTATATTATATTGTGGGGGACTTTGATTTTGTCTTCCCCTGGAGCTCAGATATCATTGATCATAACTTATCACCCACTGATGCCCAATTTCTAAACCTCTTCACGACCTTAGGTCTATATCAACTCGTTTCTGAGCCCACATTCGTCCCCTCGAGCAATATTCTTGGTTCTTACCACAGACCACGACAGAATCATGGGCTTAGACATTCCCTCCCCCCCTTTCCCTCACTGTGGCCATGTTCTTATTTACTTCACATACCTATTCCAATCACAACAACCCTCTGACATCACCACCTCCTACAGATCCCTAGATTGGGCTTGTGGCGACTACAGGTCCATAAACTCCGCTCTAGGCAGGAGATATACTCAGGGTCTAAAAATAGAAAGTCAATAATTCTTCTATGATGCCGCTTACACATTTACAGTAAATTTCCAGAATATCCCCACCCCAATTTTTTTGGCATGAAATGTATTTTCTGATATTTATATGCTTACCATCGAGTTAGTTGCAAATTTTTGTGAGCATAGCTACTACAAAAAGTAAGCAATTATCAGCAAAAATAAGTGATTTGCAGAAACAATGACAATCATAAATCTCTAACTAACCTTTTTATGAGTTAGGTTAGGTTAGCGATTTGTGATCATTGTTGTCTCCCTGCAAATTGCTTACTTTTTGTGGTAGCTGTGCTCACATAAATGGTAAGCCTAAAAATGGCAGAAAAAAATATATTAGGGCCCAAAAGTCATTGTTGGGATATTCTGGAAATTGATGATTAAACTGTTTATATTTCTACTACATCTTTGTTTGGCAAAAAAAGTTAACTAATATTATCATAAAAAACAAATGGGATAGTGTAACTTAAGCCATTAGATGGCATTTTGAGATGCACAGGTAACTTAGTCTTCTTCTCACATAAATAGTGAAATGCACACATGAAAGTTAGTCCAACTCAGCATTGGGTTGATATATTTTCTATTTGTGATTTTGTAATGTGTGATAGACACTTTCAACCATCTAAATATTACTTCTAGGACACTACTAAAATAATAAGAAGTAATATAAAAGGCTTTAACATAACATAACATTATTTCACGGATAACAAAAGCCACAAGGGCCTATCAAAGGTCATCCGCATCCGTCAAAACCCACCCACAAAAGGCACCATCGACAAAATCAAAGTCCCCCCACAATATAATATAACAGATGAAAAAAGCCACAAAGGCCCATCATAGGTCATCCGAGTCAAGGAGGTGCCCAAATATGCAATGGAGGCTTGTTGATGAGTGAGAATAGGTGTGGGATCAGGGTTAGATGGTGTGGTTGCTGCATATCTTTTGTTGATCTCTTCTTTTTGTTTGAAGGTTAGGTCTCTAGTGATGTGGACATTTGAAAATCTGGAGTTTTAAAATTTATAGAGCTATTTAATAGTTCGCGCCTCAGTAATGGGTCTAGGATATTGGCTCTGTGTTAGGTCTTTAATGTACCAAGTAGAAAATTACAGTTTGAAACACTAGTTTCAACATATATTTTTGTGAGTATGTGGAACAAGATATTTAATATAAGAATCGCTAAGTTTAATGCTGGGTGGTTAGGGCAAGGGTTCCATGCCTGAATACAATATTCTATGTGTAGCCTAACAACCTTACTTACTCTGGCCTTTTTCTTTTAACAAAAAACAAACAATAAAATTACCAAAACAAACCAATAGATTTATTTAACAAGTGAATATTACAAGTAAATCAGAATTAAGTGATACAAAATTGAACTTCTGCCTGCCTGCTCTTTCCACTTAGATACCTAGTAGGATAAGCCTAAATAAGGTAAGCATCATGGCAAGTGTCCGCAGAATTTGCAAAAAACTTATCCTTGATAGAAACTTTATCGAATGCTCATGCTAACCTTAAGTGTAGCGACATAGACCACAAAACTTTCAGACTCCTAAGCACAACAGACAATTTAGAATACACATGGGTAAACATGAAGATTGGCGACGCACCTGAAAAAGTGTATTTTTTTGCGTGTATGTTTCATTCACCCACGCATGCATATTCATGCATGTTTGATTAAATAAAAACTTTAGAACATTATTCTATAAACAATTATGATTATATATTGGGGGGCTGTGCCACCATACAGCTGCCCATTGATTGAAACTAGGATCATTGTAGGGGGATCCCCCCGCAGTGATAAACAAACCCCCCCATGAGCAGTCCCCTTGAATTTACTCCAAAAAGGTGAAACATATTGGAACAGGGACGAAATATTTTGCATCCCATCATTCGTGTCGTCAATCTTCATATTTACCTACACATGCCCCATCTGCAAGTCCCACACATGCAATGCAGATAATACAAACAACTCACTACACCCTTCATTCAACATCCACTATTCTCATACCCCCGCTACTGACTATCTCCCATGCCGATATACAAATGATATTCGCCATAGTTCAATCCCTTGCTCAATCTGTTCAAACACTCCATGATGAATACTATTCATCAAGCCATTCAGTAAAAACAATTCAAGACGATGTAAACTCCTTAAAAATAAAGCTAAATACCCAGAAAGTTGTACAGGAAGAGGTAATTGAACATAGAATATGTGAAAGAACCAATTCATGGATTGGGAAACAACCCGGATAACATCCAAGGCAAATTTGATGACATAGTTACCTCATTAACTCCCAATAAGCGGATAACCAATATCACCCTGGTGCACCACATTTAGGTCTCTACAGTCTCACTAAGCAGAATATGATAAACATGAATGAAGATCGGCGGCGCAAATGATGGGACGCAAAATATTTGGTAAACATAAAGATCGGCGGCGCGCCTGAAAAGGATGGGGGTCTGGTATGTTTCCTTCCCCCACGGATTCATGCACGTTTAATAAATAAAAACCTTTAAAAAAATGTTACAACATTATTCTAACAATTTTGATTATATACTGGAACACGGACGAAATAGTTTACATCCTATCGTTCGCGCCGCCGATCGTAGTGTTTACCAAATATTTCGGCCCTGTTCCAATATATTTCACCTTTTTGGAGTAAATTCAAGGGGATTGCTTGTTGGGGGTAAACACTGCAGTGGGACCCCCCTATGATGACCCTGAGTTTCAATCATCTAGGGGGGTCTGGGGGCACAGCTCCCCAGTATATAATCATAATTGGATAACACTTCAGTTTCAGAACGCACGATAGGTGGCGCTGTTTATAGGCTACAATATATGTTTTATGACATCAGACAGTAGCGTCAGATGGAAATAATTACAGTGTTATATATTTTTGTATATGAGTATATACTGGGGGGCTGCACCCCCCAGACCCCCCCCCAATTGATTGAAACTCAGGATCATTGCAAGGTGGTCCCCCCGCAGTGATATCTCACCCACGAGCAGTCCCCTTGAATTTACTGGGGGGGTTTTCCCCCCAACAGCTTTTTACTGGCAGAAAAACCTAACCTAATAACAAACAATTCTTACTTTTATAGGTTTCTTGATTGTTTTTGCACCTCTAGATAATCTAAAAGTTTTTCGCGATTATACAAACTAAAGCCGAATTTGAATAACAAAGAAGTACATGAAGAGCACGAAAACACAATAATGAAAGAAAAACATTTGCTAAACGGGTCCTATTTATAAGCTATGACGTTGCTAGTAAGAAGCTGTTATCATTCGCAGCAAACAAAAAATATGAAAACCAAACAAAAAACAATAAAAGACATCAAGAAACCTTACCCAACTTAGAAAAACTATAAACGAGGAGAGGCGCAGATATTTAGTATTAAATAATACAGACTAAAAGTTACAAATCCCCAAAATAAAAAAAATATATAACGCCGTGATTAGTCACATCTGAAGCTACCGTCTGACGTCATAAGATATATATTGTAGCCTACTAACAGCGCCACCTACCGTGCGCCCTGAATCTGAATTATTACCCATAATTGTTTATAGAATAAACAAATGCGCATAAATATTCAGGCACGGGTGAATGAAATATAAACACACAAAAATCCACTTTTTCTGGAGCACCACCAATCTACATGTTTACCTTTTTTTAATGTTTTTATTTAACCAAACGCACATGAATATGCATGCACGGGTGAACGAAACACACACACACAAAAAAAAAACACTTTTCCGGGCGTGCCGCCAATCTTCATGTGGTAAACATGTAGACGAGCGGCCCGGACAGGAAAAAATATTTTGTGTAAATAGTATCGTTCACCTGTGTCATTTCTGACATCATACCTCACCCTCAACCCCTATTATAATTCTCAAAACGATTAAAAGCGCTGACATGATGCAGTTAAAGCAATCACCTCTGTAAATGTCAGAACATTATAAAAATTAGGATTATATACTGGGCAGCTGTGCCCCCCAGACCCCCCTCAATTTAATGAAACTCAGGATCATCGTAGTGCGGTCCACGCATCGTGTTGGTAAATATGTAGATTATCGGCGTGAACGTACTATTTTGTCCGTGTTCCAAAATCTTTAACGTTTTGGGAGTACATTTAAGTTGACGGCTCATGTGGGGGTAAACACAATGGGGGGACTTCACTACGATGATCCTGAGTTTCATTAAATTGAGGGGGGTCTGGGGGGCACAGCCCCCCAGTATATAATCCTAATTGTTTATAGAATAATAATTTGAAAAGGACTCAAATGCTCATGAATATTCCGACACGATTGAACAATAATATTTACACACAAAAAATAATTTCCGCCCGGGCCACTAATCTACATATTTACCATCATGTTTACCCCACCCCCACCCCCTATAAATGTACTCCAAAATTGTGAAACATTTTGGAACATGGACGAAATAGTACATCTTATCGTCCGGGCCGCTCCTCTACATATTTACCCTTCATGTTTACCAATGTTATAATCTTCAAAATCAAGGGTTGTCAGTATGAGATTCCCAACCATGGTTCCTTGATCTTGTGGCTTCCCAAAAGTTGAATAGGCTAGGGAGACATGGTACACCCTTGTCTGACCCCAATATCAATCTCTATTCATTTTGTTTCTATACCTTTCAGATTGATTTTTACTTTATTATTTTCCTATAGTTTTTGTATGGAACTTAGAATGTTAACATAGAGTACGGCAAACAATTCTTTCTCTCAATGACTGTCGAATTTTATATGTTTTTGTCATCTGGTAGACCCTATTGTTACGAAAGAACATTTGACGGAACATTTGACGAAGTTCTTGCTGTGCCCCCTCTAATGTTTGAGATTAACCCCTTCAGTACCAGCTTTATGAAAATAATTTTGGGGAAGATTTTTTATAATTTATTTTTTTCAGAAAATACAAAATTCCATAAAAATATAAAAATATTTCTAACAATTTGAATAACGATCTGTTCAGGAAACTGGACAGTGGGAGAATATTCACCTATCCAGTAAACTGGACAGTGGGAGAATATTCATATATCCAGAAAGCTGGACGCCAGGCAATGAAAGTAAATATCGCAAATATGAATAAAAATGTCCTACTGTATATTAAAAAATAATTTATCATCATAAAACTCCATTCAGAACGTTTTTATTTGTAGGAATAATTAAGAAAACAATTAGTATTTAGTTTTAGACACAGTGGACTTCATACATGCCCCCAACGTTTTTTGTCGCGGGCAACTCTACATCTCACTATTTTGTCGGTCGGTCGGTCCATGTTTTGTTTTGGTATTAACATTGTAACTATTCGTCCGATTCCTGGAAATTTGAAACACTTAAGCTGTTTAACATTCTCTTTCGAATGATATAATTGACAAAGTCCTGCCAAGATTATCCAAGGAATTATTTGTTTTGGTAATAACATCATAACTATTCGGCCGATTCTAACGATATTTGAAATGCTTATGTCATTTTACATTCTATTTTGAATGGTATATTCGCCAAGGTCCTTCCAAGTTTAGTCCGGGAATTATTAAAAGTTTTGAAGGTCGTAAGAATAGCGTACGAGAAGTGCAGGCGAGTGGCTTAAAAACTTCGTTTGAATGAGTCATTTTTGAGATTCAGGATGACCGAGTGGATTCGCCGCTGGCTAACAGTGGTCCAGCGACGCGGAACGCTGTTCGCAACTCGCCTACGCTATTATTTTTTCTTGGCGTCTTTTCCTACTCCCCTCTATTTACAATGGTGCCCAGACCCGCGAGGGGGAGCGTTAGCCCTTGGATAACATTTCCAAACGGGCTCTCTTCATTTCTTCAAAATACGCTCCGCTTCTGGGAGGAGGGTTGTATAGCGTACGAGAAGTGCAGGCGGGCGGCTTAAAAGCTTCGCTTGAATGAGTCTTTTTTTAGACTCAGGATGGCCGTGTGGATTCGCCGCTGGCTAACAGTGATCCAGCGACGCAAGAAGCTGTTCGCAACTCGCCTCGCTATTATTTTTTCTTTGCCCCTTTTCCTACTCCTCTCTATCTACAATAAGGTCATAAATCACATAAGTGAGAGCACGCGACTTTTGGTCAGCAGACCTTGTTTTGTTTCATTTTTCCTAAATGCAACGCGAAGATTTGGGGGTGGTCTAGGGTTTTGGGTCAATTTGCTACCTTGTCATTTCCAAATGAAACTCCTGGCTTTGGTTTTTGGAGATATTCTAGCACGTTTGGTAGGAATGATTGTTTCTTTACATGAATTCAAATGAGAACCTCAATTTCATTTGAATTTGTTAACATACTTTGACCATCTTTTTCAACTAAGTACTGTTTTGATATTTGTGCAAATAATTATATTATATTATCAGTTATGTATTCTTTGAATAACTCGTATGGTGTAGGCAAACTAATAATTGAATCACCCCATATACATTTACCATTCTTAGTACTTAGGTTGGAATCAATTCAGGGTATACTACTTATCATATCTAATCTTTTATACCTACATTTAGTGATATTGTAGATAGCTTAGAGTAGAAAAGTGGACAAAGAAAAATAGAGAAAGAAAAGTAGCGAAACGATTTTCGAACGCGCTTCCCGCGTCGCTGGACAGCCGTTAGCTGTCCGAGTCTTAAACCACTCGGCCATCCTGAACTTCTCGCACGCTACAGTATCACTTCTCCCTACTTTAGAGTTCTTACAATTAGAGCTACCTACAAAACTCAACAAAGTTAAAGTTTAACTATCTGAATCACTGTAGCTCGATTCATCTGATATGTCCAACAGGTCTGATTTCCTTGAGTTTTGTTGTTCAGAAGTAGGCAGGTTATCCTTTTCCTCATCTGAGAAATCAGCATCCGAACCAGGATTGTCTAAAACATCCAATATGGCTTCGTAACTTGTATGGGCATTAATCTATATTTGAGCCATCTCAGTTATTCTTGAAACTGAAAAAAATAGTTATATATATATATATATATATATATATATATATATATATATATATATATATATATATATATATATATATATATATATATATATATATATATATATATATATATATATATATATATATATATATATATATATGATGGCTGGTCCTCAGGGGCTGGTGAACTGCAGACCTCCCTGTCTCATCCTTGTCAGGCAGATGATAAATAAGTGGTTATTAATATTATTAATTAATTTTATACAAATATATAATATTATACTTTTATATTCCATTCAGTAGCTTTTTCATTTTTTATAATTTTTTAACACAAAATACTAGTAGATTTAATAAATTAATTCAACTTTACAGTAAAACACTTTTTCCATGGTTGGCGGCAGCACCAACCCGTTGCGAGCTGCAACTAATACAGCCCGATTCCCCGGGATTACAGTGTGTCCGCCCTCAGTGTCAGTGAAACAAATATATAACAATAGCGCATTACGTCCATGATCCGTGAATACTAGCCAGTTTTAGCACCCTCCGTGACAATCGAAACTTAGTTTCAGAGTCCTGGTTATTTCAATACTACATATTCTGCTTAATAACATGATAAATGTTCCTCATAGCTTTGGCAACGCATACATTTTAAAGTATGAGGTACAAAACGTAACGTTTGTGATTCAAATAAAACTGCCTATAGTACGGCCACATTAGTTGTAGGCCTACTGTAATTGGCCTACTGTCTTACAGAATAATATGATATTATACCCGTTTCTTGATCGGGTCACGATATATATTAGGTCCGAGTCCGACTCAACACTCCTCCAAGGAATTAATCAATTAACTGACCTGATGCAGTATTTTCTCTACATGATGGTATATTCCATTTCCTGTGCAAATTCTTAATTTCATTGTTATGATATTTTCTTTGTATTAGCCTATATCACTCCGGTCAGCCGACACTTCGTGAGCACTGAGCTGGGGATGGGGGAGCCTAACCTAATCTAACCTAACCTAACCTAACCCAACCTAACCTAGCCTAACCTAACCTAACCTAACATGATAATTACAATCCAGAAAAAAATCATAACAATGAAATTAAGAATTTGCACAGGAAATGGAATATACCATCATGTAAAAAAATACTGTATTAGGTGAGTTAATTCCCTGGATTAACAAATACTAATAAAATCAGAATAACTTAGTTTCGGTTATGGCTTATAGGTAATCTGTTTCTCGTTTGGCTTATCGGTTATTTATATATTTTTTTAGCCCTTGGATGATCAAGGACAATCATGGCAGGTCCAAGCTGTCAAGTTAAGTATTTACAGTGGTGTCCCTTGAACAAAATGCCAAGAATAGGAATCTAGAATACACACACGCAAATTTAACTTGGGTGTTTATGAAAAAATGACTGGGTCTGTGGATGTGAAGAGGCTAATGCTATGTTTCGCTTCCCATGCCTCTTATTTGGTGGAGACATAGCCTGGATGAAGAGTAACATTAAAGACCTGAAAAATTTACAAGAGAAAATAGTTAAACATGAAAAATCAGCCAAACACTTACATAATGTGGTCAGTCTTTCGTTACTGGGCAGTGTAAACATTGCTACTGAAATGAGCTCAGAATAACGACTCTCAGTTGCAAAGAAGAATGAACAAGTGAGAAAAAAAACAAAGCTGTTCTTTCAAAACTTGTAGATTGTGTAAAGATCTGTGGCAAGTTTGAACTCTCACTCAGTGAACACGATGAAGGGCCTACTTCCAAGAATCCTGGAGTATTTCGTGGAATAGTAGAGTTTGCTTGTCAACTGGATTCTAGCTTAAATGCTCATTTAAAGACTGCAACAGTATTCAGAGGAACATCTAAAACTATACAGAATGAAATCTTGGAATCAACACTAGAAATATGCAGAAACACGATTAAAGAAGAAGTAAAATCCACAAGTTTTGTAGCAGTGATGTGTGATGAAACAACAGACATTTATGATAAAATACAGATGGTAATTGTTTTAAGATCTGAGATAGATGGAAAACCTGTTGAGAGATTCTGGGGATTTTTTTTACTCTCTCAGCTTGTCTGCAGAAGACATATCAAGTGTGCTATTTGAAGAGCTACAGACATTATTTGGTGATTGTCCTCATAAGCTTATCGCTCAGACTTACGATGGTGCAGCTGAATTAAGTTGAGCTAAAAGTGGTGTGCAAGTCAGAATAAAAGAAGTATATAGCCACGCTCACTTTGTACATTGCTATGCACATCAATTGAACTTGATTTTGGAAAAGGCAGTATCACAAAATTCTAAAGTTAGAGTTTCTTTCAAAAGTTTGTCAGGGATACCAGCTTTCTTTTCTAACTTCCCACAAAGAATGGCCACATTAAAGAGTGTTGCAGATTCCTACAGAATTCCTAGGCCTTCGGCAACACGCTGTAACTTCAAAAGCAGAACTGTGAATGCTGTGTATGAATTGAAAGATATAATCATTAGGTGTTTCAGTAAACTAGAGTCATCTAACTCAAAGGTCACTGGTTTAGCAGCAGCTGGTATCAAGAGAATGTTAAAGGATCCCGAGTTCAATTTTTGGCTGGTATTTTTCTCTAAAGTAATGCCTCATGTAGATATTTTGTTTTCACAGCTTAAATCCAGAAAGATTGATGCAGTTAAAGCTAATGCTGCATTGAATGCTCTCAATTCTGCAGTTCAAAGGATAAGAGTTGCATATGATGAGTGTGATACAGAGATGAAAGAGCTACCTGAAGCAAAAAGAAGAAAACCTGAATTGCCTGAGACAGGTAGAACAACAACTGCAAAGGAGGTGTGTGATGTAATTATTATGCATTGTGAAGATATATTTCGCTTCACTAACCATCTGGAGGCAAGCAAGTTACTTCTAGTGAACAATTTTCATACATATTCCATTAAGTTCCCCAATAATGAGCTTGCACAGACAGTTGAAGCTTACCCAATGCATGTAGAAGAAAAATTAAGATACACTGTTGACTGCTGTGGGTAATTAAATGCAAAATAAGTAAGTATAGTACTATAGTTTTATTTTTTCACATTATATTGTAATTTGAAATTATTATGCAGTCCCCCCGCTCTTTTTTTACCACGAGCCGCCACTGTATATATATATATATATATATATATATATATATATTATATTTGACAGCAGAAGAGGCATTTTTTAGTTTCTTGATAACTTTCATAAATGATTTTCCCTTAAAAGAGGGGGTGTAGGGGTGCGAAGATGTATCAGAGAGAAAATTCCTTCCAACGCGAGAATATAAATAGCCCATTAAATTACCAAGTCAGAACGGACTTGGCCGTACCTAGCGTGACGGCAGAGTGCTGGCCTCTGGATTCAAAGACCAGAGATCGATCCCACAGTCCACAATTTTTACGAAGAAAATTCTCGAAGAAAACGGATACCACGAAAAACGCTTTAAGGACAGCTCAAGAAGACTCAAGATAAATGGATCTTCTCCAGAAGAAAACGGAACTCAAGGAAAATGACTTCAAGGGCTAACTAATATCAACTCATCAAAATTATAAAGAAGCAAGAAAAACTCGTCCCATCATCAAGAAGCATCAAGAATAAATCATCACGTGATCAAGAATTTGGAAGGAATCATCACATCAAGATAAATGCAAGTTAAATGGAAGATTCATCAAGGCAAGGAAGAAAGAATGACGAAGAGTCAGATAAATGGAGTCAATGTTTAAAGGGGCATCTTCAGTCTAGAAATAATACATAGATACGAATACAGAAAATCAACAAGATGAATGATAAATAAGAAAAGTCATAAAAAGAAGCCCCCCTCCCCCATAACTGGTGACCCTCAAAAGGCCAAACAATCTTCTGATCCTTTGACAACTGCACCTGCTCTCCTACTAGAGATTAAGAAAAGGTGCTGCAGGAAACTTCAGGAGATCCGGGAAGGAGATGCTATATTACTCATTGATTAAGAGACTTCGCCACGCTCTCCTCAATCCCACTGAATCAACTCCACTCATCCCGCAGACTCGGAGGTTGTTTGGAGGAAGAGCTACTAGTAATCCTCGATTAATAAATCCAAAGACTAGTCTCTCCCCAATCCTCAAATTCGCTCTACGTTCTAGAAAGGGACCTGTGTAGGGGTGCGAAGATGTATCAGAGAGAAAATTCCTTCCAACGCGAGAATATGAATAGCCCATTAAATTACCAAGTCAGAACGGACTTGGCCGTACCTAGCGTGACGGCAGAGTGCTGGTCTCTGGATTCAAAGACCCGAGATCGATTCCACAGTCCACAATTTTTACGGAGAAGATCCCAGAAGAAAACGGAAAAACGCCTAATGGACAACTCAAGAAATCGACTCAAGAGAAAACCGATGTCAAGGAAAACGGAAAGAAAACGACTTCAAGGGCTAACTCATCTCAACTCATCAAGAAATCATCACGTCATAGGGAAGCAACAAAAACTCATCCCGTCATCAGGAATAAAAAAAAAATCATCAAGAAGCAATCATCACGTCATCAAGAAGAAAACATCACTTCGATCAAGAATGTGGAAGGAATCATCACATCAAAATAAATGCAAGTCAATATGAAGATACATCAAGAAAGAATTACAAAGATCAAGAATTAACCCATTCAAATTAAAAAAGGAATCTCAGCCAATAAGCACCAAGAGTCAGATAAATGGGAGACAAATATTTCAAGGGGCATCTTCAGTCAAGAAATAAAATAAGTATAAAAAGAGCGCCCCCCCCCCCCTCCATAACTGGTGACCCTCAAAAGGCCGAACAATCTTCTGATCTTCTTTACAACTGCACCTGCTCTCCTACTAGAGATTAAGAAAAGGTGCTGCTGGGAACTTCAGGAGATCCGGGAAGGAGATTCTATATTACTCATTGATTAAGAGACTTCGTTCACTCTCCTCAATCCCACTGAATTAACTCCATTCATCCCGCAGACTCGGAGGTCGTAGGAGGGAGAGCTACTACTCTCCTCGATTAAGAAATCCAAGACTAGTCTCTCCCCAATCCTCAAATTCACTCCGCGTTTTAGAAAGGGACCTGTGTAGGGGTGCGAAGATGTATCAGAGAAAAATTCCTTCCAAATCGATAATATAAATAGCCCATTAAATTTCCAACTCAACACGGACTCCGCCGTAGCGTAATGTTTAAGAGCATAGGCGTTTAGATCTAAAGGTACCACGTTCGAAACTCAAAATCCACAAAATTTTATGAAGAAATCTCCAGAAGAAAACGGAAATCAAGAGAAAACGGAAGTCAAGGAAAACGGAAAGTAAACGCTTCAAGGACCAACTCATCTTGAAGGAATCATCAAAAATCATCAAGCATCAAGAAGAAATCATCAACTCAAGATAATTGTAAGCTAATATGTAGATACTTCAAGAAAAAAAAACGAAGATCAAGAATTAACCCAGCCAACTTAAAGAAGAAGGAATCTCTGCCAACAAGAATACCAGGAGTCAGATAATGGAAGACGAATGTCAAGCGAGAAGAAATAAATAAATTCGAATATAGAAAAAACCAAGATGAAGAATGATTGATAAAAAATAAAATTTATAAAAAATGGCACCCCCCCCCCAATAGGGAAACCATAAATATAATTTTAAATCATTATTTATTATTCGCCCGAGATGCCTTTCGACCACATTGGTCATCTTCTGGGGCTTTATTGATAAATTTAAAGAATTTCTGCTCTATGAATACAAAATATGTGTATATATTTTACAAGATTTTGAGGAGTAACATAAAAAAAATAAACTTGAGATCAAAATGAAAATTTTTTTAAGTTAAAATGAAACTATTTAGAACAAATATGTTACAAAAAATAACAGGAGAAAACATCGAAACTAACACATCTCTTTCTGAAATAATATTTGATTTCACGCCAATTTGTCTAAAGTTTCGATGCTCACATTCATCGGACGGAAATAATTGTTGGTAAAAAGATGTAGATTTCCAGTACTTATTATTTTCATAGATAATGTGAGCTTCATACATAATTTCCTCTTGAAATATTTTGACTGCATATATGATTAATTTTAACTTGCATTTTCTTAATATTTATTGCGAGTTTTTTAACGGGGTCTTCGAGGCGAGAAAAAACATGCGCGAATGACATTCTTTATTTCTAGACGTCTTTCGCCCGTGTTAGGTTATTTTCAGGGAATGAACAGAAATGAAATTATTAACACTTGACTTGACTTTTGTGTATAGAAAGAACAGAGAGGGACCGCTGTGTGCGATACGGCAGTCAGGTAGTCAGAGAGGAGCGTTGCGGAAAACATTTACGAAAAGGACAGTGAGAGTAGATAGGTCGGTGGCTATACACCGAAGCGATGTGTTGTTGTGAGGGTGTAGGTTATGTGGTATTGACTGGGCGAGGGTGGGGCAAGTAAGGAGGGGGAGGCTGACTGCTCATCCGGAAACGCGTTATTCATGATGCCTATTGGTTTATGCGAAGAACGGAACGGACGGCGGGTGTTCGTGGGCCGTGGGATATCGCGGCGCCATTGCGTACCTTCTCACGTGTAGCAAGGTGTAAAGTGGGTCTGTTGTGAGTTTGTCGAATTGTTTTGTGAATCTGGTATGAGCGTAAGTGTTGAGAGGAGTTAGTTTGTTGTTGTTGTGTAGTGCGTCCATTCTCGAGTACAGCGGCGAACGGCAAGCGCGCTTCAGAGCAGAGTTCTGAATGCGCTGAGCCTTTCACTTCCACGTGTCGCTCGCAGCTACGAGCGACAGTGGGGCGTACGTGAGAATGGGACGCACGAGTGCTTTGTATAGGTGTAGTTTTGGTTTTTTACTCGCTTGGTAGAACCTACCCAGCGATGCGTTTGTGCGTGAGGCTCTGGCTTGTATTATGTTCTGGTGTAAATTGAACCTGAAGGATTTGTCGAAAGTTACCCCCAGGATTTTGGTGCACTGTGTGTATGCGAGCCTTGTTGGGTTTTGGTGGATCATGTCTGGTGTGTGTGAGTAGATTTGTAGGTTGTGCATGAAATGATCTCTAGCGCCGTAGAGTGTCATCTGTGTCTTAAATTATTAACAAATTGCTACATTATTTATAGTCTTTCTACGTGAACATAAGTATTACAAAAATTGGCCAATCATGGCACTAGAAATTTTTAAGGGGAAACTAAGCGCTACAAGAAACATATAAAATTGGAAGGCTCAGATTGTCTGACTATCGACGGGATAGAAAATTTCTGCAATTCCACCTAACTCTGAGACGTTCTTCGCTGGTAAAGCAAAGAAGCTTTATACGTGAATTTATTCACGTTTCCCTACGGGGAAAAGAAGAGAGAGTTTTATTATAAAGGAGCACTACTAGCCCACGAATGTCGGGCTAATTCAACCACGCTTCCCCTTCATCCGATGCCGGGGCATGGGAGCTGAAATGAACTGAACTGCCATTCATCTTGCCACGTCCCAACTATGCTGTTCGTGTGATAGGCATAATTGGGGGCGCCAAGGAAAGCAGGTTTGCGGACTAGCCCACTGCAGAACTCGGCGTCAGTGGCAGCCCGGTTACGAGGCGATGCTGAAAGCTTTGGGGAAGAGTTCGCTCTAATCTCTGAGGGTAGTTTCCGGCCAAGACCACAGGGGGACACACAACTGTCCCTGTGCAAGTTGGAAGCAGCATCGATAACCAAACCCCGGACGGGGCGGTACCCCTCGGGTGGTGGTAGTTGATTTAATCACCACCCATCATCAAGTCCACCACAACCAACCGTCTGATGGGCCTCCCCGGGTTCACCCACATTCATTTCATCCCTACATCCAGCAGATAACGTTCATGGAGGCTCGCTTGCAACGGTGGTTAGGGGACGGCTGCCCCCTCCCAAAAAAGCTCTTAAATAACCAAGAAAAATTTGTTTATTTTGGACAAATCATTCAATTTAATAAGTTGGCAAGCACACTGATAACCAAGAAGCAGGAGCTACCCCACAGTGGTTCATCGCCCCTTGGGGCCCGTGCAGAATAATTTCACAGAACCAACTTCCCCGGGTGCCTCTACGCACCATGAGCGGGTACAGCAGACCCGCCAGTGAGACGGTCTTTGAAACCGTCTACGGGAAGTTGAAAATTGCTATGGTAAGATTACTGGAAGTTCCCGTGGGTTATGTCGCCGTCTGTGAGACGGAAAAAGACATAGAAGCATTAACAAAAGAAGCTGCCATCGAGGTCCTTCGGGAGCTTGGCCTATAACCAGCTATTCCCTTGCAGATCCAACCACACAGGAGTGTGATCTGCCGGAAATTGGACCCATGGATAGGGGAACATACTAGAGAAGAGATAAAGGAGGAAATTCTCAGAAATCACTCTTGGGCGAAAGTGACAGAAATTGTCAACTTTAAGAACAAAAGAGATAATTCAGAAAACTCTCATGTGTTCAAGATTGTTTTCGGGGAAATCTCCATGGCAAGAAAGGCGAAGGAGTCTGGGCTCCTGCATTTCAATGCCAAAATCAGCGGGGAGCAGATCGAGATCGAGGAATTCCACTCGGTACAGTTCTGCTTCCGCTGTTATAAAATGGAGGCACACATGACAAGAGATTGCAAGGCACCCGATGAGCTATGCTCTAGATGCAGCGAACCCGGTCACCACTGGAAGAGCTGCCAGAGCCCTCGGGAGAAATGTATAAATTGTGGACAAGGGCACCGGACAATGGCACTGGTATGTCCGAAAAAGAAAGAAATAATCAAAAACAAGCAAAAAAAATAGTCAAGAAGAGGCGACTAGGAAAGCGCACACCTCGTACGCCCAAGTCGCCAAATCAGCCCAGCCTGTAGCAGCTATCAATAAGACTTACCTAAAGTTACAAAACGAGGAATCCACAAAAATCCTGACGTGCATCCTGTATGCACACGTCAGGAATCTGACCCGGCCAGGTTGCTTCGCAAAGGAGCTAAATCAGATGCTGGCAAAGAATGGCCTAAACCAGATGTGGTTCCTGGACGAATCCCCTTCAGGAGACGTCCTCCAACTGCAGATGGTTCCCAAGGAAATGCAATCAACGAAAAAACATGAAAGAAAGCCACAGGAGAAGCCCAAAAGGCCGGATCCCAGATTGGATGCCAAAAAAGAAAGAGAAGCTGCTGTTAGGTCAAAGATCGACAACATGACGGAAAACGAGAGCTCTGATGACTCTGAGTCAACGGAGTCCTCAGACAGTGAAGCCGTAACAAGCGTTAGTAAGAACGGGAAAAAGAAGAGAACAACCAAGAAAGTCTTAGACGTGGATGAGTTGAATCTGAGGATCTATGCATCCGAACAACTTCCCTTCCCAAAGGACTACGATACCCACAGGATACTAGTTGGTATCGAAAAGAAATTGAAATAAGTGGGATTTCGATGCCCAGTGTGATGAAGATGTCGTCGAAGAGGCCCTCAATAACCACAGGGACACACTGGAGGAATTACCCACGGCGGAATTCAAAAAGAAGAGGAACGGGAAAAAGCGTCCCTTCACCAAGAAACACTAGGAGCCAGAAAAGAGAATGGAAAACCCGAACAACAGGTTGAAGATAGTGACACTCAATGTTAATGTATGGGAGGGAAAAGCAACGGCATATGGAAACATATTCCGTGTGCTAGCCCCCGACATCATATTAATTTCAGAGCACGGTATCGACACGACATCGTACCAAATAAAGATACCGGGCTACAGAGTAGTTACTAAAAAAACATTCTCAGGAGAGGTTTGACGGCGCCGCGATTGCAATCAAAAAGAATCTCTCGTTCAGGCACCTTCCAGAACTGGACGAGTCATTCGTGGCGATTGAGATGCCCACATTAGTGGGCAACCTCGTGATCACGGCGGTGTATCAACCCCCTCGCAGAGCGTACCTGCCCCTCAATAACTTCTACACCTTGTTTGGTCACGGCAGGATGGTATTCCTTGGGGGCGACCCCAACGCCAGATGCCGAACGGCTGGCTATGGTAACACAAATAACAGAGGCCACAACTTGGAAATGATTATAAGACGTAAAAACATCCAGAGGATAGGACCGGAATTTCCGACCTATATCACCTCTCGGGCAGCAACCAAACCCGACATAATCATGACAAGTGGTGGCTTCCCGTTCAATTACTATAGCGAGCCAGGACCAGCAGTGCCCAGCGACCATATAGCGATCCTCACCACCATCTCACTCGCTCCGATCCAGATTCCGGTCCCTCTCCGCAAGAGCTACGCCTCGGCCGACTGGGAACGCTACGGAGAAATCCTAGGCGTTTACGAACCAGCCGACCTAAGCGAGGCCACATTAGAGGAGATCGACGGGGAGCTGGAGAGGATAACAGCCCTCATCATCGAGGCTCACCGCGAGTGCGTACCCTTGACAGGGTACAAGACTCTTTCACAACCTCGTTGGACCGAAGAGATGAAGGAGATCGCTAGGGAGCACCGGGAGCTGTACGAGGAGATAAGAAGAACAGGTACTAATCGGGAGCGAAGCTCGCTGCTCTGTCGCCTACGCGACGAACTAAAACAGGCTATTAACCAACAACAGGCTGAAATCTGGAACAGCCTAATAGCCGGGTTGGACAGCGAGATGGCCCCCGACAAATTCTGGCGCCTAGTGAAGAGACTAAAAGGACTTCCGAGTAGAGGAAAGTCCTGCATCAAGGAGGGTGATGACTACTTGGAGGATCCGGCGGTCCTGGAGGAAAGATTCCGCACGTTCTGGAAGGAAATCTTCTCTATAACACCAGAGGACGATGCGGAGTTTGACCAGGAATTCGAAGACCATCTGATTGAGGAACTCAATCAGATCATACATCGAACGCACCCACAAGCCTACGTTGACGAAAGAAGGGTAATGGTGGACCATGGTCGACCAATAACAACGGTAGAGGTCATGGAAGTCTTAAAAACCTTTAAACAAAAGGCACCAGGCTGGACGGGCATCATAAGAACAATCTGGTGCATGCCCCCCGGCAGATCATTCAGGGAATCACTAACATCTTCAACGCTTGCCTGAATACGGGCTACTTCCCCGATGGGCTAAAAATGGCTAAAATCATTTTTATTCCTAAAGGGAACAAACCCCCAAATCAACTGGTGGACTACAGGCCAATATCCCTCCTGGAGTTTGTAGGTAAAATCTACGAAAAACTTCTAGCCAATAGGCTACAAGATCAGCTGACCGAGCTGGAAGCTCACAACCCTCAGCAGAACGGGTTTCGCAGGAGGCGGGGGACTGATACAGCCCTTGCCCTCCTCCCTGAAAAGCTAGCCCGCTGCAAAGCTCATGGGAGGTACGTAGATGTGGTGTTGCGCGACGTACAGAAGGCCTTCGACAAGGTTTGGCTGAGAGGTCTACAATACAAGATCTTAGGCCTCCAGCTAAACCCGGTCCTGGAAAGGGTCCTCTGTGATTACATCATGGAGAGAACAGCCCGTATCTCAATCGAGGGCAACAGAGGACTCATATTTGAGCTAGAAGCGGGGGTTCCACAAGGTAGCTGTCTGAGTCCACTGCTGTACCTTGTGTACACGTTGGATTTACCTGCTCCAGTTGGGGAGGATGTGATGTATCTGCAGTTTGCAGACGACATCACTCAAATCATCCCCGTTTCCTATAGGAACGCTGGAGTTCAAGCAAGGGAGACAGCTACCGAAATCGAGAACATCAACCGATTCGAAAGAAAGTTTAAAATATAAACAAACCGCCGAAAGTTCCAAATCCTCCCTATGAACCACCGAAAAAGAGACGACGTCATCGTCAGAGACGAGCTTTAGCCGTACTCAAACGAGGGTAAAGTTCTGGGTCTGCGCCTTACCTCAACGGGGTACAAGGCGCACATTAACAGCCGTGTCTCCCTAGCAAAAAGAGAACTTGAGAAACTTTACAGGTTCAAAGATCTCAGTTCTAAAAACATCAGTAAACTCTACAACACTCTGGTGCGACCAGTTCTGGTGCACCCCGCGGTGGTTATGCAGGCGGCCAGTTCATCCTCTCTCAAACACATGCAGAGAGTCCAGAACAAGGCTACCCTGCTTATAACCAGAGCGAGGAGACTGGACTATATTCGGCAGACGGAACTGCACGCAAGAGCAGGACTTGAGCCACTGAATATAGTCCTTCAGAGGCTAGGGAGAAAGACCTGGGAAAAGGTCAAAAGCGAGATCCTCCCGCAAATAGATGCGGGTCTCGAGATACCGCAGCAAGCTATTGGACAGGCTACAAGGAGAGCACTATTCCCCAGTGGAAGAATGTGCTCCCGTGAAAACCAAGTAGCCCTGTTCAGATAGCGAGCAAATCTTCTCATCCAGGACGCGTAAAGATCAGTCCACAAGACCACCGCTCTTACTAATTGTACTAATTCTACTCAAACAATGACTAGAACTAGCAATACAATTAAAAAAAAAGAGGCGAAGTGCCCAAACCCCTAAGAAAGAAATCAAAAATTAAGTAAAAGAGGCGAAGGGCCCAAAAATATAAACAAACATAAATTAAACAACAATAAACAAAAGAGTCGTAGTGCCCAAACAATAACAAGATATAAAGACTACAAACAAAGCAAGAAGAATAAATGGGAAGTAATCCCTCCAAAGGCGATAACTCAGTATCACCAATCAAAGCAAAAAGGATAACAAAGCTACGAGTTAGCACAAAGTTAAATTGAAAGGCTTGAATACCCATTTCAAATGACGGAGGATAAAATTTTATACATAGACAGATTATTTATAAAGATATATATATAAAAGAAAAGATAAGCAAAAAAGGAAAGAGTAGTTTAACAACACTACAGGAAGGTCAGCTGACGCTGTTCCAACCAAATGGAGGAAACCATTAAAAACCAATAAAAGAGTATCATGCCTGAGATGCCCTCTGCTCCAGGGCAATACTAAATCTCTTTCAACACTATCCTTATCTACTGCACCTTTTCACCACTTTTTACATCCAGTTCCAGTTCCAGTTCTAACTATTTGTCGCTCCGATCTAGTTCTCTGACAAAGGAAGCACGTTTTCAAACTTACATTTTCCTTTGCCTCCTTTGCCAGAGAACTAGATCGGAGCGACAAATAGTCAGACAATCTGAGCCTTCCAATTTTATATGTTTCATGTAGCACTTAGTTTCCCCTTAAAAATTTCCCACGTCATGATTTGCCATTTTTTGTAATACCTATGTTCACGTAGAAAGACTATATATAATGTAACAATTTGTGAATAATTCCACCGCCCCCACTCTCATCACGCTCTCCCCGCCACCTGTCCTGTCCCTGCACCTTCCTCAGCCACTGCTCCCGCCCCCATCCCAACCACCTATCCTGCCCGCACTTCTTCCACCCCTCTATCGAAACCCCGCCTACCTTCCACTGCCACCACCCCTCTCCCACCCATCTCCACCCCTCCCCCACAGCTCCCACTGTTACCCCAACCCCCACGCAGTCCACCACACCCCGTGCCAATCCAAAAAACCCTACCCCAAAGCCCCATCCGCGCACACAGGCACGGGACAAACAACCCCCCCCCCTCTCCTGTCGTCTCCACTCCTCCTTCGCTCCCTACTGCTTCCCCTCCCACTCCTTCTCACTCCATCCCTTCTCACTCTACTCCTTCTCGCTCCACTCCTCCTCCGCCTTCCGCTCCTTCACCTAAGACTCCTTCCCCCTTAACTCCCCCTCCTTCAACTCCCTCTCCTCCGACTCCTTCTCCCTCACCCCCCCCCCCACCGCCGCCTTAACCTCCTCTCTTCCACGACACCCCTTCTCTCATAATCTGTACCTCTCCGACCACTTCTAGCCCTTCATCCTCCAGCTATACGCCACCCACCTCCGTCACGAACTCTCCCCACCAAGACACCACCCCACCCAAAGCCACCACCTCCACAGAACACACCCCTCCATCCACTACGGCTCCCCCACCCAACAACACCGCCGTGACCCACAAACAGACATGTACACGAGTCAAGGTACTCGCCCCTCATGCCTCCTGGGCAATTACCAAGGAGAAGGGGACGGTACCAGGCAAGTGAGCCTCCCGCGCACTCCGCCCATGACAATAGGTCGACTTAGCCTAATACAGTTAAACGTACGCAGCTGGCACGGTATTCGCCATACGGTCGCCAACTGGGTACTCAACACACAAAGACCCGACATTATACTCCTGAACTCCACCAGCCTACACCCTCCCAACAACAGACTCCGCATTGCAGGCTACGACACGTACTTATCCCCTCATGCGTGGCACCTAGGATCTGCGATCCTAGTAAAGCGCAACATACACCACTCCCTCATCAACACACATGACACCTCCTTTCTAGCCTGCAAAATTGACACAGGCTCTGGCCCCATAATAGTGGCCACACATTACAAACCACCACGCATACAGCTAAACTTAGAAGTCCCACTCCGGGCCCTATCAAACAACAACCTACCTATCTTCTTCACGGGGGACCTCAACGCTTTCCACCCGACACTCCTTTCCAACAACACGAACGATGCGGGTAGTTACTTAGCCGGTGCCTTGCGGCACTTTCGCTGCGAGCACATCGGTCCTGCCTTCCCCACGTTCTTCGGTACGCATGGAGGCACCACATCCCCGGATGTGGTCTTCCGCAACGACCATGCCACACGCTTCTACGCACACATAGCACCCGGTACCCACGTACTATCTGACCACATACCGATATGTCTTATCATATCCACGTCTCCCATACTCATCCCCACATCACCGCTATATGACTACAAGAACACAAACTGAGCTGAATTCAGGAGCCACATATCCACAAACACACCTCATAACCTTGACCTGGAGGACACCAAACCAGGACAAATAGACCACCACTGGTGCTCACTTTTAGACACCATCACCACCGCACGTAATCTACACCCACCACACAAAAACTACACCTGCTTAAAACACTTCACATTTTCAATACACACACAGAGACTTATCACACAGTACAACAACCACTACACCAGAGGCCCACGACAACACAACATCAACCAACTACGTGCCCGCATCCTTCAGTGCGTGCAACTAAATAGGAACCGGCCGTAGCGTGAGGTCGTCCGCATCGCGGACGACACCCGTTGCATGGACCCTTCCTTCTTCTGGCGGCACGTGAAAAGGTTGCTGGGTACGGAACCATCCAAACTAATTACATTTAAAATAAACAACCACACACTCACAGACACTAATGACATCCTCGACGCATTCAGGCCCCATTGGGACATAGTACACACACACAACCCACCAAAACCACATGCGCAGGAGCACTTCCAGGAAATCCAGGAGTGGTGTCGGACTCATGCTCACGAGCTGAGGCCTGCCCCCCTGATACGAATGGAGGCGCTCGATTATACGTCCACACTAACCACTCCAATCACCGTCGATGAAACAAAACACTACATAAAAACGACACCAAAAACGCGCCCCCGGCCCCTCCGGTCTACCAGCCACACTCATACATAACTTCCCCGCAGACATATACCCCACACTCACACATCTATTCAACGCCTCACTAGCCTCAGGCCACTTTTCCAAAATATTCAAAGTCTCTCACAACATACTCCTTCATAAACAACACAAAGACCCAAAACACCCAAACAACTACAGGCCTATTGCTCTATTAGAGCACCTAGGAAAAATACTCGAACGAATGGTCAACTGCCGCCTACGGGAGTTCCTGGAAGAGAGGGACTGGTTCCCCCCCCCCATCAATACGGGTTCAGGAGAGGCAGGTCCACTCAGGCGGCCGTGACCATCGTACATGACAGAATACAGAAGAAACGACAGATACACCAAAAGACTCTCTCCGTCAGTAAGGACGTGGAGAAGGCCTTTGACAAGGTGTAGCACGAGGGACTCCGTTGGAAACTCGCCAAAAACACGGAGTTACCTCTCTGCACCAGAAGGCTCCTCTCGCACTACCTCACTGAACGGAGCTGCCACATTAGATACAACAACACCTTATCACGACCCTTCTCACCACGCTCAGGCGTTCCCCAAGGAAGCGTACTGGCACCCACACTCTACATTATGTTTACAAATGACACCCCACGCCCACCAGAAAACCGTGTTTACACATACATATTGGCCTACGCCGACGACGAGACCATTCTCGTCAGCGGCCGGGCCCCTGAAGAAATCGCGCTCCACGCACAAAGAATACTAGACGAGAAGACAGATTACGAGGATAAATAGCTGATTGCCACGAATCCTCAGAAGACACAGATGAAACTCTACGGCGCTAGATATCACTTCATGCACAACCTACAAATCTACTCACACACACCAGACATGATCCACCAAAAGCCAACAAGGCTCGCATACACACAGTGCACCAAAATCCTGGGGGTAACATTTGACAAATCCCTCAGGTTCAACTTACACCAAAACATAGTACAAGCAAGAGCCTCACACACAAACGCATCGCTGGGTAGGTTCTACCCAGCGAGTAAAAAACTAAAACTACACTTATACAAGGCACTCGTGCGTCCCATTCTCACGTACGCCCCATTGTCGCTCGTAGCTGCGAGCGACACCTAGAAGTGGAAGGCTCAGCGCATTCAGAACTCTGCTCTGAAGCGTGCTTGCCGTTCACCGCGGTACTCGAGAATGGACGCACTACACAACAACAACAAACTAACTCCTCTCAACACTTACGCTCACACCAGACTTATAAAAAAAACTCGAAAAACTCACCACAGACCCACTTTACACCTCGCTACACGTGAGAAGGTACGCGATGGCGCCGCGATATCCCGCGGCCCACGAACACCTGCCGCCCGTACCGTTCTTCGCATAAACCAATAGGCATCATGAATAACGCGTTTCCGGATGAGCTGTCAGCCTCCTCCTCCTGACTTGCCCCCAACCCTCGCCCAGTCAATACCACATAACCTACACCCTCACAACAACACCTCGCTTCGGTGTATAGCTCTCGACCTATCTACTCTCGCTGTCCTTTTCTTAATTATTTTCCGCAACGCTCCTCTCTGACTACCTGACTGCCGTGCCACAGCGGTCCCTCTCTGTTCTTTCTATACACAAAAGTCAAGTCAAGTAAATAATTCCGAGTTTGCTCGGAATTCTTGAAAATCTTCACTGGCAAAGGAAGAAATGTTTGGGGAAAATTTCCAAAAACGCCTCCGAAAACCCCTTGTCACAAAAGAGAGTATTTTATCATCACCATTCACCCATCATTACTAATTTTCATCTTTTCTTTTTAGAGGGCCCACTTAGGCAGATGACTGCTTAAGTCCCCAGCCCTGCCCCCCTAAGTAACCTGCTGCCAGATGTGAGGAGGATTTGCCTTCACTTTTCGTCCCAACTATGCCAAGCAGTTGCATTGGCATAATTGAAAGCATTGGAGGAAACTGGTTTGAGGATTAGCCCACAGCCGAGAACGATGTCAGAAAAAATTCCGGACAAGGGACGGACTGCCACCTCCGCTGCTCATTACAGCGGAGGCCCCTTCCAGATCCATAGAGGGACATACAACCGTCTCTATGGTATGTTGGGGGAGCGGTCGCGATTAAAACACCCTCGAGGGGGGAGGGCGACGTTATCAATAAGTCCGCCATACAATCACACCCCTGAGAGGATCCCACCCGGACTCATCTCATCCATCTCATCATTCATCCTAAAAGGCAAATCCCTCTTACATCGAGGCGGTGGGGAAACGAGGAGGGAAGGGGGGCTCTCTTCTCCCCAAAGCAAATAAAAATTTAACTATACGTAACATTCATAAATCACTGAAGAACACTTTGGTAGGCAGAAGACTCATCAAAGAATATAAAAGGATAACAAAGAGAGTTAGTGCACCCCCTCTTCAAGGGGCTGCACGCAGAAATAGTGGACTCTAATGCTCCAAGAGTACCGCTAAGAAGTGTGGGTGGCTTGGAGAAACCGGATAAGGGAACGGTATACGAATCCTTATTCGGGAAACTAAACGTCGCTGTGCTCGGCCTGCTAGATGGGCTGACAGGCTATGTCGCTATATGCGAAAAGGAAAGCGATGTGGAGAAACTCACCAAGGAAGAATCGGTGGAAATCCTGAGGGAAATAAACCTCCAACCCACTACCCCTCCCCAGATCCAGGCACACAGAAGTGTGGTCTACAGAAAGTTGGATCCCTGGATAAGCCAACATTCTAAGGAGAAAATAAAAGAAGAGATTATGAGAAACTAGCAGTGGGCAAGGATAACAGAAGTGGTGAAAAAACCGACATGACAACACAGACTACAGCCATGTGTTTAAAATCGTCTTCAGTGATACCACTATGGCAGCTCAGGCGAAGGAAAGTGGTTTGTTGCTCTTCAACGCCAAGATAAGCGGATAACAGTTTGAGAGGGAAGAATATACCCCAATTCATATTTGCTTCAAGCTTGAAGTGCACGCCACAAAAGACTGCAAGGAGCAGGAGATTACCTGCTCCATATGCAGTACCAAAGGACATGGCTGGCGGGAATGCCCGGCAACCGAGGAAAGGTGCCCTAACTGTGGCCTAAAACACGGGGCTATGGCCATGCCATGCCCGAAGAAAAGGGAAATGGTAAAAAGGAAAATGGAAGAAAGAAAGGCGGAGGGTATAAAGACAGCTAACACCTCCTACGCACAAGCAGCCAGAGCCCTCCCCGCAAGGACAGTCGAAAGTGCCCCAGCCACAAAAACATATTTGAAGGTTGGGAACAAAATTTCGACTAAAATTCTCACGTGCATTATGTATGCGCACGTGAGAAACCTGACTAACCCAGGATGCTTCTTGACCGAGCTGAACACCATGCTCAAGAAAAATGGTCTAGAAGAAATGTGGTTCCCGGACAACCCTCCATCGGGGGATGTCCGACAACTACAGTACGAACCCGAAGAAGAAGCCCCAGCAACACCCTTCCCACAAACAGAAGCCAGAGCAGAAATTACTGAGAGACCCCAAGCCACCCACAGAACTAAGAGTAGAGACCCAATGATAGAAGCCCAAAGGAAAAGGGAAATGCAGGCGAAGAAAGCGGAAAAAAGGATTAAACAAGCTGTAGGAAACCTCACTAGCTCCGCCTTTTCCTCGGAAGATGAGAAAGAAGAACAAGCCCAACCCCCAAAACATGCCAAGAGAGCGAGAAGCGCTAGCAGGGGAAAGGATCCCCAATTGCCCAAGAATTTAGATGAAGAACAACTTGACATGCTCCTCTACAAGCCTGAGCAAACCCCATTTCCAGCAGACCCCACCATCAGGGAGATAGTTGAAGGGGTAAAAACAAGGCAACTAAAATGGAGCTATGACGCGCAGTTGCAAGAGGCAACAGTAGACGAGGCGCTCACGGCGGCGAAAATTAAACTACACACGGACTCTTGCCTCACCATAAGTGAAGCAGAGTTTAGTAAAATTCGAAATGGAAGGAAGAGAAGAGACAAAAAGTAAAGGAGAACACTCTCACATTCACATAGAAAACAAAAATACTAAACAAACAAAACATGGAAAACACCAGCAACAAGTTAAAAATACTCACACTTAACAATAACGGTTTGGAAAGGAAATCCATCCAATACGGAAACATATTCCGCATTGTGGATCCCAACCTCATCCTTATATCAGAACATGGTGTAAACACTGAAACAACCACAATAAAAATACCAAATTACACTGTGATCACGAAAAACCACACACAGGAAAGGTACGATGGCGCAGCCAATCCGATCCGAAAAAACATTAAATACAAAACACTTCCAGACTTAAAGGAGTCTTTTGTGGCTGTCGAAATCCCAACCCTAGCAGGAGCCCTAACTGTGGCAGCGGCCTACCAGCTGCCACGCCGAAAGTATCTGCCCGTTCCCAATCTATTCAACATCTTTGGGCGAGTAAAAATGGAATCGCTAGGTGGAGACCTAAACGCCTGTTGCGTAGCTTTTGGTTACGGTCGCACCAACCAGAGGGGAAGGAACCTGGAACTACTCATCGAGAGAGATAGACTCCAGAGAGTAGGACCAAATTTGCCGACTTACCTAACGCAATGTTCGGCAACCAGACCGGACATAGTATTGGCAAGCCGCAACTTCCCCTTTTAACATCAGCCACGAGCCCGGACCTGTAGTACCGAGCGACCATATCTCTATCCTAACAACTATCTCGCTGGCACCGATTCTCATGCCAGTCCCACTTAGGGAGAGTTATACGAAAGTTAACTGAGAGTTATATAGAGAATACTCGGCGAATACCAACCAGCCTACCTGAGAGACGCGAACCTCAAAGAGGTGGACGAGGAGATAAACACCATCACTAATCTCTTCGTACAAGCCGACGAGAGATGCGTCCCCAGGATCTCCTATAAAATGCTCCCACAACCTAGGTGGACGAACGAGATGAGGGATAACGCTCGGGAACATAGGGAAATCCTTGAAGAGATAGGCAGGACAGGCCAAAATAGGGAAAGGACAGCCAGAATGAGACAACTGTGCGAGGAACTAAAACACTCAATCACAGAAAAACAAAAGGAAATCTGGAATGACATCATAGGTAGGCTGGACAGGGAGGCCAGTCCAGTAAGTTTTTGGAATACAATCCGAAGACTTAGGGGACTGCCCACCAAAGCCATAATAAAAATAAAAGATGGAGAGGAAATCATTGATCCAAAGTCTCTCGAAAAAAGATTCAGGACGCACTGGAAAAAGATTGTCGCTATTATCCCTGAGGAGAACGACGACTTCGACCAGGACTTCGAAGACCAACTGCTCGAGGAACTCGGCACAGTGATTCATAGAACCCACCCCCACCCGCAAGTATCTCGGGAAAGAGAGATGGTTGGCCACGGTTGCCCAATAACCTTCGAAGAGACCATGAAGACCATAAGGTCCTTCAAGCAAAGGGCACCAGATTGGTCTGGGATCAAGAAAAACAACCTCGTAAATGCCCCTCGGCAAATCATTCAGGGACTGGTTAACACCATGAATGTCGCCCTGAATACAGGCTATTTTCCGGACGAGTACAAGATAGCTAAAATCATCTTCATCCCAAAAGGAAATAAGCCCCCATACCAGGTGGCAAACTATCGCCCGATCTCTCTTCTGGAGATGCTCGGCAAGATCTTTGAAAAGATCATACCAAATAGGCTACAAGCTCAACTGAGCGAGTTAGGGGCGCACAACCTCCAACAACATGGGTCCCACCCAAAAAGGGGTACTGACACAGCCCTAGCGCTCCTGAGAGAAAAAAATCGCCTATTGCCGTGCGAATAGGTTTTATGTAGACATTGTGTTGAGGGACGTGCAGAAGGCCTTCGATAAAGTCTGGCTGGAAGGACTACAATACAAGATCCTTAACCTCCAGCTAGACCCAATCCTGGAAAGGATCCTCTGTGACTTTGTCATGGACAGAAGGGCATGTCTCATGATCGAAGGACACAGAGGACCCGAATTCGAACTGAAGGCGAGTGTTCCACAGGGAAGTTGCCTGAGCCCTCTGCTTTACTTGGTCTTTACCATCGACCTCCCAGCACCGGTGCACAGGGACACGATGTATCTGCAATTCGCAGATGACATCACCCAGATCGTCCCGTGCCCGGTGAAGAAGGCAAGGGATCAGGCGGTGCGAACCATAGCGGAAATCGACAACATCAACCAGTACGAGAGACGCTGAAAGATTAGAACTAATAAGGACAAGTCCAAGGTCGTCCCACTAAGCCGCACGTTGATGTACCCCATAATCATCGAGGGGAAGAGATACGGCTACTCCGCCGGAGGCACTGTCCTGGGCCTAAAGTTCTCCGACCATGGATACTCGAGACACTACACGGAGAGGCGGAACCTGGCAAGGAGAGAAAGCTCCAAGCTATACAGGTTTAGAGACCTTAGCTCGTCCAACATTAGGAAGATATACCTGATGTACGTCCAAGCTAAGCTCATCTATCCCGCAGTAGTGACTCAAGCGGCAAACAAGACCTCAATAAGAAAGATGTAGCGAATACAGAACTCTGCATCCCTACTGATAAACAAAGTCAGAAGGCGGGACCAACGCCGTCAGAGGGAACTCTACACAAAGAAGAAACTGGACCCCATCAACATCTTCACCCAGAAATTGGGAAGAAGGGTCTGGTTAACTCTTACAAATGATGTCATTCCGGAATTACAGGGAATAGGTGGCAGACTAAACATCCCTCCTCGACTGCGTGAGAAAGTCACACGTCGCAACCAATTGCCAAGTACCAAACACTGTACACAAGAAAACATTACATCTATACACACATAACAGATACCCATGAAACAAGACAGTCTAAACGAAACAAATACAGAGAAACCATAAAACAAAACATGATAACAACACAGGTAAATTACCGAGCCAAAAGCTATAAAAGGCTTGAATGCTCAAAAATTTAACTAAAAAACAAGTAAAACAACAATAGAAACACGAACAATAAGAACACGCCAGCTACACGAAAATAAACCAATACATAGTAGACACTACATACAATAAATAAGTAAAGGAAATTTCAAAAAGTAAAAAGACTGCGATGCCCTCCTACTAGGGCAAAACCTCCCTCCCCACTTTAAATTTTTCACCCACTTTTATCTACTACTATCCCAATTTTTCTAAGAGTGAATATACCATCGAATAATTTCAAGTTAAACTTTGAAAAGGCACCAACCAATGTCATCGAAGGGATGATAAGAATATATAACTCCATCTGAACACCGGATACATTCCAGATGCATATAAAACGGCAAAGAGGATTTTCTTGTCTGAGCACGGAAAGGACCCAACGTTGAAGGAGAGCTACCGGCCAATTTCACTTCTAGAATTTGGCGGGAAGCTCTTCGAGAAGATCCTCAACCGAAGACTGGTGTCTCACCTGGAGGAGAACTCTCTCTTCAACCCACATCAATTCGGGTTTAGTAGGAAGCGAAGTACGGAGATGGCGATTAATGTCATCACGGAAAAGCTAACCCAAGCAAAACGGGAAGAAGTTACGTGGAAATTGTTTGTCGGGATGTATCAAAAGCATTTGATAAGGTGTGGCAACGGGGAATGCAGTACAAGATCTTACGACTGGACCTAAGTGAAAACTTAGAAAGAACTCTCTGGGACTATGTCATGGAGAGAGCGGCGTATATCAGTTTAGGGTGCACGGACGGACCAAAGTTTCCGCTCACTGCGGGCCTCCCGCAGGGGGTGCCTGTCCCTCAACCTCTACTTGATTTACACCGCTGATGTTCCAGCCCTTGTAAGCCCCCCTTGCCTCATCATTCAATTCGCCGATGATTTCACCCAGACAATCACTTGTCCATGGAGGAATGCGCCTTGGCAAGCTCGTATGACAGCAGCAGAAATTGAAAACCCTAACAGCTACAAGGCGCGGTGGAAGATCCGCACCAACTAGGAAAAGTTCAAAGTAGTCCCCATAGACAGGAGACTACTTTACGACATCAGGGTGGAGGATAGACGTTATCCCTACACCACGGAGTGCAATGTACTCAGAATGAATGATTACTTCATCCGGGTACAAGAAGCACGTCCAAGAAAGAATCACCAAGGCCACTGTTGCAGTCAAAACTATATACATGATCAGAAATCTTCGTAAAAGCAATAAGAAAAAGATCTACAATGCACTTGTAAGATCGACGCTGCTATACCCCGCTTCCGCCCTCTCATGTGTCTCGCAGACACAAAAGAGGAAACTACAAGTGGTGCAGAATAAATGTATGTACCTAATTACAGGTACATACAAGCGAGAGAGAAGACGCCAGGAAGAGCTGCACCGGGAGGCGGGGATAAGTCCCATTAACTTTGTCATAGAAGAACGGACAAGGAATATGCAGGAAATGATTAATCGAGAATTGGACGATGATATCGTCCAATTTAGCCGGCGGAGCAGAAGTGCCGTTCTACGCATGAAAATAAGAATGTTTTTACCCAGACCAAAGAAACCGACCAAGAAAAAAGATTACCCAATTATGAAACCTCACCGATTTATAAAAGAATTCATCCATGAAGACCCCAAAATACCGAAGAAGACATCCAAGAAAAAAAAACGACACGATTTACACTCACTACATAATATACAAAGACACTAAGCACAACACTAAAGTGATTAAACTCATTTATTATCATAACAGCCATAGATAACGAATACTTGATTGGTAGATTTAGCAAATTCCGTATTCTGCTACTTCCATATTCGGGCGACAGTCAGCGCGGTTGTTTGCCGCTATGCCCACCAGGAGGGCGATTCCAGTCATTGTTACGATTTACTTTGGGTGAGACGCTGCTGCCATCTTGGAAAGTTTTGAAATCATAAGTTAATTGTATTTATTTGCCGCTGTAGGCCTGTTAGCTCTAATACTTGTAAGTAGGGAAGATGTGGACTCCTGCTATTTAAATGAATAAGTTATAATGTGTGTTAAATAAGGGAAGCCAGCATATGATACATATATGTTGCTTGGGGAGGAACGCTATAATGATCTAGAAATTGCAAACTTAGCCTTAAGCCTCACAATGCACGCGTTAATTTCTAAAATAACTTAAAAGTTCTAGCAATAATTACGTAAATAATACACTAATTTAAATTAATAGTGCATTTACGCTACAATAAACTTAACTATTATCGAATGATTTTATTATTCATAGTATTGTATACGTTTGTAAACAAACGAGAACTATTAGGCTTAACAAGATTGCGATCGTCTAAAATTGTCAGAAATGACGTCTTTGAACACATTTTTTTTTGTATACGGCAATAGCTCTTCCATTCGGCGAAAATATTCTCAAATATATATTTTTTATTTTGAATTCGTTAACCTTGTATCGGCACCGATATATCGGTTATCGGCTAATTTGCATATAGGTGCAACCCTAATCTATGGTATTGTTTATCCATAGATAACTGTTTATCATAACAGTGATATTAAAAGTCGTAACTACGATACGCATTCTAAACTACACCTTCACCGATGCCTTGGGCTGATCAAATCATCTCTGGCTAGTAATTACGGTAAAATTATATTTTATTGTCGTTTATCATCACTAACTATAATTTAAGAAGGGTATTTTTTTGAGTATTTGAATAATAATTTCATCTTAGTTTGGTAATGACTTATGTTTTTATCAAAGTTATTTCTAATAATTATTTTATAATATCAAAAACAAAATGGTGAAGTTCAGAAATAAATATAAGTATCGAAATTTTGCGAATTTTTTAAAACCCAAATGGTGAAGTTCATAAAATTTATTTATATGTTTTCTTCTCTAACTATATTTTAGCAAAGTGATATTTTGAAAGGTGGGAAATTTAGTTTAGAGTTTCCTTTTTAAATTATTATAATTGGCGAAGTTCAGAAAATTTATAAAAATTTAACCATGACTGTTTTTTTTTTAGATTTTAAAATTTAATCTTAGTAACTAAGCCATTGCCTGGTAAATTTATTAAACACGGGTTCAAAGACCAATAAAATCTAATTAATAATACTGTACTGTTATTCATATGATTACAAAAGGTGTATCACTTTGCCAGAAAGGCCCGCAGCCTCCTAAAGTGTGTTTCTTGCCAGGAGGCTCTGGTAGAAGGCAACACCCTTATGCCCTCAGTGCAGGTCGCTGTCCCCGACAAGCTACCGGAGACTTTCAGAGAGATAATTGAACTCCAGGACCGCGGCGGTCTCCTCTACCCCTCAAACGACTGCATCCACATGGCCATGATGGCCGTGAAAGTCTTCAAGGCGATTACAACACCAGGCGAAAGGAGGGCCAAGTTCCTGGTGACCTACTCTTCAGAAGAAGTGTTTGTGAGTGTCTACAAGGAAATAATGAGAAATTACTTAGGCATGTCCTTGCTGGACTGTGAAAAGGGTTGCAGACTGGTCAACACCGTCGTTCCTGCCATCGCCAGGTCCCTCTTCCATGTCATGGGCAAAAATATGGTGTCAAAAGCTAACAGTCATGCCCATGCAAAAGTCAAAAGAAGAGTCATAAAAGAGGTAAACCGAATGCACCCGAGAAAGCTACCAGGAGCAAAAGTTACTACAAGAAGAAACTTTCTAGTACGAAAAAGTCCTAATTCAATTTAAGTGTGCGTAGCCACTGACATTTGTTATGTATCTTTATTTTGTAGGGTAGATATTAGAATCCATGTTAACCATGAAATAGGTTACTAGTACAGGGTGTCCACACCTTAGATTCTTACTAGCTATTACTTTATTATACCTATTTTAGAATTACCCATATGCTATGAAAAAGATTTAGAGAGTTATAAGAAAATGAAATTAAATGCAGGGGTCTAGCTAACTGATACCTAATGGAAATATGATTGTTCGATAGATTGGTCAGGTGTGGGCCCTGGAGGGATTTCTGCTTTTTTCTTTAATTGATGCTACCTACTTTATTTCATTTATTAGAATATACCTTGAAATATGTTTGTAGTTAAATGTAATATACACATTTTTCATTACAGCTTTAATTAGAGATTTTGCCAATTATTTTTTTTAAGTACCTGGAAAACTTATGGAATTTTGAAATTTGATAGTAGTAGACACCCTATAGTATCTAAGAATCCCATTGCACACAGCCTTATTAAATAAAATTGAATTGAATATAACCAACATCGGTTATAAATATAAGGTTTTTATTTTTTCTTTTTCATTAAATAAGTCACACTTTCGTTCGCCACGCCGAATCTGTTCGTCGAATAAAAATTTGACTTTACAGCTCAAAGTACATTGGTCCCAGGGTGCTTCATGCCAAATTTGGGGTGAATATCTTTAAAAATAAAGAAATGAGAACGATTTTTGTTATTTTCTTGGCTAGCCCGACTATGGAATCGCCCGACTTTGAGCTACCAATCAAGTATTCGTTATCTATGTAACAGCAAATGAGCATATCATATCCAAGAACATTATTTTTTTCGGAAGACAAATGGCTTGTCTTCAAAGTCAACAAAGGAACCACAAAACAAAAAATATTTAAAAAGCGATAGGCCAGATCACCAGGCTCTTGCATCTCTTTGCGCCCGACCACACTTCGTTCTCTTTTCACCACTTGTCTATTTTCCGGTATCTGTCCCCACAAACTTTCTTTATCCCCTACCCAAACCTACACTCTTACATCAATCCAAATTAAATTCGAATAATTCCATTTCTGTTCATTCCCTGAAGATGACCTAACACGGTTGAAAGTCGTCTAAGAATAAAGAATGTCATTCGCGGATGTTTTTTCTCGCCTCGAACACCTCGTTAAAAAACTTGCAAGAAATATTAAAATACAAGTAAAATTAATAAAACTGCCACAGCTGTGGATTTCAATAGTACATGCCTATAACATGGCCTTTTGGTTATTATATATATATATATATATATATATATATATATATATATATATATATATATATATATATATATATATATATATATATATATATATATATATATATATATATATATATATATATATATATATATAGTAACGTACAAGAAGTACAGGCAAGCGGCTTAAAAGCTTCGCTTGAATGAGTCTTTTATGAGACTCAGGGTGGACGAGTGAATTCGCCGCTGGCTAATAGTGGTCCAACGACGCGGGAAGCTGTTCGCCATTCGCATACGCTATTATCTTTTCTTCTTTGCCCCTTTTCCTATCTTCTCTATATACAATTTTCACCCAGACCTGGGAGAGGGAGCCTTAGCCTTTGGATAACATTTCCAAATGGGTTGTCTTCATTTCTTCAAAATACGCTCCGGTTCTAGGAGGGGGGTTGTGTATCGTACGAGAATTTCAGGCGAGCAGCTTAAAAGCTTCGTTTGAATGAGTCTTATTGAGACTCAGGATCGCCGAGTGGATTCGCTGCTGTCTAACTGTGATCCAGGACGCGGGAAGCTGTTCGCAATTCGTATACGCTATTATTTTTTCTTTGCCCCTTTTCCTAATCTCCTATATCTACAATATATATATATATATATATATATATATATATATATATATATATATATATATATATATATATATATATATATATATTTTTTATTCCATCTTGTAGATGGTGGATTACTTGTCCAGTATTCATCTCTTTTTTAAATGAATGTGTTTGGTAAAAACCATATTAAATTGCTAAGCGTTCGATCTTATTCGATCATCTTCGGAGCGTTTTGAAATGTTCTTGCCTCCTTTACCGATGTAATGAGTGGAGTGAGGAGTTTTCTTCCACTCTGTCAGATCCTCACTCCACTCATTACATCGGTAAAGGAGGCAAGAACATTCCAAAACGGTCCGAAGATGATCGAATAAGATCCAAAGCTTAGCAATTTAGTTTGTTTTTTACCAAACACATTCATTTTAAAAAGATATGAATAATGGACAAGTAATCCACCATCTCCAAGATGGAATAAAAAAGATAATTAGAAAAAGACAAAATTCCAAAGGAAATTAATTAAGGCAAAATACACAATGGTCTTCAACAAAATTTGCATTCAAGAAAGACTGCTACCCAACTACAGGAATATATATCCAGCAAATCACAAGAAACAGAAAATCAGGATAATTTTTCTTCGTAAATGTTATTTCCTAATTCGCAAAAATTCCGTACAGGGGTCGGATTCGAACCGTTCACACTGAGGCAGTGAGCAACCGCTTTGGTCTCAATTAAACCATCCCTTATACCACTCGGCTACGCGGAAAACAAAAATCTTACGAATAAACAAGCTTTTAGGTTACGCTTCGCAAGGTCGATCGGGACTATGAAAAAGAGAGAAATTAATAGGGAGGTCTAAGGGACGGTTTAATTGAGACCAAAGCGGTTGCTCGCTGTCTCAGTGTGCACGGTTCGACTCCCAACCAGGGAAGGAATTTTTTTCGAATTAGGAAATAACATTTCCGAAGAAAAATGATCCTGTTTTTCCGTTTCTTGCGGTATGCTGGATTCATTTTATTATTCTTTCACGTTCATGAAATATATATATATATATATATATATATATATATATATATATATATATATATATATATATATATATATATATATATATATATATATATATATTGCAATTTTCATTTTTATGGGCACCCGATTTGTCAATTTAATTATTGCATTGATTTTGTATTAACATTATTTTATTTCTCTTCCTCTCTCCTTGCTCCTCTGCCCTACGTATCTGCTTAATTCTCGTGTCTCTGCTAATCTCCCTCTTTAGACTATCGCTTTATCCGTTAATTGTTTTAACCCTTTTGACTCTGTTATTGACCCTTTCTTGCCTCTCGGTTTGAATATGCTACCTGTTATAGCTAAATCTTAATGTGAATTTACCCGTCCCTCTCCTACTTCCTCACTGGTGATTTCTTGTCTTAGAGGCGGTCCTTTTCTTTTATTAGCTTATATATACCTTTATTAGATTATTTTCTGTTGTAGTTATCCTTGAGAATTAACTAAATAAAGTTCGAAAGTAGTTGGAAGCACCTTTTTCATTTTTCATATAGATATATATATATATATATATATATATATATATATATATATATATATATATATATATATATATATATATATATATATGAAGAAAGCAACTACAGGATCTGCGGGTGATAATACAACCACCACAGGGCTATGCTATTTTTATTTTCTGTCTTTCAGATAAAATTTGAAGACAGAAAGAAAGATGCAGAAACGTGGTGTAGCTGACTATAAATACATATAGTACAAGAAAATAAGAATTGGACGCGAATGAGCAAATGATACAAGAAACCTGAGTTTTTTTAAAGGCAAGAGAGAGGGACATTAGAAGAATCCAGAATCAAAGGGAGCAGAGGGCGGCACAGTGAAGGCGATCCTTTACCGAGAAGACAGAAATAACGCCAGGGGAAAAAAGTTTTGAATTCCTGGCCGGGACTCGAACCCGGGTCTGCTGATTGCCGGTCAGATACTTTGGGCGAAATATAGTTACTGTGCCTGGTAGCTTAGTGGTAAAGCATCTGACCGGCAATTAGCAGATCCGGGTTCGAGTCCCGTCCAGGAATTCAAAACTTTTTCCCCCTGGCGTTATTTCTGTTTTCTCGGTAAAGGATCGCCTTCACTGTGCTGCCCTCTGCTCCCTTTGATTCTGCATTCTTCTAATGTCCCTCTCTCTTGCCTTTAAAAAACTCCGGTTTCTTGTCTCATTTGCTCATTCGCGTCCAATTCTTATTCTTCTTGTACTATATATATATATATATATATATATATATATATATATATATATATATATATATATATATATATATATATATATATATATATATATGGGCGGCTCGTTATTAAGGGGCAGAGGGACCGGGCCCTACTTAAAAGTATTGTAATTCTCTTTAAACATCCGTGTTTGGGCCCACAATGAGTTAGCCCTTAGACAGCTAACAAAACTAATGGAATCAGGACATTAATGTACCGCCCTTATCTGGTACGTCTTCTTCATTCATGCTAAGCTGTCAAGTTTGAGGCCGAGTAATGGAGGCCCCAAGAGGGCGAGTTCCTACTAGCATACTTTGATAGTTGGAGTTTTCTTTTAACCTCTGCGTACAAGGATCCTGGTGAATGAAGTTATTATTTCATTTTTTACAAGTGGTCATAATTAAATTTAAGAAACTATTTTACAAATTTTCAACCAGTGGAAAATAAGTTTCTATTCTCTTTTCGAATTGTTGTTTCACAAGAAGTCATGGCTTACGATCAGTGATAGAAAAAATACCTTTATTCTATTTTTATTACCTTTTATTTAAAGGGGAATGTTTATGGACCAGTACTGGCTGTAATGACTTAAAACATTTATCAGAAAGAACTCAGAAACAGGAAAGTAACACAACTCACATAAATAATGCTCTTCAATTAAATATGCTGAGAAAACAAACGTTTTTCAGCAATTGATGCTGGCTAGCGACTGTAGTATTCGAAAGTATTTGAATTAGTTGATAAAAATACACATGCTTTATCAAGAATTATTAATTGATTGCATTTTTTTGTGGTTCACACGGGGTGCTTCTACGAGGGCACGATGTAAATGAGAAATTTGTTAATAGGGGGTATTTTTAGATATGATCTATACAGCTACTCTTTACCGTGATTGTACTTAATGATCATCTCAAAAATAGTAAAGTTGCAAAAAAATGCATCTAAATCATTTCAAAATGACCTTTTAGACTGCATGTATGAGGTTTACATAGATGAAAAAAAAAGGAAAATTCTAAAACAAATTTTTCCTCTACAAGCAGATGAAACAATTAATGTATCAGGCTGTTCACAGTTTATAATCATATTGCGTTTCTAAAAGATTGTTAACCTATTTAAATGTTTGTGTCTTTCGTTCAAATTGAGAATAGAACAGCGAGTGATGTGACTAATGTGATGTTTGAAATCCTTATAAAATTACAATCTCACAAACTTGTTGCGTAGGCTTACGACGGAGCGGCCGTCATGAAAGGAGTTGCAAATGGTGTACATATACATTTGAAGTTTTCTGCGCACGCTCATTACATTCATTGTTACCCACATAAGTTGAATCTGGTAATAAAAAAATATGTTCTTAAAATAAAATTATTACCCTTTTTATTTAACTTTAAATAGCCTTAGTGTCTTCTTTGTAATGCCGGAATTCCTAATGTACCTTAAACACCTTGGAATTTTCATTATCGGATTGTTGCTAGCGTTAAAGAGAGGAAAAAAAAATGAGCTAATAGAATGTTTCACAAGAATTCAGGATAATGATAGCTGGAATAAAAAAAAACATATGCATATTAACTGGGTTCAAAAGCGCACTTGAAGATAAAGTGTTTAATCTTTGATTGTCATTTTCTTTATGTTGCTTCTAAACTTGTCGACATTCTTGTCGTAGAATTGCTCATAGTCTGGTCCAATAATTATTCTAGTCCTTGATCTGGACACACCGCTTTTGTCTAAGTCGATGGTATTGACCCTATGACTCAATCTACGATCATATATATATATATATATATTATATATATATATATATATACATATATATATATATATATATATATATATATATATATATATATATATATATATATATATATATATATATATATATAGATATATATAGGTAGGCTTTAATTCCTACTGAACGTGCGAAAGCTGGTTAGAGGCGGGTTGTGCCGTAGCCAGGATTCTCACTATAAAAGTCCCACTTCTTACTGGGGGGAGGTTTGTGACTGTTGAATTCTAAGAGTGCATAATACAGGTTGAATAAATTAGCCGAAGGGATTCTTAATTTAAAGTCTTGCCAAGGGTACGTCAAAAGGGAGGAGCCACAAATAAACACACGCACAAAAAAATAAACTTTACTCTAGCAATAGTTAAACGGGCAAAATTAAGGATTAAATATTAAACAGTGAAGTTAAGCGTCTAGATTTATAATGACTCAATGGAAGTATCAATCACTGTTAATTAAATAGGTAATTTAAGAATAGAGGGACACTGGGTTTACAGATTACCATTAATTGTGATGGATTGGAGAGACGACTGCTCAGGTCCAGACGGGGTGGTTCGGCTGGCGTTAACACGAGTTCTCGGGGAGAGGGGGGGATAAGACGACGGGTTCGTGGCTGCTGGCTGCAGTTCCGGTTAGTTCACTCCTAACTGGATGTGACACTAACAAATAGTAACTTCCAGTAACTATTTGGATGTTCCTTTTCTTTCTCAAGTTACGTTGTGCAACAGAGCATATTCTTCTAGTCACAGACTCTGCGTGGCGGGATTTACCTTAGGAACACTTTGAGACAGCGACCAAGTTAACTCCGCGGTGCGTTGGCAGTCGATACGTTACAGCAACGACTCTCGTTCAACGTGAGGATTACGCGAGTAGGTTTGGGACACTGCTGTAGAAGGTGTGTGTGTGTGTGTTGTGTTGTGTATAGAAAGAACAGAAAGGGACCGCTGTATGTGATACAGGCAGTCAGGTAGTCAAAGAGGAGCGTCGCGGAAAACATTTACGAAAAGACAGCGAGAGTTGATAGGTCGGTGGCTATACACCGATGCATTGTGTTGTTGTGGGGGCGTTGGTTATGTGGTATTGACTGGACGAAAGTTGGAGGTAGGTCAGGAGGGGGAGGCTGACTGCTCATCCGGAAACGCGCTATTCATGATGCCTACTGGTTTATGCGGAGAACGGTACGGGCGGCGGGTGTTCGTGGGCCGCGGGATATCGCGGCGCCATCGCGTACCTTCTCACGTGTAGCGAGGTGTATAGTGGGTCTGTGGTGAGTTTGTCGAGTTGTTGAAGAGTCTGGTGTGAGCGTAAGTGTTGAGAGGAGCTAGTTTATTGTTGTTATGTAGTGCGTCCATTCTCGAGTACCGCGGCGAACGGCAAGCGCGCTTCAGAGCAGAGTTCTGAATGCGCTGAGCCTTTCATTTCCACGTGTCCCTTGCAGCTACGAGCGACAGTGGGGCGTACGTGAGAATGGGACGCACGAGTGCTTTATATAAGTGTAGTTTTAGTTTTTTGCTCACAGGGTAGAACCTACCCAGTGATGTGTTTGTACGTGAGGCTCTTGCTTGTATTATGTTTTGGTGTAAGTTGAACCTGAGGGACTTGTCAAAAGTTACCCCCAGGATTTTGGTGCGTTGAGTGTATACGAGCCTTGTTGGGTTTTGGTGGATCATGTCTGGTGTGTGTGAGTAGATTTGTAGGTTGTGCATGAAGTGGTCTCTATCGCCGTAGAGTGTCATCTGTGTCTTCTGAGGATTCGTGGCAATCAGCCATTTATCCTCGTAATCTGTCTTCTCGTCTAGTATTCTTTGTGCGTGGAGCGCGATTTGGTCTCGTCATCGGCGTAAGCCACTATGTAGGTGTGAACGCAGTTTTCTGGTGGGCGTGGGGTGTCGTTTGTGAACATGATGTAGAGTGTGGGTGCTAGTACGTTTCCTTGGGGAACGCCTGAGCGTGGTGTGAAAGGTCTTGATAGCGTGTTGTTGTTTCTAATGTGGCAGCTCCGTTCAGTGAGGTAGTGCGAGAGGAGCCTTCTGGTGCAGAGAGGTAACTCCGTGTTGTTGGCGAGTTTCCAATGGAGTCCTTCGTGGCACACCTTGTCGAAGGCCTTCTCCACGTCCTTACTGACGGAGAGAGTCTTTTAGTGTATCTGTCTTTTCTTATGTATTCTGTCGTGAACAATGGTCACGGCTGCCTGAGTGGACCTGCCTCTCCTGAACCTGTATTGATGAGGGGAGAACCAGTCCCTCTCTTCCAGGAACTTCCGTAGGCGGCAGTTGACCATACGTTCAAGTATTTTGCCTAGGTGCTCTAATAGAGCAATAGGCCTGTAGTTATTTGGGTGTTTTGAGTCTTTGTGGTGTTTATGTAGCAGTATGTTGTGAGAGACTTTGAATATTTTGGAAAAGTGGCCTGAGGCTAGTGAGGCGTTGAATAAGTGTGTGAGTGTGAGGTATATGTCTGCGGGGAGGTTGTGTATGAGTGTGGCTGGTAGACCGGAGGGGCCGGGGGCGCGTTTTGGTGTCGTTTTTATGTAGTGTTTTGTTTCCTCGACGGTGATTGGAGTGGTTAGTGTGGACGTGTAATCGAGCACCTCCATTCATATCAGGGGGGCAGGCCTTAGCTCGTGAGCGTGAGCCCGACACCACTCCTGGATTTCCTGGAAGTGCTCCTGCGCATGTGGTTTTGGTGGGTTGTGCGTGTGTACTGTGTCCCAATGGGACCTGAATGCGTCGAGGATGTCGTTAGTGTCTGTGAGTGTGTGGTTGTTTATTTTGAGTGTAATCGGTTTGCATGGTTCAGTACCCAGCATCCTTTTTACGTGCCGCCAGAAGAAGGAAGGGTTTGTGCAACGGGTGTCGTCCGCAATGCGGACGACCTCACGCCACTGCCGGTTTCTATCTAGCTGCACGCACTGAAGGATGCGGGCACGTAGTTGATTTATGTTGTGTTGTCGTGGGCCTCTGATGTAGTGGTTATTATACTGTGTGATGAGTCTCTGTGTGTGTATTGAGAATGTTAAGTGTTTATGCAGGTGTAGTTTTTTGTGGTGAGTGTAGGTTTCGTGCGGTGGTGATGGTGTCTAGAAGTGAGCACCTGTGGTGGTCTACTAGTCCTGGATTGGTGTCCTCCAGGTCGAGGTTATGTGGTGTATTTGTGGATATGTGACTCCTGAATTTTACCCAGTTCGTGTTCTTGTAGTCATATAGAGGTGATGTAAGGATGAGTATGGGAGATGTGGATATGATAAGGCATATCGGTATGTGGTCAGATAGTACGTGGGGACCGGGTGATATGTGAGTGTAGAATCGTGTGGCATGGTCGTTGTGGAAGACCACGTCCGGGGATGTGGTGCCTCCGTGCGGACCGAAGAACGTGGGGAAGGCAGGACCGATGTGCTCGCAGCGAAAGTGCCGCAAGGCACCGGCTAAGTAACTACCCGCATCGTTCGTGTTGTTGGAAAGGAGTGTCGGGTGGAAAGCGTTGAGGTCCCCCGCGAAGAAGATAGGCAGATTGTAGTTTGATAGGGCCCGGAGTGGGACTTCTAAATTTAACTGTATTCGTGGTGGTCTGTAGTGAGTGGTCACTATTATGGGGCCGGAACTTGTTTCAATCTTGCAGGTTAGAAAGGAGGTGTCATGTGTGTTGACGAGGGAGTGGTGTATGTTGCGCTTTACTAGGATCGCAGATCCTAGGTACCGCGCCTGTGGAGATAGGTACGTGTGATAGCCTGCAATGCGGAGTTTGTTGTTGGGAGGGTGTAGGCTAGGGGAGTTCAGGAGTACTATGTCGGGTCTTTGTGTGTTGAGTACCCAGTTGGCGACCGTATGGCGACCGTACGTTTAACTGTATTAGGCTAAGTCGACCTATTGTCATGGGCGGAGTGCGCGGGAGGCTCACTTGCCTGGTACCGTCCCCTTCTCCTTGGTAATTGCCCAGGAGGCATGAGGAGTGAGTACCTTAACGCGTGTAGACTGTTGTTTTGTGTGGGTCACGGCGGTGTTGTTGGGTGGGGGAGCTGTAGTGGATGGAGGAGTGTGTTCTGTGGGCGTGGACGTCGAGGTGGTGGCTTTGGAGGGGGTAGAGTCTTGGTGGGGGGAGTTTGCAGCGGAGGTGGGTGGCGTAGATCTGGGGGATGAGGGGCTAGAGATAGTTGGAGAGGTGCAGATTATGAGAGGAGATGTGTCGGGGGAGAGAGGAGGGGTGTCGGGGGAGAGAGGAGGTTGGGTCGGCAGAGGGGTGGAAGGAGGGGAGTTGAGGGGGAAGGAGTCCGAGGAGAAGGAGTGGAAGGAGGGGGGGTTGAGGGAGAAGGAGTTGGAGGAGAAGGAGCGGAAGGAGGAGGAGTGGAGTGAGAAGGAGTGGGAGGAGGAGGAGTAGGGGGCGAAGGAGGAGTGGAAACGACAGGAAAGGGGGGGGGGGGTTGTTTGTCCCATGCCTGTGAGCGCAGATAGGGCTTTGGGGTGTGTTTTTTTTTTATTTGCACGGAGTGTGGTGGACTGAGTGAGAGTGGGGGTTGGGGTGACGGTGAGAGCTGTGGGAGAGGGGGCGGAGATGGGTGGGAGAGGGGTGGTGGCAGTGGAAAGAAGGCGGGGTTTTGATAGAGGCGGGAGCAGTGGCTAAGAAAGGTGCAGGGACAGGATAGGCGGCGGGGGAAGCGTGATGGGAGTGGGGGCCAGTGGTTCCCGAAGGGATGTGTTTGTACCCATCGGGGTGGGGAGGAGTGCGGGTCTGGATGTGTGTTCGTCTATTAGAGCGAACCCCATCTCAGGGAAGGTGATCTGTTCTATGCCATTGGAGGCGAATAGTGTGTTGAGTATTTTGGCGTATAAGCGAGGGTCGCCCCTCGACATGTCTTTTGCCACCGCTGAGAGCAGGATGGCCATGTGTAGTTTGGTTTTTGTGTTGTTGCTTGTGTGATGTGGGGTGGAGGTGGGCGTGTAGAGTGGGTGGGGGTGGTTGTGTGATGTGTGGCTGTTGCTAGTAGTGAGGGTCTCTGAGTGTTGTGTGCTGAGGTGGGGGGAGATGGGATGTGTGGGTGAGGTGTGGTTGCTGCAGGGGGGGGGGGGGTGCGTCTGGGTAGGGCAGGATGAGCAGGCAGCTGTGGCGAATGTTCTGGTGAGGGGAGGGGGGGCGGGGGCGGAGTGTGTGGTTATGTGTGTTTGTTGTGGGCGCCAAATAGCCTCCACGGCGTCATGGCGGGCCTTACTTAGGTAAGGGCATCTGGGGTTGACGGCGACGTGGTTGCCGCCACAGTTTGCACAGAGGGCTGTGTTTGAGGTGCAGGACGTGTAGTGGTGCCCCACTACACTGCACTTTGAGCAGATTAAGTCTGCTGAACATGTCCTCGTGTTGTGTCCGGTCTTGTAGCACCGGTGGCATTGTGTGGGTCTAATGTTGTGTTGTTCTTCGATGTATTGTGGGTTGAACGGCGATGTTATTTATACCGCGGATTGTGGGAAATCGAGAGAGAGATTCCATTCACGACAATTCGCTTATCGCAGCGCCTTCTGGACAATCTCCATGGTATCATAAAGAAGGCAAATTGAATTTAGGCTTCTTTGTGAGATAGGCCTTCTTTCGTCAGACTTCCTGTCGCCAGTTAGGGGAAGGGTGGGGGGGGGGAGAGAGAGAGGAGACGAAGGTCAACTCAAACGACAAATTTCTTTGGTTCCCACGATTATCTGGCGGCACGCGAGTATGTACGTTCCATACCCTCACAATTCTATACAATGTTTTGCAAGCAAAAATATCTACTGCTGTTACTGCTGTGCGAGCAATAAATGACTTTGAATCATCTATGAGTCAATTGCAAAATGACGTCGGTGAGCTCATCTCCAAATCAGATAAAAATTATAATCAAATCCAAAGACAAGAGAGAAAGATCTCAAACAAAAAATGACAGACTCGATGTGATTGCAAAATAGACCTACATTCAAATTACAAACGATATGAAGACTACAGGGTGGGCCATAAGTCCTAGGACACGCAGTTACATAAAAAAAATGTTTTCCCTTAATAACATATTTTATACCAAAGCTGTACGTGGAGTGTCCTGCGGCTTATGGGTGGCCACCCGTAGATTTAGTCCTTCAGAAATATTTCGCTCTTTTGCTGTTGTACATAGTTGGTAAGGAGCTCATTATTCATCTCCAGGCATTGACCACTGCACTGTTATTGAAACGAATTATCATATCCTGCACAGGCGTGGATCCAGGTGGGGAGGGGCTAGGGGCTAAGCTGCCCCCCCCCCCTTCCTGAATTTCAGACCCGTTTATGTTTATATATATTTTTTAAACCATACTTGTATTCTGCTATTTAGAAAGAGTTATGTAATAATATAGAATCTATATAGTTTTTTAAACGGTTGCGATCGAATGTATCTCATATGATACATGTCTAAAGTACAGGTCAATCTAAAAAAATAATTATTAAATTTAGTATTATACCTTAGCTGAAGTCCAAAAACCGCAAAAAAACACAATTCATAATTTTATGATGTGCGAAAAAGAAATTCGGATGTGAGAGAGTTAGTGCTCACTCCTGTGTGATATACTGTTATTTATTATTAATGTTGTGTAAGATAACCATTATTAATCATCAATATCCTTTTCCCAGGCTACTCAGCAGGAGGAATTCAAGTTAGCCCACCCCTAAATATTTTTTTCCTGGATCAGCCACTGATGCTACGAAAGAAAAAATTGTCAGCTGAATTAAAAGTGATGTATTCCAACAAAAGTTTCCGTAGTATTCCTCGTATTTGTGACTCCTAAATGAAAATAAACTTGTTGGTACTTTCTCAGAAGTATCAAAGTTATTGAAGATTGTTTTAATCACGACTGTGTCTACGGCCGATTCTGAGCGTTCTTTTAGCACTCTGAAACGCATCAGAACACTGTTGAGAAATACAATAACGCAAAACTAAATAAATGCTTTTACCGTTCTTTCAAAACCACTATTACTGTATATTACAATTTCTTTACAAGAAAAACAGAAGAGGAGGATATTTATATAATTCATGTAACTATTACCAAAAGTTGTGTATTTTTAAACTTATTCGAAGGGCCCCACCGGACCTAATGAGCACGAGTCGCTACTATATATATATATATATATATATATATATATATATATATATATATATATATATATATATATATATATATATATATATATATATATATATATATATATATATAAGTTGCACACACTCATATACACGTTCTTTCTCAGACTCACGTGTTCCGACAGGAGTAACCACTAATCTCGCCTTGGTCACGTTATCTTCCTTTGAGTCACAACAAACTCCGTTCCCACAGAACCGTCATTTAACCATTTCTTTCCATGTTTATTAACCCCAGTCTACTACACTGAAATCCTATTTCCCAAACATTTTTATCGTTTTCTCACCATCTATCTATAAAATTCCTTTAATAGACAATCTCTGTTCTCTCTCTCTTCTCTCTCTCTCTCTCTCTCTCTCTCTCTCTCTCTCTCTCTCTCTCTCTCTCTCTCTCTCTCTCTCTCTCTCTCTCAAAGAAAGTAGAGGGAGAGGTGACGCCCCCTTATCGCGGGAAGAGAGCTTGTGTGTACCTTTGACTTTTCGAGCTATGTCGGCGGGGGTACATCTTCTGAGTACCCCTGGTAGGGCTTGCCTTGTCGATTTGGTCGGAAACCAGGTTCCAGACTAAGTGCGTCATTCTTTCCTTGTTCTACTCTATCCTTGTCTTTTTTTACTTTTATCCTATCTCCCACTTATACAAAAAGGAAAAAAAACAAAAAAGGCATACTCCTATCATGTCACTTTTTCCCCTTTTTCCCTCTATCTACATATAAGGACCTGGCAGCTACCTCACGCGTCAGAAGAGAGGCTTTGGAACCTCTATAAACAACGCCAATCGACGCTCACTGGTTGCGAGAGACTAGGACTAGAGGTGTCCTAGGCGTTGGGGTACGATGAATGGGATGAGGGTAGTGCCCCGTTAACCCCTTCCCTGGCGCGTAATTATTGACCGTTCCCACCCGTTGATGGGTGCTTCTGGTAGCATTGGTCCGAGGTGATGGCCCTTTGTCCCCATGTTGGTTGCCAGGCCAATAAAAAGCCTTGGGTCGAGTTCCTTGGTGTGGCGGGATATCCATTGAACGCTACTCCGAGATCCTGGCTGTTGTGAAGGGAACTAGTAGGAGTTTAGTAAGGGGCGTGCTTCGTTGTTGTTCACCTGGTGACAAATCGATGGCCCCTTCGGGGACCGTCTGTGCTGCTTGGTTGGGATCCACGGCACGCCGAGGCTTGACGACTCGGTCGGACGAACAGCAGCACATTGAGCGTGCCTTCTGAAAGATCCGAAACGTCTCCGATTGATAGGCGGGAGCGACTCACGCGGGGAGAACTCACCAACCCCCTTTTTTCTATTGATTGGTCACAAAGTTTTGAAAGAGAGAAAGTGTTCAAAATGACAGGGAAAAAAAGGTCCAGCTGCACTCAAATATACATGTGCGATATGCCAGAAGGATAAGTGGTGCGTGGACTTCCCGGAAGGATGTTTTTCGAAATGCCACCCGAGAAGTATATGCACCGACTGCATCCTTAAAGGAGAGGTCCGAGAGGCAGTGGCATACTGCAACGAACTCAAGGATCTCTTCACAACCTCTGAAGAAAAATCTAGGGCGCTGGAAAGTAAAATACAGACCCTAGAAACGCAGCACGCGCTTCAGATTCGGCGTCTCGAGGAAAAAATCCTAGAGCTAGCCTCTAAACTAGAGGCCCAGTCAGCTCAAGCTCGAGACGAAAGTCCCACTGACTTGTGTGGTTCCGCCGATGTGATTCCAGCCCAAGGAGGTGAAACTGCATTGGCAGCCCCGCTTCTGCCATGCGAAGCCAATGAGAAGAAGAAAAAGAAAAAGAAGAAAAAGGACCTTAATGCTGCTCACCCCAGTGTAGAAGATTCGAGCGTTACTGGTGCGCAAGGGAAAGTAGAAAGAGAAGAAGAGAAAAGAGAAACGGAAGAAGAGAAAACAAATGAAGACAAGAGAAATAAGATGAAGAAGAAAAACAAGAAAAATGTAGAGATACAAGAGGAAAGCGGCAAGTCGCTTCCGAGGGGAAAGAATAAGTCGCCTACTGACAAATGTGAAAGAGTCACCCTTATTGGTGTTTCTTAAGCACGGGGCCTGCAGTCCTGCTAGCGGCCCGCCTTCGCACTAGTGTGAAGGTATGCTGCCTGCCAGGATGTGGTAACCACCACATCAGAGTAGAGGCTGAGAAATCACAGATTTCTGAGAGCTCAGTCGTTGCTCTGATGGTCAGTGGAAACGACCTCTACCTGAGAGGAGGTAGGGTAGGCCCTACAGATAAAATCCTCCACACGGTCATGGGTGCCGTGGACGACTGTGGGCTGAAAACCCGCAAGCGTGTGGTAGTCGGGATGCTCCCGAGGAGAGGTCCAACACGGACCGCTCACTCGATAATGTGTCTTTAAACCGGCGCCTGGCAGATTTGTGTACGGCAGAGGGGGTCTTTTTGTGGACCCGTACCACACCTTTTATGGTAGAAATGATCTCTACCAAAGGGATGGGGTACATCTTTCCTTTAAAGGAAAGGCCTTTCTGTCGAACATGATCCAGGATGTCGTAGAGAGGACCGAAAGGAGTATCCGGCCCAGAGTGAGGGTGGACGTACGCCAGTACGCCCGTGTCACTCTAGGAACGACCTTCTCAGAGGTCGCAAAAAGGGGTGCCTCGCCAACAAACAAGCCGGGAAACGGAAGAGCGTAGGGAGTCCTACAGTCGGGGACTCCCTGAAAGTTATTCTGTTTAATGCGAGGTCAATCAGGAACAAGTTTCCTGAGCTCCGTGGCCTCGTAGCGACGGAAGAACCCGAAATGGTAGCTATAACAGAATCGTGGATAAAAACCTCAAAACGAGACTTTGAAGGCGAATTCACGGTTCCTGGCTACCAACTCTTCCACAAAGATAGGCCAGACAGAGAGGGTGGCGGTGTAATGTTGTATGTCAAGGATACAATCAAATCTACGAACTCCAACATTATATCCGATCACGAGTTCCTAGGCGTTGACCTAGAGATAGGTCCTGTCAGATACAGGACCCTGCTGCTTTACAGACCCCCTTCCCAACCCGTTGAGAAGGACAGGGAACTGTACGAGCTGCTGGGGGAGCTTGTTCAAGGCAGAGAGTGCATCGTTATGGGCGACTGAGACAGACAAGTGGACTGGGAAACCAGAGCAGACTGTGGCGAGAGCGCGCTACTCCTGGAGTTCGCCAACAACGAGTTCCTAACTCAATGGGTCAGAGAACCGACGAGAGGAGACAATGTCCTCGACTTGGTCTTCAACTCTGAGAATGATATCGTTGAGGATGTCTCTGTAGGCGAAAAGCTCGGTGGCAGTGATCACCAGCTAATTAGATTTACCGTCAAGATCCCGAAGGTAAGGTCTGTTGCCAGTCAATCAAGGAAACTTGATTGACTAAGAGCAGACTTTGCGAGCCTTTGTGCTGGGCTGACTGATGTAAGGCTAGCGGTATGCGAAGATGTTGAGGATTCGTGGAGCAATTTCAAAAGTAAGTTCATGAGTCTTCAATCACGTTGCATCCCTCTGAAATGCCTCCGTCGGTCTTCTGTTCAACCAAAGTGGTTTAATCGAGAAATCGGCCAACTGCTTAGGGAGAAGAGAAATGCGTACCGGCGATCGAAGATCTCGGGTGCCTTTGGCGAGTACCGGAGGCTAGCCAGAAGAGTGAAGTCTAGCATAAGGGCGGCTAAGTGGTCTGAGGAACTCCGAGTGGCGAGACTCTGCAAGGAGAATCCCAAGGAGTTCTTCGGCTATGTAAATAGCCGTAAACCAATCCATCGTAGGATTGGGCCCTTAGTGGACGAGGAGGGTGCATTAACTCACTCAGATGCAGAAAATGCTAACCTGCTCAATGACTACTTCTCTTCAGTGTTTACTAAAGAGTGTAGTCCCATCCCCCAAGCCCACGGATTCCTACTCGTGGGAAAAGCTGGAGGTAATGGACTTCACCGAAGGAGAAATAAAGAAAAAGATCGCTGACCTAAAGACGAATAAGTCCCCTGGAACGGACGGGTTTCTATCCAAGGTGTTGAAGGAAGTGTCTGATGAAGTATCAAAACATCTGTGCGCTATCTTTAAGATGTCAATCCGGACCGGATGCGTTCCTAGAGACTGGCGTTAGGCGGAGGTGACTCCGATCTTCAAGAAAGGAGATCCCAGCCATCCGTCAAACTACCGACCTATCAGTTTGACTTCGATAGTCGGTAAACTCATGGAAATCATGATAGTGGACAAGATAACATCTTATTTAGAGTCAAACCTGCTACTGAAAAGTTCCCAGCATGGCTTCTGAAAGCAACGGTCATGCCTGACGAACCTTGTGGAATTCTTCCACTTCGTGTTGTGTGAGCATGATCGGGATAAAGTGGTGGATGTTGTGTACCTTGACTTCCAAAAGGCCTTTGATAAGGTACCACACCGCCCACTTCTCCGGAAAGTGCGTGCACAGGGCATAGACGGCAACGTAGCAGGTTGGATAGAGAGCTGGCTAACGAGTAGCGGTGTCCCTCAAGGTTCCGTCCTGGGACCACTACTGTTTATTATCTATGTCAACGACATGGACAGAGACATGGTTGCCAAAATCTCTAAATTTGCCGACGACACCAAGCTTGGTATCAATGTCGCAAAGGAGGGGAACACTGCCCGCCTCCAAGAGGACCTTCAAAGGATTGGGGAGTGATCGGACACGTGGCAAATGCCTTTCAACGTGGGGAAATGCAAAGTAATGAATATCGGCCACAGAAACCCCAAATCTCAGTACATCCTTAAGGGCATTGCTCTTGAATCGAGTGACACTGAGAAGGACTTGGGTGTTACTATCACTAGCGACCTTAAGTTCTCGAAACAGTGCATCGAGTCACAGAAGAAAGCCCAAAGGATGTTAGGCTATATAAAGCGCTAGTTTGGATACCGTAACAAGGAGATAGTACTTTGTCTGTACAACTCCCTCGTTCGGCCGCACCTGGAGTATGCCGTACAATTTTGTAGTCCTTCGTTTCGAAAGGACATCGCAAGGTTGGAACGCGTACAAGCTAGGGCAACCAAACTGATTCCCTCTATCCGACATAAAAGTTATGAGGATAGACTAAGGGAATTAGATCTGTTCTCGCTGGAAACCCGTAGACTGCGTGGTCAGCTCATCAAAGTTTTCAAAATACTTCGAGGGTTCGACAATGTTGACTACCGGGATATTTTCACACTGAGTGAGAACAGAACGCGCAATCACGGCTTCAAACTTGAATTGAAGTGTTACAACCGCAATCTCTGTGGAAATTTTTTCACCTACAGTATCTGCGGTAAGTGGAACGCACTTCCAGTGGAAGTTGTCAACAGTGAATCTGTTGACCAGTTCAAGTCAAGACTAGACAAAGTCTTGAAAAGTGGCCGTTTAGGGACGCAAAACAATTGAGCAGCCATGTGCCCGCTCGATTGCTAGACCAAAGGTACCCTCTTTGAATGGACCGTAAGGTCTCCTAGGGTACTTTCTCTTCTTGTAACTCCTTGTAACACTCTCTCTCTCTCTCTCTCTCTCTCTCTCTCTCTCTTTCTCTCTATCTCTCTCTCTCTCTCTATCTATCTATCTATCTATCTATCTATCTCTCTCTCTCTCTCTCTCTCTCTCTCTCTCTCTCTCTCTCTCTCTCTCTCTCTCTCTCTCTCTCGAACAAACATTGACTTCAAACAAAGTTCTTTCACAGAAACACCATTGGTTACGCTCACCTTCTCTCCACATATAAAACAATCGGACATTAAGCATGGGCTCACATTATTCATATCATTCTCATATTCACATTATTCATCCACACAGTCGATCATCATTTCGTCTTCGTCGTTGTGAAGCATCCACCTAGGCGGAAAAGATTCACAAGCTCCATCCTTTCGTCTTATTAAACCGCAAGTTGAAAATAAAGTTATCTTTCATCAAATTGTTTGCAAAATCCAAATACGAACTTATTTGGTGGACACCCTCAAAAATGAACTCGAATCCAGAACTTGGATGCATGTAGCAGAGAAGCAATATTTATTCCAACCTGGAACTGATGCACCCCGCTATAATCAATCAACCTATTCGCTCGCTACAGGCATCAACCCTCTTCTCTCTTTTTTTTCTCTCTTTCTCTCTCTCTCTCTCTCTGTCTCTCTCTCTCTGTCTCTCTCTCTCTATATATATATATATATATATATATATATATATATATATATATATATATATATATATATATATATATATGAGAAGGGGAAGTAATATTAACAATAACAGTTAAAGAGTTAGAAACATGCATTATATATATATATATATATATATATATATATATATATATATATATATATATATATATATATATGACAATAAACTAGAGTTTTGCAGGAAATATAAAGAGAAGTTGGAAGAGAAAGACCGAGGAAGCAAATGACAGCTGAATTAAGGCAATGCATAATTTTAAAACGGGAATAACGCTAATGGCCGGGGGAGACTTAAATATTCTGGCCGGAAGTCGAATCCGTGTCTCTCAATTGCCAGTCATCTGAGACTAAGAGGTCCATGATGGTGGAGAAACGACCTAGTTGGGAACCTCCCATATATATATATATATATATATATATATATATATATATATATATATATATATATATATATATATATATATATATATATATATATATATATATATATATATATATGACAATAAACTAGAGTTTTGCAGGAAATATAAAGAGAAGTTGGAAGAGAAAGACCGAGGAAGCAAATGACAGCTGAATTAAGGCAATGCATAATTTTAAAACGGGAATAACGCTAATGGCCGGGGGGGACTTAAATATTCTGGCCGGAAGTCGAATCCGTGTCTCTCAATTGCCAGTCATCTGAGACTAAGAGGTCCATGATGGTGGAGAAACGACCTAGTTGGGAACCTCCCTTGCGTCCTGGCCCTCTGAACAATTACAAGTGTTAAAGATGGTTGGAGCAGGACGAAAATGACGTCTCTACAGCTAACAAAGGGATTGGTGTACAACTATTCGGCAATTTCAGCCATTTCCTCCAATCGTCAATAGGGGAGGAATATGCTCCGGTATGGCTATAATGAAGATTTTCTTTAGGAGCAGTTCAAATAGCTAAGAGTGATTACTTTCATCCAGATCCAATTCATTCAGGTGAGACAGGAGGAGTGATGGGTGCCTCTCATTTTTTTAATAATGTGGATAAGGAGCTAACGTACTTCTTCCACGTCGGATAAACCAAATTCTTAAACGATGGTGCCCTCAATTATCCCAACATCCCGACACGCCAAAAATTCTTCAGTACCCCTTTAAAAGCAGCAAAGATAATCAGGAGCAAGTGAGTATCCATTAAAATTTCCGCTGTGTCTAGACATTCAATTGGTTGCTCTTCTTCGAAAGATGAATATGTATGGAGGCATATAAGTGAGGTCGTGTGTACGGTGGTCATCCTCGAACTCGAGATGTCATGGTGACGGGCGAATGCTTGGCCGTGTAGGGTGTAATTGTATTAGAAGTTGAGGCAGCCGACAAAGGCGAACTATATGGAAATAATTATTCTTCTATAAAGGCATCAATATGAATTAATTAATTACTTGCTTCCTAACCAAATTACAAATGATCACAGTGAATTTACTAGAATCTGAGATGTTTACTTAAAACGGAGACTAAATTAGGGGAACACGTAAACTCGACGTAAGAATACAAACACATGACAGGAATGAATGAATTTGGATTCATTGACTGTACTCAAAGAAATAACGACTGCATATATTATGATCACATTTCCAGCTTCGCTAAACCACGCACCTTTCCAGAGGAAATAAAGACCATGCTGGTGACCAATTAAATACCCCGGATCTGCTTCCCCGAGGTCCCAAACTCTTTCGACGTTTCGCCTATTCACTTTCAACTCCAGACCATTTACCAAACGATTAATCACCAAACGCCTGCAAACGTATGTGAGCCGGACTTGGAGCCATAATGGCGCATTAGAAAAGACATTCGAATGGAAGTAAAGCCACCAATGACTTCTCGGATCTTGTAAGATGAGGCACCACAAGGATTTTTCCACCCTAATATAACTTAACCTAACTAAGGATTAGGTTATGTTGTTGTATAATACCTATGTTCAGTATTATACTAACCTAACAACGTAACCTTACACTAACACCAGAAATGCATGGAAGGTGGAAAAGTTTGCAACCCTAAACTTGAACTGTGTTTATTGTAAAGTTGGCTATTGGCCGCAATGTAACCTATTATCCAAATAAATTAATCTTTACTATTTTTTGATTTCTCAGATGCACTGAGAAAATATTTGCAGCCACAACAGGCACCTGTGCAAGCTGCTACAGAGGAGGCATCACTGTCTTCACCTGAACCTCTCGGTGAAAAAGAGTGTAAGTTTAATCAAATTTGGAATATGATTGCCCGCTCGATTGCTAGTCCAAAGGTACCCTCTTTGAATGGACCGTAAGGTTTCCTAAGGTACCTTCTTTCCTTGTTACTCCTTGTTACTTTTCATGAACAATGTTTCATTTATAAATACAATATAAATTTTATATTTGTATCATACTATATTGAAGTACTTTGGAGTATAATGAATGCAGAGATGTCATTGTATGCCATATTGTTTTGCATGAGGTAAAATCAGACTTCACATTCCCTAAAAGAGAGGATGGAAGAAGTTGCCATCACCAAGAGAACGTGGCTGATGTATTCCCCCCAAACGATAGTTTATTCTGTTTCTGTTGCAATCTCTTCTCTCAGAGAGCATTTAAATTAAGCATGGATGGTTTTAATGACTGTAAACACTGTAGTGACACTCTCAATATGCATGAATATAGACCTGAACACACTACGAACATGGGATCTTGGATGGAACTAGAGAGTAAAATAAAAACAGGCCAAACAATAAACAGAGTTGAAATGAGACATAAATACAGAGAGGAGAAGGTGGCGTGAAGTGCTTACCAGGTTTGTAGCAACGATTCAGCCGTTAGCAGAGCGAAACATTGCTATCAGGGGGACCACTGACAAACTTAACGAACCCAATAATGATAATTTTCTAAAAGAAGTAGAGCTCATGGCTCATGTTGACCCTGTCCTGAAGGAGTATGTTGCCTAGGTGGAAAGAGGAGCCAAACACGCATCATACCTTGGAAAAAGGTTCAAAGTGAACTCATTGAATGTATCAGTGAAAGGATTGTAGAGTCCATTGTGTTTGAAATCAGAGGGTTCAAATACTTTTCGATAATTTTAGACCACTCCAGATTTCAGCTATAAGGAGCAATTATCCATAATCATTAGAATAGTTTCGAGTGAAAGCACTCCACAAACAAAAGAGCATTTCTTGGGGTTTCCTGAGGCAGAAGAAACCACTGAAGAAAGCCTCTCAGCCCTAATTTTAAGGAGACTCCAAGATTTACATATCCCATTTGAAGACTGTAGAGAACAGTTAGTTTTAGGATAATGGAGCAAACATGAAGTGGAAAAAGAAGCGAGCCCAAGCCAGACTACTGCAAATCACCCCTAGAGCATGATTTGTGCAGTGTTAATCTAGTTGTTTCGGATGCAGAAAAGAGCTCTGCAGATGCAACTAGCTACTTTGGCTATCTGCAAAAACTGTTCACATTGTTTTCTGCCTCTACCCAAAGGTGGTCCGTTTTAAAAAGCATGTGGACACTCGAAGGGAGAGCTGAATTAATAGTGTGGCGGCTGTAAGGTTTCAGGTTGCAAAGGTTAGAGATGCTCTCTTAGAGGTGAGAGAATGCACTGCTGATCGAGCCATAAAAGTTGAAGAGGTTGGTTCATGCCGCTTCTACATTTGCACTATTGTCTGGTATGGCATTCTAACAAAAGTTCAGAATATTACTAAAGTGCTGTAGTTAGTAAGCATACACATGAATGTAGCTGTGGTCATACTGAAAAAAGTTATGGTTTCCCATTGTCAGCTACAGAAATACTGAATTCGCTGATTCTCAATCTTCCGCAAAAGAAATGTGTGAGGCCACGAATGTGGTTGCTGCCCTAAAGCAGAAGACACTCAGAACTATTTTTTTTTTTTAAGAGCTCATCTGGCGACTGCCTACTTGGGCATTAGTCGCCGTATTAAAACTGGCCTAGTTCTAGGCTACTTTAAAGTAAAATTAAAGAGACGAAAAAATTCAACAAGTCCACCAGTCAATGTACACGCACTCGTATCCGAGTACAAGGGACAGGTGGTAGCGACCCCGCCTATCCCGGTACCGGGACAGGTATCATGCGCGAAGATCACCCAGACTGGGACATTCGACAAGAATGTGCCGAACAGTTTGGGGGACGACGCAGTCGTCGCAATAGGGCGCAGGCAAGCGCTCCATCAAATAGCGATGTGTCACACGAGTGTGTCCGATTCGGAGACGACAAAAAGTGACCTGAAGCCGTCGCGGCATTGGGGGATAGGTCCATAGGAACAGTCGCGGCACAATGGCACGCAACTTTAAGTTCCCTTCGACCGTCTCCCATCTTCTTTGCCAAGCAGTCCGAAGAGCGGCCCGTATTCCTGCCATGTAGTCGGTGTGAGGAAGAGCGAAACGCTGGTCCGGTCGCAGAGTCCTCGCGGACTCTTTGGCGCCCTCATCGGCGCGCTTATTCACCGCAATTCCTACATGTCCAGGAACCCAGCAGAAGATAATCTCGACATCTGCCTGGCTCGCCAAAACCGTGGCGTCACGGATATCGCGAACCAGGGGATGCGGAGATTCCAATGCCCCGAGAGCAATCAGGGCGCTTTGTGAGTCGCTATAGATCAAAATCCGGTCTCCGAACCGGGCACGTCGCGTAATCTCCCGTACCGAGTGGTGTATTGCCACCAGCTCGGCCGTGAAGACAGACGCAGCACCTGGTAGAGCCCCGCTGACTTCAAACAGAGGGGATACGGCGTGGAAGCCGACCCCCTCTTGGGACTTGGAGCCATCCGTATACACTGGCACGGTACCAGCGTGACACGATGTGTGCTCCAAAAAGGTCGAACGCAATAGTCCCGGCGCCGTACAAGCTTTGGGAGCTTAGGCGTGGCCACAAATAGACAAATATGGTACCATCCAGGGTGGTGTCCTGGGCAGAACCAGGGGCGCCACCGGCCCAAGAGCTATATCTAGCTCTCGAAGGAGTTTCCTGGCCCTAAACCCATAGGGCTTAGGGTATGACTGGCGTCTCTCGGCGGTATAGGCACCGTCGAGATCAGCTACGGATGCAGTGAAAGCTGTTGGCGACTGAGGGAGGCACCAGGCTCGCGCGTACAGGCGAGTGATGCACTGCACGCGGCGCAGAGCGAGTGGCATCTCTACAGCATCGACCAACAGGCTCTCAATGGGGTAGGTGCGGAAGGCACCGGTCGCAAGGCAAAGGCCGGTGTGGTGGATCGAATCCACCTTCCGCAATAAACGCTCGGCTGCGGAGGCATAAAACTCGAATCCGTAGTCGAGCTTTGAGCGAACAAAGGATCGATAAAAAAGTAAGGCAGTAGCCTTATCAGCGTCCCAAGCGCTGAACGTCACGGAACGGAGAATGTCCATAACGCGGGTACAAGAGACCCTAAGGCTGCGAATATGAGCCTCCCAGGTGAGGCGTCGGTCGAATACAAGACCGAGGAAACGGTGCGATTCCACCACATCCATTAAGAAACAAATTTAAGGCGGGGTAAAGCCGTGGATTGCAGCAGGAGTGCACCACCTTAGTCTTGGCCAAAGAAAACCGAAACCTGTGTGCCTTGCCATAGCGAGAGATGCGGTTCAATGCCTGTTGGAGTCGACGCTCCAGAGTTGGCATCGTGGCCGCGCCAAAAGAGATCGACAGGTCGTGCACGTAGAGCGTAACAAGAACATCTTTCGGCAGCACCGAGGTGATGCCGTTGATGCTCAGGGCAAAGAATGTGACACTGAGGACACTTTTCTGCGGGACACCCTCTTCCTGCTCCTTTGGGCCGGAGAGGGCTCCCCCCACCCGTACGTGAATCGACGATCTCGCAAAAATTCAGATATAAACATTGGGAGGCGTCCCCTCGCCCTTATCGTGTGGAGAGTCTCCATGATACCGTATCGCCATGTGGTATCATAGGCCTTCTCCAGATCGAAAAAGACCGTGGCGTAGTGCTGTCTACAGAGGAAAGCCTCGCAGACGGCATTTTCCAGTCGGAGCATAGCATCCAACGTGGAGTGGAACTTGCGGAAGCCGCACTGTTCAGAAGACAGATGGCCTTTGCTGTCCAGGAAAACCGCTAATCTAACAGTTACCAATCTCTCCATCAACTTGCACACGCAAGAAGTTAGAGAGATTGGGAGGAAACCGGTCGGAGTAGAGTGATCTCTCCCCGGTTTGCGAAAGGCGAGCACAGTAGCGATTCGCCAGGAGGCTGGGAGAAGACCCTCCACCCAGATCCTGTTGAACAAATCTAGCAGAAAGGTCATGCCTCGCTCACCTAGGTGTCGAAGCATGGAGTACGGGACATCGTCCGGACCATGGGCGGTGTCCGCGCACGAAGCGAGAGCGGAGCGCAACTCACTCACAGTAAACTTGTCGTTGAAGGGTTCTCCAACTATGGAGGTAAAGTCCAACCGGAGGCCTTCCGCGACATCACGGCGTGCATTATAGGCTGGCGGAGCAGCATCCCGGCTAGAGAATGCAGAAAAAGCGCCCGCGAAGAATTCCTCCACGGACGCGGGGTCCGAGTTTGCGGTCCCATTCTCCGTGAGAATGGGAGGGGGTCCTGTGAGAACTTGCCCCGGATCCTTTTGACTCGCCTCCACACCTCTGCTAAAGGGGTCTTCCCGTTAAGTGAAGACACGTATGCCCGCCAAGAAGAGCGGCGGGCATGCTTCGAAATATACCGGAACCTAGCCCTAGCCCGACGAAATTCAGCGACAGTGAAATCGTTCGGACGGCGCTTATAGCGCATGTAGGCATAACGCTTCTGTTCGAGGGCCGTCTCACACTCGGCCAACCACCATGGGAGTAGTCGGCGTGCAAAACGGCCAGACTTCCTAGGAATAGTAGTCAGGCCCGGGGCGATGAGGTTGCCGGAGAAGAACTCAATGGCCTCATCTACCGACCTAAACTCCTCAGCTGAGATATAAAATTCAGTCATTTCCTGAAATGCAGGCCACCGCGCGCGCGCCAAGCACCCCTGAGGTGGTCTCTCAGGCGGCAGTTTCCCTGAAAATGATATTTGAATGGGCAAGTGATCACTACCATAGAGGTCATCAACCACCCCCCAATCAAAATCAGGATGTGCATCCGAAGAGCACAAAGATAGGACAAGGTAAGAAAATGAAGCGGTTCTCGGACAGTGATGCGTAAACTCATTCACGTTTAGGACACCCATCTCAAGCTCTTCGATCAGATCGGCAAGGACTTGTCCCCTGGGATTTATGGAGTAATCTCCCCAGAGAGGATGCCTGCCGTTAGAACCAAGCAAGTGATAGGGCCTCGGCAACCGTGCCACGACGCTGCGGAAGTCCCCCGCGTCGAAGTCAGCTGACGGTGGAATGTACGCAGAAATGATAGTATACCTCCTATCCAGGTGCAGCTGCACAGCCACTGCCTGAAAGGAGGTATCTAAAGAGAAAGGAAGAACGGAGACATCAGGCCGGGTGTAAACCGCGCATCCCCCAGCTCGGCCATCCCGCGGTGGTGGGGTCGCAAGACCCTATACCCCGGGAGGGCAGGCAGCGGGCATGCGCCTAGCATGGTCTCCTGCAAAAAGATAGCTAACGGGGAACGGGACGAGACGAGCCTCCGCAGCTCCTCCCAGTTGGCCCGGAGTCCACGGCAATTCCATTGAAGGAATATGCCCTCCAGGCCTAGCTCGGAGGAGACGCGAGGCCCTCCTCGAACTGAAGACCCTCACGGGAATGGCCGTACGCTTCCCGGGTGCAGAATCCCGGGCGCGGTTGCCTGGACAAAGCGCTGAAGGCGCTGTCGCCTTCGAGGACTTATTGGGGGAGGTTGGGCTCGCCATGCCATTCATTTCCTCCCTCCACCTCGAAACCTTAGGCGGGCTTCGCGGCTTCGGAGGGGGGGGGGGCCCTCTTTTCGAGGAACCACCGTCTCCGAGCTACTCGCTCCACCACTAGGGTTGGGCGAAGGAGCCGAAGCTCCTTTGTTGCTGTCCTCCTTTCGGAAGACAGCTTTAGGAACCCCGGAAGATGGCCTAGCCATCATCTTCAGGCGTGTTGCCTCCTGTGATTCTAACGACTCGGTGGAGGCGCGTGGCCGTTTCGCCTTACGGGAAACGGTCAGGCTGGGGGAAAAGGGGGAAGCCCTGGTTTTAGCCGGGGCTGGGTGTGAACTCTTTTTTGCCGCCAGCTTTACCAGGAAAGCGCCCGGGTTGGGAAGAGCCCGCAGAAGGGCTCCGAATGGGCGCGGAAGCAACCGTGCTCGTTGGCCTGGATGGGCCAGGAGCAGAGGGTGCCTTTCTAACTATTGAGGCATATGACGTCCCAGGCAGAGCCGGGCGCGCCAGGACCAAGTCCTTAGCCTCGCAGAATGAGAGTCGATCCTGGGCCTGAACGGCCAGGATTTATTTCTCAAGGAGATTTGCACCACATTGCTTCGAAGAAGCGGGGTGCGGCTCTCCACAATTGACACAGTTGGCCACACACGATTTGGATTTATCGTGTGCGGCCTTGGATCAATTTACACAAACTTCGGGTGTTCCCGACTTTCCACTTCTACAAGAACGATTTGTATGGCCGAAGCGGTGACAGTAATAGCACCGCCGTGGCAGTGGCACGACTGCCTTCACGCGGTAGCGGTACCAACCGGCACGCACCGACTCAGGGAGCTTGTCACATTCGAACGTGACGAAGAGTGTAGGGGTGGGTTTCGAGGCCCCTCCCTGTTTTCTCATCACAAGTTTGACCTTCACCACCCCATGGTCGGCCAGCTCTAGGGTGATGTCCGCAATGGAGTAGTCAACGAGTTCCCTAACATAAACTACTCCTTTCACAGAGTTCATGGTAGAGTGCGGCGACACACTCACCGGGGTGAGATCAAGTGTCCGAAGACCCCCTTTCTTGGCCGCCTCGGCGGGATTTGCCGCATTCGCCAGAAGGCTCCCGTCCGAGAAACGAGTCACCTTCGGCTCTCTACCAATTGCACTATCTAATTCTCTCCTCTGATGGATCATGTTGCCCTTGGCCAACATGGTGCCATCAGTGGAGCAAATAACGAGGAAGCGTTTGAATCCAGTGGGTTCGAAAACGCCAGGTAACCTCTGAATGAGGGGCCCCGTTTTTAACGAGGGTCCAAAACTGTGCACTTTTTGTCTTTGTCATAGTCAGGGGTTGGGCACCCGGGCGGGAGAGCAGAGGGGCCGGATGTGCCGATCTTGGCTTGGTCGCTTGCCAAAGTGGCAGCAGACCCATCCGTCTTTGGAGGGAAGCGACCGAAGGGGCCTGGCTTCCCTCTCCCCCCTGAGGGGGTTTGCCCTACCGAGCCGCTTACACGAGGGGCGGTTGGCAATGGGCTGCCTGCTGGCTTTCTTGGCAGTTTCCTTAGAAAGAAAAGGAGGGACTGCCGCTGGAAATAGGGAGGTGCCCAAAAGCACCTTCAGAGAAGGGGGTTAGGGGGGTCCCCTTTACCCATAGGCGTAGGAGAGGAGTAAGCCTCCCCTCACGTTAAAGAAATATGGAGGGTCCCCTGTGAAAGCACAGGGGAGAGGACCTCCATTTTTTTGGTGGAGCTGCCCGAGGGCGGCTCCGTCGATGAGCAAGGGGAAATTAGGGAAAGATTTTTTTTAACATCATTGGGCATGGTGATCCTAAATTTTCTGCGGGGCGCAATAGCTCACCACCTCTTACAGTTGCCCGCACTGCAAGAGGTGCTTACAGGCCTGGTAGAGCCAGGCGCCACCATTTGGAACCACCTCTCCCGCCTGGTGGCCTGGCAGTCCATCGGCATGGCGGCTATACCTTGAACACGGCGTAAAAGGATAGATTGTGAAGAGGAGAGGAAAAAGTATGTGAGGAAAGTATGGGTGGGGATGAAGCAGGTTGTTAAAAAAAAACATCCCAAACCGGAGCTCAGGGGTTAGGGATCGTTGTCCCCTTCCCCCTCAGCCGCGATCTGGGACGGTTGGCTTGAGAAGAAGGTCAGCATCTACCCTGTGAAATTATAGGCTGACCAGAGAAAGTTGTGGGAGAGGTTGTATGAAAAGCAAGGAAACAAGTGTTTTGAAGGAAGGAGTAGAGGCTAAGCTGGGGTCGGACGGGGTGCTGAGTCCCGTCAGCACGGCGGCCAGGATGGCAAATCGCTGCGCCCCTTACGGGGTTATTTGTCGTGGTATGACATTACATTATATCAATACCATATTATATCTATGGGAGAGGACCAATAACTTGAAAGCCAACCGACAAAAGGGACGGAAAACCACGCGTTCAGACGGGCTGAGTAACGAGAGATTGCAACGAGGTCAGGTAAATTATGGACAATGGCAAAGTTCAAGGTTATTTAAAGAGACATGTACAAAAATAGAATTTTATTTACACAAAAAAATAATAAGAGAATTGAAGAGAAAATTACCTCAGAGAATTAACGGGCAAAAATCACATCAATAAACGAAGGGGGGAAGATTAACTCAATTGGGTTACTGAAGGGGGGAAGGGGGTTGGCTTACGGATGTCTTCTGTACGTAAGATGAGTCCGCTCGGACTTCAGAGCGGGAGATTGGAGTGATGACGGTTCTCCAAAAGCAAGGGGGCAGGGGCGGTAACTTCCGGTCCAGGGGAGAGTATTTCGGCTACCCGAAATAAGGAGGGCTTCGACAGGAGTTGATGAAAGAAGTCGGGAAAATCACTCGGGGCGATCGTTCAGTGGAATTACCTCCTGGCTGGGGCTAATTCCAAATACACAAAATAGTCCAGCTGTCACTTTGCTTTGTTGCTAGCACTTAACTTTGAACCATGGGAAAATCTTCTGGGTTCTGGCGAGACTTCTCAACTCTGTGTCTCTTCCGGGGAATCGAGCGTTATTTATGTCCGAGGCTCTCCCCGGAGTTGGGGGTTAGCGGGAAACAGCTCTACTCTCGAAGGGCCTCGAATCTTCTTGCAGAGCTATTTTAGCCCGCATAAAGGTGAATCGTGGGGGACTCGATTCGAGGCTACCGCTTGTGGAAAGGGGGAGGGGGGTAGGCTTACCACTTTAGGCCTAGCCGGGCCTTCTGCTGCATATGGGAGTTCCTTTCTGCTAAAGATCTTCCACGTGGGGATTCCCTCACATTATTGAATGCTTTTTTTTTTCAAATATTTTACTGAATTTTGGAAGACATGAAATAGGGCGGTAATTGCTGACGTTTGTGAGGTCTCCGGCCTTTGGTAACGGTGTTATCCGAGCAACTTTTAATACACTTGGAAATATACCCTGCGTAAATGATTTATTAATTATTGATGCTAAAATTGGAGCAACTATATCAGAGATGTATTTTAAAATTTTAGTGGAGAATGAATTAATACCTGATTTTTTATTTTATAGTGAACTAATGATTTTTTTTATATCGGCTACGCTTACAGGAGAAAAGAACAAGGAATTTGGTACATTAATCTCATTAAAATACGAAAGAAAAGATTTATCGACTATTTTGAGGAGTCTGAGATTTTTTTACCTACTTGACAAAAAATTTATTGAATTCATTCGCTTTTTTCCTATTGTCATCAACTGGTTTGCCGTCAATGATAATTTGTTTAATTTGGTTTGTTCCTTTAGTAATTTCAGGTTTTATGACAGAATTGATTGATTTCCAAGTTTGTTTTATATTGTTTTTCGTTTGATTAAATCGTTCATGGTAATAATTTTTCTTGGCTATTTTAATTTGGTTAGTAACTTGATTCCGAAAATTTTATATGTGTGTTCTGGAATTTGACTAAGCTTATAAAGAGAAAAGTATTTTGGACGTTTTTTGATGTTTTTTATAATTGCGTTTGTTATCCAAGGTTTTGTTTTGTGTTTATATGATATGGTTTTAGATTTTAGAGGACAATTAAGTTTAAAAGCATCGTCTAGCCTTGAAATTAACTCTTCGGTAGCAGAATCGATGTCATTTATATAGGAAATTTCATATAGATTCTGATTTAGAACATAGTTATAGAATTTTGTTAAGTTATTTTCGTTAATTATGCGGTAGGTTATTGTACGGTTTTGATGAATATTGTTCGAGTTGAAAAAAGACTTTTGGATCATGAATATAGGAAGATGGTCCGATATGTCACAAAGAAGAATTCTGGAAGAGTAATTTTCGGGGTGAACTCTGAAAATATTGTCAATTAGTGCTGCTGAGTTTGGGGTAATTCTTGTCGGTTTTGTTATAATTGGAAGTAAGGAATGACAATAAAAAGTATTGAGGAAGGACTGAGTTGATGCGTGGTTTTCAGAGTTTAATAGATCGAAGTTAAAATCTCCTGTAATTATTATGCCGTCATAGTTTGTAACATTGAAGTAATTGATTAATTCAGCAATCTTATCTATAAACATCTCAGGGTCACCAGAAGGAGGTCTATATACGGTTCCAATGATTATTGTTTTAACATTTGATTTTACTTCGATAAATAAAGTTTCTATATAGTTATAGGAAATACTAATTTCGTCAACTTTTTTAGTATTGAGTCTGTCAGATATATACACGCTTATACCTGTCCCTATCTTGTTTACGTCGCGTAGTGAATGAAAAGAGCTATAGTTTGGGACACTGATAAGGTCTTTATTATTATTTGTTAGCCAGCTCTTGGTGAATGCCAAAACGGAAAATTTATAATTAAGTGTTGACAAAAATATTGAAAATTCCTCAATGTTTGCGTGCAATGATCGAATATTAAGATTTAAAAGGAACAGGTCTGTTTTTTCAAATGAAAATGTAGTGTTAAATTTATCACAATCATAGTATTGGTTTCTTATGTTATTTTCTTTAAAATTTGGATGATATAATTCATCAAAATGGTTTATGTCTGGATCGATATTATTGAAGTGATCGAGTTGTTCAAACATAGAGGTAGTTCAATTGTAATTTAAAAATTAAAGGTTACAAATTGAAATTACGTATAAAATATCTATAAACAGTTAAAATACTATTTTTATGATAACTTTAATAAGAGAAAAAGGAATAAAGTATGTAATACAATTGAAATAAAAGTAAGTGAATGCTAGGTCAAAACATGTTTTTTTTTGTTTTTTTTCTCATCTAAAGCAGTAATATCGCCGAAGATATTATTACTGATCGTTCCAGAGATTCTCACCATTAAAGTCTGCAAGCGTCGAATTGAGGTGTTCCGACAGAAATTTTTGGAGGGCAGCTCGGGTATTGACGAATATATGTAGGTCACGGCGACCGGAGGGTGATGGCAGGAAAATGTTGATGGATCCATCTCTGGTAGTGCAGCCGGAGATCTTTGTGGCTAATTTCTTTTTAGCTTGCGGAGGACAAAAAAGATTTTGTTGCGATTTGGAGTCAGTTGTTCTTTTACATAGAATGAAGGTTTGAATTCTTTGCATGCTGAAAAGATATCACGCTTCAGATCACTTCTGCGCAACTTCACAATTATGTTTCTTTTGTCGGGACCTTGTACTTTAGGCTTGGGACCTAGACGATGAGCAACAGAGATGTCAGCTTCTTGCATTTGTATGTGGCAGTTATCTTTAATAAGTTTGCGGATGATATTGCTGCAGTTTTTATTATTGGTAGCTTCAGGTATATTGCCGGAAAATATAATCGTATCTCGTCTTTCATAAGCGTCGGAAGAATCAACCTTTTCTTCTAATTTTTCGATTTTTGATCTCATTTCTTCGTTAGATTTTTCGAGAGAGATGATTTTTTGTTCTTGTTTAGCAAAAGATGATTCGAAAAACTTAAAGAGAATGTTCATAATGTCTTTGGCATCACCTGATAGCGTAGATGGGGAAATATGGGTCTGCAGTTCATTAAAATTAACTGGTTCGTTTAATTCGGTTTTTCCTCTTGTAATTGGAGTATTTTTTTCTTTGTCTGCCTTTCTGAGAGTAGGAGGAGCCATTCTTTCTAAGGATGAATGGAGAAATGTGACAACACTGCTTATGTGCTATGGGAGTTTGTTTAATTACTGGGAGGAACAGTAATGTTTAATTGTTAAAATTTTTACTTTGAAGTTTGTTAGGTTTTGATTGATGAGTGATTGTTTTAATTTATTAATTCAAAGAGTGAAGAGATTAGTTAAACAAGATGGATGTGGCAGCGCTGCACTTCTAATCACTCAGTTGAGTTTAGGCCTAATGGCTTTCAAAACAGACTCAATGGGAACATGGGAATTTTTGACGTAATGCGGTAATATCACTTTATATGTCCAAATAAATTAACATACATACGTAGATTTATAATTTTTAGTATTCAATGCAGTTTAAAATCACTAGTATTCACTTTTATTCGATAAATAAGCAATATCACTGTGTGTTGATGAAAACAAAGATTGATAAAGGAGACCGGGCAGCACACCTTCACTCTACGACATCACAGAAGACTTCCGTCTTCTGATAATTTTATCCTGAGTGTCGAGGTTTAGTGAGTGGGTAATCCCAGTCCCACTTCCTGGACATATATTTTACTACCGCACCGAGGTGAAGCGGAGGTGAAGTGTATCCAATACACCTACCTTAGCCACTTCCGGTGAATAAGAATAACCCCGGTGCGTACCTTTTTTGATCAAAACTAAGATGATTATCCCTTGAGTGTGTCCCCACTCAATAAAAGCCAATCATGGATGGATCGGTGTAATATTGAGATTTAAGCCGAGTGGATTGCTTAATAATTGCCAAAGGATCGTCCAAAATAGTTAAACACACAGATACAAAGATAATCTTTAATGTAAATGAATTTGAAATAAGCAACAGCGTATATAAATATAAATAGAATTAATCTTGCACTGAATAAGTAAGTCTACAAAAATGTCGTGGGGATTACTTGAAAATTACTCACTAGGATGCTTGCGTCTTAATGACACCCGACAGCATGAATGGAATAGTATTATTGAATTAAACACTGAAATAAGTAAGCACTTCTAATACTCGAGGTTATGGGCTCGGGATGAAAATTCTAGTTCACAAATAAACTGGTGAAGTTAGTGGAGGGGATAGTTCAATTTAACGATACTTTTGAGTTCATAAGTATGTTTGAGAATGACGGTGAAGTTCTTCTGGTGACGATGATCGCACTTAGCCCGACCGTCCAACGTTACCGATTGAGAGGGTAATCCTAGACCGGTGATATAATGATCCTATGTCGGATCACGAAGGTGAGCCAATCGGTGACTCAAATCGGACTTCTTCCTCGAAGTACCTGTCCGATTATTCGGCTCCTGGAGTGGGTAGCCAAAACCGATTACCTAGTTGCGTCTAGGGTAATCCACAGAGGGAGGTCCTGTGTAACCTCAGACTCTGAAGGGGGGGGGGCTGCGAGAAGTTTGGCACCTACAAGTACCGTGACGGCAACAACCAATTCCCCGAGAAGTTCCTTCCTTGCAGCGGGTGCACGGTTTCCTTTGTGGATCGGGCTCCACACACTCGACGTAGGTCCAAGATCTTCTGCCCGAATCCAGGGGGAAGTTTTCCTTTTATTTCCTTCGCGAGCAGAAATCGAGAGAGAGCACAGAATTCTCGTAAAATCCGTATTGCCGCGTGAAAGACCTTTTTTCATCTTTGGGCAGACAGTATGTCTTTCATGCCTTCGAGCCATCTCGGAGTTTACGATGGCGCGAAAAAGGGCGACAGAGAATTCGAGGCGAGAGGTACATTTAGAGATACGGGAGGGGCACGCAGCTTGTGTCGGAGTATGTCTGCGTACACTTATATACGCGGTATTTAGACTTCTACACCGAGATATGAATTGTTTGTTTATTCGTTTCCTCTTGTTGACTTATGTATCTTGACCATTTATCCCTTTTCTCGCGTTCGCCCCTTTTGTATTTCCTGGAATTATGATTTTGATGAGACCACTGCGCGTCCATTTTGTGGAGTTTCTTGCTGGGCCTATTGAATCCTGTAACTTGGTGCTAGTAGCCTACCTATTACATAAACCGACCACCACAGTAAGACATGTAGTATATGAACCCACTTGTGAGATCTCGGTGATTCCAACGTCATAATATTTTGATTTTGTAGTGATCAAAATAGTATTTGTGTCCATTTTTGATTGCGGAGATTGTTTTTTGGTTCAGAATCGGCATATCATGTTGACATTATGGTGGTAGAATTGTGTGAAGAAATCGGTCAGCTTCGCAGTCTTGGACTGTAAATCCAAAGTCGTCTCATTTTCTCTTTTGATATTTTCCGCTTCTGTGCACCAATTAACTGAAACACGTTTCATCTTGGTTTGGGGCTCTGTAAAATACAGAAATAAAATGGATATTTTATTTGTATATTATGTTACAATTAACATAGAGACAAATATTACAAATTTGGCTCTGTTCTTGTATTCGCAGAAAGACAAAATTGAAACCGTACACAACCAAAGTGGCAATTTAAATATAAGCTAACCGAAATATCAACTCGAAATGTTGAACAGGATATCAAATTGAAAAAAAGAACCGAAACCTATAAAACAAAAATATTTAACATTATAATCTATAAAAATATGAATATTCACATTTCACTATTAACGAGCCACATTTTATATTTATTTATTTATTTATTAAAAACACAATATTAATTATAGGAAATATGAACCTTTGTCTAGGGCCTAAATTGTTCTAACTACGTTTAATATTATGTATACAAATTATAATTCACGCTGATTATTAAAATTTATATTGTAAATATGAAGGAAAGTAATAATTAAAAAATAATAAAAAAGGAAAATAAAATAAAATAGTAAAAATAATAAAAAGTATCAAAACGTCAAACAAAAATTAAATAATGAAGTACTCTTTAGGGAGTTATCCAAGTTCTCAGACAGGTTATGTATGATGTAGCAATTTCCAACTAATTTTAGGCCGCTGAAATTGTTTGTTAGCTCTACTTTTAAAAATACACCCCAAGTGTGACAACAGATTGCAAGAGGCTTGCGGCAATGTGTGTCTTACCACACTCACACTCCCACTGCCCTTCAGTATTGTTCCACCAGTCATGGAAGAGAGTTGTGCTGTGCAAGTTTAAATTTTAAGGAGAAAGGTAGGTGATTTTCCCAATCAAACACTTTTTAAACTTATAATAAATATTCATTGAGCAAGCTATTGATCTGCATGTGAGGCATTTTATATTAATTTTATTTTCCTACTGAATGATATAAATACTTTTGCTAAGCTGTCATGCTCTGTATTATAATGATCAATTCCGAGTAAACTTTCCTTTTATCTTCTAATTATTTGTTGTTTTCTTCTTTCAGGTGTCTCGTACTTGTGTGAATAAGGCAGACAACTTCTGCTACATTTGTGGTGGAGTGACCTTTGCATCACAGAAGCGCCGTATAACTGCTATGGTTTGAAAGGCATATCACCTATATTTTGGATGCAAGATTGGTGACCAGGATAAGAACTGGGCTCCTCACATATGCTACAAAACTTGTGCTACTAACCTTCGCCAATGGTTGAACAGTAAGAGGAAAGGAATGCCTTTTGATGTGCCAATGACGTGGAGGGAGCCAACAAACCATACCAACAATTGCTATTTCTGCATGGTACTCGTACCTCGAGTACAAATGCGCTGGCAAAGAAGAAAAAGGAGTCCATTGAATATCTAAACATTTCATCAGTTATTCGCCCAGTTCAACATGGAGAACGCCTACCTGTTCATAAGCAATTTCGGTATCCTTCGAGTCAGATGAAGAAAGTGGTGAGGAGGAAGCAGAGAAGGATAACAGTGCTGGATTACAGAGTAACTCAAATTTTGATAAAGCACACTCCTTTAGGCAACATCTAATTGTCGTAGAATGGACTCTCGACGATAGACCATATATAACTATTCGTTGAGGGAACTTCTTTAATTATCTTTAGAGTGCGTGGATGTCTGGCGGGCCGATATTATGTATCTTCGATATGCTTAAGAAGTGGAACTGAGCTCAAGGATAATAATATTGCTATCATTAATAAAATAGAGTTTTATTAATAATAACTATCAACAATACACAAAACGGAAAATATTGACATAAACAGAGAATGGAAAGGGTCGTGGGGGCTCGGGCTAATCCAAGGATTAAAAGATTTAAAAAGGTAAAACAAATATAAAGTTAAAGAGATGGGATGGACTCTCGACGATATACCATATATAACTATTCGTTGAGGGAACTTCTTTAATTATCTTTAGAGTGCGTGGATGTCTGGCGGGCCGATATTATGTATCTTCGATATGCTTAAGAAGTGGAACTGAGCTCAAGGATAATAATATTGCTATCATTAATAAAATAGAGTTTTATTAATAATAACTATCAACAATACACAAAACGGAAAATATTGACATAAACAGAGAATGGAAAGGGTCGTGGGGGCTCGGGCTAATCCAAGGATTAAAAGATTAAAAAAGGTAAAACAAATATAAAGTTAAAGAGATGGGATGGTTCGCTAAACCATTTAAAGCACAGGATAGAATTGACAAAAGGGTTAAATACTCAAAGGTAACGTTCGGCTTACGTAATTTTATACTAGTTGTGCAGTGGAAGGCGACGTGAAGGAATTTTCGGTCCGCTGGCGAGTTCCAGCCGAAGGAGGGGAATAAAATGATCCTGACGTGGCGTCTTGGGAATGAGAACCGTTTCTCGACGAACGGCTTGAAGAACAATGGTCTTTTGCAGTCTCCTTCTTTTCTTATGTTCTTATGAACAGCAGGGACGGTGAGAACCGTCTCTTGTCTACGGGCTCAAGAACAATGGCTGTTCTAATGTTGTTCTCTTCTAAACAACAAGGGGGAGGGGTGAGAACCGTTTCTTGGCAAACGGGCTCAAACGAACAATAGCTGTTCTACGTTGTTCTCTTCTGAACAACAGGGGAAGGGTGAGAACCGTTTCTTGGCGAACGGGCTCAAACGAACAATGGCTGTTCTACGTTGTTCTCTTCTGAACAACAGGGGGGGGTGAGAACCGTTTCTTGTCAACGGGCTCGAACGAACAATGGCTGTTCTAACGTTGTTCTCTTTCTGAACAACAAGGGGGAAGCCTTGTGGACTCGGCGTCACGAAGGCTCAAACCTTGGCACTCAAGGGAAATTGTCCTCCTTCTGGACAAGTGATGGTGAATCTCGAGGTCGAGGTCCCTTGGCGCACAAAGTGAGAGAGGGTCATGGTGATGTTTCGCGACGAAAATCTGGATCTCCAATCTGATCTTAGTGGTAAAGTTTGCATCTAAATAGTCGAGACACTCCCTTGGCGTGGGGGACAATGGAGTGGGAGCTTCAAGGGAATGCACAGCCGAGCCTGGGAACAATGACTTATCTGCCCATAAGCCTAACTCAATCTGACGAGGTCGGCGTATGGGGGCGAACGGGGGAAGATAAACCTCCTTGTTTAAACATTGACTCAGGTGGCTGCGATAAGGCGCCAAGCTTCAAAGCGAAGATGCACGTGGGAGCATCGTGGTTTTAAATAATATGTGATAGGGGTTGAAATTAACGCTGCCTCAACGCGTTCTATCACACTCATAGCACAAGGGAAACTCCATGACCTTGTCATAGATCTGCAATTGCCCAAGAATAAGGTAGAGCTACTAGGCTCTCGTTTTCAACAGTGGAGTCTCATAGCAGCTGTGAAAATTTCAAAATTTCATGACCGTCAGCAGCAGTTCAACGATTTCCTCGTTATGGAAGGTGATTTAGTGGCTTGGAACAATATTAATGGTTTGATGGAAGAACTTTGCATCGAATAGGAACCCAGACATCGGAGGCTGTTCATTGATTCAACAAAAAAGAGTCCGAAAGGTGTTTTGCTTCATAGGGAGGAGAAGCCTGCTTGGGAAGCATTCAGGTTAGTGGCGAAGGGATTTCTCGGAAACAGAAGGGAAGGAAACAATGGAGAATTGGTGGAAAACCTCATTAATGCTTACAAGAACATGGGATGTAACGTGTCACTTAAAATCCACTTTTTTGACTCACATTTAGACTTTTTTCCAGTGAAATGTAGGGTAGTTAGTGACGAACATGGTGAAAGGTTTCCCCAATACATTTCAACGATGGAAAAGAGGTACCAGGGTAAATGGAGCACAACAATGCTTGCAGACCATTTCTGGACATTGGCAAGAGATGCATCTTCAGTCTACTATAAGCGTCAAGCAAAAAGGCAGAGAGTGGATATGGATTAGAGTTTAAAACATAATGACATACACTGTACGTTATAACCAAATATTACATGCCGCATATCTTTAAACCTATAGACAATAAGCATTTTTCAAGGTGATATTTGGATTCAGTGCATGAAAATACATACAAATTAACTAATCTCATTTAGGAAGCGCACAACTTTTTATTAATTGTTGACCAGTGTAATTCAAAGGCGTGAAAGCTATCAATATAATTAAAAAAATATATAACTTCGTCCATGCGAATAAACAGCTACCCTTTCACCAAGCATCTTTCTCCTATCTCTACTCTCATTTCTAAAATTTCCCCTTATAATCTCATTTATTGCCACTGTTGTTTCTAACGTTTTATGTTCATTGCTTCCATTGTCCTTAGACTAAAGATGGAAGCAGAAAACTTTCGAAATAAAGCCTTCCAGAAGAACTGGGTCACATTTAGATCCTTAATACTGAGTGAATGACCTTCAACACAGGGGAAATAATTCCACAAGCCAACTCAATTAGATTACGAGTCTCGATGAGATAATTCTCAAATATGGGATTGAGGTACGATGAGATAAGGGATGTGATAAATTATATGTGCATTCATCAGCAGTGGTATTCATAATATCGAGTGGATCGGATTGAAACGAAAATTGTTCTTGATGTCAGGTTCAATGCGAATAATTTCAAGTTATTTTCATTTTATTATTAAATTGGAGTTGCAAAGTAGAAGTAATCTGGTGTGTGTGATTCACTAATGATACTTCAGTGAGGTACTGACTTGCTAGTTAGATAATTCTGCGCAGAGTAGGTCCACTTATGTCCTCACACGAAAAAACTTACTAAACACATGGAAACTGTAGAAAACTAAATAAATTAGATCCTGCCTTTATTTTAGATTGGTGCCTTCTGCTTGGCACTAGTGCCCCCAATTAGCACTGGGATCAACTACCTATTTTCAATTCTCCAAACTTTTACCAATTTTTATATGAACTTCCACCCAAAATTGTCTGGGGACGATCTCTCCGTTTGTTTGGTCTATTTTAATAAATACCAAATCTCAATTATATGACACGAAGAAAAATATCCTGGCTAACGCAGTGCTATGAAAATGGGTGGTCTATACAAGATTGGATACAAGGTTCCGTCCCCTGAATAAATGCAGATGTTTATGTAATTATGAGGCTTCCGTGAAAACGAAAATTCGGTTGATTATTTAACGTCCTTGCCATTGGACTCAGCAGGGGAAAGTGAAGATGGTGGACTGAAGAATGCACACCTACTTTACACCTTAGACATCATCGTGAAAGTTATTACTCCATGCATTGCTCATTCATCCACACATTCTTGCAATACCCTATCCACAATGCTGCCATAGCCCGCCGTGCAAGACGACACCAGCAAATACAAGGACCCCACATCTGCGATGTCTGTGGAAGAGGCTGTGCCAACCTTCGCAGACTCCGCAGCCATCAACGATCTCACCAAAGACGATAATCATCAACCAAACATCATCAAAATCATCCATGTATGGAGTAACGTTGTCATTGGCAACGATGGACAACATTAAGTAATGCCGATCTATGTAGGCCTTGTATGAATACATTTTATTCATCAGACAAAACTTTGTATACAATCGTACATTTTTTATTCACGTCGTGGCAATACATTGTTAATATTTTAGTTAAAGAATCGTAGTTTGGCACTTTTATTGATTGGTGCACTACCCGTGGGGGATATAACGGATATTGCAAAAGTCCTGTTACACTCGTTGTGACGCTCTCGACAAAAGGCATAATCAAAACTTTGATGCGTTTAGACATGGTTTTATGGTTTTAACATAAAATGTGTTTAAATTGAAAGATTAATCAATGTGGCTGCCCTCGGCAGCGAGTATAGCGCTTCACGCGTTGTGGACGAAGTCATTCCTCGTCCTGGCCCACGAGCGGGTGATGGAAGACTTCAGCTCATGGGCGCTGCCGCGGCGGACTTTGCAGGCCTTGCCCGCAACAGGCGCCCATACGCTGTAGTCGATGTGGTTAAGGTCGGGCGACTGTGGGGGCCAAAAATCCTTCGACCAGAAGTCCATTTTCCGCCCCAACTACTCTTGCACGGTCTTGGACTGGTGGGCCGGAGCACCGTCCTGCTGAAAGACGTAGTCCACCTTTTTCATGAACTTTCTCACCCAGGGCAGGACTTTCATGGCCAAGATGTCCTTGTAATCTGCCACGGTAAGCCTGTAACAGGTCGCGAACCACATTCGAAGCCAGGAAGCCACATTCGAAACCACGCTGTCGAACATCATGAGGGAGGCCGATTACTTGGTCGTGGTCACATAGCGGACATCGGAGCCATCCTGGGCGAAGGTTACCACGCGCGGTCGTTTTGCTTGTTGATGACCGGATCGACCGTGAAAGTTTTTTGATAAGAAAAAAATGAGAATCGATTGTCATGACTTCAATTCGTTGAGAAAGCGAATAGGGTCAGAGAATAGAAGCCTTTCCACACATCTCAAGCTCTTGTCACCCTCTCCCTTGACGACCCTGGACACCGTGACCATCGGGATGGCCTCCTTCTTCGTGAGCACAGTCCTTTGAAGGCCTTTCTTACATTCAAACGGTTGACAACTTGAGTTTTGCCTGAACGAGGTCGATCTATGAGGTCTTCCCCGTTCTTTTGCCTATCGGAGACTCTGTGGACGGCCATTGGGCTGATGTTGAGCAGCTTAGCGATGTCGGGCTTGTTATGGACCACGCGCAGGAGAGCAGAGATCTCGATTATTTTCACTTCCACCTTGACACACTTGCAAACAATGGAAAAGAGCAAAAGACGTCTAAATGACATGCTGGAAAAGTAGAACTTAAAGTTTGTTTGACGGAACTTTTTCTAACACACGTAAACTTACTCGAAATATTAAAAAAAACGCCGAATGTAACCGGTACAGGGTGAATATTTTAACTCTGCCTTTCAAGCATTTTTAATGGTATCAAATAAAGATTAAACTCAACATAGGTACATACATAAATTGCATGGGTGATATAAATTTAATTATTTTTACAAAGGTGAATGATTATAATAAACTCCCATGTGATTTTCACCATTCTCGATCAGAAATTAAGGAATTTGCCATAAAGACGTAGACAGGTGGATCATATCAATTTCTAATTTTCACATTAATTTAATCGAGTTAATCACAATTTCAACAATTTTCATTTATTCTCGTCATCTCAGAGTTATACAATTACAAAAGAACATAAGAAAATAGTAGTCTGAAAAAGGTTAATCAATACGAGACAGCTCCTGTAAATTTTGGTAATGAGGCGCAAATCTTGGGGAAATTATGAAAATCCGGACTTTTATCTCTCGAGACAATTATTGAGATTTTCTCGAAGTCTCACCAATGGATCTTTACGCCCAACTATATTAATGAACAAATCTTTCCCAGAGGCAGGTGCAGGCGAGGCGAGATCCAAACATTCAAAGATATTTTGATGTGAAACAAACTCTTATCACTGATAGCAGATGATGTAATAAAAAAAGAGACCGCACTAAGAAATAAACTCAGGTTCTTGAAGTTTATCCAAGCTGTGCTCGAAGGCAAGATATTTTGAACCAGCGGAATTCGACACCATGATAAGAAAGGCAGATTCTGAGCAGTAAGTTCTTATTGTAGTTCGAAGGTTAAGCCCAGGTCTAAATTTCGCTAGAACATAGTTTGGTCCTAAGAGCTTACCATACGCCATCCAACCCCCAGGTTATATTGAAGTCTTTGTCCGACGTACCTATTTTTTATTATGTCTGTTTTTTATTAATTTCCTTTATTCATCTATGTATATCTTGCCATTCTTTCCCTATTTCTGTCTAAGTGCCCTCGTTGGATACATTAGTTTCCGTTCTTTTCTCAATTTAAAAATATGTCCTAGTTTCTATTAGTGCATTGCTCATGGTGATCAACCGAGAAAAAAAGCAATGCAAGAGCAAATATTTATTCGACGTACTGGACTAGTCTCGAGGCTTCTCCCGTCATCTTTCAGCTGTACAATTCACACATTGCTTTTATAGATAACATTATTAAAAAATAAAATGAAAAAATAATGAAAAAATAAACAAAATTAAAAATACAAGTGTTTTCTAGTTTTTTTTATTATTTTTTCTTTATTATTTTTATTTAAAATTTCTGCATAAAAGCAACGTGTGTATTTCATGGTACAGCTGAAAGATGACGGGAGAAGCCTGGAAACTAGTCGCAAACGTCGCTCGCTATGCTTGTTTTTTTCCAATCATCTCTGACGAATAAGGAATGAATTTAGAGGACAGGCGAATAAACAGAATAGGATATAGAGGAAAGGAAACAAACAAAAGGGGAGGTTTTAAGTTTTCACGTTGGAAACAGCGCTCATGAAACGTCGATATTATTAAATAATGATTCGAATTATAAATAGCTGCAGACACTCATCATCAGGGGCTTAGCTCATAAAATAATTCATTTACAAGGGTGATTTGGTACACCAACAAAGTAATATTTTTAAAAATTTATTAGTGTGGTCACAAAATGAATTTAATCTTGCCTTCACCTATCTTAAAGTTTAACTTGCCTATTTTCTGTATTATTAATACTTTATTAATATGTTCTCATTTTAATGTAGTAATGGATATAACCACTAATGTTCAAATTCTCTCTTGGTGTCACCCACGTTACTCAAGGTACAGAATTTGGTGCTGTATGACATCTATGTATAAGAATAATTGCACATTTAATACTTATTTACAACTGCAAATACAAATAATAATATTTCCATTGGTGTAGTGTAACCCAACATATTAGGGAACAGCATCAAAATGGACTAGAAGATGTAAGATGAAAATTAAAGATTTATTGCAAATGCCACGATTTAATCCAGGAATGATCCAAGTCTCACAGAATTATCATCAGAATCAGAATTACAGCAGAAATCATGTACTCAGTATTTAATAATCTGTATTGCAAACTAGGACCCAGGACTAAACCAGGATCCATTCAGGACATAATTAGATCAAAACCAGTTATAACCCAGGACTAAGCCAAGCCTCATTCAAGACAGAATTAGATCAAAACCAGTTACAACCCAGGACTAAATCAGGACTCATTCAGGACAGAATTAGATCAAAACCCGTTACAACCCAGGACTAAATCAGGACTCATTCAGGACAGAATTAGATCAAAACCAGTTACAACCCAGGACTAAATCAGGACTCATTCAGGACAGAATTAGATTAAAACCAGCTATAACCCAGGACTAAACCAGGACTAATTCAAGACAGAATTACTAAACTAGGACTCATTCAGGACAGAATTAGATCAATAAATCAACAGTTAGAAGGACAAAAACTTAATATGAGCATGGATTAAGCTAAAGCAGCCTTGATTCAGTTCCGAAGTTAGGCAGAATAGAACAAAATAAGGTCTCAACCAAGATGTAAAAAGACCCCAGGAAGAGTAACTAAAGCAGCATGCTGCTAAAGCTAATGGGGCTTTAAATAAACATAAACTAAATAAGTAACTAACCAGAACAAAACTAATTAAGTGTAACCTGCATTTGGCTTTGTCTAAGGAGTATTGGGTCTCTAAGTCTGCACAATATCATGGGATCTGCACTTCACTGAGAATCCGCTTTTCAGGGTAGCAATATGAGGTTGTGTCGGTGTGGCTTCAGACATGAAAATTTATCAATTACTTTGTTTGGAATTATATCATTTAGGTACTGCATTTCAATGGTCATTACTGCAAAATCGCTAAGCCTTTCTTGCCCCATGGTTCTTCTCAACCATGTGTGGAGACGACGTAGGGCACTGAAGGAACGCTCCACGCTGCAACTGCTGATAGGAATGGTCAGTGCAGCTTTTAACACGGCATACAAGATTGTGAACATATCAACATCAAGCAATTTGAAGACTGTGGCCATGTCTTGGATTTCATCTTTTATCATTCTTCTCTTCAGAAGATTTGTTGGCAACAATTTCTTCTGACCTTAGGACTATGTTGTAATGTTTTGCCAAAAGGTTGATTTCATCTTCTGCGAGAAATGATTCTGACAGTGGGTTGCAAGCCTCAATACCTGACATAATTTGTTCTCCAATACCTTAAAAACGGTTTGAGAGTTCCTCCAGCATTCTGTCAAGGCATGGATAAAAAAAACTTGACACCTGAAATCAGCTGAACTGGTTGGAGTTGATGATGAGCCACAGGTGGACTCAACAACAAACTCATCAAATTTCCTCAGCTTCTGCCTGGGTGCAACAAGAATCTCAATGTTGCATTATTTACACACATCTATAGTTCTTTCGAAGAGCAGATGTATATGTGCGCAGATCTGCTAATGTTTCAACAACTGACGTCTTGTACTGGACTACCTTGCCCAAGTCCAGCCTTTGGCCTTGCAGGTACCGGTGCATCCCTTCAGTTATGCCACTAAGTTGCGAAAACATAACCGACATGTAGACATTTTTGGGTCTGGAGAGTGCGGATAAAATCCCCAGAGACATTGAGGTGGTCATCGCCCTAAGGCTGCCTAAAATGGCGGACAAGTTTTTTTGAACAGCATTAACAGATCGAATTTGGCATGCCCACCTTGTTGTCGACAGTTGGACAAGCTCGGATGAAAGTAACTTGAGGTCTTTCTGAAGTTCTTTGAACTTTTTGTGGTTCACCAAAGAAGTATTGAAAAGGGTATACACATACTACAAAAGTTCAAAGAAAGATGAAGCTGTTGGTATGGCCTTGCATGCGTGGCATAGGACAAGGTTCAGCTCATGGGCATAGCAGTGAGCATACACTGCATCGAGGTGTCGCTTTCTAAATAAGGCCTGTACACCCCCCCCCCTCATGACGGATGCCCCATCATATCACTGAGCGACACAAAGCATGGAATCAAATCCGTGTTTCTGTAGGAGTTCCTCGATAGTATTTTTTATACTCTGAAGGAGTTTTTGCATCCCAAGGAAGCTTTCTTTGACGGGGCCATCAGGTGATGAGTAACGGGCACACACAGCAAGCTGCTCTGTGTGCCCATCTCTGGCCTCATCTACCATTGCAGCATACATTCCTGTTGCCTTAATCGCATCACATATGTTTTCGGTTATTTCTTTTGAAATGTTGGTGATCATGTCATCTTGTGAGAAATGAGACAAGTACTTGGTATCACATGTGGTGGTGTAATTTTTGAAAAAGGAGTTTCATACATTCAAGAAAATTGTCCTGGTTCTTACTGGACTCATGTTCATTGTGTCCACGGAATTGTATGCCTTGTTGGCCAAAGAAGCTTGTTACGGCTAAGATTCTGTGAAGGTACTGCTGCCTCTCTAAAATTTCAGCTGCGTTTGCTGAATGGAATTGCTGGAGAACCTCTCCTTGCGTCTGAATGGTCTCGAAACTTTGCCAAAAGATCATAGATGACATATGGCTGGTAGCCGTTTCATGCTCTCTGAAGGTATCCAAAGCCCTTTTCCAATTTTAAAACCCCGAACCACAGAGGGCATCCTTTTTGAACGAATGTTTTGCCCCCCAAAGAGGCGACATGAAAGGCAGAAAGAGAAATTCCTGGCTACAGATTATTCCAACCACAAAAACTGTTGAAACCAGTTCTTATTAAAAGCTCTCTGTTGCCCTCCAAACTAGCTCGGGGGATAATGTGGGATGACAACTTGTCTCGGGCTACTTTCTGATGTACCTTATTCACTGCCTGATGTGCCACCTTCTGCTCCTAGCTGTAAATCCTGTTTTTCACTTGTGTCATTTTGAACTGTTTCTGCTATCACTGGATCATTTCGTGTCATTCCACCTGCTTCTGTTGGCTGTGATGCTGCTGTGTTTTGGAGTTCTTTTTCTTTTCTGATTTCTCCTTACCTATATGAATGATCATAAAAAATGTTCAGTCAGAATATTTTTTAACAGTCATTATTAAATATAAATGTATTAAATAAAACAAATGAATAAAAACTCTTTAAGATTATCATACTCAACTCAAGTACATATGGCCTAAAATGTTACAACCTTATCTGCTTTTTTACCTGGTTATTGTTCCACCTCTGTGCTGTTCTCATTCTTGCTTCTGTCTCTGCCGTCTCTGTCATCTCTTCCCCTCTGTGCTAACACGCAAAGATGAACCAGAACCACCTAAATAAATATTATTGTTCAAAAATAGAAACTTGACATCACACACTAATATACTGTACACAAAGATAAAGTTATTCGCACATTTGTACTCGGCTTTGTTCTGGAGTGAAAACAGGTAAAACTGAATTTTACCTGTTTTCCCCCATAGGGGTAATTACAGCCACATTTGAATCTGTGCATGTTGTGGAGGGCTGGAACAACAATATCACTGGGTAAGCTAATTGCCGTTACCATTACTATTAGTACTATTCAAAGGTACCCTCTTTGAATGGACCGTAAGGTCTCCTAGGGTACTTACTTTCCTTGTTACTCCTTGTTCCTTGTTACTCCTTGTTACTACATTTCTTGCATGAGTCAACATAAATTAACCTCAAACGTCATAAGTTTAACTTCAAAATATGATAAGTGTGTTTTAAAATTATATGACATCAATTCGAACCCGGTCCCACTGTATGATAACCACTATCCACTGACAACTCTTAGGTTGGTGCTTGCTTGAGAACCACTATCTAAACTGGCTGCTGCAACCTGCACCAGAGATTCAAACCACTACTCCCTGGCAGAACTATGGTTACCAAAAGTAACACACATGAATCAACTTCTCTTTGAGACAATTGTACCCAATTTATTCACTTTTGCTGAATAAACTGCAGGGCTATTGAAGTTGCAGAGACTTTGGCAGTGTACTGTATATTATCAGTAACCAAACTCAATTTTTAATCAAGCTTCCCAGGTCCGATAAAAACGAGCCACTGGCAGGCAGGTCTTGTCTTGACTATTTCTTACTTGGTTCTTGTTCCATCTCTGCGCTGTCCTCATTCTGGCTTCTGTCTCTCTCGCTGTCATCTCTCCCTCTGTGTACTAATATGCAAACATTAGCCAGAACCACAACAATATTAGTAAATTGTATGTTGTTTAATTAAAAAAATTTTTTCATCAAGTTACATTAGTAAATTGTAACCTTGTTTCAAATATGCCGGATTTCTTCCACGACCGATGCTAAGAGCTCACACCATTATCACTATTGTTCTTAACTATTTCTAATCTGGTTCTTGTTCCCTATCTGTGCTGTCCTCATCCTGGCCTCTTTCTCTCTCTGTGTCATCTCTCTCTCTCTTTGTGCTGCATCCATACATCCACCAAAGTAAATTATTATAATTTAATGTTATATGACATCAACGTGAAATTGTCTTTAGTTATTCTCTCTCACCCGAGTTGTTTTCTTGCCTTGTTTTCAAAAAGAACCTGGAGTCCATGGTTGGCAAAAACTAAAAACAGAAGTTTTATTTTTAAGTTAATTAATAAAGCAAGATTGGAATTAATTATAATAGGTTTAGGGAAACCTATTGGTCTTAGCCTATTAGTGTATTTATTTTCCATAAACCAATGCTAATTAGACTACTCAAGGACGTAATAAAACCCAGTGGCAGCATTTTATCACCTCTCTTTCACTAAAACAAATGCATTCATCTCGTTCAAACTCGCACGTCTGTACTCACTGCATAACAAGGGAAAATACCAGCATCAGGAATGCTAGCGAGGATTAGCAAAAGTTACGAGGAAAAAGTAATAAATTGGGGACACGCTGACATTTTTCATGACAGCTTTATGTTCACACGTAACCCAGTAACCACTACCTACCAGATAAACGTTAGATTTGAGAATCCGATGAGCTTTCCTCCTCTACCCCTCTCCCTGAATGAGTGCGGCGGGAGTTACTGTTCACGGATCTCCTGAGTGCTGTCAAAGCGCCTTCCGCACAAGGCTCTGGTGTCTTGTGACCAGACCTAAACACACGCCCGCGTACACGCGGCTTTGGTCAGACTGACAGACAAACTTGAGACCGCCCTGGACCATACCAAGTTCCGGCGTGCGAGCGTGCCGTTTTTGTTACGTTTTGCGCATATTGTAATTGATGAGAATACTTTTCCAGCCTGCCAAAATATTGAAAAAAAATCAATAAAAAATGATCCAGGGCTTTTAAAAAAAATATTCCAGACTTAAGCCCCCAAAGCCCCCCCCCCCTCCTCCCAGCTCCGCCACTCCCAAACCCAGGATCAACCCATCGGGAGCAGGTAAAAGTACCTGGGGTCTGACAAAAGTGCTATGCTGCTCATGACCTCGCTGAATAACTGAAAGAATACACATATGTGTATAAGAACTTTTATTCAAAAGAATACACATGTGTGTATAAGAACTTTCATTTTTTGGCTATAAAATATTTCACCGTTATATATAGAACGTTGTATTTTTTTTGTATATATATGAATATAATTTCTCAGAAACAGAGTTTTGAAGGACCGACACGGAGGCGACACGGAGGTGCCATTGATTTCCGCTAAGTAGTTGATTCAGCCTTTCCCCCCCCCCTTTATAATCCACGGCGGCTTCACCGTCAGATTCTCAAAATTCCTTTAGTTCCGCCGCGTCGGAAAGCATGTACTGGGTATAAAAGACAAGCCGAACCCGAAGGAGGACAGGTAGCTGTGCAGGAGTCTCTCGACTGGCCACTCGTTCGCTCGAAATCCTCAAGATAAATCCCTGATTAAATCCCGGTCAGATTTTAGTCTTCTCATACCTCACCTTTCCCGCGTTCGTACCGTCAAAACTCTGTTCCTCGTACCACTGAACCTCCCCAGCTTGTGCAAGTAGTATAAGATTTAAATCTCGTTTAAAGCAAGTAAATTAAAGTAGAAGTCTGCCGCTTTATATCCCCCCGCAAGCATCGCAACGGTACCTGGAGTAACGAACGTCGAAGGAAAGGTAACGTCAAGTAGGTGACAGTGAAAGAAGCTGAAATCAGGTACAGGTAGGACAAAGGTGTCCTAATCAACGAGTACGAGTCAGCACCTGGACAATCCCAGGTCCATAGTAACCCAGGGACGCAACTACGAGGAGTTGCGCCATAATACATAGCAACATAGGGGCTCGTCTACAACGAGGGTAGTGTGCTGTAACATTCTGGTGACCGTGAAGAAGGACCTGTAATCGAAAAAAATTGCCTGAAGGAAAACTGAAGAAATATCAAGTACCGAAAAAGTCTACGGATCGAAGAAGCCTGAAGAATACATCATTTCAAAGTAAGCTGGTTAAGACCCACGTTTTAGCTGTTAGAGTTGGATTGCATTGTAGACATAGGTTTCAAGCGTTAATCTCTGATTTAAATAAGTAATTGGTACCGTCCACAAGTAACGCGGTATTATACTGCTAAATTGAATTAATCCCGTAAAAAATATATCGATTTATGGTATTTCATTGGTAAAATATTGTGAAATTTATCAGTTGATCATCCAAGATAGGCCAGTGTGTTCCCTTACCCCTCTTCATCTGAAAAATTGAAGTGAAATTAAGTAAACAATTGAATTTTGAGTAAAATTTTGGGCTCTGAATAACTTTTAAGATATTCTTGAGTAACTCTGAGTATACTAGGGAATTTGAGTCAAGTTTAAGTACTTCGAGTAATCCTGAGCAGATTTCGACGCAAATTCTGAGTAATCCTTATGCATCTAACTATGGCCAGTGACGAAAATCAAACCATACCCCCCGCGTCTGCCAATACTAGCAATAACCAATTCCCTTCTCACCCCGCTTTTATAAATTTAAATCGGTTGATCAGTCTGCCCAATACAGTCGTACCATTTAAGGGTACAGTCGACGGCAAGCCCGTTAAACCCAGAGCAACCCCTTGGTTTGAATCCCTGGATGCAGCACTTCCATCGTGAAAACATAACAGATAACATAGCAAAAATCCGAGAGGCTAAAAGATTCATTCATGCAACAGAGGGTAGTGCCATATACGTAGTTACCTACACCCCAGCCTTGGCCGATGCCCAGACATGGCACCAATTTAGAACACACCTAAGCATTGCTTTCAAAGAAACAACAACTACGCAACCTTTCACAGCTTTAAATTCAGTCTACCAGGCCGCGTGGGATAGCAAAGATGATTTAACGTTGTTCATAGCAAAGGTACATAAATTGGTACAGGAAAGTTGCAAAACTATTGGTGAAAGATTTCAGGTAAAATTTACACAAAACCAGCAAGACATTCTCGTAGCTACTGCCGTTTTTAATTATCTTCGAGCCCCGTTTGATAAAAGGTTTCATGATGTGTATGACTTAACCAAAACGATACATGAAAATATTTACGCAGATAAGGCTAAATGTGGTGAAATAGTAAAGGAAACAAAAAGTAGAAAAGTAAATATTGTTCAAAGGGTTCAAGAAGAATGTAGTGTATACATGGTTCATGATAATAGGAACATTATGGATAAGTCCCAATGCCACAATTGCGGAAAGTTTGGCCAATGGAAGAAAGAATGTAGGTCTCCCCCATATTGCATTGAATGTAGGGAAAAGGGTCATAGTTTAGGAAACGGTCCCCGTTGCAGGGAAGTCCGCCCTAGTATCCTTCCCCAGCGACCTTCGTGGTATAATGGATCCCCTAGATAGAATTACCCAGGTAATGACCCTCCGCAGTCTTTATCAAACCACAACTGGAATTACGGACCCCCAAAAACCACAGGTAGAGGTAATATGCCTCAGCAACCCACTCAACGCTTCCCCTGGGATAATGCCCCTCTTAGGCCAGACCCCCAGGAAATCCCCCGATGCCTAGGAACTTCCCGGAAAATAAAGTAATACACCACTATAGAACCCCCCAAGGGAAGTTAGTGAAATTAGTCGAAATTGAACCCGATGAATCTGATGAACCTGTCGAGCATGTCCCCTTAATGCCCGAAAGCTATTCTATTCCAGAAGTAGAGTCTGAACCCCCCAATTATTTTTTAGACCAAGGTCCTGCGAATTGGGCCAAAACTTAGAGAACGCATTACAAGTCAAAATTATAGGCGATGTGTTGAATGATTTTACAGTAAATGTTCAAATTGATGGAGTCCCCTTCACTGCAACTAGTGATACGGGTTCAGCCGCCACTCTTTTTCAGCGCAGTGGTTGGCAAAAACTTTTGGATAGATCGACTAAAACTTAGAGTTTGAATGAAGCCACTTGTAACCTACGTGGTGTAACAGGAATTTTTTTTTGGCCTATTAGGAGAAATTCAGTTGTATGTCGAAATGGATAGAGCAATCTATCCAGCACTAACTAGGGTCACTACGAGAAACATAAATTGCTCCACGGATTTATTATTGGGTATGGACTTTGTAACCGAGAATAGATGGATTATTGACGCCTACGCAGGGCAGGTTAGAAGTAAACACAGGATACACCCTTTGTATGGTTCTCTCGGCGCAGCGAACCACCTTCCAAATTCCCCGGCCCTAAGAAATCTCCAACCCTTCCGAGTTGCCATAATTCAGTTCGGAAGCTACTCCCCTAAGGGCTCCCGGAGCCAAATTAGTTTAGGAAAATGTGTAAACATAGTTAATGGTAATACAGAGAGATCGGTAGCCTCTGGTATTTCGGTTAGGATGTTCTGAAATATGAACTTGAAGCTAGGCAGATCGTCCCGGAAGGAAGTCAAGCAACAGGGATAGCTCCGAAAGTTAAGCATCAGGAAAGAGGATTGGCTCTGAAACATGAGCATCAGGAAATAGGATTAGTTCTGAAACATGAGCATCAGGAAACAGGATTAGCTCTGAAACATGAGCATCAGGCCACAGGATTAGCTCTGAAACATGAGCATCAGGCAACAGGATTAGCTCTGAAACATGAGCATCAGGCAACAGGATTAGCTTTGAAACATGAGCATCAGGAAACAAGATTAGCTCTGAAACATGAGCATCAGGAAACAGGATTAGCTCTGAAACATGAGCATCAGGAAACAGGATTAGCTTTGAAACATGAGCATCAGGCCACAGGATTAGCTCCAAAAAATGAGATTCAAGGAACAGGATTAGCTCTGAAACATGAGCATCAGGAAACAGGATTAGCTCTGAAACATGAGCATCAGGCCACAGGATTAGCTCTGAAACATGAGCATCAGGCAACAGGATTAGCTCTGAAACATGAGCATCAGGCAACAGGATTAGCTTTGAAACATGAGCATCAGGAAACAAGATTAGCTCTGAAACATGAGCATCGGGAAACAGGATTAGCTCTGAAACATGAGCATCAGGAAACAGGATTAGCTCTGAAACATGAGCATCAGGCCACAGGATTAGCTCTGAAACATGAGCATCAGGCAACAGGATTAGCTCTGAAACATGAGCATCAGGCAACAGGATTAGCTTTGAAACATGAGCATCAGGAAACAAGATTAGCTCTGAAACATGAGCATCAGGAAACAGGATTAGCTCTGAAACATGAGCATCAGGAAACAGGATTAGCTTTGAAACATGAGCATCAGGCCACAGGATTAGCTCCAAAAAATGAGATTCAAGGAACAGGATTAGCTCTGAAACATGAGCATCAGGAAACAGGATTAGCTCTGAAACATGAGCATCAGGCCACAGGATTAGCTCTGAAACATGAGCATCAGGCAACAGGATTAGCTCTGAAACATGAGCATCAGGCAACAGGATTAGCTTTGAAACATGAGCATCAGGAAACAAGATTAGCTCTGAAACATGAGCATCGGGAAACAGGATTAGCTCTGAAACATGAGCATCAGGAAACAGGATTAGCTCTGAAACATGAGCATCAGGAAACAGGATTAGCTATGAAACATAAGCATCAGGCAACAGGATTAGCTCTGAAACATGAGCATCAGGCCACAGGATTAGCTCTGAAACATGAGCATCAGGAAACAGGATTAGCTCTGAAACATGAGCATCGGGAAACAGGATTAGCTCTGAAACATTATCATCAGGAAAAAGGATTAGCTCTGAAACATGAGCATCAGGCCACAGGATTAGCTCCAAAAAATGAGATTCAAGGAACAGGATTAGCTCTGAAACATGAGCATCAGGAAACAGGATTAGCTCTGAAACATGAGAATCAGGCTACAGGATTAGCTCTGAAACATGAGCAACGGGAAGCAGGATTAGCTATTAAACATGAGCATCAAGGAACAGGATTAGCTCTGAAACATGAGCATCAGGCAACAGGATTAGCTCCGAAAAAATGAGCATCAGGCCACAGGATTAGCTCTGAAACATGAGCATCAGGAAACAGGATTAGCTCTTAAACATGAGCATCAGGCCACAGGATTAGCTCTGAAACATGAGCATCGGGAAACATGATTAGCTCTGAAACTTGAGCATCAGGAAACAGGATTAGTTCTGAAACATGAGCATCAGGCCACAGGATTAGCTCTGAAACATGAGCATCAGGCCACATGATTAGCTCTGAAACATGAGCATCGGGAAACAAGATTAGCTCTGAAACATTAGCATCAGGAAACAGGATTAGCTCTGAAACATGAGCATCAGGCCACAGGATTAGCTCCTAAAAATAAGCATCAGGCCAGAGGATTAGCTCCGAAAAATGAGCATCAAGGAACAGGATTAGCTCTGAAACATTAGCATCAGGAAACAGGATTAGCTCTGAAACATGAGCATCAGGCCACAGGATTAGCTCCTAAAAATAAGCATCAGGCCAGAGGATTAGCTCCGAAAAATGAGCATCAAGGAACAGGATTAGCTCTGAAACATGAGCATCAGGAAACAGGATTAGCTCTGAAACATGAGAATCAGGCTACAGGATTAGCTCCGAAAAATGAGCATCGGGAAACAAGATTAGCTCTGAAATATGAGCATCAAGGAACAGGATTAGCTATGAAACATGAGCATCAAGGAACAGTATTAGCTCTGAAACATGAGCATCAGGCCACAGGATTTGCTCTGAAAGATGAGTCTAAGGCTAAGAAAGGACCGGTAGTCCTTAAACAGGAAACAGTCTATGTAGTATATCCCGCAGAGGATTTAACGATTAGGCCCCATGAAAGGGTAGTTTTCGAAGGTATAATCAAGACACTGGACGATAAAAGGGTAGACAATAATGTTGACTTTTTGGTAGAGAAGAATGTAGTCGACGATTACGTATTGATAGGCCAAAGTCTTAGTACTTCTAAGGAATCGAAGATATTGTTGAATTGTACGAATGTAGGTGATACCGCGCGGATGCTGTTCGCCAAAAACCCAGTCAGTATAGCAACTCAAGAAATAGCTGTTGAAACGAAGATGATTAAAACAGTTGGTTCATGGTTTGATAAAAACCCCAGGGTAGATTTAAACGACCTTGTGAAACAGTATAGAGTGCATTGCAAAAACCGCAGATAAGGATTCACACTTGCGCGACTGCACTCTCCTCAATCGAACCGTAAATCTTCTAGTAGTAAACCATGGCGTAATTGCTCTCAAGGGAGATCTCCTTGGCAGGACTGATTTAGTTCCCTTCCACATTAACGTTCCCCCTCAAACCAAACCTATTTATATCCCTCCATATTGGATTCCACACTCCCAAGAAGTTTTTGTCTATAAGCACATTCAGGATATGCTAGAACACGATGTAATTCAACCCTCCATTAGTCCCTGGTGGGCCCCCTTAATTTTACTTTCTAAGAAGGATGGGAGCAGTCGACCATGTGTCGATTACCGTAGGCTTAACTCCGTAACCACTCCTGATAGGTTTCCCATCCCGCACCTACAGGAAACCATACTGAACGTGGGAAAAGCAAAATTCTTTTCCTCGCTGGACCTTGCCAGTGGGTACTGGCAAATGTCAGTGGAACCCCAGTCCCGCCGCTTCACGGCCTTCTCCACAAATCGAGGACACTACAAAGTTAAAGTCCTCCCGTTTGGTGTCCGGAATGGGCCCGCAAACTTTAGCCGGCTCATGACTATCGTCCTCTCCGACCAATTTGGAATCGAGGTCCTAGTCTATCTCGAAGATATAGTAGTCTTTAGTGATGATGTCGAAGAACATTTTAAGAGACTAGATAAGGTATTCGCCAGGCTCAGGGAAGCAAACCTGAAGATAAAACTAGAAAAGTGCCAGCTCCTGCTAAGCGCGCTTATCTACTTAGGATTCCTACTAACGTCCTATGGCATTAAACCTGGTCCCTCCAGAATTTCCGCTCTTCAGACATACGCTCTCCCTAAAACCATTGACGATGTTAGAGCTTTTATCGGGTTTGTAGGATTCTACCGCCAATTCATTCCAAATTTTTCGAATATTGCTAACCCCTAAAAAGATTGTTCAAAGCCAAAGCCGAGTTCATTTGGGAAACCGAACAAGAGAGCCTTCCAAACTCTCATCGGGAAACTATGCGGAGAGCCCATATTGCAATTTCCCGACTATGAAAAACCATTCATTGTAGTAACAGATGCATCAGCCTACGGGATCGGAGCCGTTCTTTTTCAAAATCATAATGGTGTCGAGCTCCCCATTTCTTACGCAAGCCGCCTCCTGACAAACCCTGAAAAGAATTATTCATTGACGGATCGGGAAGCATTAGCAATAGTCTGGGGGCTAAAGAAATTTCGAAATATCATCTACGGATACGAAATCACCGTCAGAACCGATCATCAGCCTCTAACTCATATCTTCCGAGATAAGCTTTTAACAGGTAGGACGAGTCGTTGGGCTTTGCTCACTCAAGATTTAACATTAAGATTGTGTATAAACCCGGAAGAGACAACATTCTTCCCGATAGGCTATCAAGGTTGTCGCCACCCTCTATCAAAAGGGTCTCCACCATAACCGATGAAACCACTCTTCGGAAAGCTTAACAGGACGACCCCCAATTTAAAATCATTCTGGAAACCCTCAGAAACCCGGCTGAGAAGGCGAAGTACCCTGAATATTACCTAGAAGAAGGGACCCTTAAGCGCAGGTTCAAGCAGGACCATAGTACCATCGAACTTCCTGACGTCCTCATATGGCCTGCAATTAGCCTCTGCCATGATTCCCCGTTGCTCGTTCACATGGGCCCGGAACGAACGCAGAAAATGGTACAAGAGCGCTTCTATTTTCCCTCCATGAGAAAACATATTGAAGAATATATTCAAGAATGCTCATCGTGTGCCGCTCACAAAGGAAGGACACCCCGTACTGCCCATAAGCATAGTTATCCGGTGTGTTCCCGATCTTGGCAAAGGACAGGCAGGGATATTCTAGGCCCCTTCCTCAAAACCATCGTGGGAAACAGGTATATCTTGGTAGTTACGGATCATTTTTCGAGATACAATGAGATTGTCCCGATTCCTAACCAAACTTCCGAGATTGTCGCTAAAGCATTTCTAGATCGGTTTATCACCAATCACACCACCCCTTCTATCTTGATCTCTGATAATGCGCCGAATTTTACATCAGACCTTTTCCAGGAATTGTGTCGTTTGTGCCGCGTGGACAAAGTGCAAATAGTCCCGTACCACCCATCGGCAAACGGCCTGGTCGAGCGGCAAAATAAAAAGATCCTGGAAGCTCTGCATCACATGGTTAGTAGCTCTTCCAGAGACTGGGATACCAAACTAAGTTTAGTTCAAACTGTGATCAACAATGGATATAACGCGTCCATCGGCGACACCCCTCACTTTGTTCTTTATCACTACAATAAAAGGATGCGTTTTGACTTACCCTCCATTTCTCACCCTACTGAACTATCCCCTCAACTGCATGCTGAACTGGTGCAGCGCTCTTTTGAATCAACGCAATAAGGAGGTGGAAGCTTCCCAACATTCTAGGTTCCCGAAACAACGCCAAATAATCGCAGGAACCCGGTGTTATCTTAAATCCGTAAAACCCCCCGGAGCTTCGAAGAAGCTGCATCCTAAGTGGGACGGCCCTTACCGCATAATGAAGGACTTAGGGAAAAACCGATATGAAATCCTCGACTTAAGAACCCATAAAACCAAAATTGTACACGCGGCAGATATTATTAAACTAGTCCCCGAACGCTGTATTTCGCCCACTGAGTTAAACACCACCCATTCGTACCCTCCAAAACCGACCGTCGAACCAGAGGTCGCGATAACGCCAAAAGACCCTGACCCGCAAGAGTTACATATCATTTTCCCGACCGTTTCACCTGCCCGAGACACAGAAGTCCCAGTGACGTCCAGAGCTCAGTCATTAACTCCTCCCAGAAACCCCAGACTGGCAAAATATTCCTTTACGTAATTCCCCTATAGCTTCTACCCCTCCTTCTTCTCCTCCCGCAGCACTCGCACCCCCTGACTTCCCACCGTCACCGCCTTCTCCAATGGACGATCCACGCATGGATCCATCCTATCGTCCACACTGGCAGATTCCTCGGCTCCCCGCGCCAGAGGCACCTAACGAAGACTGCCCACCTCCGCTGCTACCTCGGCAAGGATTGCCCACGAGACTTCGATCTCGAAAGCGAGTGACACCGCCATACTAACCCAGGCAACAACCATGAGCATGAAAGCTTTTATGCTAATTTGTATTACAATAGTTGTGAGATCTTTAAACCACGACGAATTTCAATTATCAATAGGGACTGTAATTAGCCATATAGGCGAAGGGGAAATTTTTTAGAGGTTATGCTGAAATAGAACTAAATCTATCGCCCCCTGTCGAAATTTATAATAGCTTGAGGGAATTCCAGCGAATCCTGACACGCCTCGGTAACCAAATCCAAATCACGTCACATTACAAAGCAGAAAACCCATTCATACCCGAGGACCTACACACAACGCATGTTCGCACCACCCAAAATCACATAGATTACACCATCCAGACCCTCAACGCCCTCATAAATTCATCATGGGTCAGAACCCCTCGCAAGAAGCGTGGCCTCATCAACATCGGAGGTCCACTTTTAAATGGGTTATTTGGAGTAGCCACCCAGAAACAATTGGATCGCATGGAATTAAAATTGAACCTTTTGACAGCTAACCGACGAACGCACACTGCCGCGCTGAAACAAGCTATTTTCACCTTACATCAACATAATCTCTTTTTACAAAATGTCACTAAGGAAGTAGAAAACATCCATACGCACTTAGAAGTTCACGGTGCAATACACTGAACTATTAAGTAATATTAACACACAGACAACACTGATCCAACATTTTGTTAACAATGTAAAAATTTCTAAGACAACGGGTGTTAGATACTATATGCCTATCCCGAGAGCACATCGCCCCCTCTGACCTTCTTGACAAAACCACTTTAGGAAATCTAATCAAAACGTCTGAAGCCCGTCTAATGCTCAACCCTATATTTCCTTTGAATTTGTCTAACCTACCCCAATTCCTACATTTAACCTGGACACTTCCCGGCTCCCAGCAATATGCTATTTGATTAATAATCCCATTTTTCGAAAAATCAGCTTACGACCTATACCTCTTTAACCAGTTCCCGACTCACTATGGTAATAATAGTCACAGTAGCCGAATAGTCTTTGTTACCTCACGCCCATATTTCTTCCTTTCTCATGATCTAAAAACCCAAATCTCCTCAACCCCATCTGAAATCCGGCACTGCAAAACTTTAGCTCCTCTCAACCCAACAATAGTCTGCCTCCCAAGTCAACCCACAATCCCAGCGCATGCGTCGTCGTGTCAACGAGACCTTTTATTATCAGAATTCAAACAAAATTGTTCCTTTAACCAGTTTCCTTCTTAACAGCCCATTCTGTTCAAAACCCGCGCTGACTTACTTGTCTCACTACCCCAAACCACCCATGCTAAGTTGGAATGCGGAGAAGAAACTAGCCAAATAATTGCTCAAGGAGTCCTTAGGCTTGCCGAAGGATGTGAGTTAATTTCAGACAAATTTCACATCCAAAACCCCTTAGCCATCTACGTTCAGAAGCTAACTTCGTCCCTAAGGATAACCCTACCTCGCCAAATCAAACCCTTGAATATCTCTCTAAATCCGGTAACCATACACCCGCCCTTACCTCCACCCAAATGGAATGATCAACTGGATAAGTTCTTAAATTTTAAGGATGTTCCTTCTGCTGTTGGATACTGGCACCCAGTCAATGTTTTCTCGATTTAGGCCACGCTTGTTGTGATAATTGTTTTAGCTAGCTTAGGTTTTTGCGTACACTGGGTCTGGACTGATCATCATCAACATCTACGGACTAACCCACATTATGATGTCCCTCGCCACCCCACAGCACCCAACGGTGCAGAACAACAAGAGTGAGGTCATCCTTTTCCAAAGGGAAGAGCAATGTTATGCTGCTCATGACCTCGCTGCATAACTGAAAGAATACACACATGTGTATAAGAACTTTATTTAAAAGAATACACATGTGTGTATAAGAACTTTCATTTTTTGGGTATAAAATATTTCACCGTTATATATAGAACGTTGTATTTTTTTGTATATATATGAATATAATTTCTCAGAAACAGTTTTGAAGGACAGACACGGAGGCGACACGGAGGCGACACGGAGGTGCCATTGATTTCCGCTAAGTAGTTGATTCAGCCTTTCCCCCCCCCCCTTTATAATCCACGGCGGCTTCACCGTCAGATTCTCAAAATTCCTTTAGTTCCGCCGCGTCGGAAAGCATTTATTGGGTATAAAAGACAAGCCGAACCCGAAGGAGGACAGGTAGCTGTGCAGGAGTCTCTCGACTGGCCACCCGTTCGCTCGAAATCCTCAAGATATATCCCTGATTAAATCCCGGTCAGATTTTAGTTGAGTAACACTGATTTTAGTGTGAGTTACTCTAAGTTTCGAAGGTAACTAAGACTCCCTGCTGAGAAGACCCCCGTCTTCTCACACCTCACCTTTCCCGCGTTCGTACCGTCAAAACTCTGTTCCTCGTACCACTGAACCTCCCCAGCTTGTGCCAGTAGTATAAGATTTAAATCTCGTTTAAAGCAAGTAAATTCAAGTAGAAGCCTGCCTCTTTATATCCTCCCGCAAGCATCGCAACGGCACCTGGAGTAACGAACGTCGAAGGAAAGGTAACGTCAAGTAGGTGACAGTGAAAGAAGCTGAAATCAGGTACAGGTAGGACAAAGGTGTCCTAATCAACGAGCACAAGTCAGCAGTTGGACAATCCCAGGTCCATAGTAACCTAGTGACGCAACTACGAGGAGTTGCGCCATAATACATAGCAACATAGGGGCACAACTACAACGGGGGTAGTGTGCCGTAACAAAAGCCATGGTTCACAAGTGGATCACACAGGTGGATTTCATCGTCCTTAAATTCTTAACTCTTCATCGGGTCGTTGCACCGTAAGAACTTATTGGTAAGGTATTCGGGAACTCCCTTCCTCCATGATTTATTTCTTACCCGCTCAAAACTTTTAAATCTGGACGAAATCTTAAACGTTGAAGACGCGAACGAAATTTATGATGAATTTCAGCGTTCATTTTTTACTATAGATAGCAAAATAGTGCGATATAAACCTAGAGCTTCTAATATTCAAATCAGGTGCAGTGATTAAATTGAGCGATTAGAAAAACAAGAACACGTAACCGATTAATTAAAATGCCCTATGCCAGCAATGCTGGCGAAAATCGAATTTTGTCATAACCGAAAATGAAATTAATTTTTATATTAAGAAAATGAAAAATTCCAACCGCCAGGTACAATTCTGGTATCCATACATCGAAAGGAACAATGTAATATTGGAATGCGTCCATCATCGAGCGACGAAATTAATTCCTGAACTTAGAATAGATCGTACGAATTTACTTTCACTGGAAGATCGGCATCTGCGCGGTGAACTTTTCAAAGTCTTTAAAATACGAAATGGGTTTACTGATATAAATTAGTACTCAATGTTTTAGCTAGAAAATCGAATTACCCCTAGAAATAATGGTTTCAAGCTCGTAAATAAAAGATTTAACATTGCGTTATAGCAAATTTTATTTTCTCATGAAATAAATCAAGTATAGAATTACTTATCTAGAAAGGGCGTTGTAAGTATTTCAGTAAATATGTTTAAGATCAGAATAGATAAATATTACTTTAAAATATAACAGAAGAAATAAGAGTCGTTAAACTAATTACACTGGGGAATACAATTGTCGTTGAATTAGATCTAGCATTTATTTTTGCTAACTTTTGGCCTCTGAATCCAAAGATGACCCCAAGTTTTCTGTACGACATCAACTTTTTGAGCTACATGATACCCTCGCTTGCTTTGTATAAAAAATACCGCATCTAACAAATTTGTGTTCATTTTATAGAATATCTTAAAATTTGCATACACTGGAAAATAATAAAACATTGCTTGACTTTAATGTGTATACAAATTTATTGTCAAAATTGTGTGCAAGTAGTTAAGGCAAAAATTTACGCTTATAGCTTTTTCTGGAGCGTTCAATATATGTGTACAATTTCGCTTTATACTCCAACAGTAGTCGGCTTTCATGTTTACACCCCATCTATCCTGATACCGTTCCTTCACGACCTCCAATCTAGGTGGAATCGTTCACCTTGCACTTCGTTGACATCTCCAAGGTCTTCCGGGAAGTTAGCAAGATGGCTTTGCAGAAAACGCAACTTGATGCTGATGCTGCAACGGAGCGTTTTGTAGCTCTCGAATAGTTTCTGGACAATTTCGTTGCAATTCTTTGCTGGCGTATTTCTAAGAAAGTTCTGGACAAGGTCTTTGAATGATAGCCAAACATTCTTTTCGAGTTCTGATATTGTCCCGATAAAATGTTCACCTTTGATGAGCTGCCACATATGTGGACAATCAAACATACTGGCCCTGATTTTTTCAATTGACAGGCCAGGAACTACCAAAAGGAGGCACTTGAAACAGTCACCTTCAGTTGGCAATGCCTTAACGTATATGGGGGCTCAAGTCACCCACTTTATGGCAGGGAAAGGTAAAGTTAACCGTCACCAGTTTATGGGAGATGAAGGACGTCACCAGTTTGAAGGTTAAAATGAGGCGGATATTTTGAAGAGGTCCCTCAAGTCCCACGAATGAGGTGATAAGTGGTGTTAATCACGTATCTGACTCCAAAAGATACTTAAATAATATTCCGGCTTGGCTGGGCTTACCAAAGGCTTCTGATCGAGAAAAGCCTAAGGGGGATCACGAAAAAAATAAATGTTTAATTCCAACAAACAAAACAAGCAAAGTAAAAGGGAGGCTCGCGTTTACAAGATTAGGGGCAGGGAAAATTTCACTACTGGTCAGAAAAGCGAGTGTTACGAGAACAAGAATTTGGCGGAGACAACGGGGGCTTCGTTATGCTAAACGAACCGTAATTAGTTCCTGACTATCGATCTGTCTCCCTCCAACGAGTGAACTCCAGGAGACTAACGTCGTGTACGAATATTCGTGCAAAGTTGGTGACTAATAACACCGCAATTCAAAGTACATCGGCGTAACCTCCACAACCCTCTCAAGGCAACTGACAGCTCACCTTCAAGATGGCGCAATTAAAAAAACACGGCCACTCTCATGGCACTACCCTAACCCGTGAAAAACTGAATCAGGACACCTCCATCATCCTGGGACTTCAAAATCGCAGAAGATTGCGGAGAGCCGAAGCCGTCATCATTCAAATGAAGAAACCGGCAATTAACGTGCAACTTCAGCCGGAAACCATACTCCCGACATCTCGGCGTCTCCGAGTTGACCGCCGTTAAAAGAAACACGTTTTCAAACTTCATTTTTCTTTGTCTCCTTTACCAGAGAACTAGATCGGAGTGACAAATAGTCAGACTTTGACTTTGACCTGTTGTAAGAGTAGGTATGGGTAGGGGATAGAGATAGGGTGTGTGAAGAAATAGCAGAAAATAGACCAGTGATGAAAAGAGAAAGAAGTGTGGAAGGGTGCAAAGAGATGCTAGTGCCTGGTGATCAGGCCTATCGCTTTTAAGTATTTTGGGTTTTGTAGTTCCTTTGTTGTCTTTGAGTTAGTATATATATATATATATATATATATATATATATATATATATATATATATATATATATATATATATATATATATATATATATGTATAACTGAATCACGAAAATAAGGAACGTGAGGAATTTATGAATAACGTTACAGCCACGAGGAAAATGAAACAACGGAGAACTGCGAGGCCTTTCGACTAATGGTCCTTTACTGAGCAGACTAAAAGACGTGAAAAAGAGAAAGATATTTATACACCTGATTAATGAAAATATGGGATATAAAGATTTATATCCCATATTTTCATTAATCAGGTGTATAAATATCTTTCTCTTTTTCACTGTCTTTTAGTCTGCTCAGTAAAGGACCATTAGTCGAAAGGCCTCGCAGTTCTCCGTTGTTTCATTTTCCTCGTGGCTGTAACGTTATTCATATATATATATATATATATATATATATATATATATATATATATATATATATATATATATATATATATATATATATATATATATATATATATAAAATATAGCATAGCGTTCAAGCCATTTGTCTTCAAAAAACAATTAATGTCCTTGGATATGATATGCGCATTTTCTGTTCTGGTAATAATTACTTTGTTAGTTACTTTAGTTTTGTGCTTAGTGTCTTTGTTTTTCGTATATCTTGTAGTGAGTGAAATTCGTGTTTTTTGTTTTCTCGTGGATGTCTTCTTCGGTAAATTTGGGTCTTTATCGGTGAATTTGTAGAAATCGGTGAGGTTTCACAGTTAGGTAAGCTTTTTCTTGGTCGGAGTTTTATTGGTTTAGGGTAAAAACATTTCTATTATCATGTGTAGAACGGCACTTCTGCTCCGTCAGCTAAAACCCCGGCGGAGCTTTAAAATCTGGCGCCACTTATTCCTCTTCTGTTCTGGTCAATCATTTGGACGATATCATCGTCCAATTCACGATTAACCATTTCCTGCATATTCCTTGTCCGTTCTTCTATGACAATATTAATGGGACTTAACCCCACCTCCCGGTGCAGCTCTTCCTGGCGTCTTCTTTCTCGCCTGAGTGTACCTGTAATTAGGTACATATATTTGTTCTGCACCACTTGTAGTTTCCTCTTTTGTGTCTTCGAGACACACGAGAAGGTGGAAGCGGGGTATAGCAGCGTCGATCTTACAAGTGCATTGAAGATCTTTTTCTTATTGCTTTGACGAAGAATTTCAAACCTGTACAGTGGCGGCAACAAAAAAAGTGACATTGAATATTGGCAATAGAAATCGATACATAAAATCGCTTTCACGATTTTACTTGCCAACAAGCCAATGAAAAGGGGCGGGGCTTATGCCACGAGTGGATGACTCTCCTGAGCTAAGACAACAGAACTGCGCTTTATTGGAACTCACTGTCTCGTTTGAGCTCGTACAGTGAGGTTTTGGTGTACAACGCTCCAGCGTGCTGATTTCCTGCATTCGTGCCTACATTTGACGTGCTATAACTTCTGTGCAAGTGGATACAATGGGGCGGAAAAAGCTTTCTATGACAGAGAAAAGCCGTGCCTTGACCCTATTAGAGCAGGGAAAGTCTTTTATTGATGTAGCAGCAGATTTAGGAACCTCAAGAAATACGATTTATCGCCTAAAACGGGCAGCTGAGTTATTGCCACCAGGTACCATACCAAAGAGGAAGGAGGGCACTGGTGCAGCTAGGAAGACATCTCCAAGGACTGATAATATCCTAAGGCGTGAAGTGATGTCAGACCCTTCTGTAACCTCCGCTTCAATCAAGAAAAAACACCCAGACCTTCTCCAGAACGTCGCCCTCAGGACCATCCGTCATCGCTTACAGAAGGACTTAGGCCTACCGGCTCGCCGCGCTGCCAAGAAGCCACTTCTTACCAAGGCTATGAAGATGAAAAGGCTCAATTTTTGCAAGACCTATAAACATTGGACAGCTGCCCATTGGAAGAAGGTGATGTTCAGTGATGAGAGCACCTTTAGGCTGGTCAGAGGAGAGTCAAAGATCGTGCGTCGTCCCAGCAATGTGTCTCGGTATGACCCAAAATATACCGTGAAAACTGTGAAGCACCCTGATAGTGTGATGGTGTGGGGTGCCTTTAGTGGAAACAAGGGCAGAGGAGGTCTGTACTTCCTTCCCAAGAATGTAACCATGAGGGGACTAACTATCTCGAAGTTTTGAAGCAGCACATGCTGCCATTTTGGGAAATTCATCGGTGTGAATTTTTCATGCATGATGGTGCCCCTGCTCACAGGTCCCAGTTAGTAAAAAGGTTCTTCAATGATAATAATATTAGTGTTTTGGAGTGGCCTGGTAATTCCCCGGACCTAAATCCTAAGGAGAATGCTTGGAATCTGATGAAATCCAAAGTTCAAGAGACAGCATCCGGCAGCATCAAGGACCTGATAGAATCACTGAAGAAGATCTGGGTTACGATCGACCCCACCTACTTCGCAAACCTCGCTGAATCAATGCCCAATCAACTCAGAATGGTCATCAAGTGCAAGGGCAACATGACCAAGTATTAACTTTCATGAAATATTCATAATAAAATATGTAAGTTACATTTTTCTGTTTCATTTTCCCCGAATTGTCACATGTCACTTTTTTTGTTGCCGCCACTGTATAGAGTTTTGACTGCAGCAGTGGCCTTGTTGATTCTTTCTTGGACGTGCTTCTTGTACCCGGATGAGGTAATCTTCATTCCGAGTACATTGAACTCCGTGGCGTAGGTATAACGTCTATCCCCAACCCTGACGTCGTAAAGTAGTCTCCTACCTATGGGGACTACTTTGGACTTTTCCTGGTTGGTGTGGATCTTCCACCACTCCTCGTAGGTGTTAAGATTTTCAATTTCTGCTGCTGTCATACAAGCTTTCCAAGGCGCGTTCAACCATGGACAAGTGATTGTCTAGGTGAAATCATCGGCGAATTGAATGTTGAGGCAAGTAGGGCTTACAGGGGCTGGGACATTAGTGGTGTAAATCAAGTAGAGAGTGAGGGAAAGGCACCCCTTCCCCCCTGCGGGAGGCCCGCAGTGAGCGGAAACTTTGGTCCGTCCGTGTGCTCTAAACTGATGTACGCCGCTTTCTCCATGGCATAGTCACAGAGAGTTCTTTCTAAGTTTTCACTTAAGCCTAGTCGTAAGATCTTGTACTGCATTCCCCGTTGCCACACCTTATCAAACGCCTTTGATACATCCCGACAAACAATGTCCACCTAACTCCTTTCCCGTTTTGCGTGGGTTAGTTTTATCGTGATGACATTAATCGCCTTCTCCGTACTTCGCTTCCTCCTAAACCTGAATTGATGTGGGTTGAAGAGGGAGTTCTCCTCGAGGTGAGACACCAGTCTTCTGTTGAGGACCTTCTCGAAGAGATTCCCGCCAAATTCTAGAAGTGAAATTGGCCGGTAGCTCTCCTTCAACGTTTGGTCCTTTCCGTGTTTAGGCAAGAATGTCATCTTAGCCGTTTTATAAGCATCTGTAAAGTATCCCGTGTCCAGACAGGTGTTATATAATCTTATCATCCCTTCGATGACATCGGCTGGTGCCTTTTCAAAGTTTAGCTTTGTAAGCCCCGATTGTCCTGGGGCTTTTTGTCGGAATGAGTGGAGCGCACCGAGTAGTTCTTCTTCGGTAACCTCGGCGTCTGGGTCGCGCTGTCTATCCACCTGGTGGTGCGGGTGCATCTTGTGTATTTTTTCGTTAAGCTCGTAAATTATGTTGCTTCCAAACTATAGGTAATAGTCTTCGTTTTCCTCCTCAGTTATACTGAAGACTTTTTCTCAATAACTTCGGAATAGCTCTTCAATTCTTCCTTCTTCCGTTTCGATGTTTCTATCTTCCTTTTGTAGCTCAATCTTCTGCTTCTTCTTCCCAGTCGATCCTTTGAAATTTCTGATCTTTTTCCAAAAATCTTTGGGAGTTGCTTCGTGATCGAGGCTATCGATCGCATCATCCCATCGGCTCCATTGTTGTTCGAGGATTAACTGGTTCAGTTCTTTTTTGACTTTTTTACTTCGCTGTATTGAGTGAACTGGCGCATTCCTTATGTTGATTTCATACAATAACTTCAGCTCACGGTATAAATCCTTCATGTATTCGGTCCATCTGTAGGTAGAGATGGTTCTATACTCGGATTTAGGGATACAAGCCCTATCTGCGCTGATGAGATGGTTATTGAGGTCGTCGAGTGCCTCGTCAATCTCCTCGAGAATTGCCTCGTCAAAGTTGGGCGGATCGTAGGCCTCGAGAAAGCGCGCGTACCGTGTTCAGTCTGCTTTTTTTGTAGTTCTTTCTAACTACAGCTGTAACTTCTATAGGGTTCCTGTTGATAGTGAGTAGGGTCACTATATGGTCACTACATGGTACCTGGACTAGTTTCATGTAGTAATTGAACGGCAGCTGACGATTCGCTAGAGAGCTCTGATTTTGTGGCACCTTCTGCTCTGACAAAGGTGGGGAAGTCGTGGCTTATTCGCTGGGCAATATTTTTGTCCAGCAATAGGTCCAGGCTTCTTCATATACCGTTGAAGGTCCTGTAACTAAATTCTCGGCATATGGCGTTCAGATCCCCCATTAATATAGTGGGGGCTCTTCTGCCAAATAGGCCATTGAGAGTGTGAATTGGCAGCACATCTCTCCTTGGCGGTTGATATCCGGTAGCAATGACCAACTTTCCTAAGTCGAGTTCGACCACACTCTCGAGGTAGGATTCTTCTAGATTTCTTATTTGCTTGTATTTAATCCCTTTCTTTATTGAAATAGCGGCTCCGTTGAACCGCTCCTGCAAATAATTTGTGATTAACACATCGTATTTCCAGATTTTCATTTCTGCATTACGCGTGTCGATCCTGTGTTCCGAAATTAAGAAGATGTCCGTACAGCCGTTGGTATTAATTTTCAATATCTTCAGTGCGTTCCGTAACATAGTGAATTGTTTTTAACTATGCTTCTTCTTATTCTTATTCTTCTTGGGGGCTAGCTGGGCGGTTTTACTTTGCTCAGGGTTTTCCTTTTTCGAGGGAGACTCGGGGTTTTGGACCTGCTCTTCGTAGCTCGTTTACGAGTGCAGTGGCCCTCTTCGTTGTCAGAAGAGGAGGATTTCGCCTCACTTTCAGCCTTTTCTTCTTCGTTGTCCTCTTCGGATTCCTCCGATGAGCGAGCTTCGATGATCTCCTCCAGTCCAGACTTGACGGTGTTGCTCTTTATGACTAAGTCCTTGAATGCCTTGGAGCATTCAGGGTCTGCTGGCATAATCACTGAAGAGAGATTGTTCGCTTTCAGGAGAGCATTCAGTCCCTAGTTATAGCAGCCAGGCTTTACTGTATTAGCCACATTTATGTAAGTAATGCAGATCAGTATTTTTGCAGTTAGATTTCCCACCATGTTCATCTGTGCAAGTGCAGGTGCAGGCTTCATTTTCGCATTCTTTTTGGTGGCGTTCGCGTATGTCCTTTCCTTGGCTTTCCTTTCTTCTTCTTCCTTTCTTTTTATGATCTCGCGGCGCTTGGGACAGTTCGGGGCCATGGTCCTATGTTCCCCTTTACAGTTTAGGCATCTCTTAGTGCTCTCGCATTTATCAAATCGATGCCCTTCTGTGGCGCATTCACTGCACCCCCTTTGGTTTTGTCCAGGCATGTCGTTGTAGTGTGTTCCTCGAGTTTGTAGCATATAAAGCACATTTGTATGCTATTAAATTTTTCCTGTTGTATTTTTTCTCCTGATATTCTCATATTAAATACCAGTATTCAATTTTGTGTCGATTTATTGGTCATTTCAGTGGTAGCGAATGTTATCTTAAATACGTGGGTGTGTTCGCGAAATTTGATTATTTCACGAACTTGGGTCCAGGGATTGCTTTTGGTGATCTCTTCCTTGAGCTCCTCGGCTGTATGCTCACCCACCCAGCTCTCCACTTTGCGGCAGATCACGCTTCTGTTTGCTGCCACTCGTGAAGGTGTTTTCGCTTCCAGTCCAGTGTTCCGTAGGACCCTCGCTCCTTCTTCCGATAGGAGCTGGTTCACGTCCTTGGTCTCGGCACATAAAGGCGATGAAACCAGATGAAACTTCAATAAGTTTCACCAGTGCCACTTTTAGTTTGAGGTAAAGGGTTTAACATAGGTGCCTTTTTTCGGGGTTCTTTTTCCGGGGATGGTCCTTAGGGGGACCCTCTTAGTGAGGGTCTCCATATTCTTCTGTGTCCTTACTATGTCCTCTTGTGACGTTTTCTTTTTTTCTGAAACCAAAGTGTAATTATGGTGTTTTGGAGTGAAAAAGAAAGTTATGAAGTGGTGAAGGAGGTAGCGGTTAGTGCAGGAAGGTTGGGATACGAGTCCAAAAAATGGTGAAAAAACGCCCCCGTCCATTTTCCTGTTGTCCCCCCGCTCGTTTGCTGTCAGAATCATGGGTGATGGATGGATGGGATGGATCTCGAGTGGGAACCTCAAGAGGGGTGAATTATGGTTGACTTGATGCAGTAGCGGCCGAATCAACGACCGCTAAAGTTTTGCCACCCCCTCTCTGGTAATTACGCCATAACTGCATCCAACTACATAAAGAAGGGTGTACTTCCCTCTATGATTCTGGCCGGATCCCCCGGGCGATGGGGATCTCTCCTCTGTCCGGGACTCGCAGTAATGCCCCAGCTTCGAGATAATTTCTGACTTACGCTTCCGTTGTGGGCTAGTCCTCAAACCTGTTTTCACATACGCCCCTAATTATGTCAGTCCAAGTGGCCGGCATAGTTAAGACGAAATCAATGAATGGCAGACATCCGAGCAGGTTCACACGCAGGGTGATGGACGGGAGCAGTGAGGTGCTTAATCCCTCATTCTGTTATGAATCTTTGATGAAAAATAAGTATGTCTCTTTTTGAAGGGTGAAGCGTAATTCACCTTAAGACTTCCAGAATAGGCGCTCTTCTATGTAGGTGGTGCTCGAAGTTCGTTACTAAGCAAGTAAAAATGCTTTATCCGAAGGTTGTCAGCAGAGCGTAGTAGTCGAATATTCGGCCGTCAATAGTGAGACATATATGTGTATATATGTCTGACTATTGACTGTTTCTTGTAGCGCTTAGTTTCCCCCTTAAAAATTTCCCGCGCCATGATTGGACAATTTTTGTAATACTTATGTTCGCGTAGAAATACTATATATAATGTAGCAATTTTTGAATAAGACCAGAAGACAAATTAAAAGAGGCGAAGTGCCCAAACGTTAAAATGAGATACAACAAAAACCAATAAATAGATAAAAAGAGGCGAAGTGCCCAAATAAGAAAAGTAATAAATGCAAATCAAATAAATAAATAAAAAGATGCGTAGTGCCAAACACAAATAAAACAAAATAAATAAAATAACTAAACAAGAAATTAAACAAAAGTTATAACTAAAAGAGGTGTAGTGCCCACAACAGGCGAAAATAAACAAAAATGAACCAAATGAAAAGTAAAAACAAAGCTAACGAGTTAGCAAAAAACATAATTGAAAGGCTTGAATGCCTAATGACGGAGGAAATAGATTTTTATAAATTATATATATATATATATATATATATATATATATATATATATATATATATATATATATATATATATATATATAATTAAAGTAAAAGATATCAATAAAGAAATAAGCAGACAAAAAGGCAAGAGTAGTAAACAACTACAAAAGTGTCAGCTAAACACTCACACCAACAAAAGTGGAGGATTAAGAAAGAACCAGAAAAAAAGTAAGATGCCTGGGATGCCCTCTGCACCAGGGCAAATACAAATTTTCTTCATATCTATCTACATCTACTACACATTTCACCACCTATTATATCAAATCAAATCAAATCAAATAATTCCATTTCTATTCATTCCCTGAAGATGACCCAACATGGTCGAAAGACGTCTCGGAATAAAGAATGTCATTCGCAGAAGTTTTTTCTCGTCTTGAAGACACCGTTAAAAAACTTGTTAGAAATATTAAGAAAATACAAGTTAAAATTAATAACGCTGTCACAGCTGTGGACTTCAATAGAATCTGCATATATATATATATATATATATATATATATATATATATATATATATATATATATATATATATATATATATATATATATATAATTGAGCAAGTCACTGTCGGTACAGCCATTTGTGGGTCTTTGGAGCCATTAACGAAGACGATTGCGCAGTTTCAACTCCTTACTAATAGTTTAATTTTCTAGAAGAAAATATAGATCAGTGGTTCTCAACTCGTTTTAGGCCACGGATCACCAATCCAATAAAAAAAATGTCGTGGACCATTTCATTTATGAATAAGGATAAATAAGTATACACAACAACCATTTTGGTTTGAAATACATTTCTTCAAAACAATTTCTAAAAATTATATAAAACAGCTAACATTTTAATCCTGAAATATATTTCTTATAAACATAATTTCATGGAAATTTAATACTTATCTAAAATTTTGCCGTGAAATTTATTTCTACCAAACAGAAATTTGAAATTATGTTGGAGTATACAACTAACAAACACTTTCCCTTCAAATTTGCTTAATTCATTTTTCCTTGCAACCAGACGTGGGGATTCTCTTCTCTCTTACAAGCTTTTCAATGTTAAGAGTGGTGCATGATAAAGCACAACAAATATAGCTTTCCACTGCAAGCTTATTACTCTGTTTCCACTTAATGTGCAGCCAACATGAAAATCTACTCTCGCACATATAAATTGATGCAAATGAAAAAATATATCTGACTGCGTGTGATGAAAGATTTGGATAAGTACCAATCATACTGACCCAAATATTTTCCATGGTAGACCGCTGGTACTCGTACATATCTTGAGCCACCAAATCATTTTTCAACTCCAAATATTCCTCCTACACGTCTTCTGGAACACTATGAACATCTGTTGTGAATGAATTCCTGATGAGAGATAACTCATCCCTTGCCATGTCCACCTCTGGAAAGTATTTGTGAAATTCATCCCGCAGCTTTCGTAAATGCTCTAGAATTTGCATCTAAATGCCTTTCTTTTCCCCGAGCATGGCATCCACAGGTGGAAATTAAACCAAATTGTTACTTGCGACTCGCCCGACCCAGATTTCTAGCTTCTCAAGAAAAGCCTTGGTAAGAAAACAGATTTGCACATTTCCCTTGTAGCTAAAGATTTAGTTAGTTCAAAATTTCGAAAATATCAGCAAGGTATGCAAATTCTAATTCTGACTGTGTTAGCATTTTTTTTTTAATCCTCTTTTCCTTGAGAATGGAGAAATGAAGTCAGTTCTTCTCTCAGTTCAAAAATTTAGTTGAGTACATTTCCTGCTGACAACCACCATGCGGAAGTGTAGAACAGTAACACCTCAAAGTCGGAACCCATGTTCTGACAAAATTTTATGAACAGCCTGGTGTTTACTGTGACGATTTGATGTAATTAACCACCTTCCCCAATCCTTTGAAAATGGTGTTCAGGTGATTCGGCAGTTGTTTATGCTAATGACTCTCTGTCTATGAAGCAGTGAATCACAGTTACCAATGGAGTACGCTGCTTCACCAAAGCTTGGAAGCCTGATCTTGAACCTAGCATCGCAGGTGCCCCATCAGTGGTAACACCCAACAAATTTTCCCAATCCAGACCATTTGTTTCGTAGAAATTGTTAACAATTTCCAACACATCCTGAACTCTTATGGTGGTGTCAAAAGTCTTACAAAAGAGAAATTCTTCTTTGATGTCTCCTTCAAACATATATCGTGCAAACACCAATAGCTTAGAGGACAGTGAGACATCAGTTGATTCACCCAGCTGTATGCCAGACAATGAAGATTTCTTTATTCCATCCACAACTTGTTCAACTGATGTTTTGGGAGATATCATTTATCCATCTCGATACAGTGTCATTATATACAGATATATCATTTAGCTTCTGTGCTACCTTCTCGCCGACAACAAGTCTCACCATTTCTTTTGCACAGGGTAGCACAAGTTTCTCTACAATTGTATGGGGCTTCTTGGCCTGTGCAACTTTGTATGCTACAATGTAGGAAGCACGCACTGCATTGGAGGTCTTTTCATAGAATTGACCTGATGAGTCAAGGCGCTGCCCCTTGAGAGCTGATAACTACCACTCAAAATAATCTTTATCCTTTTACAACAAATTGAGGTGACATTTTTTGAGATCGAGCTTAAGCTTAGCTGGCTTCAGTGACTCATTTTCCAAGACTTTGAAGCAAATAAAACACTGTGGTCACTCCATGCCATCTTTTTCTTGACAAGAGAAGCCGAATTTAATGTAGTTATCGGATTATCGGTTATCCGATATATTTTTACCGCGTTATCGATTCATCGGTATCGTCGATACTTTTGGTTCCAAACTAGCGATAATCGATAATTTCAGTTTTTGGTTCTAGTTTAGCACAGGGGCAAGCCGCGCGTGCATTGGAGGCAGAAATAGGTAGGTTCGAGCTGGGAACCAGCTGTCGGACGAGAGGTCACGAGGTGTTGCTCCTGCGCGCTACCGGTTTTACGCGTTCTTTGATGATTTTTCCCTATGTTCCCGTGCTTCTTCCGTTCTATATATAGTCAATAATCAATATTGTATTATAATTTCGGATTTATCGGTTATCACCTTATCGGGCGATCAATTTTTCGCCAGTTATCGATTATCGGTCATCGCAGATAAGGTTATCGTTATCGATTTATCGGTTATCGTGATACATTTTTTCGTTATCGCGCCCACCTATGGTCCTCTGAATATTTGCGCTTGACATTCCTTCCCGCCATTGCTATTTATTCAGATCTGTCGGTATTGCAAAGAAATATATCAGTTACGTGTTGAGTTTGGCAATACTAATGATAAAACGTAGGATAATGTCAATAATATAGCATCATGTGTCGTAAACAGCGTAAACCAGCACGCAGCGTAACAAATGACCAGAAATATTTCACACTTCCTCCCTGCTTCATCTAGTAAAAATACTACATTTTACAGTAGAAAACAAAATCAAATTATTCCATACCTGTAAAACAGCACAGGACGAATGATGTAATTAATCAGTTCAGCAATTCGGTGGCTACTGGCTATAGCACTTTACGACAGTGTTATATGTAGCCGCGCGTCAGCTGACAGGAATCAACAGGATGACTCGTCACCTCGATCGTACAGTAGAAGTATGTACTAAGTTAGGATCACGTGTAGCGGCGTGAATTTTGGATATTCATTTTAGAATAGATTAAATTTAAAAACTTAAGTGACTCGAAGTGCTACTTAGCAGCTACAACTTAAAGATTCCCAATATATTTCTTAAATAGGAATAATATAGTAACATGGATGACCATTTATTTAATTTCATTAAATTGTTTGTACTGCATTTTCAATAAATTTTAAATTATGTACACTCATTTCCAGTTTATTATCAAATACAGTGGACGTCCTGTGGACCAGTAGTTGAGAACCACTGATATAGATGGTTGCTAGGGTTACTTAATTTAAGAAAATGACAGTGAACGTGTTAATATAAATACTATTAAGATATATTATTTATCAAGTTCCTATGTAATCTTTAGAATTTTGTAAGATCAACATTTTGATGCCAAATATTACAAGATTTCAAAATATTTTGAATATTTTCTGTATTGAAACTCTTTCTCGGTTGCCAACTCCTCTTTATTCAAACAATATGATTATGTATACAGAGAAGGAATTTCGTTCAGCAAATAATATATAGTAATTGTCATAGCTGGGCGCGACTTTCACTTTTTCAGGTGAGACTTTACCGCCGGATCTGGTGCGACTGCGACTTTGTGACTCTATTTTTTTCCTCCCCCAGTGCGACTTTTTTTTCCCGGTGCGACTACGCTAAATTACAAAGTAAACTTTAGCGCGATAACAGAAACATGCTTTTATAAGGCAGAAAAACACATTTATTTATATATATATTTTTTTTTAAGTTAATTAAAACACAGCCTAAACTAATATTTACAGGTCATCCTCCTCCTCCTCCATGTCCTCCTGGCCCATCTTCTTCTCCAGGAGGTCCATGTTTCCTTTGAGGAACACAAGCTCCTTAAAGTTGGCCTCATCCAGGGAGGACCTCTTGGCCCTGAGGACGTCCCGGTCGTGCTGAATAGCAATTTCTTTTTAAAAAAAGTCGTCTTTGTTCCTGTTGAAAGTCGCGAAAAATTGGCGGTGAGACTTTGCTTAGCCTGACTTTTTCAAAATGTTTGCGACTTCGAAATTCATAGTGCGGCAAAGTCGCAAAGTCGCAACTCGTTGCCGCAAAGCCCAGCTCTGGTAATTCTCTATTCATAGTTTCGGCTGGTGACGATTTTGAAATCAATTTTATTGGGATAAATACGAATAAAAACCGTAAAATTGTAACACATTACATAAAACATGTTTTACTATTACCTAATTGGGTTTTAGTTTTTAATAAAGAACTTTAAAAAGTTAACATAACTTCTATGGCGAAAGTATAAATCACCCCTCATAAGATTTATATATTTAACATATTTAAAATATGTAAGATATAATGTTTGAATATGTTTGAATATTATGTTAGTATGTTTAAATTATTTAGTATTTTACCAAATGGTGTGTAATTAATAAAATGTTTACCAAAATCAGAATTTAACCAATATTTCTTATGTTTCAGCTTAAATTTACAACTATTGTGTATTCAATATTGTTCTAAATAAGTTATATTACTAAAGCTAAAGAACTTACAGAATCGCAGAGCACAAATCCAATTTCTCTATAGCCAAGGGTTGTCATAAGTAGAAATTGCCAAAAAATTGAAAAGTTCAAGAGATGTTGTGCAAACCATTATAAAACGATATCAAGAGACCAAGAGATTTGTATCAAGGAAGAGAAGTGCCAGAAAACGTTTCACAGCACATAAGAAATATATCTATCATTCCGATTTTACTACAGAATCACATCAAAATATCTTCTGAACTTGCTAGGAAGTTCAATGAAGCTTCAAGTTCAATAATATCACCAAGAACAGTTCGAACGAGACTTAAAGATTATGGAGTAGAAGAATGTAAAGCGAGAAAGAAGCCATGGACAGAAAAAATACATTTTCAGTGGAACAAATAACACAAAATTTTGACACATGAACAATGGTCTAAAGTTTTCTGGTCGGATGAAAGTAATTATGAGGTATGTAAGAAAGACTATTGCATTGGTGTTTTACGTGTAATCGATGTAATTCCATTTAAATATATTTTAGAATAAAATTATTTATAAAATTTAAGTTTTGTACCATTTTTGCAGATTTTCAGTACTCTTGGGGATATGTTTTAGAGCTTTCTATCCAGTAATTGCATCCTAAAACACAAAGAAATGAAGTTATATTTCAGCAGGACAAATGCCTCATGCTATACATCCAACCACACCAAGAAATGGTTTGGAAAAATGGGGATTATCCTTATGGAGTTACTTTAAACTTTTGGCTAAGGGCGTATTTTAACTAGGACAGTGCTTTGTACTCTGTTTTGCTCAACAGTATTTCATAATGCTGCATAGGACCAAAATGAACAGAGGATACAAAAAGTAGGAAGAAACTTTCGAAATACACCCAGTGAAGGAAGCATCATGGCATGTGAGCGAAATTTAGAGAGCACCCACCATCCGAGCGAAATAAATAAAAATGATAAAAAAATTAAGTTTTTTTTTCAAAGCTACAGAAATTTTGAGATAAAATATTTTTAATGAAATTTTTGAAACACCTTATTGATATAAATTTGGGGGGGGAAGAAATGTCGTTGCTAAAAAAAAATCAAGTACTTTAAAGTGTAAGCAAACAACTAACCAACAGTGGCTTGTATTACTATTATTATTGTTGTGTTCGTTGCTCATATTCTTTTATTAGTGTTGTGATTATTTTATTTAATGTTTATGTTGTTATTATTGCTATTTCTTTCATTATTTTTTGTTGTTAAATTTAGGGAACTAAAAAAAATCGAAAAGGAAAGACCAACTAAAGAAACTGGCTTTTATTACTAAATATAAGGATGGATTGTGTAAAGTTAAATTGGTTGGTGTATGGATGAGAAGATGCGAGGGAGGTGGAAAGAAAGGGAGCATAAGAAGCGAAACGTTGTCGAATCAGAGAGAAATGGAAAAGTAGCTGAGAATGGTTGATAGTGTGGAAGAGGTAATAAGTATGAACATGTAGTTAGAGCAAATGTGGAATAAATTTAAGGAAGAGATAATAGGTGATGAAAGGGTTGTATGTTGGTATATAGATGGGAAGGGTAAGCAAAATTCTGAAGGGTGGAATGATGATGTGAAACGTGCTATGAAGATAAAATGAATAGTAATTATAACTGCTTAATAGTACCAATGAGAATGTCATGGAGATGCATGTGAATGCGTGCAGGGAGGAAAAGTGAGGCGTATGATTAACCAGAGTAAGAAAGCAGCAGCCGAAGCATTTAGGGAGAAGAAGAATGAGTATTCAGATGGGAAGCGGAAGCCTTTCTGGAAGAAAGTGAAAACGGTGACGAAGTAGTAGGAGAAAAACTATGTGAACATAAAAGCACTTTTTAGGTCAAAGGCAGATGACTTTGACAAGTTGTATGATGTGGGTGTGGAATATAACTCGAGAATGGGAAGGCGGCTGGAGTAAATAACAAAGTCGCTGAGGTGCTAAAAGTGGTGGCTATTGTTATGAAATAGGTCTGGTAGTTGCGTTGTAAAGCATTTGAAAGTGAAAGAATGCCTGAAAAAGGAAGACTGCTCTGAATGTACCGTTGAATAAGTGTATAAGGTGAATGAAACAACTACAGAGCGATATATCTGTTGAGTGTAGTAACCAATGTGTGTGAGAAAAAAAATCTGATTGGTAGTATAAGAAAGATAACTGAGGAATGAGAGAATAAACAAGAAGGGCTTTGAGTGGGTAGTTGAAAAAGAAAGAAGGAATGAGAGATGTAAAGTGTATGCTGGGGTAGTGGATCTTAAGAACGATTATGAAAGAAAGGAGTGTGTTTAGGTAAAAGATGACCTGACTGAATGGTATGATTGATATACGCGAGGATGTGAAGCAAGGGTGGGTGTTGTCGCAATAGCTGTTTAATATATTTATAGGTCTCTGGAGTATGAAATACGAATGGTAATGAGGAAAAAGGGTGTGAGATTGACGATGAATGGGTTCTATGTTGGTATATGTTGATGACATGGTGTGAATGGCTGAGAGTGAGATGGATTTTGGAAATGTTGATCAATGCCTTTGAGAGAGTATGTATGAGAAAGAAGTAAAAGTGAATGCAGGGAAGAACCAAGTAAGGGTATTGGAGTGTTGGGTTGATATTAAGTTCGGTGGTGTTTTCCTTGAACAAGTGCAAGTTTCAAGTATCTAAGAAGTAAGGTACAGATGAAGCAGTTGCGGCCACAAGGTTGTAAATGGTAAGACTCTCAGGGGTGATCGGAGCATCATTAGTGAATTGTAAGGGTTTGAGTGTGGAATGTGCCAGGAAGCTGAATGAGAGGAAGATGCTACCACCGTTGATCTGTCGTTTCTTCCACACAGTTTCTCTTTTCCACTTTGCTTGCAAACTTTCTGCTGGATTCGGGCTCGTTGACACTTCGCTTTAAATTGAAGAAAACGATTCATTTCTCACGGGATTGAATCTAACCAGTCGAACCCTTGGTTGTATTCAATTATGGGTGGACGACAGCATAAAATGTGTGGTGTTTTTTTTTAAATAGGAGTTTTTGTAAATACATTTTTTTTAATTTTGCAAAGCAAATAAGTTAGTTTTTGAAAATTCAATGAATCCTATTGGAACATTCTTATACCTCCTAACAGTAACAAGAGAATCATCCTCCATAACCCTATATTTTAAGAACGAGAATTTTAAAGGTTTGAATAATATTTTTTTCTTTTAGTTCGGTTGTCACCTAAGTATATTTAAATTTTTTATCAAAGTTATTTCTAATAATTCCTTTATAATATATAAAAAAAAACAGGCAATGGCTCGCCATTCCCCACTACGGGGGGGGGGAGCTTGCGCTTCGCTGCTAAGATTAAAATTTAAAATCTAAAAAAAAAAGCAGCAATGGTTAAATTTATATAAATTTTCTGAACTTCGCCAATTATAATAATTTTAAAGAGGAACTCTAAACTAAATTTCCCCCCTTTCAAAATATCATGTTGCTAAAACATAGAGTTATAGAAGAAGATATATAAAAATAAATTTTCTAAACTACACCATTTTGTCTTTTGATATTATAAAAAAAATTATTAGAAATAACTTTGATAAAAAACATAAGTCATAACCAAACTCAGATGAAATTATTACTCAAATACTAAAAAAATCCCCTTCTTCAATTATAGCGTTAGTGATGATGATAAAATGATGAAGTTCAGAAATAAATATGAGTATCGAATTTTTCTGATTTTTTTTTTAAACTAAAAGAATTACAAATTGATGAAGTTCAGAAAATTCATTAACATTTTGGCATGGAAATTATTAGAGAAAATTCAGATGGATAAAAAGACAAGAATCATGATAGGCCGTAGGACACAGACAGAAAGTCTGCCAGCGAAGCACAAGCTCTTTCTCTAAGGAGGAGTGGCGAAGCTGCTCCTCTTGTTTTATTAATATACACCTTGGTGAATATTAAGAGAGTTCTTTTTAGGTTATTTAGTTAGAAAAGAGTTTACTATGTTTATATTCTTCTTCTTTTTCGTACAAATATAAGTTACATGATATTATCTCTAGGGTGTAAAATATATTTTATAAATCTTAAGATAGGTTACAAAGAGTTGTTGTTTGTTTACCTTTTTATATTAATAAGGCCTCTCCGCCACGAAAGGTAGAATTAGGTTAGGTAGGATTTAGTCAGGCTTGGTTAAACCTAATTTAGTTTGGTTTGGTTAACTTAGATTAGGTTTAATTACGTTTGGCAAAACTTATTTAAGTCAGGTTTAGGTTAGGATACGTTTTGGTAAGTTAGGTCGAGTTTCGTTTAATTATGTTAGGTTATCATCATAAATGAACATCATATTCATTAATCACACATAAAAGATTACTGGACTCCTACATATGAATATAAAGGTTTACCTGCGGAAGCTACATATAGCCTGAGTAAGCTACGTAAGCTACTTGGGGGATGGATACTATACGGGGTCATAACTCTCTTGGTATATGTGTGTGTGTACATTATAGTATATGGTGTTATAGCAATGCATCTGGGCATTCCTATAATAAAAACCTCCCGGGTCTGGGCACCACTTTATAGTATATGGTTATTCATGTGATTTATTAACAGAAAATAAATCACATAAATAACCATATACTATAAAGTGGTGCCCAGACCCGGAAGGTTTTAATTATAGGAATGCCCAGAGGCATTGCTATAACATGTTAGAAAAAAATCTTTCACTGGACATTTGCAGCCATGCTGACTTTCATATACTCGCTTCATGTTATGTTACTTCATTAGGTAAAGCAAAACAAGAAGAGCTCTCACTCTTTTCCTTTTAAAAAAAAGAAGAAAATGCATGCAATGTATGTAATGGATGTAAATCCATCCTAAAATGTACCAACAAAGTTATAAATAAGATTTAGAAATTTGATATTGGCTGCGAGAGAACAAATCATTTTTTATATCTATTATTGTAACTAAACGTTTACATTTTTTTCATTGCGTTTATTTTTTGTCTGACATATAAGTGACCTGAAACTAGTATTAAGGATTATAACAATCGATAATACCTAGGTGATCTAGGTAATTTCAAGTGAGGGGAAATTTTAACCCCAGCAATAATAATATGGATGTACCTGCTATAGAGGAAGGTTTGCCAACCTTTTCATTAGTACGAAGCGTTGGCTGTAGAGAGCTGTACTTAGAGACAGTAGTAAAGGAAATTTTTGATTTTTCCCTTCGAACTTATCAGGTCGTCGAGAAAGTTATGAGCGATTTCGACATTTGTGTCTTTAAACTCTTCATATTACAGTGGTGATGTTGATACGATTGATATGTTGGCATCACTTGCTAGGAGATAACCTACTGGCTACTCTTTACATAAACAAATCAGTATCTCTCTTATTTTGCCAGCCTTACCAAGGTTAAACATGGATAAACAAAAGTTTCATTTTTAGAGATTTCAGCTTAGAAGATGCAAGGCCATTTGGAAGACCTTCATAATTAGACGAAGATTTTTTGAAAGTGAAAATTGAAGCCAATCCAAAAATCACAACTATTGGACTTGAGGTGTTTGTTGTTCCAAACAGTACTGTTCATGAACATTTACTGAAAAACTGCATGGACCTATGTTCCATCGGCGACATGCAATGAAACTGGAGATGAAAATGGTTTGTTTACGATTGAGCAGTGCAGAAACACCCTTGAGAATTCACCAAAACAACTACCGAAGCGGAAAATTCACGCAAAGCAGTTATGTTTAATGTCTGATGGGATTTTAAAGCCATTATTTATGAGCTACAATTAGATCAATTCTGCTCTGTCTAGCTAGAAAAAAATCATAAAAGAATCGCCGGATGAGGCCATTACTAGCACCCTGTACTTTTTAGACATTGGATCATGTGACTTCATTTGTTTAGATCCCCGTCAAATTCCTCGAGTGGAAATTAGTTTGATTTAGAAGCTATCAAAAATAATCTCGATAAATTGAAGTCATTAACAAAATTAGAGTGACTTTGATGAATAGAAATTATTGTAATACGAATAAATCTATTTCATTTCCATCATTCAGAACTTTCCGTACGACCTAATAATTAGAGGGCAATACCAACGAGGGCATCTGTAAAGCAAGTGGTGAAGATGTGCGGAAGATATATAGCCACAGATCATCCCGCAAGCCTTGGGGACGGAGAGGCACACATGCCTATAGCCTGTCAACCGCAGCAGAATTCTTATTCTACACATAATGAAAAGAAATAAGGGGATGAAGTAGACGGAGAAAAGGTGGCAAACGCATAAGCATCCTACTCCTCCAAACCGGAGCCAAAAAGGAGGGGCAACCAGCACCCCCTCTCCGGGCCTCGACTAGGGATGAATGAACGAAGGCTGGTCGGCGACTAGCTTGCGATATTTTCCGCCGGGCAAGAAAAGAAGCGAGAAGAGTAGCGAAGTTGGGGTAAAATGGAAATGTCTAGAAGGAAAAAAGCCCAGATAATTTCAATCTAGTTTGAGACTGCCAGGAAGACTGGGGCGGGGAGGCGTGCCACTCCTCCATATAACAGGTGAAACACGGGTTCCCCCCCCCCCTCCCACTCCTTGAGTGTGGAAATTTTCGAAAGTAAGCACCAATTAAGATGGCGACGATATACAAAGTAAATATTTCAAGGGTTTGAAGACGCCTCCTGGAATAGAGAACTTGCCTGCCGGGCTTTTCTGCCTCACTAAAGCGAGCGGTAATTTCCAGTCCCAAGCGAGAGGGAGAGGCCTTTTTCAGGGCTGGAAACCTTACAGAGGAGGACAATTCTGACAGAGAGAAATCAGCGCTTTAAAGATGACTGCAATGAGTCCGCCCACATGGAAACATTGCTCCCTGGGGACTAGGGAGTGACAAGCGTGATGACTGGGGCAAGGGGAGAGGACCGTGATGGGAAGTGCTAGCGCGGGGTAAGCAAATGCAAGGTAGAATGGATCTTGAATTGAATTTTAAAAGCCCCCCACCCCAAAGCCTTAAAATAAATTTTATTCGGATGAAAAATATGGGCAATAAACGTCATTTTAGGATTTATGCCGTTCGTTTAGCATTTAGTAATATGTCTTACCATTTTCCACTTCAGAACTTTTATTCTTTTTAGTTTTTACAATATATCTTACCCACTAATTTCAATGTATTTTAATGTTCCCCGAGGGTTAGTCCTAGCATCAATCGTTCCATGCTTCTAAAATTTGTCGCATACTTCTGCGTGGTTTTTTTTTGTGTATTTTTTTCAGTCCATAAAGTCATTTCCCTTCTGAAGATGAAGAGAAGTTTTCCAGCGTAATTTTGTTTTTGTACTTGTTTCCTTTAACATGTTACCATCAAGAATCCCAAGGTCTCCTAATTATAGGTATTATTTTACTGTTCTAAGCTTTGATGTTCAATTCATCATTATCATTCTAAACCACATTACCACGACGTTGGGTTAGCGTTCATCAAAACCGCGAGAAAAGCTTCATGTGGGCGGCTTCTCAGTTCAGTCCCCCCTTTCCTATCCGGATTTAATCTCCTTTTATTACATGGGCCGGAACACGATATATGTAGACTTCAGCCCCCAAACCCAAAATAGGCTATAGTGTTCGTTGTCTAGACTGAAAATTCAAATACTAACATATTCATCCACTTTTCGAAAAATATTGTTATTTTTATAAATTTGAATCTTTCTGCGTCATTTTTGGTCTCGTTCCTTCAACTTTTGGCCTGACTATTTCACCTAGACCTAGGTGTTTTAGATCTGGAGGCAATCTGCGCATGCGTTTTCTGGCAATATTCAACAAATAGCAGGCTTTTTTAGATCTGCAGGTGATCTGCGCATGCGTCTTTTGCCAATTACCCAATAGCATTTCGTTTAGATTCCCGTATATTTCGAACGATTCGCGGTTGTCTTTTTTTCAGTTTATATGGTATAATGGGGTGTGGTGGCCGTGCTAGGTCGGGATTAAAGGATTCGAAAGGGCGAAAAACCCAGTGCAAATTTTCCGTTAGTGCGTTTAAGGCCTCGTTGCTTTCCAATGCCTGCATTCGAAAAAGTGCTAGCCTTTTATTTATAAATTGTTTTCTCCGTAAAGATTTGATTCAAACTAGAGACCTAACGACATTTAGCAATCGACTTTTGCATTCAAATCTGATGTTAGGCTTTCGAAATAGGAATATTACGAGTTTTTTTAAAGTTGCGGGGGGGTGCACCCCCCACAACTAAGTGGGGGTATGGGAAGTGAATTTCAAAAGTACCTAAAAAAATGTTATTTTTTGGGCGGAAATAGCCTAAAGTAGTTGTCGCTATCGTCTTTTTAAATTACCAGGTTAGGTCTGGTCTGGTTCTGGATCTTTTAAATGATTTTGATAATGTGTTTTTCTTATGCAGTTTTATGTGTAGTTTTCAGATTTGAAACTCGTTTTCGCTGTAAATACATACTTTTCTTATTATGGACCTTCGGTCGACTATGGCCAAAGTATACATTTCCGGTGTAAATGAGTGTCAGATCTGAAAAGTTCATAGAAAAAACATATTTTTAAATTAGTGTGCCTATTTGTGTCAAAGCGAATCTTTACCCAACATTCTACTAGAATTGGGAGGGGGCAGGCCCACATGACCTGAAAATGTCTTTGAAATTAGATGAATTAAAAAAAAAATCAAGAGGGAGCTTCCAGTTTCTTAAGCCTCCCCCTTACCTGTGAGGGCTGGCCTTTATCGCCTACTTGCTGCGCTTGCTAAATTGACGAAATTGACTAAATTGACCAAATTTCGGTTTGTTTCGTTCCCTTACAAATCTGAAAAGGAAAAGTATCCTAACTGCTATTTTCTTTAATGTTCGGATTTATTGGGTCAATTTCTGCAATATCTTTTTTACTGATTATTGCAAACTTGTTTGCCTTTAAGCATAGTCAACGCCATTAATTATTCAAAGGTCTCTAGAATTAATATTTTAATCCGAGAAGACACGATGGCAAAGATATATTTTTCGAGTAATAGTATTATCAGGAGTGAGATTCATCCATGGACAGGTATAAATTGATACTTCTTTGTCACCAGTTTGTGCCTGGTGACAACAAATGCGTCGTCCCCGCCCCAACATTTCATTTTGACAATCTTTGTAACTGCAGTCCCGGGTATTTTACGAAGCTGGCCCGGCAGCGAATTAGGCGTTCGAGCCTATCAAGAGGTTAAGGTTGTCGATTTTTCAAAAATAGGCCTTTTATGAAACTTTCCTTAGCATCTTCACGTTGCCGTTGTCGCGGTAATAAGAGTGAATGCATTTTCAGTGTTGAGACAATTGTTTATTTCATGCACGTGCGGTGCAAATGTTTTACTATTGTTTTTTTGTGTTATATGGCTTACTTAAAATGTCAACAGAAGCCATAACTGATTGTAAGAACTTTCTGCGAGAAGTTTGCGCCAGTTCCTTGTCCCCAAACCTAACCTAACTTAACCTTACAGACTGTACTCACACTTTTTAAAATCAAGTTTCATTTGCTGTTTGTTGTTTTGCATCTTGTAAAGAGTTCAGAGCTTTGAATAGTGTCAAAGTTTATTTTAATTAATGTCACTTCATCAAAGAGGTCATCTATATTCAAATTATGCCTTCTTTTTAGCTTCAACTCGTCAACAACTTCAATAAATTTCTGGTATTTGGGGAATGAATTATCTAAAAAGCTTATATTTAATAATTTTCCAAATATTGAATTTGCATCAAAGTTGATGTTTTTTTCCAAATATGTAAATGCTGAAATGAGAAATAACTTAAAGTCTTCAATAATCTTTCGAGCCTCAGCAGGATCTAAATTTTTCATAAGTTGGTGAACATGATACCCCCAAAATTCCTCAGCATATCGAGATTTTGACTTATTTCTTAAATTAACCAAAATATTGAAAATATCTGCTGCTGAATTTTCATTTTTCTCAAGTCCCTCAACAGATAGTTTAAATATCTCCATTGCATGTTACGAGAACAAAGAACTTTGTGTAATTGTTTAGAGCAATCAGTTGGTCTGCTTAATAAATAAGAACTTAAAACTTTCCAAGAAAGTAAAATTCTTTCAATGCATGGCTGCAGAGTAGGTACTCGTACATGCCAAAGAATTTCACTAAATTCTGTCTCTACAAATGAATGGAAATCTTTCAGAGTTTCGCGTCTCTTTGCTGACGTTGAAAAATGGCCATAAATCTTTAGGACAATATTTTATGTGTTCACATTCAAGTTTCCCAAAGCAAATTTTACTGCATTATGTATAATGCGCGCATTGCAATTAGCTTTAACAACATCGTCATTGAGTGTGAGGATATTGCAATTTGCATTATCGGTACTCAAACAAGAAACTCTTTTCCAATTAAGTGGCGAATTGTCAATAATGTTTCTCAAGCATTTGAACATTCCATCTGCATTTCATCAGAATTATCGAAAAAATCAATTATATAATTACTGTGCCAAATTCCATATTAAAATATTGAATACAAACTGGGAACACTTTCATGTTTTTTTGATTTGAAGCATCAATTTAAAGACAAAAATATAGAGGCGGAAAAATGGTGTTACAAATCGTCCAAAATTACTTTTAATCCCTTTTTACCGATCACATTTGTAACGGATTGCCTCTGATTTGGTTCAACCACAAGATAGTTTTGCTGCTTATTTTGAATCCAGGTAAAGTTTTAAATTTAATTTCAAACTGTAATCAAATGAGTTGGAGGAATGATTGCGTTTAACTGCATGATATATTTGAGCTATTTCCGAAGCAACTATAATATTTTCATCTTTAGAATTTGCTTTTAGGGTAAATTTAACAATTAAAGAACAGGGATATTAAACTCTGATTTTATTTTTTACCACCATCTGAATTTTTATGTTGTGTTATTGCTAAAACACTCATCTATCCAATTTTCAAAACACTTTGGGAAATATTACACTTTTCTTCTTATGGATTATTAGTTGTTGCCAACCATTCATAATCATTTTCCCAATTTTTGTGATATGAGCAAAATTGTTTCTTTTTTTCATTAAGGGCTCCATCCTTAAGAAGAATTCAATCATTAATAGTTTTAGGATTAGATATTAACATTTAACTAACTGAGATAGTTAATAGGAGTTTTAGACAGGTATTTACTCATGTAATCGATCGCCTTAAAAAAATTGAATAGAGATAGTAAAACTAAACACAGAGCCTAGGTAGGGCCTACCTACGACTACATAAGAACATAAGAAATTGATACAGCAAAAAAAGAACAGGAGGAACCCGTCACCAACACGCCACAACCCAACCTTGTCGCGGGAAGAGAGCTTGTGTGTACCTTTGACTTTTCGAGCTATGTCGGCGGGGGTACCTCTTCTGGGTACCCCTGGTAGGGCTTCCCTTGTCGATTTGGTGGGAAACCAGGTTCCAGACTAAGTGCGTCATTCATTCCTTTTTCTACTCTATCTTTCTCCTTTTTAACTTTTATCCTATCTCTCCCACTTATACAAAAAGAAAAAAACAAAAAAAGCCTACTCATATCATGTCACTCTTTCCCCTTTTTCCCTCTATCTACATATAAGGACCTGGCAGCTACCTCACGCGTCAGAAGAGAGGCTTTGGAACCTCTATAAACAACGCCAATCGACGTTTACTGGTTGCGAGAGACTAGGACTAGAGGTGTCCTAGGCGTTGGGGCACGATAAATGGGATGAGGGTAGTGCCCCGTTAACCACTTCCCTGGCGCGTAATTATTGACCGTTCCCAGTGCCCGTTAAGGGGTGCCTCTGGTAGCATCGGTCCGAGGTGACGGCCCTTTGTTCCCAGGTTGGTTGCCAGGCCAATAAAAAGCCTTGGGTCGAGTCTCTTGGTGGGGCGGGATATCCATTGAACGCTGCTCCGAGATCCTGGCCGTTGTGAAGGGAACTAGTAGGAGTTTAGTAAGGGGCGTGCTTCGTTGTTGTTCACCTGGTGACAAATCGATGGCCCCTTCGGGGACAGTCTGTGCTGCTTGGTTGGGATCCACGGCACGCCGAGGCTTGACGACTCGGTCGGACGAACAGCAGCACATTGAGCGTGCCTTCTGAAAGATCCGAAACGTCTCCGATTGATAGGCGGGAGCGACTCACGAGGGGAGAACTAAGCAACCCCCTTTTTTCTATTGATTGGTCACAAAGTTTTGAAAGAGAGAAAGTGTTCAAAATGACAGGAAAAAAAGGTCCAGCTGCACTCAAATATACATGTGCGATATGCCAGAAGGATAAGTGGTGCGTGGACTTCCCGGAAGGATGTTTTTCGAAATGCCACCCGGGAAGTATATGCACCGACTGCATCCTTAAAGGAGAGGTCCGAGAGGCAGTGGCATACTGCAATGAACTCAAGGATCTCTTCACAACCTCTGAAGAAAAATCTAGGGCGCTGGATAGTAAAATACAGACCCTAGAAACGCAGCACGCGCTTCAGATTCGGCGTCTCGAGGAAAAAATCCTAGAGCTAGCCTCTAAACTAGAGGCCCAGTCAGCTCAAGCTCGAGACGAAAGTCCCACTGACTTGTGTGGTTCCACCGATGTGACTCCAGCCCAAGGAGGTGAAACTGCATTGGCAGCCCCACTTCTGCCATGCGGAGCCAATGAGAAGAAGAAAAAGAAAAAGAAGAAAAAGGACCTTAATGCTGCTCACCCCAGTGTAGAGGATTCGAGTGTTACTGGTGCGCAAGGGAAAGTGGAAAGAGAAGAAGAGAAAAGAGAAACGGAAGAAGAGAAAACAAATGAAGACAAGAAAAATAAGATGAAGAAGAAAAACAAGAAAAATGTAGAGATACAAGAGGAAAGCGGCAAGTCGCTTCCGAGGGGAAAGAATAAGTCGCCTGCTGACAAATGTGCAAGAGTCACCCTTATTGGTGATTCTCAAGCACGGGGCCTGCAGTCCCTGCTAGCGGCCCGCCTTCGCACTAGTGTGAAGGTAAGTTGCCTGCCAGGATGTGGTAACCACCACATCAGAGTAGAGGCTGAGAAATTACAGATTTCTGAGAGCTCAGTCGTTGCTCTGATGGTCAGTGGAAACGACCTCTACCTGAGAGGAGGTAGGCTAGGCCCTACAGATAAAATCCTCCACACTGTCATGGGTGCCGTGGACGACTGTGGGCTGAAAACCCGCAAGCGTGTGGTAGTCGGGATGCTCCCGAGGAGAGGTCCAACACGGACCGCTCACTCGATGAATGTGTCTTTAAACCGGCGCCTGGCAGATTTGTGTACAGCAGAGGGGGTCTTTTTGTGGACCCGTACCGCACCTTTTATGGTAGAAATGATCTCTACCAAAGAGATGGGGTACATCTTTCCTTTAAAGGAAAGGCCTTTCTGTCGAACATGATCCAGGATTTCGTAGAGAGGACCGAAAGGAGTATCCGGCCCAGAATGAGGGTGGACGTACGCCAGTACGCCCGTGTCACTCCAGGAACGACCTTCTCAGAGGTCGCAAAAAGGGGTGCCTCGCCAACAAACAAGCCGGGAAACGGAAGAGCGTAGGGAGTCCTACAGTCGGGGACTCCCTGAAAGTTATTCTGTTTAATGCGAGGTCAATCAGGAACAAGTTTCCTGAGCTCCCTGGCATCGTAGCGACGGAAGAACCCGAAATGGTAGCTATAACAGAATCGTGGATAAAAACCTCAAAACGAGACTTTGAAGGCGAATTCACGGTTCCTGGCTACCAACTCTTCCACAAAGATAGGCCAGACAGAGAGGGTGGCGGTGTAATGTTGTATGTCAAGGATACAATCAAATCTACGAACTCCAACATTATATCCGATCACGAGCTCCTAGGCGTTGACCTAGAGATACGTCCTGTCAGATACAGGACCCTGCTGCTTTACAGACCCCCTTCCTAACCCGTTGAGAAGGACAGGGAACTGTACGAGCTGCTGGGTGAGCTTGTTCAAGGCAGAGTGTGCATCGTTATGGGCGACTTCAACATAAAAGTTGACTGGGAAACCAGAGCAGCCTGTGGCGAGAGCGCGTTACTCCTGGAGTTCGCCAACAACGAGTTCCTCACTCAATGGGTCAGAGAACCGACGAGAGGAGACAATATCCTCGACTTGGTCTTCACCTTTGAGGATGATATCGTTGAGGATGTCTCTGTAGGTGAAAAGCTCGGTGGCAGTGATCACCAGCTAGTTAGATTTACCGTCAAGATCCCGAAGGTAAGGTTTGTTGCCAGTCAATCAAGGAAACTTGACTTGAGAAGAGCAGACTTTGCAAGCCTTCGTGCTGGACTGACTGATGTAAGGCTAGCGGTATGCGAAGAGGTTGAGGATTCGTGGAACAATTTCAAAAATAAATTCATGAGTCTTCAATCAAGTTGCATCCCTCTGAAATGCCTTCGTCGGTCTTCTGTTCAACCAAAGTGGTTTAATCGAGAAATCGGCCAACTGCTTAGGGAGAAGAGAAATGCGTACCGGCGATCGAAGATCTCGGGTGCTTTTGACGAGTACCGGAGGCTAGCCAGGAGAGTGAAGTCCAGCATAAGGGCGGCTAATCGTACTGTGGAACTCCGAGTGGCGAGAATCTGCAAGGAGAATCCCAAGGAGTTCTTCGGCTATGTAAATAGCCGTAAACCATAGTTAAACGTTTCGAAAGTGTAGTAGTTGTCATGCCAATATATTTTGAGTTTTTATAAAGCTTACAGTCTTTATCGGGGCAGATGAACTCGTAAACTATGTTGGTTGACTTGAGATTCGAGGAGTTTAGGCAGATGTTGTTTTTCATCAGAAGATTGCTGGCTTTTGTTGTTTTATAATAGATGATGAGTTGCATTTTATCCGTTTTATTTTAAACCTTGATGTTACGTTAAAATATCTCCTTGATGTTTTTTTTCATCTATTTTATAGGCCGTGGACATCTGGTTTCTGTAATACACTTTGATGTTGACTTTTCCATGATTACTTTCAGTTTTATCCGCATGTTTGTAATGGTTATTTAAAAATGATTGGAGTTGTTTGTCAATCATGCTGTTTGAGAAACCATTATTCACGAGTATTTGTTTTACTCTTACTATCTCTTGGTGGAAAAGTTCCCAAGTAGAGCAGCATTTATAAGCTCGGCGGATGTATGACCCGATTACGCTTTATTCTTATTTTTATAGTTTTGGGGGGTGCACTCATGCCACCCCTGCCCCTGGGCGGTTGTCCATATTGCCCATAGGCATAACTGCCTCTGATGACAACTACTGTTTTTTTGTGTGTGTGTGTTAAAGAGCTAAAAATGTCATCAGAAGCCATAAGTAATTGGAAAAACTTTCTGCGAGCAGTTTCCGCCACTTACTTGTTCCCAAACCCAGTCCTGCCTCTCAAGACGAAAATATAACGTAGGAAAGTGTATCCTGTTCTATATATGCTGTACCCAAAAGACAACCAGACACATTATTAACTGTAGTAAAAGAATGCGTTCTTCCTGGCACATCAATCATTTCAGGCAGTGACGTGCTTATAGTGGCATAACGTCTTTGCAAGAGATACGCTATAAACATTTTACTGCGGACCACTCAAAGAATTTTAAGGATTCATTAACAGAGGAGCAGACAAACAAACTAGAATCCCTTCGGACTATCGTGAAAATGCGAATTTCTATGCAAAGGATAAACAAAAGCAAAGATTAGTTCAAACAAATATACGATGACATTGTTGCATATTTTCCTCTAAATAAATAAATTTATCAAGTTTATTTTGTTCTTTGCCTTTTCCTAAACATATTTTACAACGTCAAGCTGCCAGGACTGTTCCGAAAAAGACCCCAAAATTCGGGGCCAAACCCATTCTATTAATAAATACAGTCCAATGATGCCCACAGTCAATATTTACAATGATGATCCTCGTTCTTCAGGACGGCTTCAATTCGGTTTGGCATAATAGAGACCAAATTTGTTAAAATATCTTAACTGATATTTTTTCATTTTTGTTCAATAAGCACCGCAATTGCTCGCAATTGGATGGCTTTTGTTTATCAATCGCCAATTTGATTATCGCCCACAAATCCCCTATTGGGTTCAAATCTGGCGAATTCCTGGGCCAAGGTCCCAAAATTTGAATGCTAGTTTCAACCAAGAACTTTGTTATTGTTTTTTTCTTTGTGACATGGTTCGCCATCAGGCTGCGAAATAGTTATCATCTCCAAATTAGTCCTGAATTGTTGGGAAAGGGTAGTGATGAATTTCGTTATGGTACCACTTTGAATTCATGGCACTGTTCTTGAGCAAAAATCGTTAGTTCTCTAGTTCCCTTAGATGAGAAGCAGCCTCAGACGCGGAGTGTGTCCGGATGCTTCACTGCTGGCACGAAGAATGACTCGTAAAAGCGCTCTCCTTTTCTCCTACTAACGAGCGATCTTCAAGAAGCATAAAACAAGAGGAAGGGAGCCTCTTCAGAGAATATAATTAGGCCGCAGTCTTCAACACTTCATTCTTTATATTTCGTACAAAAGTGAGGCTTATCCTTACGAGGCTCATCTTATAATAATATGAGTCTTCTTCGCACCATTTCACGACTTGAGTCGTTTATCGAAATGTTTCCTCCTCACTGTGTGCGCTGAAGCTTTCACACCTGCCCCTTTTCAATCGTGAGCAAGTTTGGCATTGTAACCAGTCTTTTTAAAGTCATTAATGATCCTAATCAGCGATGAGGAAATCCTTCGTGGCTCAACGGAGAGCCACCCGTTGAAAGCTTTTTCCATCGAATTTAAAGCGAAAGACCAATGAAGGCATATCCGCCCCAATGTTTGCAAGGAGAGAGGAGAGTGGCTAAGATGGAGGTATTGAAAATGTATCGAAGACAGCCGCACAGCCTCTCGGGGCCGAAATTGGGGATTGGTAATCCTTTAGACGGATTTCGAGGGCGATGTGCGTTATGTGTGACTTGGAAACCCACCTTCTCTCTAGTTGCTTTGAAGAGCGCCAGATTTAGAAAATAAATCATAATTTTATTATATTATTATTATTATGTGAGTGATGCCGTGTGGGGGTGAATTTGCTTGCGCGCCAGAGCAAAAGTGGGAGATGGGTCGTCTCGAGGCGACTCTAAAATAGAGATGAATTTTCTCCAATTCGTCTGACCTTAATCAAAAGAGGAGGAGACGAATGCCTGAATTCTCTTTTCCCCCAGTAGATTGGGTCGCCAGGTCCAAGCGATTTGCAAACTAAAGCTCACTAGTTACAAGGATTTCCATGAGCAAACCTCCTCAAATAAAATGTTTGATCATAAACTCTAGAAAAGATGGATGGTAAATCTAGATTTTTCTTTTTTGTCTCTCATGTTGAGATTGCGAGTACACCCTGAACGACGCTAATAGTTTGGGAGGGAAAGTTAGGATTTCTCGGTTCTCTGAATCAATTTGGATGAAACCTTTGCCAGCTGGTCTGCATAATATGGCAACATTAATGTTGTTTTCACTATGCTCTGTTACGTCCTTCAATTCTTATTTGAGATTCGTCGTTTTTTTGTGTGAACAACGCTAATAGCTTTTGAATGTCTGGGGAACAAATTTTAACTGTTTGTTTATTGACTTAGATTTGACAGTTAATTATACGTAATTTGGGTGCGCTGAAAAGGAATTTTTACTCCGTTTTGCTCTATCAGGTCCTAATTTTGTTCAACACACTTTGTCTTTCATCATATTCATAAAAAGGATATTTTCTCAATACTTGCTAAGTCTTTTTGTAGTTGCACATTATAATTATCTATTAGTACCTATTTAAACTAATGTTTGTGTTTATATTTCAGATTTTGAAAATAAGGAATTGAAATACCTTTACAAATTGACAAAACAATCAAGTAATAGGTCCTCAAGCACTAGAGAGTTCATATGCAAAACTTTTCTGATTCATTTTGCTATATATGTGGAGATTTTACACTTCCACATCAACGAGGAAATATAAAGGATCAAGATAAATCATGGGTTCCACATAAAGCTTGCACTGTATTCATTGAAAGATTGCGACATTGGACGAAGGGTTCGGAGTCAAAAATACCTTTTGTAGTTCCGATGGTAAGTTTCTGATTTCATAAAACTACGTAACTTAGTGATTTGTGTCCTGTAAATTACCTAAGTGTACTTGTACCTTAAGTACATAAACAACTTGGGATAAAATTCGCTTTTGTTAAAGCTTCACAATATTTTTTCTATTTCAGGTGTGGCGAGAGCCACCTAACCATGAGACGGATTGCTACTTCTGCTTTGTCAAGACTTTGGGCTTCACTAAGAAAAATAAACATTGTATCGAGTACCCAAATTTAGACACCACAATATGACCTGTACTATATTCAAATGAAATTCCCATTCCAAAGTTTATGAGTCTTCCATCTCAGGAATTAGTTGAAGATGTTTCTGAAAATATTGTTATGCACTCTAAGGAGTCAGACATCGAATTCAACCCCAGCGTAGTTGTAAGTGAAAGTGATCAGCAAAGGTTTAACCAGGCCGAGTTGAATGATCTTGTAAGGGATCGAAATTTACCCCAAAAGGCTGCGGAACTTTTAGCTTCAAGACTTGAATAGAAAAAAAAACATGCTTAGTTCAAACACATACATTTAATTTTACAGAAACAGAGAAAAAGAACTTCCTAAATATTTTAGGACAGAGCATAGTTTAGTATATTGCTGCAACATACCAGGTTTGTTAAAGGAGATGGGGATTCAGTATTACAATGCAAGTGATTGGCGTTTGTTTTTAGACAGTTCGAAAAGAAGTCTTAAGTGTGTGTTGCTGCATAATGGCGAACTATACAGCTCGATACCAATTGGGCACTCAACAACATTAAAAGAAAAGTATGAGCACATAGAAACTGTTTTAAAACTTATCAAATATAGAGAGCACGAGTGGATCATATTTGTTGACTTAAAAATGGTAAATTTTCTGCTAAGGCAACAATCAGGGTATACTAAATATCTCTGCTTCCTTTGCTTACGGGACAGCAGAGCTAAGGAAGAACATTATTCCAAACAAATCTAGCCAGCACGAACATCACTTACTGTCGGATAAAAAAAAAATGTAATTAATCCACGTTTAGTGAGCAAAGATAAAATCATATTTCCTCCTCTGCATATCAAACCAGGTCTCATAAAAGAATATGTAAAAGCTTTAGATACAAGAGACGAGTGTTTCCAAAACATAATTTAAAAATTCCCGAGTTTAAGTTATGAAAAAATCAAATCTGGAATTTTCGACGGTTCACAAATAAGAACATTCATTAATGACAGCAGTTTTCCTAATGTCACGAATGAACGCGAAAGAAATGCCTGGTTCTCATTCGTGGACTTGATAAAAAGCTTTTTAGGAAATTATAGGGAGGATAACGACGAAGAAGACGTAAGAAAACTTTTAAGGAACTACGAAGAGCTAGGTTGCAATATGAACAGAAAAATGCATCTTTTGGATAGTTATCTTAACCAATTTCCAAGTAATTTAGGTGCTGTAAGTGACGAACAAGGCAATAGATTCCACCGAAATATTAAAATTATTGAGGAACGTTATCAAGGACGCTGGGATTGCCACATGATGGCTGATTATTGCTGGTGCTTGAAAAGAGACCTGCCGTCAACAACCAAATACTCTAGAAAGTCCTATAAAAGAAAGTTTTACCAGAGTGAAAGCTTCATATCTCTTTGTTTTGTTTTATTTTAAGTCATTCCTATCGTTATAATGTAATTTTAAAATAGTTTAAACTGCATTTATTCATGAAAATTGGAAATAAATGTTAAGGCTTGACTTCATTTTTAATCCTAATTTTGAAAAAACTGAAAAATGGCGCATGGGCTGTTTATAAGAATCAGGACCTGGTAGAACCAAACCGAGGTGAAATTCTTTTTCAGCGCACAAAAATTACTTACAATCAAGTGTCAGATATCATTCAATAAAATACTTCTTCCCCAATGAAGTAGCCCATCTAGATATATTTTGGAAAAAATGAAGGATAATTATACATATTAAACATACCTTGCGTATTTATTTAACAGAAAACCATAATTATAGGGCACGATTGATGGATATAATAAATTATTTGCCTACATGAGGGACATTTTGACGGATGACTTCAAAAACCCTATCATACATGGAATCGGTCAATTTCTTAATAGTAGCAGGTTGGACTGCCTCTGCCACACTTTTGATGGTCGTCCATAACACTTCTTTAGACGAAAGGTAACGTCCATCGCTATAGACATTTTGTTTATTGATGGACCACAAATTTTCGATTGGGTTGTGATCCTGAGAGGCTGGCGCCCACACCATCAACTTGTCACCCTGTATGGCGAAGAGGCTGGGAACGCTTGGGTAGCTCTGGCAGAGTGGAATGGAGCGTTGTCATACATGAAAACTAGAGCCCTGTAAGTGACAACAATATGCCATCTAGCCAGGGATCCAACACCATGGCTCCTAATCCCTGGTTTTGACGTTACTAGCGTTGGTTACGCTCGTCTCCGAAATAGACCTAACCATTTGCCTAAGCGTCAGGTCCGTCAAGGGTCGCCCTGGTTTCGTCATTGAAGAGGACGCAACTCATGTCCAAAGCCGTGTACTTCCGGGCCCATTGAAGCCTCAAAGTCTTGTGATGGGGCGTTAAAGGAGGCGGTTTCAGGGAAGCTCGCACGGAAACCATAGTCCATAGGATACAGTTCCTGGTAGTCTTCGGTACATGGGGACGACCAGTGGCGGTAAAAATAATTTTGCATATTTGTCCAGGTTTCCCACGTAACTGGTGGCCAAGATTCCTCAAATCCCTGGCTGCCACAGTCTTGGAGATCCTACAATCGAATAGTTTCCTCCTTAGCGAAGGGTCCTTCAGAAATCGTGTAACCGTGTCCCCATGTCGAACTGCCTTCTCCGCAATAACATGAAGAGAGGCGCCTTCAGCACTTTCCTTGACCATAAAAGACTTTTGTTCATCATTGGATCTTCTACGATATCTCATTGTTCTTAAAGAGGATATATGCTTTTAGCGAGGTCCACGTGCCCGTCCATGGGGGGATCAGGGGGCTGAAGCCTCCCTAAATTCCAAATTTCAGACTCGTTTCTGTTTATATTTCGTGTTTAAGCCATACTTGTATTCTACTACTCAGAGGGAGTTATTAAATAATATATATAAATATATATATATATATATATATATATATATATATATATATATATATATATATATATATATATATATATATATATATATATATATAAGTAAAAGAACTCAATGGTGAGTTGTGGTATATGATAGTGAGACCACTGTATAGGAGCCATATGTTTAATTTACGAGACTAGTTTCAGTATGTAGTTTATCATTCAATGGGCAATTGAAATGCAGCCCCCATTCCCGTAACCTCATCGTAAAACGCTTAGTCAACGATCTTAGACTTACACCTACTGATTAATGACCTTTATTCTCCGTTTTGTTTCTCTTTGTGTTTTTTTCTGATCTGTACACTATTTATAGACTTTTGTAACAATTGCATTCTCAGTATACGACTGAAGAGGGTATGATAAACTACATACTGAAACTAGTCCCGTAAATTAAACTTTTGGCTCCTATATAGTGGTTTCACTATCATATATATTTTAACTCGTTGCGATTCGAATGTACCTTATACGATACATGTATGAAATATAGGCAAATCTCAAAATTAATGATTACATTCATTATTATTATCTTTGCTGACATCTAAAAATACAATTCATAATTTTATGATGTGTGGAAAAAAAAATCGGATCTGAGATAGTTAGAGTGCTCACCCCCGCGTGATATATGCACTCTTATTTATTATTTATCATTGTTGTGTAAGAAAATCTTCAATGCCCTTTTATCTGACTCCTCGGGAAAGAATTCAGGTTAGCCCCCCAAAAAGTTTTAGCCTGGATCCGGCACTGGCTTGGTCCACCCAAAAAGCGACGAATCTGAAATAAAAATTGAAGGACGTAACATAACATAATGAAAATATAATATTAGTGCTGCCACACTGTGCACACCAGCTGGGAAAGATTTCATCAAATTTGATTTACAGAGAACCGAGAAATCCTAACTTCACCTCCCAAGCTATTAGCGTGGTTCAGGGTTATATATATGTAGCTCAATTGTGACTTCCCAATACCTTCGAGAATAAAAGAACTGTTAAAAATGTCTGTTGTGATCTTTTATTATGAGCATAAATAAAGGCAGCGACGTTATCCTTTCTTTACAAGAAACTTAACTCTCCGCAAAGAGCCTCGAAGCAGCCAATAAGGATAGTGTCTACAGTGCAGTGTAATCCGACGACATGATAGTGTTGAGAAAAAACCTGCAGTGTTGTTTAACCGCCAGTTTGACTCCCGTTTCCCATTATTGTTCCCAAGTCACCTCCAAGAGGGTTGTGTGTACACAAAGTCGCGTGTACATATTCTTTTAATCCATACGACTATGATGTTTGTAAGACGATTGCGTGTGCACGCAGGTACGTACTGTCTGCCAGTGTGTTCACGTAGAGACCGAAGCATGTGGGTGTGAATATATGTGTATGATTGTTTTATTATATGTGTCTTAGGGTGTTAACGTCATCTTACATGAATAATCGAGGCGTGGGAAAGAATTCGAGAGAAGAAAACAGAAGAAAAAAGAAGCTTGATGAAAATCAAGGACGAGAGAGGGTCGTGTGATTCAATTTTATGTCAGAACTGGTTGTGCAGGGTCGTTCTCTTTGTCGTGGCGTCCTTCTCTGCTTTAAATCATCTGTGACCAACAATGGATTTGGTCAGTGTTTTAAGGTTGTAAAACACATCCGTGGCCATGCGTGTACTTCACACTGTTATCTCGATCGGTGTAGATAATATATTAGGTTTAAAAACGTTGACAATATGTTTCCAGTACAATATTCATATGTGGTACGTTTTAATTTAACGACATGACACACACACACACACACACACAATAAAGCTATCAAATTGTTGACACTTCCGTGGCTACGGAAGAGAAATCCAGCTTTAAATTGCGGACATTTCTCGGAAACTGCGACTATACCACGGCCATAACCGACCATATTCTGAGATAATACTTGTAAAAATCTACCTTTTTTATGAGGTAAATGCTTAGTTTTTACAGGAATAAAAACTTAAACGTACAAATTTGAACTCTCTCTAGAGCCTATGGGAATTTAATAATAATAATCATTAACTGTTTATTCCAGAAGATGGCAGCCATTTGGCTGAAAATATACGTTTAAAGTAACAAAAAAACATATATAGAGCACCAAAACTGAAATACCATACATAGTGAAATATGAGAATAGCTAGACGTATCAGATGTTAATGATTATAATTCATAGTTGTTAGTGTGAGAACTGCATTGTTCTTGTAGCGCTCTGTGCGGGCTCTGATTGGGAAGGGCTTGTTGTAGGCACGAAGGACAAGGCGGTGACGTGGATCGTCATGGGGAAGTATGTCGCGGTGACGACGGTTGTTCAGCAGTTTATGGCCAAACTGTTCGAGACTGGTGGAGTACTGAGCTGCTAGAGGAGTGAGTTGTAGGAAAGAGGTGGCTGCATTATAGCTCGTGTAATTGACGCCCAGAATGACCTTCATGGCGCGTTTCTCTATCTTCTCTAGGGGGCCAAGCTGGGTAGCAGTGAAGCAGGGGGACCAGACAGGAGACGCATACATTAATTTGAGGAGAATAAACATTTTATAAATGTTTGTAAGTTCCTGTGTAGGGACGCCAAGGGACTTCAGTCTACGCAATATGTGCAGCCTATACGAGGCAGAGCTAACAATGTTGCCGATGTGCGGGTGCCAGCTGAGCTTGTCGTCGATAGTAACGCCAAGCAGCTTGGTAGAATGGACCAGGTCGAGGGTGTGGTCACCAAGTGTGAGAGTCGGAACTGGGATGGGAGTAATGGAAACGTCAAACTGCATAACAACTGACTTCTGGTGGTTGATAGTGACGTTGCTAGAGGTTGTCCATTATAGAAGGGCAATGAGGGAGCGTTGAAGGGAAATGTAATCCGGGAGAGTGTTGTCGACGGCCGAAGCAATGGTGGAATCATCAACGTACTTCCAACGGTGTTCGGTGTCCAGGAAGGCGTCGTTTATGAGGATAAGGAAGCAAAGGGGGCCCATCTTTGTGCCTTGGGGCACGTCACATGTGAGGGAGGCGAAGTTGGAGACCCCACCCTGTACACGAACAGCCTGGCGACACCCTGAGAGGAAGTCTGCTAGCCAGGATATGAGGCATTCCAGGATGTCTGTTGATATTGCGGCTTCAGTGAGGACAGTAGTGTGATCAATCAGGTCAAATGCCTTACGGAAGTTGAATGCGCAGACGGCTGAGGTTTTACGTTTGTCCAAGTTTAAATATACAAAATTAAGGAAGCTAATGAGGCAGTTCGTAGTGGAAGATGCTCGCATGTTGCCGAACTGCCGTACGTCAACTACTGGAGCCAGATCCTCGTATACCCATTCCGCCACGAATATCTCACACAGCAGGTTCGGCAGCGGGGTGATGGCTATGGGGCGCAGGTCACTGAAGGTACCGGGGTTGGTAGTCTCAGGGATGGCGGTGACGCAGGATGTCTTCCAGTTGGGTGGACCCTTGCACTGCTGAAGAGAAGCGTTGATAATGGACGTAAGGGGGATGCTTAGTCCACGGAAAATTCCTTGAAAAGACGCATGGGGAGATCATTTAAAGTGATTGACCGTTTCTCTCGGGAATTTCTGAGTCTGTAGTACACCTGAAGCTGGGAAACGGTGGGAGGTGCGGAGCGGAACGGCAAGTACGCGTGGAGGCCTGTGAGATCGAGGGGGTGGGAATTGTTGGCAGATGGAAGCGAAATTAGTGTTAAGTGCTTCGGTCGCTTTCTCCGAAGTCAAATGGCTGGTGCAGGGGAGCGAACCAGGCTGAGTGGCCAAGCCACAGAGCTCTCGTACCTTCCGAAACCACTGACTGGGCTGTACATTCTGTAGCTTGCTTGTATAATAGGTCTTCTTTGCTAACTTGATTTCTCGTATTAATTTGTTACATAGTGAGCGATAATTAACACTGTCATGTTAGCGAAAAGCTTGATTCCTCTGAAGCAGAAAGCGTTTGATGCGGCCCGTGATCCAGGGGTGTGTAGTGAGACTTTTGATAGGATGAAATAATAGAATGCATCGGTGATGCTAAAGATGTATTTCTCCCATTTGTCCTCTACATCCTCAGCTGTGATGACCTCGGTCCAGGGATAGTGGGTAATCCATTGCCCAAATTGCAGGATGGAGGACTGTCTCAGCGGTCGGTATTTCCGAGGGGTGCTCCGACGAGGCTGTGGCACAGTAGGGGATGTTTGCCACAGGACGGATGAATGGGTGCTTCGACTTAGCGGAGATAGTGGTTGAGGTAGTTGGTACCAGTCTTACAAGTCTATTAAAATGATGTCCAGGATACTGTGCTGATGTGTAGGAAAGTCTACAACTTATACGAGATGTAAATCGTTCTGTAAATCACAGGTTGCAACTTTGTTAAAATCCCTGGAGATGATAAGCTTTGAGGCTGGATACTGCACACGCAGTTGATCTGTGGTGTGCCTAAGATGTCCTAGTAGGGTCTATAGGGGGGGTGAACAACGCAGTAGATGAGGAGGCAGCAAGGCGGGGGTGGTGTGGGGTGTGATGCGCACCCACAACACCTCCAGCTCCTCGGGGACTTGAACTGTTAGTTGGGAGGGGAAAAGAGATAATTGTGGCACAGCAAAACCACTCCACCACTCCGCTTGTTTGTGCGTAACCGATGGAAAACAGCATAGTCTGGAAGAACTACATTGGCATTGGGTATTTGCCAAGCCTCGGTTATTGTAACAATACCTGGTGAAATAGAAGTGATGAGGGCGTTGAGTTCATCTAATATGTTGCTTAAGGTGACATTGGAAAGCACCAATTTGGGGAAATTGTACCCCAATCGGGGAATTTCGAAGTGTTTGTAGAGTTTACCTGTGGGTAGTTTTCCTTTAACTTCCTTGTTTCGTAACAGAGGAATCCTACGCCGAACATGGCGTCGTCGTTTGCTGCCTCGGCATGAAATAACTTCAATTTTTTGAGTTTTGAAACCACATCACGACTAGGGTATCTACAGCGCTTTGTCAGACGAAATAGGGCACTTCAGCTGTATTAAATGTTCGGCATAATTAGGCAAACTGAGTGGGAGAGGGTAGTGTCACTGCTTTAAAATAGGACTTCACTGTTACTTGATTGTTTCTCACTTTACATTTGAATTATAAGGTAATATCACAGTTTCTTGCACCATGGACATTATCACACGTATAGGACACGGGCAATATCATATAGCACATACATGATTTCGATCTTCAGTAATGGCGAGTAGAAATAACAGCATAACCTAGGCTACCCGGGAGCGCCGACACGCACCTCCGCACAGCCCTTAGCTGACAGCGCTCGTTTGCGTATAGATGGACTTAAAAGGGGATGCTTGGTGTGGGGGAGAGATGGACAAACGTGACTATTGTAGAGTGCATTTTAATAGAACATTATGGCGGATATCTTCAAAGTGGATTACGAATTTGTTAAATACGGAACCTGATTCCATTATATAAACTCCAAACTTCTTCACAAAATATTCAGATTGGCTACGAATTTCATCCTCTCACTTTAGAGGTTTTCTTTTTGTTATATTTATATATAACGATGTCCGATTTCAGATTACTTTTATCTCTTCCAAACTTTTTATTATTTTTGGATCCTTTCTTTCTCAATCTTCATTCATTTCCTGCGGGTTATTCTTAGCACGTATCGTTTTATGATTCTTTGATCTATCCCTAGTTTCTGCGAGCATTTAGTATTTAGTGTCCAATTTCCAGTTCCGTATTTTTACAACACTCATATATTTATGCAATTGTGAATTGCCATAGCAACTGAAATGTGGTCATTTAATTAACGTAGTGCGTAGGCTAGGCATTGCACACGCCGACTTCCTATAATTGAAAATTAATTGTTTGGTTTTCTTAATTAAATGATTTTTATCGGACAAAATTGTTTTATCCACTCCGTTCTTTGATCAATCAGGAGTAGGAGCGAAACTAGCTGAAGAGGATAGTATTGGGACAGTAAATAAGGCTGGTGTAGTTAGTTAAATGGAATCCATAACAAAATTATACCTTTGAAAACAAGCCTGTTTTTGTAGTTTACCTGTTAATTATTTTATGCTATTTATATTTTCTCACCTGTTGTGATTTTTAACGCTTTTATTTCGGCATTGAGCCATTCATAGTCACCTAGCCTGAACTATAATTAGCATCTGAAATACAAACACCTAAAATCAAAATAGATGAGGAGACACCTAATCAATTGATCCAACAGGTTTATGAGCGCAAGATAGCAAAAGAAGATGTTTTGAAAAGGATTAAGGGTTGCTATAGCGGTAAGTTTTTGATCAAATAAAGATAAGTCATCTAGGTTGTTTGTGTTACACGACTGTGTTGCGAGTACCTTATAATACAAGGCAATGGCTTCGCTCCTGAGATTAAAATTTAAAATCTGAAAAAAAGCAGCCATGGTTATATTTTTATACATTTTCTGAACTTCTCCAATTATAATAATTTTAAAAAGGAACTCTAAACTAAATTTCCCCCCTTTCAAAATAAAATATAGAGTTATAGAAGATATATAAGAAGAAATTTTCTGAACTTCACCATTTGTAATAATTCTTTGAGTTTAAAAAATTCACAAAATTTCGATACTTATATTTATTTCTGAACTTCACCATTTTTTTGATACTATAAAGGAATTATTAGAAATAACTTTGATAAAAAAACAAGTCATAACCAAACTAAGATGAAATTATTATTCAAATACTAAAAAAAAAATCCCCTTCTTAAATTATAGTTAGTGATTATCTGTGCTTACTTTACCCCTTGAGCGTCAAAATAAATTGCATTGTATTATAAAATTGTATACCGTGTTTTTCAAAAGTTCTGTTACACTCGGGTTTTTTAATATTTCGAGAGGTTGACGTGCGTGATAGAAAAAGGTCTGTCAAACAAACTCAAAGTTCTACTTTTCCAGCACGTGTCATTAAAACTCCTTTTCCATTGTGCGAAGCTGTGTCGAAGTGGAAATGAAAAGAATCGATATCTCTGCTCTCTTGCGCGCGGGCCACAACAAGTCCGACATGGCCAAGCGGCTCAACGTCAGCCGGATTGCCGTCGTGGAGAGGCTCAAGAACGGGCAACACATCAAAGATCGGCGTAGTTCAGGCAGACCTCAAGTTGTCGACCGTTTGGCTGAAACTCAAAATGACTCGCGAAGAAGAACATCTCGGTGGCCACGGTGTCCAGGGTCGTCAAGGAGGAGGGTGGCAAGAGCTTGAGATGCGTCGAAAGGCGTCTGCTCACCGACTGCATGCGAGAACAACGTCGGAAGCGCTGTCGTCGCTTTCTCAATGAATTGAAGAGTAATGGCAATCAAATTCCCATTGTTTTGATAAAAAAAAACCCTCATGGTTGATCCAGTCATCAAAAAGCAGAACGATCGCGTGTTAGGCTCGACCAGGACGTATCCAAGTTCTACTATTTGCCCACGAATGACGAGAAGATGCCGCCGGTTTGGTTCGCGGTAGCTTACATGCTCACCGCGGCCGATTGCAGGGAAATCTTGGCTACGAAAGTCCTGCCCTTGGTGAGAAAGATCACGAAGAAGGCGGCTACTTCTTTAAGCAGGACGGTGCCACGACCCCCACGGCCAAGAACGTGCAAGAGTGTTTTGGGTGCAATATGAACTTCTGGTCGAAGTACCTTTGGCTGCCGTGGTCGCCCGACCTCAATCCCCTCGACTACAGCGTGTGGGGTCATGTCGAGGGCAAACCCCGTAAGAGGGACGGTGATTTGCCTTCCTGGCCACCGTGCTGACAGGACTCAGCGCCCCGTCCGGCCACAGCTTAGCCTCTCCTTCTTTCTGAAACCCTGTCTCCTTACCCTGCTTCCTTACTTTCTATACAACCTCTCCCACAACGTTCTCTGGTGGGCTCTAATTTCACAGAGTAGATACCGACCAGCTTCCTCTCACCCAACCATCCTAAATCGGGGCTGACGGGGGAGGGGACAACGCCCCCCCCACCCTTGAGCTCCGGTTCGGGGTGGTGGGTTTTTAACAACCTGCATTGTACCCATCCACACCTTCCTCACATCCCCTTTCTTTCTCCTTTCACTGCCTATCCATTTATACGCCGTCCCTATGGTGGAGCCGCCATGCCGATGGGCTGCCAGGTTACTAGGCGGGAGGGGATACATAAAATAGCGGCAGCTGGCTTTGCCGACCCCGTACTCATCCCTCGCAGAGCGAGCTACTGCGTGGGGTTGATTAGAGTTTGCGTCCCGTGAATTTAACATGGTCACTATGTCCGATGATGAGAAAATCTAAAAATCACCCTATCTATTTCCCCTGTAACATCGTCGGAGCCACCTTCGAGCAGCTTAACAGCAGAAAAGGAGGCCCCTCTCCCCCGTGCATTCTCAGGGGCCCCTCCAAACTTCTTTTATCGGAGAGGCGGCTTACTCCTCCTCTGGGCCTAGGGGTACAGGGGACTCTCCCTCACCTCCTTCTCTGAAGGCGCCTTTTGGCGACTCCATCTCTTCTACAGCGTCAGTCCCTCCTCCTTTGTTTTCACATGGGACTACCATGACAGCAGGCAGGCGGCCCATAATTGATCGCTCCCGGTGGGCGGGGCTCGATGGGGCCAACCCTATTAGGAGAGGAAGGGATGGCAGGGCCCGTTGGCCCGTTCCCAACAATGTCCTGCAGGCGTGAGTGACTAGTTTGCAGGTCGTCAGTGTACCTGACCCCCTCTCTTCTTCGATGGATGCTGGTTCGCCGGCATTAGAAGGTGAAAAAAGAACCTTGAATAGGATCTGTGATCCCATAGAGCCCCCCTTTCCTCTGTGAGATGGACTTAGTCCCTGAGGTGACCCAGCCCCAGATGGTAGGACCTCCCATGAGGTCGAACCTGAGCTCGATGCCAAGCACTAAATCCGTGTCCGCCACTGTGCAAGGTCCTCTTCAAACTGCTCGGGACCACGAGGCCTTACAAGGAGAGGAAGGATCTCCTTCCCCGGCTGGTGACGCTGTGACAGCCAAGATCTTCTCCATTTTAGAAAATCATTTTGCTGAGGCCGGTCCATCTGGCCGAGGAGCTCCTAGCGGCGGAGGGGAGAAGTGGGTTGATTCACGCCTTCCTCTCCCAAAAAGTAGAGAAATATAGAGACAAAAAAGACTCGAAGCTCCTCTCCATCCGTGTGAGCCACTTGGACGGACGGGGCCGCTGCCTTAGGTATGCGACCATGCCAAGATCGGCAAGTCCGACTACGATGTTCCCCCAGAGGTTAAGTCCAATGCTAAGACCAAAAGTACGCAGAGCAAAGCCTCGATTACGTCGGGGCCCCTCATTCAGGGGTTACCTGGTGTTTTTGAGCCCACTGGCTTCAAACGCTTCCTCGTTATTCGCTCCACTGATCGCATCATGTTGGCTAAGGGCAACATGATCCATTAAAGGAGAGCTATAGCTAGGGTGATTGGTAGAGAGCCGAAGGTAACCCGTTTCTCAGACGGGAGCATTCTGGCGAATGCGTAGAATCCATCCAAGGCGGCCATGATTAGTGTCCTTGCGACACTTGATAGCACGCCGGTGAGTGTGACGCCGCCTCTATCATGAACTTCGTGAAAGGAGTGGTTTATGTGAGGGAACTCGTGGACTACTCCATAGATGGCATCACATTAGAGCTGGCCGACCATAGGACAGTCAAGGTCGAGCGCGTGATGGTAAAACAGGGAGGAGCCTCGAGACCCACCCATACAATCTTCGTCATGTTCGACTGTGACAAGCTCCCTGAGGTTTTGCTTGCCGGTTGGTATCACTACCGAGGAGATGCTAGTACTACCACCGCTCCAGCCATACAAGTCTCTCATGTATATGTGCAAATCGGGGTTACCCAAAGTCTGTGTAAGTTGTTCCAAATCGTGTGTGGCCAAGTGTGTCAATTGCAGAGAGCCGCATCCTGCTTCTTCGAAGCAATGTCGTGCGTATCTCCTTGAGAAAGAAATCCTGGCCGTTCATGCCCAGGATTAGCTCACATTAGGCGAGGCTAAGGACTTGGTCCTGGCGCACCCAGCGCTGCCTGGGATCCTATGCTTGAATGTTATGAAAGACACACTCTGCTCCTGGCCTCTCCAGACCTACGGGCACGGTCGTTTCCGCGCCCATTCGGAACCCGTCTGTGGGTTCTACCAACCCCGAGCGCTGCTCTGGTAAAGTTGGCGGCACAAAGGGTTCACACCCAGCCCCGGCTAATACCATTACTCCCTCGAAACCCCTTCCCAGCGTGACCGTTTCCCATAAGGCGAAACGGCTGCACGCTTCCACCGAGTCGTTAGACTTAAAGGAGGCAACACCTTTAAAGTTGGTCGCTAGGCCATCTTCCGGGTTTCCTAAAGCTGCCCCCCGAAAAAAGAACAGCATTAAACAATATTCGGTTCTGACGTTCACACCCAGTGGTATGCTGGGTGGCTCAGAGACGGTGGATCCTTCAAAAGAGGGACCCCCATCTCCGAAGCCGTCCCACCTGCTTCAGGTTTCAAGACGGAGGGAAGAAATGAATCGCTTGGCCAACACAACCTCCCCTGATAAGTCCTCGAAGGCCACAGCGGCTTCAGTGCTTTGTCCGGTCAACAAAGCCAGAAATTTTGCCTCGAGAAGCGTACGGTCATTCTCGCGAGGGTCTTTCCTTCGAAGAGAGCCCCCGCATCTCGTTGAGCTAGGCCTGGACGGCATATTCCTTCAATGGAATTACCGCGGACTCCGGGAAAACTGGGAGGAGCTGCGGAGGCTCGTCTCCTCCCGTTCCCCGGTAGCAATCCTTTTTCACGAGACCAAGCTGGGCCCGTGCCCCCTGCCAACCCTCCCAAGGTCTAAGGGTTTTGCGACCGCATCACCATGGGATGCAGGCAGGGCAGCAGGATACACGATTTACACCCGGCAGGATTTCTTAGTTCTTCTTTTTGATCTAGATACGTCCTTTCAGGCAGTAGCTGTGCAGCTGCACCTGGATAGGAGGTATACTATTATTTCCGCGTACAATCGATCGTCAGCCGCCTTCGACGCAGGGGACTTACGTCGCGTCGTGGCACGGTTGCCGAGGCCCTTTTTCTTGCTTGGAGATCTGAACGGTAGACACCCCCTCTGGGCAGAATACATAATTGATCCCAGTGGCCAAGTCCTTGCCGACCTGATCGATGAGCTGGAGATATGTGTCCTAAATGTGGATGAATTTAGTCATCCCTGCCCGAGAACCGCTTCATTTCCCTGCCTAGATCTATCTTTGTGCTCTCCGGATGCACACTCTGATTTTGTGTGGTAGGTGGTTGATGACCTCCATGGTATTGATCACTTTTCAATTCAAATATCTTTTTCTGGGTCGCTGCCGCCTGGTAGTGCTTGGCGCGAGCGCGGTGATCCGCATTTCAGGAAATGACTGATTTCTCTGTCTCAGTCGAGGAGTTTAAGTCGGTGGATGAGGCCGTTGAGTTCTTCTCCGGCAACCTCATCGCGGTGGTCCTAACTACTATTCCTAGAACGTCTGGCCGTTTTCCACGCCGACCAGTCCCGTGGTAGTCAGCCGAGTGTGAGGCGGCCCTCAAACAGAACCGTTATGCCTACATGCGCTATAAGCACCGTCCGAACTATACAACTGTGAGTGAATTTCGTCGAGTTAGGTCTAGGTTCGGATATGTTTCGAAGCACGCCCGCCGCTCTTCTTGGCGGGCATATGTGTCTTCACTTAATGGGAAGACCCCTCTAGCAGTGGTGTGGAACGAGTCAAAAGAATTCTGAGCAAATTCTCGTAGGAGCCCCTCCCGTTCTCTATGAGAATGGGACTGCAATCTTGGACCCCTGTCCGTAGCGGAATCATTTGTGACCTCTTTCTCCGCATTCTCTAGCCGGGATGCTGCTCGGCCAGCATTCAATGCGCGTCGTGATGTCGTGGAAGGCCGCCGACAGAACTTTACCTCCAGAGGAGGAGAACTATTCAACGACAGGTTTACTTTGAGCGAGTTGCGTTCTGCTCTCGCATCGCGCGTGGACAACGCCCCTGTTCCAGGACTATGCCTTGTACGCCACGCTTCGACACCTGGGTGAGCGAGACATGGCTTTTCTGTTAGATTTGTCCAACAGGATCTGGGTAGACGGTTTCCTCCCAGACTCAAGGTGAATCGCTACTGTGCTCGCTTTTCGCAAAACGGGAAGACATCACTCTACCCCGGTTGTTTTCCGCCCAATCTCTCTAGCCTCTTTTGTGTGCAAGTTGATGGGGAAATTAGTAAATGTTAGATTAGATTTTTTGTTTCTGGACAGCGGGGGTCATCGGTCGTCTGCACAGTGCGGCTTACGCAAGTTCCACTCCACGTTGGATGCTCCGAATGGAAAATGCCGTCTGCCTGGCCTTTCTTCGTAGACAGCACTACGCCATGTTTTTTTCCATCTGGAGAAGGCCTATGATACCACATGGCGATACGGGAGCATGGAGACTCTTTACTTGATGGGGGCAAGGGGACGCCTCCCAATGTTTATATCTGAATTTTTGCGAGATCGTCGATTCCGCGTACGGGTGGGGGGAGCTCTCTCCGGCCCAATTGAGCAACAAGAGGTTGTCACGCACGCAGGTGTCCTCAATGTCACGCTCTTTTCCCTAATCATCAAAAGCATCACCTCGTTGCTGCCGGAAGATCTTCTCGCTACTCTCTACGTGGATGACCTTTCGATCGCTTTTGGCGAGTCCCAGATGCCAATTCTGGAGTATTAACTCCAACAGGCATTGAACCGCGTCTCCGGCTATGCCCAAGTGCACAGGTTTCGGTTTTCCTTGGTCAAGATAAACGAGGTGCACTTCTACCGCCATCCATGGATCCACCCTGACCCAAGAATATTTTGTAAATGGGTTGGCCTAGAAGTGGTGGAATCGCAACATTTCCTTAGGCTTGTATTTTGCCACTCACTCTGTGCCTTGCAGAGTGCATTATTAACCTGTACGCGCGAGCCCGGCGCCTCCCTCAGTCGCCAACAGCTCTCAGTGCACCCGCAGCTGATCTCGCCATTGCTTACGCCGCCGAGAGACACCAGTCATAAATGGTTTAGGGCTATGAAACTCCTTCAAAAGCTTGGTATAGCTCTCAAGCCGGTGGCGCCCCTGGTTCTACCCAGGACGCCACCCTAGATGGTACTACTTTTGACTATTTGTCGCCACGCCTCTGCTCCCAAAGCTTCTACATCCCTGGGAGTATTGAGTTCTGCCTTTTTCGATCACACTTCGTGTCACGCTGGAACCGTGCCAGTGTATACGGATGACTCCAAGTCCCGAGAGGGGGTCGGGTTCCACTCCGTCCCTCTGTTTGAAGTTAGCGGGGCTCTACCTGGCGTCTTTTTCTCTTGACAGCCGAGCTGGTTGCAATACACCTCTCGATACAGGAGATAACGCGACGTGCCCGGTTAGGAGACCGGATTGTGATTTATAGTGACTCACAAGTGCCTCAGTGCTCTCGAAGCAGTGGAATCTCCGTATCACTTGGTTCACGATATCCGTGATGCCACGGTTTTGTCGAGTCAGGCGGATGTCGAGATTATCTTCTGCTAGGTTCCTGGACACGTAGGAATTGCGCGGAATCACTGCGCTGATGAGGGCGGTAAATAGTCTGCAAGGATTGGGCGACCAGACCAACTTTTCGCTCTTCCTCACACTGATTACATGTTAGGAATACGGACTGCCCTCCGGGTGGCTTGGCAAAAAAAGGTGGCAGACTGTCGAGGGGAACTTAAAGTTACGTTCATTGCACCGCGAATGTTCCCATGGCCCTATCCCCCAATGCCGCAACTGTTTCAGGTTGTCTTCTGTCGTCTGCGAATTGGACACACTCGTGGGACGCACCGCCATTTGATGGAACGCTTCCCTGCGCCATATTGTGACGACTGTATGTCCCCCAGACTGTTCGGCACATTCTCGTTTAATGTCCCAGTCTGGGTGATCTTCGCGCACGTTACCTGTCCCAGTACCGGGATGAGCAGGGTCGCTACCGCTTTTTTCCTTGTACTCGGGACAAGTTCGTGCGCACAGACTCGTGGACTGTTTTTTTGTTTGGACGCATGTTCCTGCGCTAGGGGGAGGTGGGCCTACCCCCGACACCATAACCCTCTTCCTTCTTGCCTCTTTGCTTTGTTTCTTGTTATTTTTTTAGCTTCTGACCTTTTTATCGTTGTTATTTTTATTTACATATTGTTATTTGTTATATGTTTTTTTAACATAGCTTAGTTGTTGGTTGTGTTGTTTACGGTGACTTATGCCTAAGTAGGCAGTCGCCTGATCGGCTCCCAAAATTTAAATAAATAAAAAATGTCTAGGGCAAAGCCTACCATGTCCGCCACAGCAACGTCGACGAGCTGATATTCTCCGTCAACCGCCTGTAGGCTAACATGAAGACGAACTTCGTCCTCAACATGGGCTGGACCTTAAGGTCTCGCCTGGAGTGCATCCTCGCCTCTTAGGGCGGCCACATTGATTAATATTAAAATTTAAACACATTTATTTGTTAAAACAATAAAAACGTGTCTAACTGCATCAGAACTATCATTGTGGCTTTTGTTGGGAGTGTCTTAGCGAGTATAACAGGATTTTTGCAATACCCTGCATGTATTAATCTTTAAAATTTACCCTGTAAAATTAAAGATATATATTTTTTTATTTCCATAAATTACAGAGCGCCCCTTCAGCCCCACAAATAAATTCCATTAAACAAAATATGAACAATACACACTAAAAACATATCTTAAATAAAAAAATAAATTCTTCAAAATGTCTGCAGAGTTGATCCAAATTAGGAATTGAGATTCAAATTTAGCGTCGTGATGCCTTGCCGCGCTTCACCCGTCATTCTGTCAAGCCGAGCCATAGTGTCAGAGGCAAGTCACGGTTAGGTTTCCACTTTGGCAAATCTAACCGTGACTGTCTCAATGTTACGAGTGCTATAGTAACAAATTTGTCACTTTCTATCTCCTTTGTACTTTTGTTACTACATTGACAGAATTTGTTATTTTTGTTTATTTTTCATTTACATACTTCTAATAATTTTAGGATATTTGGAAGAATAGCAGTCCTATATGGCCCTTTTTAACCACAGAGGTCCTAATTTCGGCCTTTTGAAAGTATAGGGCCACAATTTGGTGCCAATAAAGATTCTGAAAAAAATATGAGGTAAAATATTTATTTAATATTTTATTAAGTAAACCATATTAAAAATTTCACAAGAAAATACTTTAGTAATACTTTATTAGATAAATCAATTTAAAAATTACACGAATACCGTTTCCAAATTTCAGCACAAAAATAATCAAATTAATTTGCCTGATGTTTTTCACGATACATAAATTCCTGTAAATAGGAGAATAGGAATTATTTTTTGCCTCCATATATCTTTTTTATTTTGGCTTTATGTTTGTTCCAATAGGATTCTACAAGCTGAATGTGAACACCTGTTCTTTTATCAACGAAATGTAACGAATGATTTACAGTTTTATGCAGGTATCCTAGGTTACTGATTTTTAGGTACGCCTTCCATTCGTCTGAGTGCGCAGTCGAGCCTTGTCTAATTACCCTTTTAATTATTGCTTTAAAAGAGTACCAGCATCGCATTGTTGGACTATTTCCATGTAGCCTATGACTGGTGTCTTCGATGTATCTACAGGGTGGTTCGAAAGTCTTTTCACCCCCTAACGAAAAGTAATAATAATAATATCAAACACATGTATTGGTTTTAGTGTATACACTTTCATTGGCACTGTCACACATTGAGAAGGTCTGTATGAACACCATTTTCGTGGCACAAAATGATGCGGCACCATGTCCTCTGTAATATTTTATGAAATTGTACTTTGGTAATTGTTAAAAAGGCTGCCCGAACAGCGTCCTTCAACTGTTGTCGCAAGACGTGAGGTCAATCGAGAAGTGCTGGAAGTTGTTGCGATCCTCGCCCGATCCATCTTTCCCGAACAAAAACTTCATTCAAGTATTTCTGACAAAGCCTTACTCGATATAGCGGCCCAAATCATCACATGCAGCGGGTTGCGCTTGAGTTCTTGGTAATTTCTTTGCTCCAGAAATAAATATACCTAACCCCGCCACCCTGGTAAATTGCACATTCATCCAAGAAAAACACCTTTCCACATTGTTGGATTGTGGGAAACACATCAAGAAACCGTCCACATAGCACCCGTCTTTTGAACATGTTGTTGGCGAATGTTGACCTAAGCCTAAACGATTTCATGTGTTAACATTGTGGTATTTGGAATTCGTAGCTCGCAAGACCGTTTTCGAGGTAAATCCAAGAGTGATTGTAGCACAGGTGCTTCCACTTCCTTTGCGCCTTGAGGTTCGTCCCAGCGCAGTATCGTCCTCTTGGGAAGGGCTCCTCTGTCGAATATTGTAGTGAAATCATGTCGCACATTCTCCATGCTCTTGCCAGAATGAATTCACATGATTATGTGCCCATACACTGGCAATTAGCCTCTTTTCCAAACTGTAGGATCTTGTGTCAGCCATCTGAAGTCAATCAATCATTTCCTGTGGCACCCACGGGGATGCCTAAGACCTCAATGAACTCACTTGACAAGTCTTTGAGTCATCTGAAATATAAAATTAAAACAATATTTACAGGGATTGACGAGACTTTCGAACCACCTTTTGTACAATTCCCAAAACCAATATTTGGGAAGGGAATTTCTGGGTTTGTGTAAAAAGCATGACGCGTCCTATTTGTAGCCTAATACCAGGCCCACCTAGTTGAACTGGGTTAATTTCGAAATGCTAATTACATATCTCACGAAATAAACTATATACATCGACAATAGTTTTTAGTGAGACATTTAATAACTTAGATGCACTTGTTTCACCAATTTCATCAAACCAATAGAAAATAGCTTCAACCTGTTTTTGAAGGGCGATTTTAGAATCAAAAAAAGAATGATTTTTTTCTAATTGACTTTATTTTTGTACTTTTCACATTCCTTATTTTGACAGTTCCAAATATGTTTATTCATATTTGAACCACATTTCGCCCATTTCAACACAATATTACAACCTGAACATTTCATTTCATTCGTAATAAATTCTTTATTTTTCATCTATGTAATCACTATAAGAGTGTCTTCGATTAGTAACGGCTTGATTGAACTTTCAAATATGATTCGATCCATGCTTGCTTAAGGGCTGCTCACTATTGAATACTTTATAATAAAGAGTGAAGTCAATTAGACTATGCCAAAGTTTTTCTGGCGGGTCATTCACTATTAACGGAGCTACTTTGAATTTGTGCGAAATTTTAGAACTGATGGTCTTTTTCGTAATGGAAATACCCATGAATACAACAGTGACTCTGATAGGAAAGTCTACCTTTCTAACGTTGATCATCAAGAACATTATGTGGATCCAGTGACAAGGGCATCATACACTCAGGGTATTGAACGATCATGGTTGGATGCCCAAACAATTTTAAAGAAATTGAGAGGCGTTAATAGTAAGCTTTCTCAGTCACACCTTGATCACTTTTGCTGGAAAGTACAGGGAAGATATGCAGCAGGTTTGTTTGTGCCATTCCTAAATGATGCACGAAGTGTGTATCGTTAATTCAAAGATTTAATTTAAATTGTTTGTATCAGTTATGTAGCCCACTGAAGTGTAAAAAGTCCTTGTAGACCGCACGCTAAAATAGCGCCTATTAACTACTTTTTTAACAATAGGGGTCCCATTTTTATCCTTTTGAAGAATAGCTGTCCCTGGCTCATGCGGGACTGCCTTTCTTCAAAATATCCAACTTTTATAAATCCACGCACTTCATTTTTAGTCCATTAATTTTTAATTAAATGAATTCACCATGAAGACGTCCGGCTTTACTCGTATATTTTGGTTCAAAAGAAGTTATAAACATTCCGTTGAATCCCGCGCATATTCTTCCTCGTTGACCTCTTTTCTTATATTTTCCTTCTCTCATTTCTCTTTTTCTTATTGCTTTATTTGGGAATTTTGTTCTAAAAGGTCTTAATTTTTTTCCCGGGATTTCTCAATTACTTTCACTTGATCTGTTTATCGGTTAAGCCTAAGGCAGTCGTAGGCTTATAGGGGGTTGTATTTTGGGTGTGAGTGCGTTTGTGGAAGTGGGGTGCGGTATGATGGTGAGTGAAGTAATGGAATCTGGCGTGGCAGGTATCGATGGCTTGTAGGTAGTAGGCCTACTTTTGTCTTCCAGTCGATTTTATTCTGACTCCCAAAGTTTCTCACAGGAAATAAATACGCTTTTAGGCTGGGTTCCGGAAGGTGCCTCGGTAATCACGGGTTGAGGGAAAAGGGCTCGAAAGGAAAGCGGCGATAAGTAAGCTTTATTCTTAGCTTGGGCCTACCTAAAATGGGAGCAGGCGGAACATTTAGAGTCCTACGCGGCTGTATGTAAATTTCCCGCTTTTGTTAGATGGCAGAGTCTAAGGAGGCAGAACTTAAGGATGAGGGAGCGGATTCGTGACGCTAATAATAACAAAATAGCAAATAAGCTATACTGAAAGACGATTTAACTAATTATCTTTCTATCTTAGTCTCCCTATTTCTCTAAGTGTGGTATATATATATATATATATATATATATATATATATATATATATATATATATATATATATATTTCATTTCCAAGGGGCGTGACCTCTTTTCTCTTGATCCGAGCATGGGGCGGAGCTAAAGATCCGAAATATGTTCGTCAGTTCCTTTGTTGACCGTTGGGCGGAGTTACAAGAGGTATGTGCGTCTAATGAAACTTTATATTTTTTCAAGTGGGACTACATCCTTTACTCATAAAGACCGTTTTGCATTTCACAGGTCCTCGAAAATTTTAACCGGTCAAAGCACTTACCACCCAGTATTTGTTCAGCTTGTCTCTGTTATATATTATTGAGATCGTTTTTGTCTGGCAGCTGTTTCCTAGCGTGCGTATGTTCGTGTGACTGCGTGGGAACTCTGGCTGTCCACTTTGCTCGACTCATACTTTTCTTAATAAATATACAATTGTGATATAGTATTTCTCTCTATTTTACATTGGTTTACTACTTATTACTGGGAAATATTATTTCATTAATTAATGCGTGTACCCAATTTCATAGATCCACCGGGCGACCATTTGTGGAGTTGCTCGCTGGGCCTACCTATCCTACAATTTTGGTGCCACAGGACTACTTTCCTTGCAATTCGGGTGCTACAGGCTTACCAGACTGCTGCCCCTAAGGTTGTTGTAGCTGTATCCTGAAAGAAATTCTCAACGAATGTTCAACTGGCTTTTTATTGATTTTCCTTTTTCTAATAATGTAAGGATAAAAAATAAAGGTATATTGCTCATTCTTTTCACAGAAATGTGTCGAGTGAGTCTTCGATCTCGACGTCATCTTGCATGGACATTGAGGAAATAAATCGAAGCAGACAAAATTCAGGCTTGAGTGTGGGAAAAGCTGCCTTCTTCATGGTCACCCAGATGGCTGGGGCAGGATTTTTGGCCCTTCCGAGAGCATTCGCTGATGTAGGTAAGCTGAGAACGGATTATATATGGCTTAAAAATAAGTTTGTTGTTAATCAGAACTAAGTAAATAATGTCTAGTTTGTCAATTAGCCATAATAATTGACGATTCAACTTCATCTTCATATCTTGAATGGCTGCATTCACTTATTAATATTAAGATTTAGTCGAGTTGACTTCTAGTTCACCTTTACACGGAGGCATCTAATCATACGAAAGAGAGGAGAAAACTAGACACAATAAAAATTGAACAGTTCCCCCCCTTCCCCCAGTAAAATGCAGGAGCTGAAAAAAGAAAAAAAAGATTGTGACAGCAAACTGAATCCATCAACTATCTTATAGTGTGGTATTTAGGGCTTCCATTGATTAAAAAATTATTCGACTCTTGGCTTCTCTTGTGGCTAATTAAAAAAAGAACTTTTACAAGTTTGAACCTTCAATTCCCTCGAGTACTTTTGTAACAATCGACCTTTGCGAGGTTTCGATAAATAACGCTTCCCCAATAATCCCTGCGTTTCAGCATCATATTTTCACTCGGGGACGCTCAAGGGCCTAGTTCTATGAACTTATTTGTCGGGCTTCGACTCCCTCACTCCCGCCACAGCCTTCATTGCCGAAGAAAAATAATTTAGTAGAGATTCTATCAGTGAGGTGCACTGATTAACATGTGATCCGAACCGCGGGTCTCTACAGCGTCTGGCAGCTGCCCAGAAGTCTAACAGAATTGTGATTCCACCCGGCGTCTTGGCACGGCTGGTGTGAGTTAACTTCGCTATAATCCAAAGCGGTGTTTACACTCCACTAGGCGGTACGATGTTTGCATTTCCTTCGCTCCTATTTCGTCCGCACTTTCGCGCTGAGCAAACGTTAGTTAGTTGGTTAGTAAGCGCCAATCCTTCCATGATACTGGGAGGATCCCCGACCGGATAATGAAATTTTATATAAAGTTAGTATGACAATCGTTGGTCGGCCCGAGGGCCCCAGACCTCTTTGGGAAGAGGTTCCAAGAAAGTATTATGTTTTGACACCAAACCGCGTTCAGTTGGAAGCCTTCGTCACCTCGGAGGAGTGGGACCTGTTCCGCGTCAGAGGTACGTGGATATATGTAGATACTGCCGTGGTACAACCACTCTATACCAGACACTACTCCTATATTATGTGGGGGGGGGGACTTAATCACCTACTGCGAAGCGAACCGTTGAATGACTGTTCGCCTCGATTAACGACCGACTAGGAGGTCATAATTGAGGCGTTGGGTTTCAAATCCTTAATAATCAGACAGAGTGCATAATTGGTTGGCGAGATTTACTTGAATAGGCCGAGAGTATCGTTCAAGGTTAGTTAAAGATGAAACAACAAAATATAATTTTATTTACAAAGATAAAAATAAGAATAATAATAGGCAAAAGGGAATTATTTAAATTAAAATACTCTCTTGATAATTATTATGCGGAGGGATTATCAAATGGAATTAATAGATACATGTTACTAGGCTCAGATCAAAAGGGGGAACTTGACAATACTAATGATGGAGGAGGTTTCAGTCTTACGGGGTCGATTTCTTCGAGGAAGGTCCTTCTTGCGATGAGGCGAGTGGGGAACAATTCGATGAGGCAAGTGGTGCACGATCCGAATAAGGAAGGTGGGGGCACGATCCGAACCAACCTTCCGATGAAGATAGCCAAACTTCAAAGATGACGTTCGACAGGGAATGTGGGAATCATCGTAATTCCACTGGAAAAGTAATCTTTTCCTCAAAAGTAATCGACCGAGATTTTCTACGGTTCGATTAAACGAAGGGAGACTATTACGCAAATTTAAAGGCTTGCCGTTCACAGAAGCTACCAATTGACAAGGGTAGAATCACGGCTGAGAAAGTCTGCTGTCTGATGAACGCTCACGGGACGAGACGATAAGGACGGCCTTGAGGTGCGGGCTGGCCTCCTCGAACTACAGAATAACCCGAGTATTTGTATACCCGATTCTTAGGGGGAAGGGGTAATTTGGAGAAATTAGTCACAAACTCCAGACATCTTAATCCGGAGGCGGAGTCGATTCATCATTTAGCAGCGAGGTGCGAGACAGAGCGGCTCTTTCTCACCTATGGTGGGGGGGCAGAGGTTATTCCTTTACATCCCTCCCTTTCATACGATGGAATTTTTCTGAGAGAGAAGGAAGAACAAGGGACATCGCAAATTTAGATAGGAAGAATTATTATTAAGGCGTCAGCCTGATAAAAAAAAAGTGGGACCTGACCTGTATTCCCCTGGGTTACATAAAGGCTATGATATTGATCTGAGCAAAAATTAATGTAAATGGGTCGACAAAAAAAATTACATTTAAATTAAGGAACAAAATTAGAACTTTGTCTAAAAGGGTAGTCGAACAACAACACACAAAAACCCCCCACTATATTAAATAAGTATCTACAAGGACCTTAGATATATGTGCAGAGTTAAATATATATATATATATATATACAGTGGCGGCAACAAAAAAAGTGACATGTGACAATTCGGGGAAAATGAAACAGAAAAATGTAACTTACATATTTTATTATGAATATTTCATGAAAGTTAATACTTGGTCATGTTGCCCTTGCACTTGATGACCATTCTGAGTCGATTGGGCATTGATTCAGCGAGGTTTGCGAAGTAGGTGGGGTCGATCGTAACCCAGATCTTCTTCAGTGATTCTATCAGGTCCTTGATGCTGCCGGATGCTGTCTCTTGAACTTTGGATTTCATCAGATTCCAAGCATTCTCAATAGGATTTAGGTCCAGGGAATTACCAGGCCACTCCAAAACACTAATATTATTATCATTGAAGAACCTTTTTACTAACTGGGATCTGTGAGCAGGGGCACCATCATGCATGAAAAATTCACACCGATGAATTTCCCAAAATGGCAGCATGTGCTGCTTCAAAACTTCGAGATAGTTAGTCCCCCTCATGGTTACATTCTTGGGAAGGAAGTACAGACCTCCTCTGCCCTTGTTTCCACTAAAGGCACCCCACACCATCACACTATCAGGGTGCTTCACAGTTTTCACGGTATATTTTGGGTCATACCGAGACACATTGCTGGGACGACGCACGATCTTTGACTCTCCTCTGACCAGCCTAAAGGTGCTCTCATCACTGAACATCACCTTCTTCCAATGGGCAGCTGTCCAATGTTTATAGGTCTTGCAAAAATTGAGCCTTTTCATCTTCATAGCCTTGGTAAGAAGTGGCTTCTTGGCAGCGCGGCGAGCCGGTAGGCCTAAGTCCTTCTGTAAGCGATGACGGATGGTCCTGAGGGCGACGTTCTGGAGAAGGTCTGGGTGTTTTTTCTTGATTGAAGCGGAGGTTACAGAAGGGTCTGACATCACTTCACGCCTTAGGATATTATCAGTCCTTGGAGATGTCTTCCTAGCTGCACCAGTGCCCTCCTTCCTCTTTGGTATGGTACCTGGTGGCAATAACTCAGCTGCCCGTTTTAGGCGATAAATCGTATTTCTTGAGGTTCCTAAATCTGCTGCTACATCAATAAAAGACTGTCCCTGCTCTAATAGGGTCAAGGCACGGCTTTTCTCTGTCATATAAAGCTTTTTCCGCCCAATTGTATCCACTTGCACAGAAGTTATAGCACGTCAAATGTAGGCACGAATGCAGGAAATCAGCACGCTGGAGCGTTGTCCACCAAAACCTCACTGTACGAGCTCAAACGAGACAGTGAGTTCCAATAAAGCGCAGTTCTGTTGTCTTAGCTCAGGAGAGTCATCCACTCGTGGCATAAGCCCCGCCCCTTTTCATTGGCTTGTTGGCAAGTAAAATCGTGAAAGCGATTTTATGTATCGATTTCTATTGCCAATATTCAATGTCACTATTTTTGTTGCCGCCACTGTATATATATATATATATATATATATATATATATATATATATATATATATATATATATATATATATATATACATATATATATATATATATATATATATATATATATATATATATATATATATATATATATATATATAGAGAGAGAGAGAGAGAGAGAGAGAGAGAGAGAGAGAGAGAGAGAGAGAGAGAAAGAGAGAGAGAGAAAGAGAGAACATAATTAGCTGACGGGGTTACAGGCGACTTATAATTTAGTGGATTAGCCAGCATTATCGTTAATGGATTCCGGCCAAGATTAACAGCTATACAGTTCTCGGTACCACTTATATACCAAACTTTAAACTGATATTGTTGGAGTATCAAAAGCCATCGCATTATACGTCCGTTCTTGCTCTTAGTATTTCGGAGGTACGACAAAGGGCGATGGTCAGTCTCGACAATAAACTCTTTCCCAATTAAATTCATGCTAAATTCGATAATAGTCCATACTATAGCTAAAGCTTCCCGTGAACGTAATTAATTACGTTCACGGGGCAGTAGCTTTCGGCTCGCTTAAGCGACCGGGTGGCTTTCAACCTTCGTCGGAGTATTGGAGCAGCACGCATCCAATTCCTTCGTCACTCGCATTTGTCCGGATACTGAAGCGTTTGGAGGGTTTAGGGAGCCTCAAAATGGAGGCGGACGCTAGCTTGTCCTCGAGCTGCTGGAATCTAGCAGTAGCTTCGGAATTCCATGCCAGGTGATCTCTTTTGAAGGAGGGCACTTAAAGGGGCGGAAATAGACGCGAAGTTTGGGATAAATCTACGGTAACAGGAAGCCGATCCCATGAATGACCTTAGCTGTTTCTTCGTACGGGGAAAGGGCATCTCGACAATGGCTCTGACCTTTTCGTCTTGGGGGCCCATCTGTTTTTTTCCAATATTGAAGCCCAGATACTTAATAGTATCGTACGCAAAGTGGCACTTATTTGGGCCAAGGGTGAGTCCGTGCTCACGAAGCCTATTACGTGTTGCTCCCACGTAGAGGTAGCAACATAAAGGTTGTCGAAGTAAAAGGAGACGTGCAGCAAGTCATCCCCAATCCTTCGCATCAACCTATTATAGTTGCTACATGCAGTGACTAACCCGAAAGGAAGTCTTTTAAACTACATAAGACCCTTGTAGGTGGGAAAGGCAGTATACTTACGCGTGTTTTTACGGGTGGCATTTGGTAGTAGGCTTTGCAGAGGTCCAGCTCCGAAATAAATTTAGCTTTCCCCCAAAGGTGGAGATTTTCGTCTATAAGGGGGATAGATTTTGCATCAAACACCATGACCAAATTTAATTTTCAAAAATCGACGCACATACGGAAAGTTGGGTCGGGCTTGCGAACCATAAGTATCGGGGAGCAGCAATCTGATTTCGAGTGCTCGATGATATTTAAGGCTAAAAGATTGTCCATTTCTTCGTTAAACGCTTTCTTAAGATGGATGGGAAGAGGATAGGGCTTCGATCGAACAGGTTCTTGAGTGGTGAGAACGATGTCATGTTCAAATTGATTGGAGCAACCGGGGGTCTCGGAGATGACATCTTCGAATCCATTTAGCAATTGTTGCAGCTGACTCTTTTGAAAAGGCGCTAGCCTGGGGAAGACATCCAACACAGAGGATGATGATTCCGGGGATCCAGGTAAAGATGAGATAGGGTAATCACCATCTTGTTCAATGCATACTACTTGCACGAGGGGGTCAGCGGGATACTCCGCTTCCAAAGGGAACTCTTCATCGAGAGCCACAATATTGTTGATACACGCACGGCGGTGATATTTCTTCAATATATTGATGTGGAAAACCTTATCTCCTGAGGGGGTTCGAATCAGGTAGTCCACTGGTCCTTTTACCTCTAGAACAGAAAAGTGGCCCTTGCACTGGATCAGGAGTTTGTTACTTTCCGTGGGAAGTAGCAACAGCACCTCCCTGCCAGGCTTAAATCTTCTTTCCTTCGCTTTTAAATAGAAATAAGTTCGATACTTATCCAAATTTACATCAGCATTTTGGTACGCGATATCGACACATATCTCGAGGTGCTTTCGGGGGTCTAGGAGGTACGGCCATGCAGTAATTCGAAGGGGGCGAATCCTAGGCTCATACGGGAAATTTCACAACATGCAAACAGTGTCACGGGTAAAAATCGGTGCCATTCTCGGGGCTGATCGATACACAATTTTCTGAGGGTTGCTTTCAATGTACCATTTAGCTTTTCGCAAACTCCATTTGCGTCTGGGTAGTATGGGGTGGTAAACAGAGGTTTTACCATGAAGAGCTTTCCGACATACTCTATAAGCTCGGAGGTAAATTGTCTTCCTCGATCCGACAATACCTCTTTAGGAATTCCTACCCGAGAAAAAAATGGAAATGAGGGCTTCGGTGCACGAAATGCTATCAATGCGCTTAAAAGGAACTGCCTCAGGGAAACGGGTAGCGAACTCTACCAAAGTAAAGACCTAACTGTGTCCTTCACTAGACGGGGGATGAATAGGACCAATAAGATCAATGGCCACCCGAGAAAAAGGTTCAGAGATGATCGGGCTTTTCTGAAAGGAAAGGCTGGCTTGACGCACCCTTTTGCAGGTGTCCTTAGCAGGCATCGCATGATTTGCAGTACTCTGCAATTTCTCTGGCCTCACCTGGACAATAAAAATACTTAAAAACCATAGGTGGGTACGATAACGAAAAAATGTATCACGATAACCGATAAATCGATAACGATAACCTAATCGGCGATTACCGATAACTGGCAATAAATTTATCGCCTGATAATGGGATAACCGATAAATCCGAAATTATAATACAATATTGATTATTGACTATATATAGCGTTATTTTATAATACGATAGTTAGAATATTTGAATACTGTTTCTTAGTTTCCTACCTGCTGAGGCTCTCCTTCATAAGTTTTGAGGATCCTCCTCCCAGCTCGGACCTACCTATTTCTGCCTCCAAGCACGCGCGGTTCGCCCCTGTGCTAAACTGGAACAAAAAACTGAAATTATCGATTATCGCTAGTTTGGAACCAAAAGTATCGGCGGTACCAATGAATCGATAAAGCGGGAAAAAAATAGGATAACCGATAACTCGATATCGTTATCGCGATAACGCCCACCTATGTCGAAACCCTCTGAGAGGTTTTATTATGATTAAAAGGACCGGAGAGAATAAACTATCGTGAGAAATCTGGAGGACTTGGGGGACGTGAGAGCGCGTAACACACAAGGTGTGTGTTTCAGGTTCGGTTCCGTAGGAACATTTACGATGTAACAGCTCATCCTTGACAAGGTATGAAATGCGTTTTCCACCACGGGAAGACTCTTGATGCTGAGTCCTGGCTTTCTCCTAAAGGGAGAGGAGAGTTGCGCACCCCTTCTGGGCGTGGGCTAAATCCTCGTTTTGGAGGGTCTCCATCAGCGGATCGACAGGGTTTTCTAAAGGAACGGGTTCCAGTGAAGCCTTGGCGGCCTGGGCACGGGTTACCAGGGGTTGTGCTACCAGGTTACTTGTAACCTGGGGACTCTGACCAATCAGTACAGAACAAAACTTGATTGGGGCTGCTACCACTTCGACCCAACCAGTCAAATACTCACATTCGATGTGGCATTTTACAATAGGGAAACGATTCGCTCAGCCGAAGGAATTATGGACCACAGCGAAGTTTTGGTGGTCAGGACCGACCGGGGGAAGTAAATTCTCAGATACCACGATGCATGTGCACCCAGTTTGACGTACAAAGGTGGAGACACGGCATCCGTTCACGGCCTCATTTTCAAATTTCAAACCACCGGGGAAGCTCTTATTAAAGAGAAAATTTACTTGGTGACGATAGTTGTTGGTCGACGGGGGAGGAGCAGGAGTGGCACTAACTTGGTGTACCTGATGGGAGGAAAGGCTTCTAAATTGTGAATTTTGAGGGCAGTTCGTGCGTACATGACCTATTACGAAAAGTCAAACAGATAATCTGCCTTCTGGGGAATAACGACACGGAGGAGGGGGGGGGGGAATTATGGGCTTAATGAATGTATCTTGGTTCCGAAGGAGGGAGATTCCTGGGTTTCGAGGAGCCTTAAATTTTCAGGAATTTAGGGGTATTTCTTAGAAGAAACCTGGAGTTATTAATCTTAAACTTGGGAGGAGACGGGGAAGGCTTTTTATTAACTTTGGGATACATGTTATGGCTACTTGCATAAACATCAGTCTCTTCTAGGCATTCCTTGAACGTAGAGCAGCGCTTGTCCTTAACGAAGGCACGGATTTCGTGGGTCAGGGAAGCTAAGAATTGATCTATTAGGATGAAGACCAGAATGGACTCGTACTCTTGGGGGACTTTACACACATGTAACCAAAATTGGAGGTGTTTCTGGAGGTTATACCCTGTGATAGAACGAGTTGAATCTGTGTTAAATTCAACTCCTATCCCATATTAGTTAAAACCTCGAGGAGGCCCACGTGCATCTTCGATTCGAGGCTTGGAGTCTTATCAACAGCTACCGGGCGTCAATGTTTAAACAAGGAGGTTATCGTCCCCCCCGTTCGCCCCCATACGCCGACCTCGCCAGATCGAGTTAGGCTTATGGACAGATAAGGCATTTTTCTCCGGCCCAGCTGTGCGTTCCCTCGAAGCTTCCACCCCATTCTCTCCCACGCCAAGGAGATGTCCTGGCTATTTATATGGAAACTTTACCACTAAGATCAGATTGGAGATCCAGATTTTCGTCGCGAAACATCACCACGACCCTCTCTCCATTTGTGCGCCAAGGGACCTCGACCTCGAGATTCACCATCACTTGTCCAGAAGGAGGACAATATTCCTTGAGTGCCAAAGGTTCGAACCTTTAGTGACGCCAAGTCCCCAAGGCATCCCCCCCCCTGTTGTTCAAGGAGAACAGCATTAGAACAGCCATTGTTCGTTTTGAGCCCTTCGCCAAGAAACGGTTCTCACCCCCCCTGTTGTTCAAGGAGAACAACATTAGAACAGCCATTGTTCTTGAGCCCGTAGACAAGAGACGGTTCTCATCCCCCCCCTTTGTTCAGAAGAGAACAACCTAGAACAGCCATTGTTCGTTTTGAGCCCTTCGCCAAGAAACGGTTCTCATCCCCCCCCTGTTGTTCAAGGAGAACAACATTAGAACAGCCATTGTTCGTTTTGAGCCCTTCGCCAAGAAACGGTTCTCATCCCCCCCCTGTTGTTCAAGGAGAACAACATTAGAACAGCCATTGTTCTTGAGCCCGTAGACAAGAGACGGTTCTCATCCCCCCCCTTTGTTCAGAAGAGAACAACCTAGAACAGCCATTGTTCGTTTTGAGCCCTTCGCCAAGAAACGGTTCTCATCCCCCCCCTGTTGTTCAAGGAGAACAACATTAGAACAGCCATTGTTCTTGAGCCCGTAGACAAGAGACGGTTCTCATCCCCCCCTTTGTTCAGAAGAGAACAACCTAGAACAGCCATTGTTCGTTTTGAGCACTTCGCCAAGAAACGGTTCTCATCCCCCCCTGTTGTTCAAGGAGAACAACATTAGAACAGCCATTGTTCGTTTTGAGCTCTTCGCCAAGAAACGGTTCTCACCCCCCCTGTTGTTCAAAGGAGAACAATATTAGAACAGCCATTGTTCTTGAGCCCGTAGACAAGAGACGGTTCTCATCCCCCCCTTTGTTCAGAAGAGAACAACCTAGAACAGCCATTGTTCGTCAAGCCGTTCGTCGAGTAACGGTTCTCCTTTCCAAGACGCCTCGTCAGGATCCTTTTATCCCCCCCCTTCGGCTGGAACTCGCCAGCGGACCGAATATTCCTTCAAGTACCTTCCACTGCACCCTAATGAAGTTACGTAAGCCAAGCGTCACCTTTTGAGTATTGATCCCTTATTTGTCAATTCTATCCTGTGCTTTAAATGGTTTATCGAACCATCCCATCTCTTTAACTCCATATTTGTTTTACCTTTTTTGATCCCTTAAATCCTTGGATTAGCCCGAGTCTCCACGACCCTTTCCATTCTGTTTGTCAATATTTTCCGTTTTTGTGTTTGCTGATAGTTATTATTAATAAAACTCTATTTTATTAATGATAGCAATATTATTATCCTTGAGCTCAGTAGATAATTAAGGAAGTTCCCTCAACGAATAGTGTTATATATAGTATCGTCGGGAGTCATTCTACGACATATATATATATATATATATATATATATATATATATATATATATATATATATATATATATATATATATATATATATATATACTATTTAATTTGGTATCAGGTGTGGGGTTTAACGCTATATCTTTGCAAACACTGGTCTCAGTCGAGTAAAGCATAGTGTTATTCGTTATAATAATAGAATATAGTAGTTCCCTTTTGTTTTAACGATTGCTATCCCCTTTTTTTTTAAACTTAAGAAGCTGGAGTAGCTCAAGGAACGGTTATAATAATTTGTTTGTTTTTTTGTGATTTTAGTCAGTGGTTATTTAGATTGAGAAACCAAGTACGAATAGGTCAGTGCCCATATTTAGGTAGGCTAATTCTATAGAGGCATAATTCTTGTTGCAAGGAATTTTAGTTGGTTGACTAGTGCGCCCCCAAGTGCAAAGATGACTCAGTTTGAAATCTTTAAAGCGCAAGGAGAGTCCTGTGGACTTTCCGGAAAAGAACTAATTGAGTACATTCAAGAGGAGCAAAGAAGAGAAAGAGAGGAACGGATAAGACAAGCTGAGCTTCACCATCAGATTGAATTAGCTCGGATTAAAGCAGAAGTTCAAAGAAAAAAGGTAGAAAAAGAAAGAGAAAGAGAGGAACGGGAAAGAGTAATCCAACGAGAAGAAAGAAGGACGGACTCGCGCTCCTTCCCAGGGAAGCTGACAAAGTTTCCGAGCCCCGTAAAACCCCAAAACTTCTTTCCCCAAAACCAACAACGGGACTCCAAACCTCCCGTTAAGACTTCTCCTCCATCTCTCTTCCCGAAGCGACCAACCATATGCTTCACCTGTGGTGTAGAAAACCACATGAGCTGGAATTGCCCCCAAAATTCTAGGCTTAAAAGCGGACCAGCCCACCAAGTTCACCAGATTAATGCAACCCCGGCTCCCCCGGTGGTGCAGACCCAAGCAGAAACTTCTCCCCATCCGTCAGGCCACCAGGTAAATTTCTTTTTTGATAAAAGTTCAGCGGGAACTTTGAAATATGAGGAGGGCAGCGTGGACAGCTGTCGAGTATCGACTCTCGTCAGGGACACAGGATGTACATGCTTCATCGTGTCCGACGAACTCCTCCCAGTGGCCTCTAACCACGAAAAATTTGCGGTGGTACGTGACTACCTTGGGCGGGCGAACAGATTCCCCGTCGCTAGATGTTACCTGCAGTGTCAATATTATAATGGCTGGGCTGAAGTCATTGTAGCACCAATAAAATTCTGTTCCGTACTTATAGGAAAGAGCCCCCAAGTAAGTTTCGACCCTGTGTTTCAGGCCGCCCTTCCTCAAGGCCGAGATAAGAAAGAAGCCCAGGAGCCCGTCCCCATCAGAACCCCGATACCGTCCGATTTCTCGGAGACCCCTAACCAGGACTTTAGGACGGAAAAAGAGGAATGTGATTCACTAAAACCCTTAGGTGATAAGGCCCCAGACAAGGACACGGAGACTGTCCCTGGACCCCAAGAAAAAAAGAAACCCCAACGCGCCCATGGAGATACCTTCGTAGAACTGGACGAAGCATCGGCGCTTGAAGAGGATTGCCCCGCGGAGTCCCTTAAGGTAATCCAGACAGTGTGCATCCAACCTGATGCCGATTACCCTCCTCATTCCCTACCAGGCGAGTCTTTGGAACCCTCTGACCTGAAAAGTGACGCGCAGCTGACACCACGTCAGAAGAGTCAGATACAAGAACTAATTAAATGGAATCACCATTTACCCGCCCTATTAGCTCTTTTCGAGCAACTGCGTGAAAATGGCCTCACCATTGGCCCCAGCAAATACTATTTTGCTCACGAACCCATTAAATATTCGGGTTTCAAAATAGGACCAAGCCAGTTAGGTCCCCAAGAGAACAAGATTAAGGCAATCGCCGACATGCCCCTCCCGATTACAAAGAAGCCATTAAGATCGATCCTAGGATCAGCTTCTCCCTATCAGCGATTTGTTCCGAATTTCGCTGCAATTTTGGCCCCCCTATGCCCCCTTCAGGAAAAGAATTTCCCCGATCGTTTACGTTGGAATGATGTCGCTGTTTCCCATTTTAATCAGCTCAAAAGTAAGTTCATTTCTGCCCCCATTTTTAAGTTGCCCAACCCGGAAAAATCCTTTGGGGTTAAGACCGACGTGATCAACGAGGGCATTGGAGGTGTACTCCTTCAATACGTGGATGACAGAACGAGTCATCCAGTTGCATATGCTAGTCGTCAATTATTTCCACGCGGAAAGAGATATGCCACTAGAGAAAAGATAGCTCTATCAATTATCTGGGTCATAGACAAATTCAAGCTGTACTTGATATGTAAAGAATTTCGAATAGGAACCGACCACCGTCCGTTAGCCTATATTAGGAATTTGAGACACTCAAACGGCCGCATCATGCGCTGGAGTTTACTCTTGCAAGAGTATCAATTTAAAATAAATTATATCAAAGGTTCCGATAACCAGGTCGCTGACGCACTCAGTAGGAATGCGTTACCGAATAGCGTAGAACAATTGTATTCATAGGATTAGTATCTCCATGTAGGTATATACCGTCTTGTACGACTTAATTTAAGATTCTTTTGTAATATAATTAATTAATGTATATGTCTGAATTTTGTAACGCTCAATGTCTAATTTTTTTGATGTATATATATTTGTTCTTATTAATTTACGTATAAATTATTTTGTCCCGTATGTACTAAGTCTATATCATTTCATTGTTCCATGCCTTTTTTTTTTATTAAGTTGTATTAAAGGTTATTTTCCCCTGTAATCTAAAGATCAAAATAATCATGTATTGAGGTAATAATAGTTAGGTGCAGGAAGATACGGTTGGTACAAGAAAACGAGTTCCCCACAACGGAGCTCTATCGTTGTCCCTTCTCTCTTTTTTTTTCGAAGTGACAACTTCCCCTGGAATGGAGGGGTGTGATAGAACGAGTTGAATCTGTGTTAAATTCAACTCCTATCCCATATTAGTTAAAACCTCGAGGAGGCCCACGTGCATCTTCGATTCGAGGCTTGGAGTCTTATCAACAGCTACCGGACGTCAATGTTTAAACAAGGAGGTTATCGTCCCCCCCGTTCGCCCCCATACGCCGACCTCGCCAGATCGAGTTAGGCTTATGGACAGATAAGGCATTTTTCTCCGGCCCAGCTGTGCGTTCCCTCGAAGCTTCCACCCCATTCTCCCCCACGCCAAGGAGATGTCCTGGCTATTTATATGGAAACTTTACCACTAAGATCAGATTGGAGATCCAGATTTTCGTCGCGAAACATCACCACGACCCTCTCTCCCTTTGTGCGCCAAGGGACCTCGACCTCGAGATTCACCATCACTTGTCCAGAAGGAGGACAATATTCCTTGAGTGCCAAAGGTTCGAGCCTTTAGTGACGCCAAGTCCCCAAGGCATCCCCCCCCCTGTTGTTCAAGGAGAACAACATTAGAACAGCCATTGTTCGTTTTGAGCCCTTCGCCAAGAAACGGTTCTCATCCCCCCCCCCCCTGTTGTTCAAGGAGAACAACATTAGAACAGCCATTGTTCTTGAGCCCGTAGACAAGAGACGGTTCTCATCCCCCCCCTTTGTTCAGAAGAGAACAACCTAGAACAGCCATTGTTCGTTTTGAGCCCTTCGCCAAGAAACGGTTCTCATCCCCCCCCTGTTGTTCAAGGAGAACAACATTAGAACAGCCATTGTTCGTTTTGAGCCCTTCGCCAAGAAACGGTTCTCACCCCCCCTGTTGTTCAAGGAGAACAACATTAGAACAGCCATTGTTCTTGAGCCCGTAGACAAGAGACGGTTCTCACCCCCCCCCCTTTGTTCAGAAGAGAACAACCTAGAACAGCCATTGTTCGTTTTGAGCCCTTCGCCAAGAAACGGTTCTCATCCCCCCCCCCCTGTTGTTCAAGGAGAACAACATTAGAACAGCCATTGTTCGTTTTGAGCCCTTCGCCAAGAAACGGTTCTCACCCCCCCTGTTGTTCAAAGGAGAACAACATTAGAACAGCCATTGTTCTTGAGCCCGTAGACAAGAGACGGTTCTCATCCCCCCCTTTGTTCAGAAGAGAACAACCTAGAACAGCCATTGTTCGTCAAGCCGTTCGTCGAGTAACGGTTCTCCTTTCCAAGACGCCTCGTCAGGATCCTTTTATCCCCCCCCCTTCGGCTGGAACTCGCCAGCGGACCGAATATTCCTTCAAGTACCTTCCACTGCACCCTAATGAAGTTACGTAAGACAAGCGTCACCTTTTGAGTATTGATCCCTTATTTGTCAATTCTATCCTGTGCTTTAAATGGTTTATCGAACCATCCCATCTCTTTAACTCCATATTTGTTTTACCTTTTTTGATCCCTTAAATCCTTGGATTAGCCCGAGTCTCCACGACCCTTTCCATTCTGTTTGTCAATATTTTCCGTTTTTGTGTTTGCTGATAGTTATTATTAATAAAACTCTATTTTATTAATGATAGCAATATTATTATCCTTGAGCTCAGTTCCACTTCTTAAGCATTTTGAAGATACATAATACCGGCCGCCAGACAGTAAAACGCACTCTAGAGATAATTAAGGAAGTTCCCTCAACGAATAGTGTTATATATAGTATCGTCGGGAGTCATTCTACGACATACCCAAAATGGCGGAAGGTTTGACCTAGGGCGGATCTTTTCGTGACGGAAACGGGCACGATAGAAGTCTGGGGTCATATTTACGGCAGCTAAGAGTTCAAAATTGGGGGTAGAGTAGTCCACAGTGAACTTTGAGAGAAGTGAAATGAATATGTCTCTCAACTGTGAGTTTAAGAGGGGGAGCAATTTGGCGACACCATCTACCTCGATGTCCCAATTGTTGAATTCAAAAATCTTCTCGAAATGCGTAAGATATGATCCAAAATCTTGCCCTTCTTTAAAAATGGGTAATCTCACTGACGGGGACTGTGGAGTTTCGTTCCGGGAATTAACCGACATTGACTCAAATTGATTACGGCTTAATTCCAGTTCATGCTGACTTATCCTCACGCTCTTCCATCTCTCGTTGTTCTCTTGCTCTTCTCTCTTCAGCTTCTCTTAGTTCTTGTTCATTCGCTCTTCTCTTTCATTTCTCTCTTCTTCCTGAATAAAAGTTAATAATTCTCGGCCCGGCAGGCCTAACGACTCTCCTTGACTCTTACGGGTCGATGACTTCGAGGAAGGTCCTTCTTGCGATAAGGCGAGTGGGGAACGATCCGATGAGGCAAGTGGGGCACGATCCTAATGAGGCAGGTGGGGCACGATCCGAATGAGACAGGTGAGGCACGATCCGAACCAACCTTCCGGTGAAGATAGCCAAACTTCAAAGATGACGTTCGACAGGGAATGTGGGAATCATCGTAATTCCACTGGAAGAGGAATCTTCTTTTCCTCAAAGGTAATCGATCGAGATTTTCTTCGGTTCGATTAAACGAAGGGAAACTGTTACGCGAATTCAAAGGCTTGCCGTTCACAGAAGCTACCAATTGACTAGGGTAGAATCATGGCTGAGAAAGTCTGCTGTCTGATGAACGCTCATGGGACGAGACGATAAGGACGGCCTTGAGGTGCGGGCTGACTCCTCGAACTACAGAATAACCCGAGTATTTGTACGCCCGATTCTGAGGCGGAAGGGGGAATTTGGAGAAATGAGTCACAAGCTCCAGACATCTTAATTCGGAGGCGGAGTCGATTCTTCATTTAGCAGCGAGGTGCGAGACAGAGTGGCTCTTTCTCGCCTCATCACCATGGGGGGGGGGGGGCTTAGGACAAGTTCGCAAGATTGGGAAATATTTTCCCAATGCGCTCAGGAGTTGAAGATTCGTGAAGTTCGAACAGGAAATGACGTCGTCCTCGGCGGGATACTATCGCACGTGGTCTCCAATATATATATATATATATATATATATTTTTTTTGGGGGGGGGTCAGAGGTTGTTCTTTTACAGATACCCATCGGCAGGATTCCTTGCAACAGAGAGTGTGTGTGTGTGTGTGTGTGTGTGTGTGTGTGTGTGTGTGCGTGTTGTGCTGTGAAGGCGGGAGAGGAAAGAAAGCAAGGTTGTGATTGGCTATGTATGAGGTGAGAAGTGTAAGATCTACCCACTCGAAAACGGGGTGAGCACAGCGCGTCTACCAATCGGTAGCCACATCTCTATGTGCCCTGACGTTTGTGTTCGCTTATGCCGGGATTCGGAATCGAACCCGGTGCCGCGACGTTGAGAGGCCAACGCCGTATCCCCTTTGTTGGATTACAACCTGTGATGTTTCTTTCCATCGCAGCTATCGAGTATGAATTGAGTTTGCCGTGGCAGTACTCCATGACATACTCGATCCCTCTTTTCAACTTTATTCTTTTAACTCATTTAATCTTGTCCCGAAAACGCCTCAGCCCCTCGCAATTAGCTAGATACCCCCCCCCCTCTCACTTGCTTAAGCAAAAGCTCGATCCCGTGTGCGCCTCCGCAGGTTGGTTGGCCATCGTGATGCTGTTCCTGTTCTGCCTCAGCTCCGGGTTCGCGGCCACCCGGCTCGGCCTCTCGTGGGTGATGCTCGAGGAGCGGTACCCCGAGTACCAAAACCCAGTCCGCCGACCGTACCCGGAGATCGCCAGCAAAGCACTTGGACCCGTTGGCAAGTGAGTTTTTGTGTCGTCAACATGGGGCGTGGCCGATGGAGTCCCTGTGGGATTTTGTCGCCAAATGGGCCAATGGCAGATAGAGGGTAGGCATATGGACGCGCTCGAAATGAGCGCGCTGATGTGGGCTCAAGTAACAAGCGTGTCACTGACGAATAAAATGACATCATACTTTACGAAACACCTAAAAGATATCTCAGATCAAGTGAAGATAGATAAATCCATTCCCACCGTCCAATAGTAAGAATCAACACAATACCTAACCAAATAAAGATAAGTACTTCCCAAATTTGCTCAAATAAAGATAAACATTCTTAAAATGTGGGATTTTTTTGCGGGGTGGGGGAGTTAGGTTAGTCAGATGTTTTGCTTCTTTTATTTTCATTCTTTTATCTTTTAGAGCCTTTGGTGACTGTGTTTAGAAAGTCAAGTTATATAGGTTATTTTTGACCTAACCTAACATAGAAAGGATAAGCATTCTCAATGGCTAATAGTAAAGATGCACACTTTCAAATTTGACCTAATGAAGAAAGATTAGCACTCCCTAAATGCTAGGAGTCTAGGATGTTATGTTATTTGGGTTATTTTTTTAGCCTTTTTAGTATTTTTGTTTTAATAGCGGGGGAGGGGGGGCGATGTAACTGGGAAAATAGGTACTTTGTTTACTCTATTATCTAAGCTAACAACCTAATATAAATATTCACTCCCAACGACCACAGGTAAACATGAGCACTCCAAAATTAACTTCTTCTTTTCACTTTTATCTTTCCTTGATCCGATATCCCAATCGAAGATCGAAGTCCCTTCAACATATGTAGATGTATTCAGAGGCGTAACAACCGCCCTCCCCCGATCCCCCCGACCGGGGGGTGGCTCTTGAAGATGCCCCACTGTGGCAAAAAAAAAAATTTATTAAGGAAAATTTAAAATTTTCGAATACACATTTTCTGTAATTATCCGATTTATCTCTTCCCTTTCAACTGTGTCATTAATGAATATTTGTGTTACAGGAATATTGTTATAGGGCCCCCGCAATCTTGATTTGGGGGCGGGGGGACACTAGACATTGCTACTGCTCTGGATGTATTACAATGACACATACATTCTAGATGGTCCAATTCCTTTAATTTACAGTCCCAACAGCAATTTTTTCAACATGTTGGACATATTTAGACTTTAGTAATTCTAATTTAATTGAGGCTTAGAGAAAGCTTAATTTTTACATTCATCTTGAGAATTAAATCTCTTTATTCTTTGGGTTCTTAATAAAACTCAATTGATCTTAATGTAGTTTCTTTTTAGATAAGATAGGAAACTGATGTTATCAACGAGGGCATTTTTTACTCAGGATGATGCAGCCTGACCAAATATAGAACTTGTCAACCACAACCCGGACAGCTGTATTGTAAACTTCAACATTCATTCAAATCTACCTACTCGTAACCCTGGCTATGGTCCTGGATTCTTACCCTGGTTCGATCCCCGGCACGAACAGACATATATTTCGGTGCTCGTAGAGAGCAACTGCCAATCACAGCGGGGAACCGAGTCAGCATACGGACAGGCATATCCAACCACATACGCCATGATGCACATAGCTAGTAACAGCAACACTGGTGCTTTCATGTCTTTCCTTCGCACACACAACATAGTCCTCTTTCTTCTATGGAAACCCCGATGGGGTTTTAAGTTCACAGACTACTGCAAAGGGGCGTAAGGTGCAGCATGGGTAACCATGCTGCAGCTGACATTTGGAGGATTGATTGCCCGCCCTGCCCCAACGTGTGTAGTTGGATTTGTGCCAATATAAAATGTGTCTAGAAATTAGGTGCAAATATTGAAAATAGGCAGGGCTCTTTTAAAACCGGCTGCATTTTTGTGTGCAATGCTTCTTCAGGAAGTTAAGACGATGATGAAAAGATAATGTAATATATATATCTAGAATCCAAATGCTAAATAAGGGGCAAATAAGTTGTTAATTTGGATTGACTATTTTACTGTCAAAGAGATAATTTGCAGTACACCTTCGAATACATTTTGGCACCACCATCCACTTTTAATGGTCCTACTATCTTCTCTCCAAAAATTGCAGCTCAAATCATCAATCTTCCTTCTTGTTTTCATTTGGTGAACTAACCTGACGTTCATTGTCAACCCAGCCTCTTGCCCAACCATCCAATTCACCCAGAGTAACTCTTGATTAGTTTGTGAAGATAACTTTGCTAGTCAGTTTTTTTGTTCGGAACGGCTTTTTCGTCTCATTTCTAACCTAAATTTTTTTATCAGAGCTTTACTTCTTGTTTCTCTCTTGATGGAAGGAGCCTCAGAAGCTCGAAAAGTGGTTTTGCTGCTACCATGAGCGTTTATATACTTCTCTTCTTATTTGAGTAAGATCTCTAGGGATGAAAGCTCGAAATTCGGGTTGAGCCTTTTTTTCTCTTAGCTGAATGCCAGTCTCTACAATTTTGTTCAAGGTGCCATGAACAGGCTTCAAATCTGTTGAAATTTGAAGGAAAAGTTCCTTTTTCATGGCCATTTTATCAGAAAATGCTTCTTGCAAAAGATGTATTGACGGTCGTTGTAATCGCATATCAGTATGAACTATGAACTATGTAATACCTGAGATAAATAGTGTTGTGATTACCTACTAAATTGTGTCTTTTGCATTCCGAAACGTATCTAAGAAAAGAAATCTTAACATTTTTCTAGAAAATGATGAGAGGTACTGCAAATAATCTCTAGACACACTACATATTTCACATTCTCACTTTCTCTAGTTTCATCATTTACCCCACCCCAAACAAAGGCAGGCCCTGATTGCCTCGTTGCCAGTGATTGTCAGGCAGATTTTTATGTTAATTTTATTATCCCGTAGCTCCCCCCCCCTCGCAAATGAAAGGCAAAGGTGGCGTTAATATTTAATCACTAATTGCCTTCCAGGTACGTCGCTCTGATCGCCATTTTGCTCTGCAACATCGGGAGTTCGACCGTCTACATTATCCTGGTGTCGCAGATGTTGAACAGCATCTTCCCGCAGCTCTCCATCTGCGAGTACATGCTGATCGTGGCCGCGGTTCTGATCCCGTTCACGTGGCTTGGGACACCCAAAGACTTCTGGTAACTGAATTCAGCTTAAAATCCGATGGGGGGCGGGTGTAATTGACCAATCCACGACAAGTAACTAGAGCTGAGTCGCAGTAAAGAGAGAGATGAGGATGGGGGGAGGCGTATTTAATGACTCGGAGGGATAAGTGACAATGTCCGCCTGCCAGTATTGAATAGAGGATGGCAAGGACCTTGTCATAATTTTAACACGAATGCGGACTGGAAGGGGGGGGGGCATACACCCCCCTTCCGCGAAGAAGTTCGTATGAGGGGAAATTGAATGTACGAAATCGAGTGCTCTCGTCTTGATCGCACAACTCACCGGGATGTTTACATGTGTGCGCAGGCAAGCGACAGTGTTTGCGGTCGTGTCCACGGTTTTGGCGGTCATCATCATCGTGGTGGAGATCATCTTGGAGTTCGGGGTGGTGGAGACGTATCCCGCCCCCGAGCACCCCAACCCCACGTTCCCGTCCTTCTTCCTGGGCTTCGGGGCCATCCTCTTCTCGTTCGGGGGTCTGCCCGTCTTCCCCACCATCCAGAATGACATGAAGAACCGATCGCACTTCTGGAGAAGCGTCCTCGTCGCTTACCCCTGTGAGAGCCATCTCTCTCTCTCTCTCTCTCTCTCTCTCTCTCTCTCTCTCTCTCTCTCTCACTTGTTTCAGAAGACCTCTCACTCTCTATCTTGCAATCTCATCATACGCTCTCTCACAGACACACACATAATCGCACACTCTCTAACGTTCTCTCTCACATACTCTTTCACACTCACACTCTCACAGTCGCATACACTCTCATTCACGCTCTCTCACTGTCACTAATTTTCACTCACTGATTCTCACCACCTCATTCTCCTCCTCTAGCTCACTATAACTCACTTTCATGAACTCAATCAATCTCACCAACTCACTCACTCTCACCCACACATTCGTTAACTCTCGTTTACGCTCTCACTCCCTTTAACACTTTTAGTCACTTTCTCACCCCATTCACACTCTCTACTCACTTTCTCATTCTATTTCACTCTCTAACTCATTCATTTCCTCTAATTCTTACGCATTCTGAATCATTCACCCACCCTCCCACTCACTCTCACTCATACCCTCATTCACTAACTCTCTCTCTTTCATTAATTCACTCTATCTCTTGCACTACCACACTCACTTTCGTTCACTCAATCACTCACCCACCCAATCTCACTCACTTTCAATAACTCTCTTTTTCACTCACTCACTTTCACTCACTCACTCCCATTCACTTTCGCTCACTTTCTCACTATCACTCTCTCAATCTCCCTCACTCACTCACTTTCTCTCACTCTCACACTTCCTCTATTGAGCGGACTGGCCTTGAGCGGATCTTAGGGTCTTTGCTGGTCCTTGTTTCTGTAGTTCTCTCTCTCTCTCTCTTTCTCTCCATCGCTCTCGCTATCTGGCCCTCTCTTTCTCTATCTATCTCTCCCTTTCTCCCCTTCTCCCTCCCCCTCTATCTCTCCCTCTCCCTTTCCCTCTTTCTTTCTGTCACACTCGCTATCTCCATCCTCATTTACCTTTATCTTTATCCCTCTCTATCTCTCTCCTTCTCCCTTTCCCTCTCTCCCTCTCTCTTTTCCCCTCTCCCTCTCTCTCCCCCATTCATCTCTTTCTTTTCAACTCTCTTTCCTTTTACTTTTTGTCATTTTTTGCTCTTTGTTTCTTTAATTCGTTCTTCATATCTTTCTTTCCTTACTTTATTTATTTCTCCCATTCTTGATTCTTTTTCATTCCTTTACTTCTTTCTCCCATGGTTTCTTTCTCTCTCTTTCTTTTTCCAGTACTTCATTCGCTATTTATTTTGTTCTTTCTCTCTCATTCTTCGTCCCTTTCTTTATATTTTTCTCCTCTTTAATTCCTTCCTTCTTTCTTTCTTTTAAAAGCCTTCGTTTTTTCTCCTTCTTTCTTTCTTTTAAAAGCCTTCGTTTTTTCTCCTTCTTTCTTTCTCCCTTCCTTTCTTTATTCCCTTTCCTCTGTCTTTCCTCTTTTACCCTCTTCACATTTATATTTCTTTCTTATTTCTTATCTTTATTTCTTTATTTTCTATCTTTCTTTCCTTTTCATAGGGAATATAACCATCGAGGGAATCTCTGACCAAGTGGTGAAGTGGCGAATGAAAAAATGTGTAAACGGCGCCTTTGTTTGTAGCATTAGTTTTACTACAACATATTCACGCTTTTTCGGCTTTACTTCGAAAGAGTGGCAAAAATAGCTTCGAATAGAAACTCCCATGAACACGACAGAGGAGCCGCGCAACTCTCCCAACTCCCAAACGGACTACTCCTCCCCGCTCCGTTCTATTCGACCAAGTCATTTTTAAAGTGTTGCAACCATTCGTAAAATAAACATACACAGAAGCGCCCTAACATAACCTCCCAAACATACAAATTAGTGAATGCTCATCTTTACTACCGATCTTTGGGACTGCTCATCCTCATTAGTGGTCATTGCGAGTGCTCATTTTTATTAGTGATCATTGCGAGTGCTCATCTTTAATAATTGTGGTTTTGGGGGCTGCTGATATACGAGTATACTAGTGGTCGTTAGAAAGGCTCATTTTAATATAGGTCTTTGGAGTAGTCATCTTTACTATTGGTTTTCGGTACTGCTAGTCTTTACTAGTGGTCTTTGGGAATTCACATCTTTACTTGTGGTCGCTACGAGTGTTCATATTTACTTGTGGTCGCTACGAGTGTTCATATTTACTAGCAGTCGTTAAGAGTTTATAATTACTCGTGGTCGTTGGAAGTACTCATCTATTGAAGTAGTGTTTGGGATTCCTCATCTTTATTACAGGTGTTTAGGAGTACTTATCGCTAAAAGTGGGCATTGGGAGTGTTCCTATTTATTAGTAGTAGTTGGGACTACACATACTAGTAAGCGTTGGGTGTGCTCTACTTTGCTAGTAGTTGTTGGGACTGCTCATCTTTACAGGTAGTTTTTGGAACTGCTCATCTTTACTAGTGATCGTTTCGAGTGCTCATCTTTGCTAGTGGCCTTTGTGAGTGCTTATCGTTATTAGTGGGCATTTGGAGTGCTCATTGTAATAATGGTCGTTGGGACTGCTCATCATTACTAGTGGTCTTTGGGACTGTTATCTTTTCTTGTCGTCGTGAGGACAGCTTATCTTTACTAGTGTTCTTTGAGATTGCTCATCTTCATTAGTGGTTGTTGGGATTGCTCATCTTTACTAATCATCCTTACCCATGCTCAACTTTAAGTGTGGTCGTTGGGAGTGCTCATCTTTATAAGTGGTCGTTGGAACTTATATCTTTACCAATTGTCGTTAGGACTGCTCATCTTGACTAGTGTTCAATAGGATTGTTTATCTTTAATAATGATCTTTGTGATGGCTCATCTTTACCAGTTATCGTTTGGATTGCTAAATCTTTTATTGCAGTTCAGGATTGCTCATCTTTAGTAGTGATCTTTAGGAGTAATCATTTTTACTAGTGATCGTTGGGAGTGCACATATATACAAGTGGTTGTTGTAAGTGATGATCTTTAATAGTGCTCTTCGTTTTTTTTACTATTGGGCATTATGAGTGCGCATATTCACTAGTAGTCATTCGGGGTGCACATCTTTACTAGCGTTCGTTGGGAGTGGTCATCTAAGAGTGGTCGTTGGGAGTGCTGATCTTTACTTGTCGTTGGGAGTATTCATCTTTCCTAACTGAGGTTGGATGTGCTTATCGTTACCACTTGTTGATGGGGGTGCTTATTTTTACTATTGGTCTTTGTGAATGATACTTGATAGTAGTCATTGAGTGCCCATCTTTACTAGTCGTCTTTGGAACTGCTTATTTGTACTAGTGGTCGTTGGTTGTTCTCATCTTTATTAGTTAGTAGTTGTTGGAACTGCTCATCTTTGCTAGTGGTCGTTAGAAATGCTAATTTTATTAGATGTATTTGATACTGGTTATCTTTAATAGTGGTCTTTAGTACTCATATTTCTATTGTTCGTTGAGAGTACTTATTTTAGTCCCGATCGTTGGAACTGCTTATTTTTATCTTTGGTGTTAAGGACTGCTTATTTTTACTACGGGTCTGTGGGACTGCTTATCTTTACCTGTGCGCTATGAGACAGCTTATATATAGTGGTACTCGTTTGGATTGCTTATCTTTACATGTAGTTGTTGAGAGTGATAATTTTTGAGTGCTCTTCAGGATTGCTAATTTTTACCATTGGTAGTTGGGAGTGCTCATTTTCTAAGTGAATTCGGGAGATCTCATTCAAATAGTCGTCGTTAGGAGTGCTATATCTTTCTAGTTGTCTGGAGAAGTGCTTATTTGTACTAGTTTTTCTTAGGAGTGCTCATATTTACCATTGGTGTTTGGGAGTGCTATCTTTACCAGTGGTCGTTGGGAGTTCTCATCATTAATACTTTTCTCTAGGAATGGTCATAATTACTAGTCCTAGTAACTGCTCGTATTTACTAGTAACCTTTGTGAATGCGCATCTTTACTAATGTTCGTTGGGAATGCTCATCTTTACTTTTCGTTGGGAGTAGTCATCTTTTCTAAATGGCGTTGGTTGCGCTTATCTTTACTAGTGTTTGGTAGGGGTGTTTATCTTTACTAGTGGTCTTGGGACCCAATTATAATAGTGGTCATTAGGAGTGTTAATTTTTACTATTCTTCTTTGGGACTGTTTATCTTTAGTAGTGGTTGTTGGGACTGCCCATTTTTATGAACTAGTAGTCGTTGAGACTGTTTATCTTTAGTAGTGGTTGTTGGGACTGCTCATTTTTATGAACTAGTATTCGTTAAGACTGTTTATCTTAAGTAGTGGTTGTTGGGACTGCTCATTTTTATAAACTAGTAGTCGTTGAGACAGTTTATCTTTAGTAGTGGTTGTTGGGACTGCTCATTTTTATAAACTAGTAGTCGTTGAGACTGTTTATCTTTAGTAGTGGTTGTTGGGACTGCCCGTTTTTATGAACTAGTAGTCGTTGAGACTGTTTATCTTTAGTAGTGGTTGTTGGGACTGCTCATTTTTATGAACTAGTAGTCGTTTAGACTGTTTATCTTTAGTAGTGGTTGTTGGGACTGCCCATTTTTATGAACTAGTAGTCGTTGAGACTGTTTATCTTTAGTAGTGGTTGTTGGGACTGCTCATTTTTATGAACTAGTAGTCGTTGAGACTGTTTATCTTTAGTAGTGGTTGTTGGGACTGCTCATTTTATGAACTAGTAGTCGCTTGGACTGCTTATCTTTAGTAGTGGTTGTTGGGACTGCTCATTTTTATGAACTAGTAGTCGTTGAGACTGTTTATCTTTAGTAGTGGTTGTTGCGTCTGCTCATTTTTATGAACTTTTAGTCGTTGAGACTGTTTATCTCTAGTAGTGGTTGTTGGGACTGCCCATTTTTATGAACTAGTAGTCGTTGAGACTGTTTATCTTTAGTATTGGTTGTTGGGACTGCCCATATTTATGAACTAGTAGTCGCTGAGACTGTTTATCTTTAGTAGTGGTTGTTGGGACCGCTCATTTTTATGAACTAGTAGTCGTTGAGACTGTTTATCTTTAGTAGTGGTTGTTGGGACTGCTCATTTTTATGAACTTTTAGTCGTTGAGACTGTTTATCTCTAGTAGTGGTTGTTGGGACTGCCCATTTTTATGAACTAGTAGTCGTTGAGACTGTTTATCTTTAGTATTGGTTGTTGGGACTGCCCATTTTTATGAACTAGTAGTCGTTGAGACTGCTTATCTTTAGTAGTGGTTGTTGGGACTGCTAATTTTTATGAACTAGTAGTCGTTGAGACTTTTTATCTTTAGTAGTAGTTGTTGGGACTGCTCATTTTACGAACTAATAGTCGCTTGGAATGCATAACTTTAGTAGTGGTTGTTGCGTCTGCTTATTTTTATGAACTAGTAGTCGTTGAGACTGTTTATCTTTAGTAGTGGTTGTTGGGACTGCCCATTTTTATGAACTAGTAGTCGCTGAGACTGTTTATCTTTAGTAGTGGTTGTTGGGACTGCTCATTTTACGAACTAATAGTCGCTTGGAATGCATAACTTTAGTAGTGGTTGTTGCGTCTGCTTATTTTTATGAACTAGTAGTCGTTGAGACTGTTTATCTTTAGTAGTGGTTGTTGGGACTGCCCATTTTTATGAACTAGTAGTCGCTGAGACTGTTTATCTTTAGTAGTGGTTGTTGGGACTGCTCATTTTATGAACTAGTAGTCGCTTGGACTGCTTATCTTTAGTAGTGGTTGTTGGGACTGCTCATTTTTATGAACTAGTAGTCGTTGAGACTGTTTATCTTTAGTAGTGGTTGTTGGGACTGCTCATTTTTATGAACTAGTAGTCGTTGAGACTGTTTATCTTTAGTAGTGGTTGTTGGGACTGCCCATTTTTATGAACTAGTATTCGTTAAGACTGTTTATCTTTAGTAGTGGTTGTTGGGACTGCTCATTTTTATTAACTAGTAGTCGTTGAGACTGTTTATCTTTAGTAGTGGTTGTTGGGACTGCTCATTTTTATGAACTAGTATTCGTTGAGACTGTTTATCTTTAGTAGTGGTTGTTGGGACTGCTCATTCTTATGAACTAGTATTCGCTTAGACTGCTTATCTTTAGTAGTGGTTGTTGGGACTGCCCATTTTTTATGAAATAGTATTCGTTGGGACTGCTCATATTTACTAGTGGTCATTAGGAATACTATTCTTTTTCTTTCCTTTGGGACTGGTTATTTTTACAATTGATCTTTGCGACTTCTCATTTTACTAGTGTCTTTTGAGGATATTTTATCTTTCCTATACATTTTGGGACTAATTTTCTTTACCTTTGGCCGTTAGGAGTGCTCATTTTTTACTAGTGGTGTTAGAGTGTGGTCATCTTAACTAATGGTTTGGGGGAGTTGCTTATCTTTACTAGTGATCGTTGGGAGAGGCTATATTTCATAGGGGTCGTTGAGACGCCTCTTCTTTAATCCTGGTCGTTGTGACTAATAATCTTTACTAGTCTTTTATGAGACAGCTTATCTTTACTAGTACTCGTTTAACTTGCTATCTTTAGTAATGGTCGTTGGGAAGGCTCGTCTTTACTCGTGGTTGTTATCAAGTGGTCTTTCTAGTCTTAATTTTTACCAGTGGTCGTTAGGAGTGCTCATTTTATTAACGGTCGTTGAAAGTGCTCAATCTTTTCTAGTCTTTGGGAGTGCATATTTTACTAGGTGTCGTTATGAGTGCTCATTTTTTTCCAGTGGTTGTTTGTTGTGCTCATTTTTACTGGTAGTCATTGGGATTCTCCATCTTTACCAGTGTTTTTTGGGAGTGCTAATATTTACCAGTGGTCGTTTGGAGTGCTCATCTTTATTAGTTGTCAGTAGAAGTGCTCATTTTACTAGAGGTCTTTGAGACTGCTCATCTTTACTAGTTGTCTTTGGGAATGGTCTTCTTCAGTAGTGGTCGTTGTGAATGCTCATAATTACTAGTGGCCGTTTAGGAATGCTTATCTTTAAAGGGTCACGGTGACTGCTCATCCATACTAGTGGCCTTTAGGAATGCTTATTGTTACTAGTCCGTATTAGTAATGCTAATATGGTGTCGGTGCCCTCAATGGTTTTCTCTCCTTTTTACTTTCTTATTTTTGTTCTTGTTCTATTTCTTTTAAATATTAATAACTATAATAATAATAATAATAATAATAATAATAATAATAATAATAATAATAATAATAATAATAATGATATATAAATTGTGAGTCGTATTGGGGAGGGAGGAGTCTGAGCTTGGGGGGGGGGAGCCCGGAGAGAATCGGACGTGTGACGTTCCTTGTCTTCGCAGCCATCATCTCGATGTACTTCCCCGTGGCCATCCTCGGCTACGTCTTCATCGGGGCCTCTGTCAACAGCAACATCTTCTTGTCCCTGAAGCCGAGTCCGGTCCTCTCTGTCGCCAAGGTCTTCCAGATCTTCAACTTGATGGGGTCCTCACTCATTACCCTCAGCCCCATCTTCCAAAGCTTGGAGGATGCCCTTAATGCGCCCAGAAGTAAGTTCGGGCCTCTTACCCAGTTGGCATCTCGAGTGGGGCCGACCTAAACAAGACGAGGAGGGAAGGGGGGGGGGCTGAAGGTGTTTAACACTCCTTTGTGTATCCTCGGCATTGGACTCAATAAGGGGAGAACTAAAGCAAATAGGGGTGACAACGAGGGCAATACACAATCCCATAAACTGGGGCCGGAAGGGACCTAACAAATTCGTATAATAAGCAAAGATGCTCAGAGATACGAACCCGAAGCCCCAAGTAGGATGTAGGTCAGGGTGCTTTTAATTTCGAGACCCCCTTCTAGGAACCCGTCCCTCCCGTGGAGTTGAGTTCGTATTTATGTAACCCAATTTGATCTTTGGGGAGCCTCTTTTCGTATACTTCGCCACCGAAGCCCTTATCCTCTTCCCTTTGGTATTCCTGCGCTTCCTCTTCGTCCGTCCTTCATGTCTATGCTGATGGGGCGTAAAGCCATCCCTCCTCGCCAGCCTCGTTTGCCGAGACTCTTAGAAACCTCCTCTCCGTTTATAACATCATCACTGAATGGCTTTCGGACAACTTTCTGAAACTCAACCATGACCAAACAGATGAATTACTGGTGGTCACTCCTGGTAACGTGGCTCGCTACAAAACTATTGTCCCCACATCTTAACCTGCCGGGTAATGCAAAAGTCCTGTTACATTCGTTACGACGCTCTCAACAAAGCTCATTGCATTAACATATGAATATGTATTTAAATTGCAATATTAATCAATGCTGGGGCGCTCGGCGGCGAGCATGCGTTGCACATGTTGCGGACAAAGTCCTTCCTCATTTTGGCCCACACACGGTTGACGGAGAACTTCAGCTCGCCGACGTTTCCTTGGCGGACCTTTCAGATCTTGCCCTCGACATGCCCCCACACGCTGTAGTAGATGGCAGTGAGGTCGGGCGACCGCGGGTGCCAAAAGTCCTTCGACCAGAAGTTCATATTCGACCCCAACCACTCTCGCACGGTCTTGGCCGTGTGGGCTGGAGGACCTTCATGCTGAAAGACGTAGTCCGCCCTTTTCGTCATCTTTCTCACCCAGGGCAGGACTTTTGAGGCCAAGATATCCCTGTAATCGGTTACAGTTAGCCTACAACTAGCCGTGAACCACACCGGCAGCATCTTCTCGCTATTCGAAACCAGGACGCTGAACATCATCACGAAGGACGGGTGCTTGGTCGTGGACATGTAGCGGACCTCGGAGTGGTCCTGACCGAAGCTTACCTCGCGGTCGTTCTAATTGTTGATGACCGGATCGAAAGTGAATGTTTTTTCCTCAGGAAAAAATGACAATTCGATTGCCATGACTCTTTAAGTCGTTAAGGTGACGACAGCGCTCTCGACGTTGTTCACGTATACAGTCAACAGCGCTCCCGACGTTGTTCCCGTATACAGTCGACTGCGCTCCCGACGTTGTTCACGTATACAGTGGACAGTGCTCCCGACGTTGTTCACGTATACAGTCGATAGCGCTCTCGACGTTGTTCACGTATACAGTGGACAGCGCTGCCGACGTTGTTCACGTATACAGTGGACAGCGTTCCCGCCGTTGTTCACGTATACAGTCAATAGCGCTGTCGATGTTGTTCACGTATACAGTGGACAGCGCTCCTGACGTTGTTCACGTATACAGTCGACAGCACTCCCGACGTTGTTCACGTATACAGTCGACTGCGCTCCCGACGTTGTTCACGTATACAGTCGACAGCACTCCCGACGTTGTTCACGTATACAGTCGAAGTTACGTCAAACAAGCTCAATGTAGAACTTTAAGCTTGTTTGACTTAACTTTTTCTATCACACACGTAAATCTCTCGAAAGAACAACCCCCCTCCCCCGAGTGTAAGAGAACTTTTGCAAAACCTCGTAGTCGCCTGCTATGAACGATCCCCTTTTCTGGTAGATTTAAAAACTTGGGTGTCACATTTGATAGATATTTACTTCTCCAAACTCTCGTTGTTTACATCTGCAAATTTATTGTCTGATTCTTCCGTAATCTCAGCCTCATCCTTTACCACATTAACCAGCGGCGGCCATTTGTGTTCTGCGCAATGCGGCTTCCGAAAGTTCCATTCCACGTCGAATGCTCTGCTTCGCCTGGAAAATGCTGTCTGCGAGGCCCTCCTTCGTAGACAGCACTTCGCCACGGTATTTTTCTATCTGGAGAAGGCTTATGATACCGCATGGCGATACAGTATCATGGAGACCCGCCACACGATGGGGGCGAGGGGACGCCTCCCGGTCTTTATATCTGAATTTTTGCGAGATCGCCGATTCCGCGTACGGGTGGGGGGAGCCCTCTCCGGCCTAATGGAGCAGGAAGAGGGTGTCCCGCAGGGAAATGTCTTCAGCGTTACACTCTTTGCCTTGAGCATCAACGGCATTACCTTGGTGCTGCCAAAAGATGTTCTTGCTACGCTCTACGTGGACGACCTTTCGATCTCTTTTGGCGCGGCCCAGATGCCAACTCTGGAGCGTCGACTCCAACAGGCATTAAACCGCGTCTCTCGCTATGCCGAAGCACACAGGTTTCAGTTTTCTGTGGCCAAGACTAAGATGGTGCACTTCTGCCGCCATCACGGCTCCACCCCGACCCAGATTTGTTTCTTAATGGGGTGCGCCTGGAAGTGGTTGAATCGCACTCTTTCCCTGGTCTTGTATTCGACCGACGCCTCACCTGGGAGGCTCATATTCGCAGCCTTAGGGTCTCTTGTACCAGCGCCATGGATATTCTTCGTTCCGTGACGTTCAGCGCTTAGGGTGCTGATAGGGTTACTGCCTTACTTTTTTATCGATCCTTTGTCCGTTCGAAGCTCGACTACGGATGCGAGTTTTATGCATCCGCAGCCGAGCGTTTATTGCGGAAGGTGGACTCGATCCACCACACCGGCCTTCCTATTGAGAGCCTGCTTATCGATGCTGGAGAGATGCCATTATCTATGCGCCGTGCACAATGCATTGCTCGCCTGTCCGCACGAGCGCAGCGTCTCCCTTTGTCGCCAACGGCTCTCAAACATCCGCAGCTGATCTCTACGGTGCCTATGCCGCCGAGAGACGCCAGTCATACCCTAAGCCCTTTGTATTTAGGGCTAGGAAACTCCTTTGAAAGCTAGATATAGCTCTCGGCCCGGTGACGCCCCTGGTTCTGCCCAGAACGCCGCCCTGGAGGGTACCACCGTTGGCTATTTGTCGCCACGCCTTTGCTCCCAAAGCTTGTACAGCGCAGGGATTATTGCGTTCGGCCTTTTTGGAGCACATCTCGTGTCACGCTAGAACCGTGCCAGTGTATACGGATGGCTCCAAGCCCCGAGAGGGGGTCGAGTTCCACGCCGTATCCCCTCTGTTTGAAGTCAGCGGGGCTGTACCGGGCACTGCGCTGCGTCTGTCTTCACGGCTGAGTTGGTTGCAATACACCACTCGGTACGGGAGATTACGCGCCGTGCCCGGTTTGGAGACCGGATTTTGATCTATAGCGACTCACAGAGTGCCCTGAGTGCCCTCGGGGCATTGGAATCTCCGCACCCTCTAGTTCGAGATATCCGTGATGCCACGGTTTTGGCGAGCCGGGCAGATGTCGAGATTATCTTCTGCTGGGTTCATGGACATGTATGAATTGCGAGGAATGAGCGCGCTGAAGAGTCCACGAGGACCGGGAGACCGGACCAGCGTTTCACTCTTCCACACACAGACTACATAGCAGGAATACGGGCAACTCTTCGGACTGCTTGGCAAAGAAGATGGGAGACGGTCGAAGGGAACTTAAAGTAGCGTGCCATTGCGCCGCGACTGTTCCCAGGGGCCTATCCCTCAATGCCGCGGTGGCTTCAGATCGCTTTCTGTCGTCTCCGAATCGGGCACACTCGTGTGACGCATCGCCATTTAATGGAGCGCTTGCCTGCGCCCTATTGTGACGACTGCGTCGTCCCCCAGACTGTTCGGCACATTCTTGTTGAATTCCCAGTCTGGGTGATCATCGTGCAAGTTACCTGTCCTGGTACTGGAATGGGCGGGGTTGCTACCGCCTGTCCCTTGTACTCGGGACGAGTGCGTGCACATTGACTGGTTGACTTATAGACTTTTTGAGGGAGGCTGGCTTTCGCCCTTTTATTTAACTAGTTTTTTTTTGTTGTTACGATTTTCCGTTATTATTATTGTTGTTATTGTTTTTAATATTTTGAAGTAGCCTACTACTAGGCTGTCGTGAGTGCGGCGACTTGTGCCCAAGTGGGTAGTCGCCAGATAGGCTCTTAAAAAAAAAAATCCCACATTAACCACAATAGCTCTTTGGGATTGCTTTGATTCCTTGGTCATTCTCCGTGCCTTGATTGCTGCCTACCGGGGGGCGTTTTTCTTTTGTAACTCCCCTGCTTCGCCAACTGCACCACCTCTTAGCGGCTCCGCGTTTGATACAGAACCACCAACAAGGTCTTTATTTCTTACTTCTTAAATGTAGCAGCTCCCTCCTGGCAGTCTTCCACATCCACCTTGAGAAACTTACACTCCTCCTGTTCTGCTCCCCTACCCTTATACAAGGGCACTATTACTGCATTCTTACTATCTCCATACACTCTCCAACTTTCAAATGACTTAGTGCACATACACCAGAGTCATTCCATAACACAATCGCCACCACTTTTTAACACCTCGGCGACTATATTCTCTATTCCAGCTGCCTTCCCGTTTTCAGACCTCTCACACCACAAACCACCTCTCAGATGCTTAGGTCCTTCATACTCCGAATACACCATCCTATTTTTCATTCATGAACTCGATCGTGTTTACATTTGCATCATCTTCTAAACCCACATTATACAACTTATCCAAGTATTTTCGCCATCTCCTTTTGTCCTCCTCTTTGCTCTCACAAGTACCTTGTCATTCAAGTCCTTGACCTTAGTTATTCTTCCCCTGGTTCCTCGCTCTTCTCACTTCCCTCCAGAATAGCTTCCTGTTCCCATCGGGATCCTCATTCATATGACGCTTGTCCAAACGCTTCATTTGCCTTTTCCAACTCTGCCCAATCACCCGCGGGTTCCGAACACCTTCCTCCTACACTTATGAAGCACTTTCATAACTTTCGAATCCCAAGTGCTTGTGCAATGAAGCAACTGCCAAAAAAGCATCCAGGTGCATAAACTCATTGCTCCTGGCAAGGGTTGACGCACATAGTACCCGTATTGTTTGAGGGCCAGAATTACTGATTAACGTGGGATTCGAACCAAAAGGGTTTCTATATTTTAGGACAGACGTCGTGAAGCTGACCCGAATCGCGACTCCACCTGTCGACTTACCATACCCGATGTGGCTTAACTTCACTCTAATCGGAAGTGGCGTTTCCATTCGGCTACACCGGGACCTACAACAGGTAAAAAATATTGGTTCTTACGTAAAATGAAGACCAACGAGAAACTCCTCAATAAAATTTGTAAGGGGAGATGTTTGAAGAAAGTGGTGAAGATGGAGTAAATTGACATGTGTGGAAGGTAATATATATATATATATATATATATATATATATATATATATATATATATATATATATATATATATAGGCGCAGATCCACATGCAGGTTTTGGGGCGTGAAGGGCACGCAATTTTCCAGATGTCATCTGCAGTATGTGCATTGCATCACTGCTCTGTACTTATCAATCCTTCGTAGTTAAAAACCAATGGATTTCTGGGCAACTTAATCTCTTAATTCCCTGGAGACCTCAACGCCGCAGTTGCGTTCCCTCCATGCCCCAACGCCAAGATTATCTGCGTTTCTATATTTCCCACCCCTTTTCACTTCCATCATTTTCGCCGCTTTCTTTACGATTCTCTCTTTACCAACGTTCCGGGGGAGATGCCCTCGTTTGTTTTTCGCTTCTTAAATAACAACAGGATTTTCCTCCTCTCTGCCCCGACTCTCCATTGCGTCCCGGTTGAAGCAAAACTTTCCCCAGTTGGATTACCCCAGCATCTTATGGCGGTGAGTAATGAACTCCCAATTTCAGCCTTCGGAATACACCGGATGGTGATTAGGTCGTGCCTGATACTGGTGGAGGTGGTGATTGCCTTGGCGTTCCCGGACTTCGGACTTATCGTCAACTTGATCGGGGGCTCCGGAATGGCCATCCTCTGCTTCATCTTACCACCCTTCACCTTCATCAAACTCGTGGACGACAAGAGTGACGCTTCTTGGCCGCAGAGGTGAGTGTTCTCGGGGCGGGGGGACAGTAAGGAGGGCTTCAAAGTCCTGACCTAAATGCCATTTGATGTCCAATCGTACAAATCTGGGCGGGCTCACGGGCCCCCTATCACAGGAGCACATTTCTATTTGTGTAATAACGTTCGAAAAATTCCTTTTCTTACGAATAAAAACAAACTTAAAAGGGCTTTGGGGCTCATTTTCGCTTTACATCGCACACATCATATAAATACACATTAAGCTATACATAAATCTGTTTACAGGGAAACACATACATGCCTACCAATATGTGTATAAGCACCCAATTTATCGGTGCACGGATTTGGCTGATAGAGACAGAAAATACGGGTAAACGCAGTGCGAAAGAACTGAAAAGAACGCGACTTTTAATGTTTGTTGAAAAGAGGCTCCAATTGGTTGAAAGAGGCGCTCCTTTTTTAGCGCTGTGACATATCTCCTTTGATGAAAGTTTGCGCGTGTGTGTATACATTATTCAAATGAATTCCCGCACATTAGTGGGGACATGCGAAGGTATCCGCACTCCGTCGTCATTATGCGTTCTGAGCACAACATTTGCAAAAAAAAAATAAAAATAACGATCACTTTTGCAATCATGGATGCTTGGTGGGGAAGAAAGTTCATTACAACACTGATCTACGTAGCCGTGGATGACGGATGTTCTTTCGTTTCTCCCACAGATCTATTCCCACCTGGATGAGATGCTATATGTGGGAAATTTTCGGAGTTGGGATCGTGGGGGGGTTGGCCACTACCATCACATCCCTGTACGCTCTCCTCAGCCCGGAGTCACTGGACCGATCTTGCTTCGCTCAATTCAGCACGGGGGGCTGATGACGTCAGCGACCATGGGCGCAATGGAGCCCCTCCTCGCTCCCATTCACCCGCGTAATATTCGTGGGTCTCCCACCCGGAACCCCCCGCCCTTTCCAGCTGGCTGTCTATACTTCGTGCTATTTTCGGAAATAAACGTCCCGAAATATTTTTTTTCTCTGCATTTAACCTCTGACCTGACGCCACCAAACAAAATGGTGTTCACTAGTTGAACATGTGTTCCGAGGGGTGGGGGGAGATACCTTCCCCCAAACATACAGCCAAAGGACGTCGCAAAGAGAAGCTAAGGAACTAACAAAATACGTACACATAACCACATACAGTGATTCCATTCCTCCTTTACAAACAAGCAGGTATAAAACGGTGCGCGATAAAACTACATGAGTCAGAGCTTGAATGGGTACAACTCTTTCTTTATTAAAGACTCATAAGTCCCTCGAAGAGTACTACGGGAAGTTAAAGTTTCTTTTTTTTCTATTTTATTCTTTAATTGGACTAATTAATTTAAGAAGTTAATTTATATATTAAAATTTCGGGTCTTTTTTTGGAACAGGTCCGGCAGCAAATTAGGCGTTCGAGGCTCATAGTATGAGTAAAACATGGAGGTTAGGTTAGGTATTAGAGCAAGGAGATGGCAGAAACTTTTCGCAGAAAGTTTTTCCAATCGCTTATGGCTTCAGTTGACAATTTAAACTCTTTAACACACACAAAACCCAGTAGTTGTCATCCGTTTGCACCATGCGTGAGTAAAAATTGTTGTATCAAAAGATAATTTTGATTCTTCTAACCATTTCTTTTCACAATCCAACACTGAAATTGCATTCACGCTTATTTACAGCGCCAACGTTAATACGAAGATTTTATTGAAGGTTTGATAAGAATGTCCATTTTTTGCAAAGTCACTCTCCTGAGGTAACCCAGCCTAATCTCGCGATGGCTTCGAAGGCCTATTTTGCTGCCGGGCCTATTCCGAAAAAGACCCCAAATTTCAATTAAATTTTTACCTAATTTAATTACAATTTATTTTATGCAATGGATAATGTGTGAACTTTATGGACACCGTACTCTTTATTGGACCTTGGAAATACAACCTTACTACTTTAACATAAAGTTGTTGATATATAGTTCATTAGTCCCTTGCCTCTCGGACGATGATCCCGCCACCAGATAATGAAATGCACATAAAGATCTGAATGACAATCATTAGTTAACCTCGTTGTGGGGAAGGAGGGGTCTCTAGGTTGTATTGTGTGTTTTTGACACCAACCAGCCATGTTGGAACCACTCGTCACCCTAGTTCCTGGTGGAGAGCACCCATCCGTGTCCACCATACGGGACACTACTACTCCATCGGTAGGATCCTGGGATAGAGGAGTGAGAATGTTGTGCTGTGAATGCGGGAAGGGAAACGATAGCGGTGTTGGGATTGGTTATGTGCATAGTGATACGTGTGGAGCACCTAACATCCGCGAGGGTATCAGCGTATTCGCCCAATGGGCGAGCGAGAGCTCCGCTCTACGATGTTATTATTATTACTAATAATAGAAAGAGGATATAGGGAAATGTATTGAAGAAGTTATTTTCACTTATTGGCCAAAGTGGGGGGGAAGCAGCAGTTAGATGAACGGAGGAAGTGGATAAATAGAAAGAAACGAAATTAAAGATTACAAAAACGGCACAACTTAAAATAGTTGACATCTCCAGGTCTCTTCGCTTGTTGTTACATGTCAATTGATTTACGGTTAAATTCGGTCCATTTAGGTATTGCACGAATTACTTAACCATAGCTTAAACTAATTAACAGCTGTAAAATATAAAAATACAAGCCATACTTCGTATTCTTTTTTACAGAAAGAACTTGGTTCCACAGCCACTCCTTCGGCGTGTGGCCTACGGCCTATTTGCTATTCTAAACCGCTTTTTTTTAATCCCCTTTATAGACTCTTTATTTGAACCCCCTGAACACCTTTTTCAACATAGATACCCTGAAACATTTTTTAAAAGTTATTTCACCTTTTATTATATTGTCTTTATCCCTTGAAGATTTATATATAGTTTAGAATTTTCCAAACCCTTTTTTCAACATAGACACCATGAAACCTTTTTTTGAAGTTACTTCACCCGGTTTGATCTATAGAAAAGCCTTCGTCAGATCTCTTTTTTCATCTAAATTTGTTTTATATACGAAATGATAGTAAAAAAGCGTCAAAGCCCTAATTTTAATACATTTTTTGAACTTCACGATTTGTATGTTTTTTCAGTCCAAATCATTCGATATTTATATTTATTTTTTTCTGAACTCTTAGAAAGAACTTTGATAAAAGCTCGAAACATACAAAAAAACAGCCCTGCGAATAAAAGATTCAAATAAACCTAAACTCAAAAACATGAAAGGTTACTTGTCCACTCAGCAAAATAACATTTTCAAAAATTCACCAAGTTAAATTATAGAGTTAGGGATTTAAAAATAACAATAGGCGAGTTCTAAATAGCCCGAACTAATTAGCATGTAAAATACAAACGACCCATAACAGTCAATCATCCCAACCTATTTTAGCCTTTTTAGAACAAGTTCGCTCGAGCGAATTCGAATCCCATGAATAGAAAAAAAAAATCAGCCCTGCACGACTGTAGTGGTGGGATTTATGTTGACATGGTTGTGAGGGCAGTTAGTTACCAGGAATAGGCGTCGCGACGTCTTCATGTCAACTTAAGGTTGTAGATGTAGAGTCTATGGGATTATCCAATCGACCTAAAACCAAAACAAAAACTCAATTAAGTGAAAGTTAGGGTTGCTTTTCTCGCTTTAATAACTTGGAGAAGGTTGATCAGAAACGATAGAGGATTTGTACACACGTAGATAGATACATAAACATTAAAAAAACCCTACAAAAACTAACTCAATTAAATATAAAATAATTCAAACCAGGAAAAATAATTCGAAAATCGGTATTTGGCAACATTTTTTCGAGTTACCAGTTTTTCCTTCTCGACTTTCTGTCTGCGTAATGCGTTGTGTTAAGGCAGTGCTTTAGCCAGACTTGTATTGTGTTGTGTAGCTAAATTTGCTTATCACGGATATATAATACTCATTTAATCATACAACATGGGGGGCTGTTGTTACGCATGTCTCAAATACCTGGTGATGATTTTCAACCTCGTCTATATGGTGAGTAATCGAAATGTTCTTTTGTCGATTGCTCTCATAGAACCCCTTACAGTAAAAGGCGAGCGGGTTCCGTTTGCCCTGTGGCAAGGAAAGGAACGCACGCCGTGAGTGATCTGAGCTTCCCCCTTCCTCCATTCGTTATTTGAAGCAGCTTGAAGAAAATAATATTCGCTGTTCTTTTCCCCGTAGGAGGAAATAAAGTTTGGAGAAAATCATTTTGTAGTGTCGGAAAGGGGGGATTTTTATATACTTGCGTCAACCATGGATTCCTCGTTACCGAATCATCAAATCCTTTATTACATCGATCAAATTTCACGAAAATAACACCGGCGGTGAGTGGGACGTTTCAGGGTTTGCCATTACACAAAATGGGGTTCCTTGTTAATTGGCTCTTTTAGGCACAGTTGGGTTGTGTGAATGCCGACGCCTTCGTTTAGTGCCATCAAGTCTGTGCTAATCTTGGTTTGACGGTGGAGGGAGTATTAAACCCCATAGGTCGCAGAAATCGTGGAGAAAAGTAAATAAAATATTAGACCTTGAATTTGTCATATAGTAATAAGTGTACCTCAAAATTTTAACCTACCAAAAAAAAGGGGCCTGCATACACTGCGTCCTCCTGGGCCTCAACAAATACTCATTTTCATTTTTGAATTATTTCCCTCCTGCTTACCAATCAACGTACGGGAGATTGCTCATCCCCACGGACCTCCCTGCCCAATACATTTTACATTTGTACTCCGCACCCATTTTTCACTTCCCCTAACTTCACCGCTTGCTTACGAGGCTTTTCAAAAACATGTTCTCGTTTTGCTGTTAAAGAAATGCCCGATTATTCGTAAGTTCGAGGGACCCTTGTTATGGAAACCCCACTTCTGTGTGTGTCCCCTTCCGCAGAGATGTCTTGGCCAGTTGTGAGATGTATTCTCCCCCTCCTCGGTTGAGAACGCGCCAAGAAGTCTCTTCTTCAAGCTACAAAGACCGTGTGTTGCCCACACATTTATGACCTCACCCCCTCGGCTTAGTGAACCCCTCGTAAATGTTGGCAGAACATTTCGCTTTATACTTTGGAATGATGAGAGTAATAATGTGTTCGCTTTTTAATTGAAACGCTCAGAGCCATGACACCGATCGTGGGGTAAGTAAGCCACATGGGGGGGGGGATGTCCCTAGATCCTATACTACTGGGGGAACCCGAAATAAGAAAGAAAAAAAAACTTCCGCTTCTTGGACACAAGTCCACATGAAAGACGACCAAATCCCCAAACCCCTTTTCTCTGCATTTTGGTCACTTTGTACTTTACATGTACAACAGCAGCCTTGAGGCTGGTACAACAGCTGTCGATGTTATGAATGCGCCCCATATATAATAACGTTTGTTATGTTGTACTTCTTCCAATCGCCTCAATTACTTAGAAATGGAAATGTGCCATCTAATAACACCAATGTTGTGCTGAAAGAATCGATTCAAACCGGACCCAAGTGACATTGACCCCCCCCCCCCCCTATCCTTCTGGGTAAAAACGAGCGAAATGCCGTTAAGTTTAATGAGGGCCAAGTAGAGAAATAAGGTTAAGGCCTATTAGAGCAGGAAGGATCGAATAAGACACGTTCATGGGCAAACATGTGCACAAATGGGGAATTTGTTTTTCCGAGTTTCTTGAACATGTAACGTCCACAGTTTCAACATTTAAAACTGCGTCTGCGATTTACTTCTGTATTCGCTGTCCCAAGCATACCAAAGAATCGCAGTTCCTCTTTTTTTTAACGTGTTCATTTAACCAATACTCCGTTTCCATAACTTGTTAGCCTCGCTATTGCAGTTTTGTCCTTCTTCTTACATTTCGCCTCCTATTTTGACTTCATTCCCCGCAAATTAAACATGCGATACAGCATACTTTCGAGAACTTACAAGCCGTTTACACCTTCACTTCACAACCCGCTATGGAAAATAGCATCCCTTAATAAATTTCTGATTCATCGAAGGTACGGAACAGAATTTCATTATGGCATGCTTTCATTGTTTGGCCATAGTTTAATTTCCTTTAAATAAAAACAAAACTAACCTATTACTGCGAACAATTTCGTCTCAACTCATTCCTCTGCCTTTGTTAGTGGGCGCTTTTATGTATTATACTTCCCACTTAGCGATGCCTTGGCAGGCGTCATTTCAATCCGAACTTCCGCAATGGACGTTCGAAAGTCAGTTGGGGAAACTTTTTTTTATTTAGGAAAGGAAAATAGATGAACCAATTTGAGTATTTTCTTTCAGGACGAAGAATGAGGCGAGACAAACGGGAAAAGGAGAAGTAGAGTGATTAGAAAGACGTTCAAAGGCTTACAGATGTAATGACGCGCTTTCTCACCTGTAAACACCTGTCGGGTACGAGAATCGTCACATTGATGTGTACATAAATGGCAGAACTTTTAATTGTTTGGCTACTTCAATTTGGCATTTATTTTTCCCTTTCTATTCTTGTATTTGTTCTAGTATTGAATAAAACTAGAGTCCCCCTCCCCCCCAATAGTTCCATTGAAGTGTTTGGAAATTCGATTTCGAATGCGTCCCTGAACGGCACATTATCGCTAGGTGTGGGCTGGACACAAACGAGGACGCGGGAACTGGAAGAGGCGGATAAAAGCATCTTAGATAAGACACAGTTCGGGCTGACTGCTCAGGCCACCACCGGATACATTCTACGACGAATTTTCACACGTGTGACTCCTGAAGGGCGGTGACGTGTGGAATTCGTGTGAGCCCAATCGAGACTAATGAGGAAGTTCCAATCCGCATCTGTTGAATGACTACTTCAACTAGATAGCCCCCACTCAGGCGCAGACTCCTTTCCTACCTACGAACGGAGACCTTGTGTTTTAGGTCGGGGTGGGGGGGCTTGTCACCTTCGCTCCCATTTGACATATACGTACTCAGGAGATTTGCGCGCCTTCCCGGTCTCGGGCGGCCCAGGTACACGCCTTTAAGTCGCTGGATGAGTGAATATAACTCGTATGGAGAGGGGCGCTCCCGCGAGCGCAGCAGAAATTGAACCCGGCTTCGAGTACCGTTTCGGTCACTGTGCAGACTACCAGGACAGAGCAGATTGGCTGTCAAGGAGGAACAAGCTAGCGGCAATCTCGGGATTTTATCTTTTGAGATTTAAAGCGCAATAGCAACGAGGCCGTATTTTGCAGCAATCTGTAGATAAAGTGAAAATAGGAGAAGCAGGCATTTGTGCTGGAAGAGTGCATAACTACGAGCACTGGGGCCTGGAGGGCGTGCCGTTTCTGGTGATCTTGGAAAGGCGTCAAGCAAAATGTGCCAATTAGTGCTAAAGCCCCTCCCCCATCCCTCCGGGGAAAGCGAGACATCTTCCTTGAATCCGCGGGTCGAAGGTACGGCCCGATCGAACCCTCGATACCCGGCTGCTGTGCTTTTCATTTTCGGCAAGAGGCCACCGAACTTATTAAAGCTGACCCTGCCTTCCTCCGTCGTCTGCTTCCAGTGCCACGGCCTGTCTTTGGTGTGCCGCCAGCGCGCGGGGGAGGGGTCCTTCCTGTGGAGTCGATTTTTCTCTCTTAAAGCGAGATAGGATGTATAAGAGCCCGGTTTAGAGCCTCGAAAAGACACGATCTGCCGATCTAATTGTCCAGCGTTATCCGATCATGAGCATTTAGTCAATTGTGCCATTACTGCCCTAGAGCAGGTTGCTTACAGAAGAGAGGGGGAGAGGAATGGCGGCGGGGAAAAAATATAAAATCGTAATCGTCTGTGGGGTCCGATTGGGGGGGGGTCATTAGAGAATAGCTTGACGGAAACTTGGCCCCTACCTCTCCCCAACTGCTACCAGACGGCCTTTGAAGCAGGGGCTAAGGGCTCAGAAGACCTAGCAACCCGAGTCTATTGGCCTAGAAGGAGAGAGGGGGTGGGCGTTTCATCAAGACTCTCGATGCACCAAGAGAGCCCACTCTAACGATGGAAGAATATCGGTTCGAGCATTTAGGCTTATATCTGGCGTTGATCTGGAGGTGCGGAGCCAAAATGTCATCCCATTTATGTATGCCATAACGAGACCTGTTACTCTTGATGCCCTCTTCCCCCCTACTCTCGGTCAGTGGGGTCCCCGCGGAAAAAAAAGGTGTGATTGATTTTTGAATACGTTGTTAAAGTGATTATGGCGAGGATGATGCGGTTCTTGAACATCTTCGCTCTCCAATGATTTGTCCGTAGGGATGGGGCTTTATTAAAATATAAAGCAAAGACTAACAAGGGTATAAAAGTAAGTAGTTCAAAAGAGGTTTGGAAACAAAGTAATGAGAATAGCGAAGCCAATGTAAATATCGTAGAAGGGAAAAAGTTAAACATGTGTAACGTTCACCCCATAAGGGGCGCGGCGATTTGCCCTCCTGGCCGCCGTGCTGACGAGACTCAGCGCCCCGTCCGGCCCCAGCTTAGCCTCTCCTCCTTTCAGACACCTGCGTATCTACCCTAATTCCTCACTTTTCCTACAACCTCTCCCACAACTTTCTCTGGTTAGATGCCGACCAACTTCCTCTCACCCAACTATCCCGAATCGGGCTGAGAGGACAATGAACCCCTCACCCTTGAGCTCCAGCTTGGGGTGGTGGGCTTTTAACAACGTGCTTCATCCCTACCCACACCTTCACATACTCCTTTCAATCTCTATCGATTTTACGCCCAGCCCAAGGTGGAGCCGCCATGCAGAAGGGCTGCCTGGCTACTAGGCGGAAAGTTGTGGTCCTAAATGGCGGCAGCTGGTTCTGCCGTCCCCGTGTTCACCCCTCGCAGAGCGGGCTACTGCGGGGGGTGATTAGCGTTTGCTTCCCATATAAAGAATAGGGTCCCCATGCCAGATGATGAGAATCTAAAAATTCAATCTCTTCTTCTTCACCACCGACGGAGCCGCCTTCGGGCAGCTCCACCCTAAAATGGAAGCCCCCCCCCCTTCTGTGCTCTCGCAGGGGACCCTCCAAAACTCTTTAACCGGGCAGGAGGCGTACTCCTCTCACTTGCCTACGGGTGTAGGGGAATACCCCTCACACCCTTCTCTGGAGGTGCCCTCGCGTGCCTCCCTCTTTCCAGCGATAGTCCCCCCCCCTTTACTTTCCAACGGGACTGCCAAGAAAGGCAGGCGGCTCATAATTGACCGCTCCCACTACAAGGAGAGGAGGGATCTCCTCCTTTGGTTGGTGCCCCTGTGAAAACCAACACCTTCTCCATCTCGGAGAAGGACCCTCATTCAGAGACTACCTGGGGGTTTCGAGCCCGCTAGCTTCAAGCGTTTCCTCGTTATTTGCTCCACTGATGGCAGCATGTTGGCCAAGGGCAACATGATCCATCAGAGGAGCGCTCTAGCTAGTGTGATTGGCAGAGAGCCGAAGGTGACCCGTTTTTCGGACGCGAACTTTTTGCCGAATTCGTCGACCCCTCCGAGGCGGCCAAGATAAGTGCTCTTCGGACACTTGATGGCACGCCTGTGAGTGTAACGCCGCACTCTACCATTAACTTCGTGAAAGTAGTAGTTTATGCGAAAGAACTTGTGGCCTACTCTATAGATGGCATGCCCTTAGAGCTGGCCGACTATGGGTCGGTCAAGGTCGAGCGTGCGATGAGAAAACGGGGAGGGGCATCGAGACCCACCCCTACACTCCGTCAAATTCGAATGTGACAAGCTCCCTGAGTCGGTGCGTGCCGGTTGGTATCGCTGCCGCGTAGATGTGCAAAGTCGCTTTACCCGAAGTCTAGGTAAGTTGCTCCAATGCCGCACACGATAACTCCAAATCGTGTGTGGCCAAGTGTATCAATTGCGGAGAGCCACATCCCGCTCTTTGAAGCAATGTGGTGCCTATCTCCTTGAGAGGAAATCCTGGCCGTTCAGGCTCAGGATCCTCTTATTTCGCGAGGCTAAGGACATGGTCCTGGGCAGCCTCCCGGCCTACGAGCACGGTCGTTTCCGCGTCCATTCGGAACCCGTCTGCGGGTCTACTCACCCTGGTAAAGCTGGCGGCACAAATAGTTCACACCCAGCCCCGGCTAAAACCAGGGCTCCTCTCCCTTTCCCCAATGTCACCGTTTCGCGTAAGCCGAAACGGCCGCGCGTCTCCACTGTGTCGTTAGACTCACAGGAAGCAACACCCCTGAAGAGGGTTGTGAGGCCATCTTTCGGGGTTCCTAAAGCTGCCCCCCGAAAGGAAGACAGCACTAAAAGAGCTGCGGCTTCTTCGCCCACACCCAGTGGTAGGCTGGGTGGCTCGGAGACTGTGGATCCTCCAAAAGAGTGCCCCCGGCCTCCGAAGCCGCCGCGCTCGCCTAAGGTTTCCCATTCAAATGTCATTTCCTGGGACGCTGCCGCCCGAGAACCCGCCCCGGTGGTGCTTGGCGCGGGCGTGGTTGTCCGCATTTCAGGAAATTACTGATATCTCTATCTCTATATTAGTCGAGGAATTTAGGTCGGTAGATGAAGCCGTTGAGTTCTTCCCTAACCTCATTGCCGTGGGCCTAACTACTATTCCTAGAACGTCTGGCCGTTTTGCACGCCGACCACTCCTGTGGTGCCAGCAGAGTGTGAGACGGCCCTCAAACAAAAGCGTTATGCCTATATGCGCTATAGGCGCCGCCCAAACGACTTCACTTGTGATGAATTTCGTCGGGTTAGGGCTAGGTTCCGGTATAATTTCGAAGCACGCCCGCTTCTCTTTTGGGGGGCATACTTGTTTTCACTTAACGGGAAGACCCCTCTAGCAGAGGTGTGGAAGCGAGTCAAAAGGATTGGGGGGCAAGTTCTCGCAGGACCCTCTTCCGTTCTCCAGGAGAATGGGACCGCAATCTCGGACCCCGCGTCCATGGCGCAATCCTTCGCGTCCGCATTCTTTAGCCTGGGATGATGCTCCGCCTCCATTCAATGCGCGTCCTGATATTGCGGAAGGCCGGCGGCTGGACTTTACCTCCAGAGGCGGAGAACCCTTCAACGACAGGTTTGCTCTGAGTAAGTTGTGCTCCGCTCTCACTTCGTGCGCAGACACTGCCCCCTGGTCCAAACGATGTCCTGTACGCCATTCTTTGACACCTGGGTCAGCGAGGCATGGCCTTTCTGTTAGATTAGTTCAACAGGATCTAGGTTGAGGGTATCCTCCCAGATTCATGGTTAATCGCTACTGTGCTTGCTTTTCGCAAACCGGGGAGAGATCACTCTACCCCGGCCGGTTTCCGCCCAATCTCTCTAACCCCATGCGTGTGCAAATTGATAGAGAAATTGGTAAATGTTATATTAGCCTTTTTTCTGGACAGCGGAGGCCATCTGTCTTATGCACAGTGCGGCTTGCGCAAGTTCCACGCCACGTCGGATGCTCTGCTCCGACTGGAAAATACCGTCTGCGAGGCCTTCCTTCGTAGACAGCACTACGCCACGGTATTTTTCGATCTGGAGAAGGCCTATGATACCGCATGGCGATACGGTATCATGGAGACTTCACACGATGGGGGCGAGGGGACGCCTCCCAATGTTCATATCTGAATTTTTGCGAGATCGTCGAATCCGCGTACGGATGGGGGGAGCCCTCTCCGTCCTAATGGAGCAAAAGGAAGGTGTCCCGCAGAGAAGTGTCCTCAGTGTCACACTCTTTGCCCTTAGCATCAACGGCATCACCTAGGTGCTCCACCTTGATCCAGACTTTTTTCTCAATGGGGTACGCCTGGAAGTGGTTGAATCACACCGTTTCCTTGGTCTTGTATTTGACCGAAGCCTCACCTGGGAGGCTCATATTCGCAGCCTTAGGGTCTCTTGTACCCGCGCCATGGACATTCTCCGTTCCGTGACGTTCAGCGCTTGGGGCGCTGATAGGGCTACTGCCTTACTTTTTTATCGATCCTTTTTCGTTCGAAGCTCGACTACGGATGCGAGTTTTATGCATTTACACCCGAGCGTGTGCTGCGGAAGGTGAACTCGATCCACCACACCGGCCTTCGCCTGGTGACCGGTGCCTTCCGCACTTCCCCCATTGAGAGCCTACTTGTTGATGCTGGGGACATGCTACTCGCTCTGCGCCGTGCACAGTGCATTTCTCGTCTGTACGCGCGAGCCCGGCGCCTACCTCAGTCGCCAACATCTATCACTGCATCAGCAGCTGATCTCGACGGTGCCTATGCCGCCGAGAGACTCAAGTCATACCCTAAGCCCTTCGGCTTTAGGGGCAGGAAACTCCTTTGAGAGCTAGCTATAGCCGGTGGCGCCCCTTATTCTGCCCATGACGCGACCTTGACCATTTGTCGCCACGCCTCTGCTCCCAAAGCTTCTACAGCGCCGGGAGTATTGCGTTCGGCCTTTTTGGAGCGAACCTCGTGTCACGCTGGTACCGTGTCCAGTGTATACGCATGGCTCCAAGTCTCAAGAAGGGGTCGGCTTCCACGACGTATCCCCGCTGTTGGAAGTCAGCGGGGCTCTGCCAGGCGCTACCTCTGTCTTCACGGCCGAGCTGGTTGGAATACTTCGCTCGGTACGTGAGATTACGCGACGTGCCCGGTTCGGAGACCGGATTGTGATTTATAGCGACTCACAAAGCGCCCTCAGTGCTCTCCGCATCCCCTAGTTTGCGATATCCGTGATGCCACGGTTTTTGCAAGCCGGTCGGATGTCAAGATTATCTTCTGCTGGGGTTCCCGGACATGCAGGAATTGCGGGCGCCAAAGAGTCCCCGAGGACTGGTCGACCAGACCAGCGTTTCGCTCTTCCTCACACCGACTACATGGCAGGAATACGGGCAACTCTCCGCTCTGCTTGGGAAATAAGATGGGAGACGGTCGATGTGAACCTAAAGTTGCCATTGCTCCGCGACTGTTCCCATGGACTTTCCCCAATGCTGCGACGCCTTCAGGTTGCTTTCTGTCTTCTCTGAATTGGACACACTCGCGGGACGCACCGCCCTTTGATGCAGCGCTCGCCCACACCGTATTGCCCCGACTGTGCGTTGTCTCCCACACTGTTCGGCACATTCTTGTTGGATTTTCCAGTCTGGGTGATCTTTGCGCTCGTTACCCGTCTCTACGGAGATGACCAGGGTCGCTACCGCTTGTCCCTTGCACTCGGGACGGATTCGTGCACACTGACTTGTGGAGTTTACGACTTTTTGGAGGAGGCTGGTTTCCTCCACTTTATTTGACCTTTTTTGTGTGTTTCCTCTTGTAGGTCGCATGTTCCTGCTCCGAAGGGAGGCGGGCCTATCCCCTACCCTCTACGCCGGAGCATGCTTCATTCTTGTCCTTTTGCTTTTTATCGTTGTTATTTGTTAGTTACATATTATCATTTGTTCTGTTATTTGTTTTTTAATATAGCCTACTAGCAGGTTGTTTGTGTACGGCGACTTATGCCCAAGTAGGCAGTCGCCATATCGGCTACCATAATGGGAAAAAAATATAACGTTCATTTTGATCGAGGGAAGATAATTAATCTTAAAAAGATACTTTTTTTCTAGGTCAACCTACAGATGGCTCATACTTATTAGTGTTTAAGTGAACTATGGTCGTTGTGTTTCATTTACCTTATAATGTATAACTATTACTTGGCCTTTGGGAAAGTAAGTTTGAAGACTGACCGAGTAAAGGTAAGTCATCTAGAAACTGATGGAGTAAAGATAAGCCATCTCTATAAACTGACCCCCAAAAGATGAGCATCTATAAATTGACCGAGTAAATATGAGTCATCTACTGCCCGATAAAAGTTGACCCATCTATAAATAGACCGATAAATGATGACTCATCTATAAATTGAACGAGAGAAGAAGACCCACCTATAAATTGACTAAGACGAAATGCCCCATCTATAAATTGAGCGAGACAAGATTAGCCATCTATAAATTGACCGAAACAAGATGAGTCATCTGTAAACTAACCGAGAAGACATAGGCCATCTGTAAACTGACCGAGAAAATATAAGCCAGCTATAAACTAACCGAAATAAGATGAGCCATCTATAACTGACCCAGAAAAAGATGAACCATCTATAAATTGACAGACACAAAAATGGCTCATTTATAAATTGACTGAAACGAGATGACCCATTTGTAAATTAACTGAAACAAGATGAGCCATCTATAAATTGACTGAAAAAAAAGATGAGATCTATAAATTGACTGAAAAAGATGAGATGTCTTTTTGTATATATTAATATTGTTTGTATATATCTATAGCTGCATGATTTAGTTCTTGACAAGCCTTGATTGGTGATACCCTTGTTTCTGGACGCAATCCTCTGGATGTAGTTTTCCTGTGAGTTTGGGTGCCTTAAAAAAAGAGGCCATTTGACTCGGATGACCTATGATGAGCCCTTGTGGCTTTTGTCATCTGTTATATTATATTGTGGGGGACTTTGATTTTGTCTTCCCCTGGTGATGGTGCTTTTTGTGGGTGAGATTTGATGGATACGGATGACCTTTGATAGGCCCTTGTGGCTTTTGTCATCCTTGTAATTATGTTATGTTATGTTATCTATAAATTGACCGAGACAAGCTGACCAATATATAAACCTACAGAAAAGATGAGTCATCTATAAATTGACCGAGACCAGATTAGCTATCTATAATTTGAACTAGCCTTCTATAAACTGACCGAGTAAAAACGAGCCTTCTATAAACTGACCAAGGTAAAACAAGCCTTCTATAAACTGACCAAGGTCAAACAAGCCTTCTATAAACTGACCGAGGTAAAACGAGCCTTCTATAAACTGAGCGAGTAATGACGAGTCTTCTATAAACTGACCGAGTAAGACGAGCCTTTTATAAACTAGCCCAGTAAAGAGTTACATGCAAATCAAGTAAAAGAATCATTGACCGAGTAAAGACGAGCCTTCTATAATCTGACAGAGTAAAGACGAGCCTTCTATAATCTGACAAAGTAAAGACGAGCCTTCTATAAACTGACATAGGTAAAATGAGCCTTCTATAAACTGACCTAGTAACGACGAGCCTTCTATAAACTGACCGATTAACGACGAGCCTTTTATAAACTGACCCAGTAAAGAGTTACATGCAAATTCAGTAAAATAATCCTTACTCCCATTTTGGGCAATTTGTTTTCCTTTCTCTAAGTTACGTGTTTATCTTTACTCGGTCAGTTTATTCACATGGCCCGCGTTTCATTTCCAATTTTCACCAAATATTGAAAATAAATTATTGATCATTCTGCCAAGATCTCATCATTATTTTGTTATGTTAGCGCTGGATTCTTAAATCAATCATTTTCGTAGATAAAATGTTCTTAAAAAATAAGATAATTTATAAATACTTATTCTCATTACCTTATCTGCCCGGTCTCTTTCGCTTGCGGAAGTTAAGCTCCGTTGACTGTGATTATTACTTGGATAAGAGACACCCGAGCCCTGGGTTATTATCACATGATGTAGAAGTGTAAGTTGTGGTTTGGATTCAACGTTGACCTATAGGTCTTCACTCTGATAAAGTCTGGAAACAGTTTAAAAGGGTTGGCAAAATAATGCTCCCCCCCAAAAACAAAAAATTACCCTTAGTTATTAATGTGTATCTATATCTGACTATCTGGTATATGCTAACAAACAAAGGTAAAGGCAATTAACATTTGTGTATTCGAAATTTGCATCTAGCTGATTTTAAGTGCGGCCCGCAAAGCTTAAAATTATTGTCCATTCCTGGTTTATGGCTTATCTTTGCTGGGTCATCTTAGCGCTTTATAATCTTTTATCTCAATTTTGATATGCTCATCTTTACTTGATCCGTTTATTTTATTGATGAAAGAATTATTTAGATTACCTAGCCTAACATTTCATTTTTACTAGCTACAAACTTTCACTTGCCACTTCTAGACCTAACTGTTAGTAAAGGCAACGCATTTGTCCAGTTCTTAGACCATAGCACACGAAACATTTTAATTTCCGTCAAGGTCATTTATACTTGAACCAGTTAATCGCTGATAAAGTTTCTTCAACAACTAATAGCTGCAATGTCCGTAAATGTAGCTCTATCCAATTCAAAGGCTAAGAAATTGATAAATTTAAATTGTTTTGCTTCTATTAATCTCGTGTCAAGAATACCAAACGAACCCTAAAGCTATTGGGTTTGCTATTCTTGACATGATCCGAAAGTGAAGTTGCATTGGAGGTTCATAATTCTTTAGCTAGTAGTGCCCCCATTTCTTTAGCTCTCATTGCAGGGTTCGCGGTCTGAGGGCAGCTCAGGATGAGGTGTGCGTTTGTAGTTAGTACGCACGCGGGGTTGGTGGTCAGATTATACAAGTAAAAGCCGCTGTTGACGGACCGGTATGTTAATGGCGACAATGTGGATGCAAACCAGTAAGGACATTAAAGCAAGGCCTTTGGGAACCTCTTATTCATTCGGCCAATTAGCCCGAGTCTCAGAGTTGTCAGTAATTGAGCGCTGTGTTGTCAATTCATCGGTAATTTAGAGAGTATTGCCACTGTTGATAATGCATGACCTGTCAGTGAGTGGCGAGAGAGAATGACGCTGTCGCATTCAAATTCGTCTCTTGTAACCCCCAAAACTGATGATGATCTACCTTTTAGATATGGGGACCATTAAAAGGCCGCTGTATTTTGTTTGTAGTTCTTGTCAAATTCGCCCTTTTTTGACCATTGAAAAAAATAAAAGTTTCATGTTGTCTCTTTGGCGTACTAAGCTCAAACCTCCGCGCACATTAAGTTCCAAATTGCGCCTAACAAATCCTGGACACCCCGGCCCCTCACATATTACTGGGTACGTGAATTTTTGGAAACTGCTTACTCATTTGAACTAACCTAAATTTTGAACGCATAAAAAAGGCAGTTGAATACATTTGATAAAAATGGGTACAAATGCAAGTAAATTTGATCTAGTCTAGTTAACTTTTTTAAAAATCTTATTATAGCTATTTATGTTTTGAAAGGGACACTATCGGTTTAACGAGTCGGTTTACTGGGCCGTTTCACACATTCTTCAAATGGGCAAACCTGGTACACCCCATTTCTTCAGATGAGTAGATTTGAAAATATAACCCCATTCCCCCCTCTTCAAAATCTCTAATGAGCGTATTAGCAAGGTTGGTTGAAACTCCGCCCGCTTCTAAAAAGGTCACTTATTTAGCTTGCCTAACCTCGCGATCGTAGCGTATTCCAAAATGGAATCCAACCATTGAAATTCTTTTCAACTGATTTCTTGGTTGAGAGAGAAGTAATTAGGCGCCAAATGAAATGTGCTTCAAGTTTGGATAAATAGATTTGGAAGCATCCAAATAATGAGTGTACGAACTACAAACATAAAGTGCCAATTAGAAGAATTCTAAATTGAGCCTTAAAAAATTATGGTTGTTGTTGTTGTTTATAGCTCTTCGAGAGCAGATGGCACCTCTACTCCTTCCGACTGCTTGGAAGATCAAAGGAGAAAGGGTGTAATCCTACAGCCTGTACTGTAGACCCCCACATCAACGTTACCACCATTGAGTGCGGCTTCGGCCTCTGTGAAGACGTCTAGAGTGGAGGGAGGCTGTTGCATGCTGTGGGAATTTTATAGCAACCCTCTGTGCTAGCGGTCCATGCAGCAGGGAGGAAGTTCTATTGCAACCTAACCTCACGTGAAAAAACATCCAAGTGGGTTGGTATAAGCTCAATGATTGCATCCAAGTGGAGTTGCCATGGATATCCACTTGGGGATGACTACCACTCTACAACTTCTCTCTCTCTCTCTCTCTCTCTCTCTCTCTCTTGCCTTCCAGAGTGACCTGAGTTACAAAAAAGTAGCCTTGCCTACTTGGCTGTTCAAAAATGGTAGTTTCTTTCGTGAAATATGAATTAAACATTATGTAAATAGCCCGATTAAACAGGGTGGGCCTCGTGTCGCAGTACGGGTTGACGAATCCTACTTTTCAACAAACCCAAGCACCATAGAAGAAGATCACAAATATAGGTTTTGGGAATTGTGGATACATCGACGTCACGAGTCCTGGGAAACATGAAAACGGTCGAGTGCCGAGATACTGTAACCCTGTTACTAATAATTGAGAGGGTTTTTAGGCAAGGATCAACTATTCACTTCGACGAATGCAAAGCATACCCCATCTTAGCGCTTTTAAATTTTATCCCTACCTTTTTATCGCCTATTCAAATGGGCAAAATTGGCACCCTTATTATTCAAATGGACAAAACTGGCTACCATATTGTTCAAAAGCTCCCTTCTTCTTTTACATATTGGTGTTTTTTTTTATAATTAGTTACCGTTGATATTTTTAATCTTACTTTTCATTAGAAAGTAAAGAAAAAAATGGGTTTAAAATTGGCTAAAAAAAAATAAGCAATTGATGGTTCAAAGTGGAGTTGGACGGGCTATTATAAATTTTCAATAGGATGTTTTTGCGTTTGATTTTCTTTTCGCTAAATCAGTGAGATCCATGCTTAATAAAAACATGGTCTAGAAAACTCATTGTTCGTATCCGGGTCATTCTGATAAGCCTATTATTATAACTGCTTAATGGGCCAATGTGTCGACTCCTATTCAGTCTTACACAAACGTCAGCGCACGAAGAGATTGGCTACCAATTGGTGGACGCGCTGTGCTCACCCTTGTGGGGTGGGTAGATCTTGCACTTCTCAACACACAATTACAACACTGCTTTCTTTCCTCTCCCGTCTTCGCAGCACAACACACACACTGTTCCAAGGAATCCTGCCGATGGGTATCTATATCCACGTACCTCTGACGCGGAACAGGTCCCTCTCCACCGAGGTGACGAAGGCTTCCACCCGAACGCTGTTTGATGTCAAAAACATAATACTTCCTGGCACCTCTCCCCCAAAAGAGGAGCGGCCCCTGGTACCCTCGGGCTCATCAGCGATTCTCATACTGACCTTTATGTAGATTTCATTATCCGGTCGGGGATCCTCCTGGATAAAGGCAGGTTAACGAAACGAAACTGCCCTCTCCGACCCACTTCATTCTCCCCGCGTTACCTGAACATAACAGATTTGGCCGGAAGTCCACGGCAATTAATTGGGGCATGAGCGCTGCAAAGGAGTGATGAATGGTAAGAGTGTCATTGTTCCCGTTAGATATGGGCGGGATGTTGTGTGAGGCACGTTCCTAGCTCACCACCAATTTTTTTTGGGGGGAGAGGTTGATAACCTCCCAAGATTTGCCCTCGCGCGCGACCCCAATTGTGAACCGAGCAGGCCGGCATCGTCGAAGAATTCTTGCTATCGGATGGGAGTCCCACAGATCTGGCAGTCTGTGTAAATGCAGGTTTTGTGTCACGTTTGTGTTCGCCATAGTGTAAAACTGTGTTGGACTCCTCCTGGTTCCTTGTGTAGTAATTATATCTATTCAAAGTTAAATTATTTTAGTTACCCATAACAAATAATTAGCATATCATTTACAATATAGTCGTGTAGATTATTACAGTTCAGCATACGGAATAATTTTGTTTTTACAATATAAATTTTCCCAAATAAACTTATGTAGAAATAACCAATAAAGAGTTTGCTGTCTATCATTGGTAGGCATATATTCAGAGTTAACGCGCTACAGAATACCTTTGAGCCCTGCCGTGGCAGTTTCGCGCCGACAACCACTGGACCTAATACTGGTTACAATGCCTATTTATGTATCAGTGAGGTATTTGTGTTTACTATTGTTTGATTGGTGTCCACGCCGGAACCCCATGTATCTGGAGGTTTTGTCTCAATTGTTTTGCGTTGGGCTGTGTTTGGTTCCTGGGGGCCGTGGGGACATGTGCGTGTCAAGTCGGTGTGGTATTTGGGTGGTGACTGCACATAAACCTTTCCAGGGCGATCCGTTTGTGGCGGGGAGGGGTGGAGGTTCTTCTAAAATGGCATTGAGGTGGTGGTTTGTGGCCAGAAATTGCATTACTTGCTCTGTTGTGGGTGATAGGATCCTGTTTCAGGGTGGGAGGATTTCTTGGAGTGTCTAGGTGTAGTTAATTAATACCTTTGAATTTTGCGCCCCGCATATGGAATCTGGTGTGAAGTGGCATGGATTTCTTGTACAGATAATGGAGAAATTGTCTTCCCCGGATTTTAAGACTGCCTTTAAGAAGCCCAACTTTGTTGCGTGCTATGCGGTGTGGGTGGGGTGCAACCTGTTGCTGGGCGGAGTGTTTTGTTTTGTCTCTTCTGTAGTTTGCCGACGTTTGTGGATGCGAGGTACATAGGTGCTTAGGCTGTGGAGGCAGAAGCGAGTAAGGGACGAATGTGGATTGCCCGAAAATGGCTGTTAGCTTTGTTTACCATTTCTCGTGTGTTGTCGGAAAATTAGTCCTGCATCTATTGGGACATCGAATACCGTTTTATTTAAGCGGAGTGGAGCAATGGCGGATTTTTTAAGGAATGCATTGCATCTCGATTATATTGATGAAAACTTAATTTTTTCACCCAGAAATTTATATAGGTTTGTATCTAATTCAGAAATCCCTTAAATAATGCCTTGGGCACAAATGTACAGGGTGGCTTTTTTGTGGTAGCCCATCTGACGACTGCCTACTTAGGCATAAGTCGCCGTACACAACACAGCCTACTAATAGGCTATATTTAAAAAAAACGACAAGAAAATAACTATGTAACTAACAGATAACAACGATAAAAAAGAACAAGGGCTAAAAAAATAACGAGAAAAAGCAAAAGTACAAGAAGGAAGCATGCTCCGGCGTCGGGGGTAGGCCCGCCTCCCTCCGCCGCAGGAACATGCGACATACAACAAAAGGTCAAATTTAGTGGAGGCCAGCCTCCTCCAAAAAGTCGTAAAGTCCACAAGTCGGTGTGCTCGAACTTGTCCCGAGTACAAGGGACAAGCGGTAGCGACCCCGCTCGTCTCGGTACCTGTACAGGGTGGCCCATAAGTTCCCAGACACTAGAGTTACATAAAAAATACATTTGTTTTCCGTTAATAACATATTTTATGCAAAAGTTGTACGGGGTGTTCTTGGACTTATGGACCACCCTGTACTATTTGAAATCCCCCAAAGATGTTGAATATTTCTGCGTTGGGCGAATTCAGTGAAGTCCAACTTTATTTTTTTATATTTATAACATGAAATAATTAAAATTGTATTAATATAAATCCTTTTGCATTATATTTAGGACTTTGCACATAGAATCTATACGAAAACATTTTTATAGCTATTATATATAACGACATTTACTATCTGAATGCAAAATAGATTTGTGAATTCGTCTATGTGGTTATACAAAGTTAACGTCCTTGTGCTACGAGCATATTAGGACTATAATACTGTGCACTATTAAGTCTAAATTGCAAACTGCTTCTACTTTTGACTTTGCCGTGTGATTATCTTTCAGTGCTAAAACGTCTATTGATTTTTTTGAAATTCTTGCAGTTTGTGTACGTGACATTATTTTTAGTTTTGACCATTTAAAGTATAATTATATCCTTTATTCAATTGCTAACCAAGTAAATATTGATGCCATAGATGAAATGGAATTAAAATAATAGAGCCTCCACACTTTTAATGGAAGGGGAGGCGTAGGCCAAAAATCTATATTTAACTAAAGTAAACAAATGATTTACAACCAAGTTTAACTTTAAACTTTATGAGTGTCCATTGGCTATGTTGCAGTATTTCAACTAATATACTCAATTATTTGTTATGTACCTATCTTTTAAAAGAAAATTATAAGAGTAAAGTGAAAAAGAAGCTACAAAGATAATACTCATACGGGAAAAATTTCCCATTGTGATCTTAAACATTTGAACAAGTTGGAAAAAGCAGAATACATTTCTCTCGATGAACAAGATTGTCAATAACTACAAAATTATATTAATGCGATTAGTACTGCCATTTTAAACGAAGTGAAGAACTGACCAGATCAACGTAACCACGTTGCTATTCTTTATGATGAAATTTGTTTGTTTGTTTTTCAACTTTCTACCGCCCTTCCTAAAGGCAGAAGTGCCGAAAGATATCTCCAAAGTAGTTATAGAGCATTTAGATGAAATAGGCTGCACGAAAATATCTCCCAATCTTATGATGGTGCCCCTTTAACCCTTTAGGCCCTGAATTCAGCATATGGGTAAAATAAATCTTTTTATATGATTTTTCTAATGAAAAGCATACTGAGATAGATTGATGGTGCATTAGAGTTGCGATAAGTTCATTAAAGTGATTTTTAAACATGACTGATCCGCCCTGTTCGGCTTTTGACACAAAACATCGATTTCGCAGGAATATAATTCAATGTTTATCAAAGAGGGCGTTATAGTCCTCGTAGTCCCTAAACATTAATGGTGTAATAGCCAAATGAAAAAGGGTAACTTGAAGCCATTTTCATACATTATGTTCATAAGCTAAATTTTCTGTTAAGCCAAGCAGTTTTTCACATGCAACGTTTCACTTCTTATCAACTTATATTTTGAAGCTATTTTATAAAGCGAACTTCATTACTTTATTATTTAGGAAGCGTTTCGATAAATTCTAAGAACATCCCCACCAATTATTTCGGTTATTAAAATGTGTTCCTTAATTTTTAGGTGTCACCAACACGAATATGATGTTCAGTACCGCCGCAATTCACTTACTTTCTCGATAAAATTTTTGCTTTATTGATAATTAATTTAATTCACTCCGATTGCCCCGGAGCCCCTGACGACGTATGGCACCCAGACTTGAATTCGAATAATTGATTATTTTCGAAATTAAGGACGAAACACCACAATACCCATCTGTAATGGTGGTAGATTTCACCACCAGCCCCTTTATTTCTAATCAACAGGTAAATACATTTACACACTTCGAAAAGCTTCGAATTTAAAGGCGGTGGTTGCCAGACGTCGTTAAGCCTTCCAGTACTCATTGTTCCCTTTTTTTTGCGGTGCGCTGTGGTCATGCGACGTGTCAACTGTGTAAGACAGAAGAAGAAGAAAGTTTGGAACATTTCATGAAGGAGTGTAATGTGCTGGCAGAGATAAGGACACAGTTTGAAATACAAGATGTGCAACTAAGTGAAGTTTTATTATTTACAGGAAGTGAGAAAGCTGAAAAATATAAGGAACTCGTAGACTGTCTTTGGAAGGGAAGAAAACAAGTGTTGGGAGAGACTGAGTAGCCTGAAGTAAGATCAGTAAAACGTATAGTCCGGTGCTGTAGAAAAAGCTATACCGGATCCCTTTATCTGATCTGATCTGTGGACAAACCTTTTATCCATCCAGAAAGTAAGTGAATTGCGGCGGTACTGAACATCATTTTCGTGTTCCTGACACCTAAAATGTAATGAAAATAGATATAATGCTTTAAATAATTGGAAGGATGTCCTTAAAATTTACCAGCATTTCCCCAAACTTGACACACCAATATGAATATTTGTTTTAAACATTGCGAACAAAATCCTGGGATTTTATTTTTTTGCTCAAGAGCCTGTTTGAAATTACTAAAAAATTCAACACGCCCGAGACACAAAGTTTGATGCCTTATATGTAGAACATGAGGAGGAGTCTGCCAAAGCGTAATCAATAGCCTCTACAGGCAGCTGCTGTTCCCACCCCAAAGTTCGGTTGAACATAGATAGTATCCTCATCCATAAATCTATCCAATCGATTCTTAAACTACGCAGGGAGGAAGGACGCTTCTCTCGCATGGCTAGTGAGCCTATTTTATTTCATTCATCAACCACTCGATTTGTAAACTAATTTCTAAAGATAACAACCTTACCTATCTCTCCCACTTGAAGACTTCAATCAAGTCCTCTCGAACTCTTCTTTTTAACATATGAAGATTTAGTCTCCTAAGCCTTTCACAATAAGTATGCTCCTCAAACCCATGAATCATCTTAGTTATCCTTTTTTTGCACAGACTCGAGCAAACGGTGACCGAAATTACACCGTATAGTCAAGATGAGGCGTATGTATTTAGTGTCATCAGCAAACTTGCTCACGTTTCTACTTTTACCTAAGTCAAGATCATTAATATAAATTAAGAATAATAACCACCCCAACACTGACCCCTGAAGAACCCCATTAGTAACTTTCCACTCGCTCACATTTAATCTCATCTATACTAACTCTGTGTCTCTGCCACGACAGAATCCACCTAAAAATACCTCCATCGAGAATCTTGAGAAATTACTTTTCTTTCTAGTCCAGCATAACTCGTCGGTAATTGGTAATTACCCGGGCGAGAGATCGATGGATCGAATCCGAAGAGACTAAATAGTGGGTGAAAAGCGACTGATATTTTGAACACTAACAGGGGAAGGCGGGCTTCTATCAGACGTCGGAGTGCGACCTTTCTTTTTCGCTAATTTGTTTTGTGTTTGGGTACAGCTTGTTATTTATGCCGGGTGTGTGTGTGTGGGGGGGGTTCTTTAGGGGTTGTTTTTAAATAACCTAACACAGGCTATATTTTTTTTCGACGACTATGCCCTCGGTGGCGGTCGCTAATATAACGCTCTTGTTAAAAAAAATGTACACTAACAAATATCGTTTTCGTCACAATTTAAAGAGAAATGCAACAAGAACCTCATATACAACCTAGTCGGCTTAGCTTCCTCGCGAAGAAGGCAGGGCATCACAATTGAGACAGAATACCACCAAATATCTTCGAACTATATTTTAGCAATGTCATATTTTGAAAGGGGGGGGAAATTTAGTTTCGAGTTTCTTTTTTAAAATTATTATAATTCGCGAAGTTCAGAAAATTTATAAAAAATTAACCATGGCTGCTTTTTTTTTAGATTTTAAATTTTAATCTTAGTAGCGAAGCGCTAGCTCCCCCTGTAAGGGGGAGTGGCGAAGCCATTGCCTGATTATTCTTAAAAAAATACTCAATGATGTTAATGGACTTTTTAAATATATGCCCAAAATGATATAATTGAAGGATTTCCACATACATTCGCTTTTAAATAAAGACACGATGGTCAATATGTAAGAAAATCTAAAGTAGATGAAGGGAAATGAACGTGGAAACAGGGTAGTAAACATAGCAAAATATAAAAAAACAGCTGAACATGCAGGGGTCCAAACGCAAGGAATAATTAGATCGATTGCTCACTCTTCAGCAATAATCATTTTATTAACATCAGCGAACAACCCACACAAACTTGACACCCAAATCAGCAAGTTGATATTTAATAACACTGGCAAATAACACTGAGATGAGTTCATCCAACATACAAAAGTGCCACCACTAAAAGATGGATAAGATAAGAGTGCGAACAATGAGAAGGACTGGAACATTTTAACAAAGACTCGACCTATACTAAACTCAACAAGGTTATTGAAAGAACAATTCCGGCAAGAAGATCGCGGAACATATAACACAAATGACTACACTAAAGGGTAAATGGACATAGATTCAGGAGTGTACCAGCCCTCCCCAATATATCTTTTGGCTATTAAGGCTGTTGTGCCTCTTACGCATTATAAAATTCTTCCATTTAATTCCTTTATGAATCTTCGTGAGGAAAACTTTAGAGTGTGATGCTATCATGTTTTTTTTAGTCCTTATATAAATCTCAGTCCACAGAAGGCCAAGAAAAAAAAAATGATGCCCGTTTTCTTTCTGCACATGTCTCGCGCTACAACAGGGGAAGGCGGGGGGACTCATTTAAAGGGGTTGTCAGAGCTAAGAATTTCTGAAACATGATTGAGTGATTAAAGGGAGTTTCCCTGAGCAGATTCCTTATATCCTTGACCCAGTGCATCTAATTTGCCATTTCTCCACGTCGAGGCTCATTTGACCCACCTCTAACAGAGCTTATCGGTGTCAGTCTGTTGCTTTCTTTTGCCCTCATCATTCTAATCCACTCCGCTTTGGTTGTCTGTGAATTTAGATATTAAAGATATAGAAAAACAAACAAACAAGCCGTTTCTCCAATATTCTAGTTTATACGTTAGGCGATTCCAAATTACTCCCTTCAACTGGAGGGGTTCTTTTGATGGGGGTTAATGCCTCGCCTTTCATCGTAGTCAGGGCTGAAGTGTTGCTACACCACCACATCAATCCCCAGTGCTGAATCTGGAGAGGGCATTTATATCACCCCGCCAGGAGTAATTTTTATGGCCACTCAAGTGGCTGTGTCCAATAGGTCAATCTAACACTCTTTAATAAGTGTTTCAATCGCCTATGGATTGCGTCAACAAAAATGACAAGTGTTTTTCACCCATTCGTAGAGCAACGTTCTATCCTCTATATTTCGCCTAAACTGGTTCGTGTGAATGAGGAGAGGCACAGGGCATAGCTGATGCAGTATTATAGTGGGTTTAAGAGTGCAGTAATACACGCAAAGTTTAACGAGTTATGAAATTGTAGCCAATTCAGATCATGTTTTTGGTTTGGGTGCTTTCTACAGATGGCCCCGTAAGGGGCGCGGCGATTTGCCATCCTGGCCGCCGTGCTGACGGGATCCAGCGCTCCGTCCGGCCCCAGCTTAGCCTCTCTTCTTTCCTTCAGATAGCCCGATTTCTCCCCTACCTCGTTGCTTTTCATACAACCTCTCCCACAACTTTTTCTGGTCAGCCTCTAATTTCACAGGGTAGATGCTGACCTTCTTCTCAAGCCAACCACCCCGGATCGGGGCTGGGGGGAGAGGGGACATTGTTCCCTAACCCCTCAGCTCCGGTTCGGGATGTTTTTTTTTAACAACCTGCTTCATCCCCACCCATACCTTCCTCACATCCCCTATTCTCTCCTCTTCACATTCTATCAATTTTACGCCGTGTCCAAGGTGGAGCCGCCATGCCGATGGACTGCCAGGCCACCAGGCGGGAGGGGTGGTCCCGAATGGCGGCGCCTGGCTCTGCCGGGTTTGTAAGCACCTCTCGCAGTGCGGGCAACTGCGAGAGGTGATGAGCTATTGCGTCCCGTATTAAAAAGAGGGTCACCATGCCCATGTATGACAAAAAAAACAACAAAAAACCCAACCCCCAACTTCCCCAAGAAAATCAACGGAGCCGCCCTCGGGCAGCTCCACCGAGAAAATGGAGGCCCCCCCCCTTGTGCTTGCGCAAGGGACCCTCCATAATTCTTTTATCGGAGAGGAGGCTTACTCCTCTCCTACGCCTACGGGTGTAGGGGACTCCCCCTCACCCCCTTCTCTGGAGGTGCTTTCGGGCACCTCCCTATCTCCAGCGGCAGTCCCTCCTTTGCTTTCTAAGGGGACTGCCAAGAAAGCCAGCAGGCAGCCCATTGCCGACCGCCCCTCGTGCAAGCGGCTCGGTAGGTCAAACCCCCTTAGGGGGGAGAGGGAAGCCAGGCCCCTTCGGTCGCTTCCCTCAAAAGACCTGCTGGCAAGAATTTTAAACCTTGCTGGGGTCAAGGCCTGTGCCTCCCCACACAAGACTGGCGACACTGCCAAGGGGACCTGCGATGTCCTGGGAGGGGATGGCCAACTGGAGGCCCCTCCTGTGATAGACATGGTCCTTGAGGAGACCCAGCCTCAGATGGTAGGGCCTTCCATGGGGGGGAATCCGGGCTCGGCGCCAAGCACCGAACCCGAATCCGCCCCTATGCAAGGTCCCCCTCAAACGGCCGAGGGCTCCGAGGCAGTAAAAGGAGGGGAGGGATCTCCTCCGACAGGTGCCCCTACAACGACCAGGACCTTCTCCATTTCGGAGAGGGACCTGGCTGAGGCCGGCCCATCTGGCATGGGGGCTTCTGCCGGCGGAGGTGAGAAGCGGGTTCATTCCCCGCCCTCCTCTCCTAAAAAGAAAAATACTAAAAAGACTAAAAAGACGAAGAAGACTCGGGGCTCCTCTCCATCCGTGGGGGCTGCGGGGACGGATGGGTCTGCTGCCACTTTGGTAGGCGACCAAGCCAAGATCGGCACATCCGGCCCCTCTACCCCCTCGTGTGCGGAGCCCCTGACTAAGACTAACACCAAGAATGCACAGGGCGGAGCCTCGATGACATCGGGGCCCCTGATTCAGAGGTTACCTGGCGTTTTCGAGCCCGCTGGCTTCAAGCGCTTCCTCGTTATTCGCTCCACTGATGGCACCATGTTGTCCAAGGGCAACATGATCCATCAGAGGAGAGGATTAGCTAGTGCAATTGGTAGAGAGCCGAAGGTAACCCGTTTCTCGGACGGGAGCCTTCTGGCGAATGCGGCGAATCCCGCCGAGGCGGCCAAGATAAGTTCTCTTCGGACACTTCATGGCACCCCGGTGAGTGTGACGCCGCACTCTACCATGAACTTTGTGAAAGGAGTAGTTTATGCGAGGGAACTCGTTGACTACTCCATAGAAGACATCACCCTAGAGCTGGCCGACCATGGGGCGGTCAAGGTCGAACGTGTGATGAGAAAACAGGGAGGGGCCTCGAGACCCACCCCTACACTCTTCGTCACGTTCGACTGTGACAAGCTCCCTGAGTCGGTGCGTGCCGGTTGGTACCGCTACCGCGTGAAGGCATTCGTGCCACTGCCGCGGCGGTGCTATTACTGTCACCGCTTCGGCCACACGAATCGATCATGTAGACGTGCAAAATCGGGGTCACCCGAAGTCTGTGTAAATTGCTCCAAGGTCGCACACGATAAGTCCAAATCGTGTGTGGCCAAGTGTGTCAATTGCGGAGAGCCGCACCCTGCTTCTTCGAAGCAATGTGGTGCATATCTCCTTGAGAAAGAAATCCTGGCCGTTCAGGCCCAGGATCGACTCTCATTCCGCGAGGCTAAGGACTTGGTCCTGGCGCGCCCGGCTCTGCCTGGGACGTCATATGCCTCAATAGTTAGAAAAGCACCCTCTGCTCCTGGCCCATCCAGGCCAACGAGCACGGTTGTTTCCGCGCCCATTCGGAGCCCTTCTGCGGGCTCTACTACACCCGGGTGCTCCCCTGGTAGAACTGGCGGCAAAAAGGGTTCACACCCAGCCCCGGCTAAAACCAGGGCTCCCCCCTCTTCCCCCAGCGTGACCGTTTCCCGTAAGGCGAAACGGCCACGCGCCTCCACCGAGTCGTTAGACTCACAGGAGGCAACACCCCTGAAGATGGTCGCTAGGCCATCTTCAGGGGTTCCTAAAGCTGTTCCCCGAAAGGAGGACAGCAACAAAGGAGCTTCGGCCCCTTCGCCCACGCCCCGAGGTGGAGCGAGTGGCTCGGAGACGGTGGTTCCTCGAAAAGAGGGCCCCCCGCCTCCCAAGCCGCAACGCCCGCCTAAAGTTTCGAGGTGGAGGGAGGAAAAGACTCGCATGGCGAGCCCAACCTCCCCCAATAAGTCCTCGAAGGCGACAGCGCCTTCAGCGCTTTGTCCGGCCAACAGCGCCCGGGGTTCTGCCCCCGGGAAGCGTACGGCAATTCCCGTGAGGGTCTTCAATTCGAGGAGGGCCCCCGCGTCTCCTCCGAGCTAGGCCTGGAGGGCATATTCCTTCAATGGAATTGCCGTGGACTCCGGGCCAACTGGGAGGAGCTGCGGAGGCTCGTCTCGTCCCGTTCCCCGTTAGCTATTTTTTTGCAGGAGACCATGCTAGGCGCGTGCCCACTGCCTGCCCTCCCGGGGTATAAGGGTCTTGCGACCCCACCACCGCGGGATGGCCGGGCTGGGGGATGCGCGGTTTACACCCGGCATTATGTCTCCGTTCTTCCTTTCTCTTTAGATACCTCCTTTCAGGCAGTGGCTGTTCAGCTGCACCTGGATAGGAGGTATACTATCATTTCTGCGTACATTCCACCGTCAGCTGACTTCGACGCGGGGGACTTCCGCCGCGTCGTGGCACGGTTGCCGAGGCCCTATCTCTTGCTTGGAGATCTGAACAGCAGGCATCCTCTCTGGGGAGATTACTCCATAAATCCCAGGGGACAAGTCCTTGCCGATCTGATCGAAGAGCTTGAGATGGGTGTCCTAAACGTGGATGAGTTTACGCATCACTGTCCGAGAACCGCTTCATTTTCTTGCCTTGACCTATCTTTGTGCTCTTCGGATGCACAGCCTGATTTTGATTGGGGGGTGGTCGATGACCTCCATGGTAGTGATCACTTTCCCATTCAAATATCATTTTCAGGGCAACTGCCGCCTGGGAGACCACCTCGGTGGTGCTTGGCGCGGGCGCGGTGGCCTGCATTTCAGGAAATGACTGAATTCTCTATCTCAGTTGAGGAGTTTAGGTCGGTAGATGAGGCCGTTGAGTTCTTCTCCGGCAACCTCATCGCCGTGGGCCTGACTACTATTCCTAGGACGTCTGGCCGTTTTGCACACCGACTACTCCCATGGTGGTCGGCCGAGTGTGAGACGGCCCTCAAACAGAAGCGTTATGCCTACATGCGCTATAAGCGCCGCCCGAACGATTTCACTGTCGCTGAATTTCGTCGGGCTAGGGCTAGGTTCCGGTATGTTTCGAAGCACGCCCGCCGCTCTTCTTGGCGGGCATACGTGTCTTCACTTAACGGGAAGACCCCTTTAGCTGAGGTGTGGAAGCGAGTCAAAAGGATTCGGGCCAAGTTCTCGCAGGACCCCCCTCCTGTTCTCCAGGAGAATGAGACCGCAATCTCGGACCCCGCGTCCGTGGCGGAATCCTTAGCGACCTCTTTTTCCGCATTCTCTAGTCGTGATGTCGCGGAAGGCCACCGGCTGGACTTTACCTCCAGAGGCGGAGAACCCTTCAACGACAAGTTTATTGTGAGTGAGTTGCCTTCCGCTCTCGCTTCGTGCGCGGACACCGCCCATGGTCCAGGCGATGTCCCGTACGCCATGCTTCGACACCTGGGTGAGCGAGGCATGGCCATTCTGTTAGATTTGTTCAACAGGATCTGGGTGGAAGGTCTTCTCCCAGACCTGGCGAATATCTACTGTGCTTGCCTTTCGCAAACCGGGGAGAGATCACTCTACTCCGACCGGTTTCCGCCCAATCCCTCTAACCTCTTGCGTGTGCAAGTTGATGGAGAAATTGGTAAATGTTAGATTAGCCTTTTTCCTGGACAGCGGTGGCCATCTGTCTTCCGCAAGTTCCACTCCACGTCGGATGCTCTGCTCCGACTGGAAAATGCCGTCTGCGAGGCTTTCCTTCGTAGACAGCACTACGCCACGGTGTTTTTCGATCTGGAGAAGGCCTATGATACCGCATGGCGATACGGTATCATGGAGACTCTCCACACGATGGGGGCGAGGGGACGCCTACCAATGTTTATATCTGAATTTTTGCGAGATCGTTGATTCCGCGTACGGGTGGGGGGAGCCCTCTCCGGCCCAAAGGAGCAGGAAGAGGGTGTCCCTCAGGGAAGTGTCCTCAGTGTCGCACTCTTTGCCCTGAGCATCAACGGCATCACCTCGGTGCTGCCGGAAGATGTTCTCGCTACGCTCTACATGGACGACCTTTCGATCTCTTTTGGCGCGGCCCAAATGCCGACTCTGGAGCGTCGACTCCAACAGGCATTGAACCGCGTCTCTCGCTATGCCGAAGCGCACAGGTTTCGGTTTTCTTTGGCCAAGACTAAGGTGGTGCACTTCTGCCGCCATCCACGGCTTCACCACGTCCCAGATTTATTTCTTAATGCGGTGCGCCTGGATGTGGTTGACTCGCACCGTTTCCTTGGTCGTGTATTCGACCGACGCCTCACCTGGGAGGCTCATATTCGCAGCCTTAGGGTCTCTTGTACCCGCGCCATGGACATTCTCCGTTCAGTGACGTTCAGCGCTTGTGGCGCTGATAGGGCTACTGCCTTACTTTTTTATCGATCCTTTGTTCGCTCGAAGCTCGACTACGGATGCGAGTTTTATGCATCCGCAGCCGAGCGTTTATTGCGGAAGGTGGATTCGATCTACCACACCGGCCTTCGCCTTGCAACCGGTGCCTTCCGCACTTCCCCCATTGAGAGCTTGTTGGTCGATGCTGGGGAGATGCCACTCGCTCTGCGCCGCGTGCAGTGCATCACTCGCCTGTACGCGCGAGCCCGGCGCTTCTCTCAGTCGCCAACAGCTCTCACTGCATCCGCAGCTGATCTCGATGGTGCCTATGCCGCCGAGAGACGCCAGTCATACCCTAAGCCCTTTGGGTTTAGGGGCAGGAAACTCCTTCGAGAGGTAGATATAGCTCTCGGGCCGGTGGCGCCCCTGGTTCTGCCCAGGACGCCACCCTGGAGGGTACCACATTTGGCTATTTGTCGCCACGCCTCTGCTCCCAAAGCTTATACTGCGCCGGGAGTATTGCGTTCGACCTTTTTGGAGCACACATCTTGTCACGCTGAACCGTGCCAGTGTATACGGATGGCTCCAAGTCCCAAGAGGGGGTCGGCTTCCACGACGTATCCCCTCTGTTTGAAGTCAGCGGGGCTCTACCAGGCGCTGAGTCTGTATTCACGGCCGAGCTGGTGGCAATACACCACTCGGTACGGGAGATTACGCGACGTGCCCGGTTCGGAGACCGGATTGTGATCTATAGCGACTCACAAAGCGCCCTGAGTGCTCTCGGGGCATTGGAATCTCCGCATCCCCTGGTTCGCGAAATCCGTGACGCCACGGTTTTGGCGAGCCGGGCAGATGTCGAGATTATCTTCTGCTGGGTTCCTGGACATGTAGGAATTGCGGGGAATGAGGGCGCCAAAGAGTCCGCGAGGACTCTGCGACCGGACCAGCGTTTCGCTCTTCCTCACACCGACTACATGGCAGGAATACGGGCAGCTCTTCGGTCTGCTTGTCAAAGAAGATAGGAGACGGTCGAAGGGAACTTAAAGTTGCGTTCCATTTTGCCGCGACTGTTCCCATGGACTTATCCCCCAATGCCGCGGCGGCTTCAGGTTGCTTTCTGTCGTGTCCGAATCGGACACACTCGTGTGACGTATCGCTATTTGATGGAGCGCTCGCCTGCGCCCTATTGCAACGACTGCGTCGTCCCCCAGACTGTTCGGCACATGCTTGTCGAATGTCCGAGTCTGGGTGATCTTCGCGCATGATACCTGTCCCGGTACCGGGATGGGCGGGGTCGCTACCGCCTGTCCCTTGTACTCGGGACAGATTCATGCACATTGAATTGTGGACTTGTTGACTTTTTGGGGGTGCCTGGGCCTCTGCCCTTTATTTAAGGTTCTTTTTTTTGTTATTGTTTTGTTTGTAGGTTGCACTCTCCTGCACCGGGGTGAGGGGGACCTTCCCCCGCTGCCGGAGATTGCTTCCTGATTGTTAAGTTTTTTCCAATTTATATCGATTGTTAAGTTTTCATATTTTTACTTTAAAGTAGCCTAGTTCTAGGCTGTCGTGTTTTTCGGCCACTTATGCCCAAGTTGGTAGTTGCCAGATGGGCTCTATAAAATTAAAAAAAAATAAAATATTCCTCTTCTATTAGCCCGATGATACAAAAACACGAGGGTTGTTCTCACCAGATACCCATCCCCCTTTCTCTCTCGCTCTCTGAATGGCACAAAAGCCAGTCTGAAGTTTAAGGCCACCGAGTGCTAATTCAATTGATGGTGGATCTTTTAAATTCGTTACTATTGGGTGCTTTTCGCTAGCAAAATGAACCCTTACATCTAGGGGCTCAATTTTCCTCGAATTTAAAACGCAATAGCGACGAGGGCGCTTCCAGAAAGTTCGTAAAAAGATGTCTGTAAAGAAAGTGTTGAAGAGAGAAGTGAAAATGCGATATATATATATATATATATATATATATATATATATATATATATATATATATATATATATATATATATAGGTAAAAGGCCATGGGCAGCGTTATTAATTTTAACTTGTATTTTCTTAATATTTCTTACAAGTTTTTTTAACGGGGTCTTCGAGGCGAGAAAAAACATTCGCGAATGACTTGCTTTATTCCTAGATTTCTTTCGACCAAATATACTCGTATATCCCAAAGGGTACAGTAACGTACGTGTAACTATAGGGTTAAAACCACAGTGATAGGACAAATTTTATATGCAGAACCAGGTTTCGACGGAAACATCCGTCATCGTCAGTTGCTGGTGGACAAATGATTGATTGATTGATTTAATCTGTTTTATAGGTGCTGAAACCCTATAAGGATTATTGGCACCGTGAAATTACAGTCAAGATAGTCACCATCACCTCTTCAGTCTAGGGACTCCACTCCTAGACACTCAAGAATAAAGAGAAAGGTGGAGTCTGTTAGTATGAGAAGATAAGCTAAACTAGACGGTGCCAACAGTTACACAATTATGTATACAAATACTCATATCTATATATGTACATAAATGGATATACCTGAAAAAAATTAAAATAAAATAAAAATAATAATAACAAAAAAAAAATAAATAAAATCAAATAAATTAAATATGTCTATATAATGATGTATCTCTTAGAAACTTTAGTACTAGTTCAAATGGGACTGAGGAATTTAGGACAGTAGCATATGAAAATCTTAAGTTGTTTTCCAAGCAGAAATTTAATAAGGGTTTACGACTTAAAGCATATTCAGGGCATTGAGTTATAGCATGTTCTGGGGTAAGTTGTGTATTGCATTTTCCACAAAAGTGGAAAAGTGATGGATCAAAGAAGTAGCCATGGGATAGTCTACTGCAACCTAATCTTAGTCTAGTTAGTACGATACTGTCACGACGTGACATTCTATAAGGTCTGTTATTGTTTAAATTAGGAATTATTTGTGGGAGAATGCCAATATTTTGGGACCATTCATTTTGCCAGAGGTTGAACACTGAGGGCTGCAGCATGCCTATCATTTCTGATACTGAGAACCCCAGGTGTGTCGTATTAGCATTGTGTATTGCTGCTTTAGCTGCTGTGTCAACCACTTCATTATCTTTTATACCTGCATGACTAGGAACCCATAAAAAAACCGCTTCCAGGTTGATTTTATGTATATAGTTAATTATACGGTGGGTTAAGTAGTGACTTTTTTGTTCTTTCACAGCTAGCAAACCTGATAGGGAGTCTGAAACTATGAGTAGTTTACAGTTGTCTAGTTTTTGATTTATGTACTTGAGTGAACTCAATATTGCATATAACTCAGCAGTAAATATAGAGCAGTGATGGGGCAGTTTGAAGGTCTTTATGGTTTCCCTCCAGCTAAAAGCACATGCTACTCCTTCATTACTTTTGGAACCATCTGTGAAAGTTACATTAAAACCTGAGGATTTATATAACTCAATTAATTCTAAGGACAATGTTTGGTAAATACATGAAGGAGTGTTGTTCTTAGGGTATGCAGTTAATGAGAGGTTAAAGTGAACTTTAGTTAGTGTTATATAGCAGTTAGATATTTTTATGGTGTTTAAATCAATGGGGTCATATCCTAAGTTCATTATATATTTTTTAATCCAACCACAAAAAGGTTTTGGATGAGGCCGAAGGTCATAGAAATTATACCAAAAGAATTGTAAAATACATATACGTGTGGGGTGATTTGCAATACTGAGTACTTTAATACCATATCTTAGCCCTAGCAATATCCTACGAAATTTAAGAGGCATTATATTAGCTTCTGCCTCTAAAAAATCAACTCTGGTACAATTTAATGCACCTATAGCTAGTCTAATACACTTAAATTGTATTCTATCAAGTTTTAATAGGTTGCTTTCTGATGATGTATGGTATAGGAAAGAGCCATAGTCTATTTTACTTCTAACAAGGGATTTATATATATGTAATAGATGCATTCTATTTGACCCCCAGTTTGTATTTGCAAGATATTTTAGGAGCAAAATGCTAGATATACATTTCTCTATTAATGACGTAATATGAGCTGTCCAAGTTAGTCCCTGATCTAATACCATGCCCAAGTATTTATGAGTTTGCATGTAATTAATAGGGTAATTTAATATCATCAGTTCTGGCAAGTTATGTTTCCTAGGGCGTTTTGTAAAAATTATACACTTAGTTTTAGTAGGAGAAAAGGTGGTGCCCCATTTTTGTGACCAGTCAGATATAGAATCCATGATTTTTTGCATCTGGTTATGCATTTGATCCAAGTTTTCACCAGATAGCCACACTGCAATATCATCAGCATACAAGGCATGGTTTATGTCTAAATTTTTGAATAAATCATTTAACATGATTGAAAATAGGAGTGGACTTATAACGCTGCCCTGTGGTAAGCCGATTTGTACAGCAAATTTTTCTGAAGGGAGATTAGCTATAGAAACTCTTATAATTCTAGAGGAAATGAAATTTTTAATAAAGTTGGGGAGGTGGCCACGTAAACCCATCTTGTATAGTTTTTTATAAAGACCATGGTGCCAAATGGTATCATATGCTTTTTCAATGTCCAGAAAGATTGCCATTACATATTTATTGCAGAGGAACGCTTCCCTTATGTCACATTCTAAGCGTACCAAACTATCCATAGTTGAGAAGTGCTTTCTGAATCCACTTTGGTAGTATGATAAGTACTTTTTTTCATTAAGGTATTTCTGTAATCTAATGGTCAATATTCTCTCTAATGTCTTGCATAAGCAGCTTGTCAAGGCTATAGGGCGGTAAGAAGATGGTTCCTGACTTGGTTTCCCTGGCTTTAAAATAGGGATGAGTAAACTCTCTTTCCATGTATCTGGATAGGTATTATTTAGAAATAGGTGATTGTAGAAATTTAAGAGATTATGTTTATTTAGGTTACTAAGATTTGCTAGGAAGGGATATATTATGTCATCCATGCCAGGAGAGCTTGGTTTGTTTTGGGGAATAGCTTTTTCTAATTCATATAATGTAATTGGGCAGTTATATTCCTCATTGTTAGATACCCCAAATGAAATTTCATTAAATTCAGCCTCCACCATAGTGTATACAAAGGGTTCTATGTAGGAGTGAATACTGCTAATAGTAGCAAAGTGGCCGGCTAATATTTGGGCAGTCACAAATGGGTCAGAAGTAAAGTTACTGCCAGATTTTAATGTGACGAGTGGATGGGGTTTATGTCCTTTTGTAAGTCTCCCTATCTTATCCCAAACTTCTGCTGTATGAGTGTTATGATTAATAGTTTGTACGAACCTTCTCCAAGAGAGACGTTTCGATAATCTAATTACCCTTCTGGCTAAGGCTTTAGCTTTATGATATAACAGTAAAGACTCTGGATTCATGTACTTCTTAAATAGTTTATAGGCTTTTTTTTTAACTTTTATTGCATAGGCACAACTATCATTCCACCAGGGATTGTTATATTTAGGGAATATTCTTCTGTATGACTTTGGTATGGTTTTGGCTGCACATTTGGTGATAGCAGAGGTTACTAGAAGGCAAGCATCATTTGCATTAAGTGAAATATTGACTTTTGGAATTTGTAGCTCTTGATGAAAATTTTTTAAATTACCTTTATATAGCCATTTGGGCCTGGTATTATACTTCATTTCATACATCGTTTCCATAATTATGGGGAAGTGGTCACTATCATAAAGATCTGGTAGTACTTTCCACTCTAAGTTTAGTTTTAAAGAATGGGAGCATAGAGATATATCTATATGAGAAAAGTGTCCTCTAAATTCATTGCAATAGGTTGGGGCCTTTGAGTTTAGGATGTATAAATTTGCTTCTTCAATAAAATCTGTTATTTTATTTCCTCTAGGACAGCATTCTGATGAGCCCCACAGGTAGTGATGTCCATTCAAATCTCCAGATATTAATACTGGTGGAGGAAGTTGGTTATAAAGATTCATTAAGTCTTGTGTAGTTAAAGGAAATCTTGGAGGTATATAGATTGAACAAATTGTGAATTTTAAAGATGGTAAATTAATTCTAGCTGCTATAGCTTCCAGATCAGAGGTGATATTTAAAGTTACAAATGGTACCCAGGAGGCTATGGCAAGTAGAACTCCTCCTCCATTACGGCTTCTATCTTTTCTTAAGATAGAATATCCTTTTAAAGAAATGTTTTGCTCTATTCCTAACCTTGTTTCTTGTAGCAGTACAATTGATGGGGAATATTCATTTAAGATCATCTGCAAGAATGGTAACCTAGTTGTATAACTGCGTATATTCCACTGACATATTCTAAAGTTCATTATCTATATATAATTTAAACTATTAATCACCAAATAATATTCTGTAACCATCCCTTGAATCAATTTTTTTTGTAAAGCCCATTTTATTAAACACTATAGCCATTTTGTTAACTGCCTGTTTAGGGGCAATGTTTGCTTCCATGATTTTCTTATATTCTTTAAGGATAGACCATAGGTATTCATTTGAGACATCTACATTATCAACATTATGAGAGTTTTGTTTATCTTCATTATTAATACTTTTTGCAGGTAGAGATTGTGGTCTAGTAATGGGTAGGTCGCATTGTGTTTCTTTTGTAGCTTTTTCAGTTATAGTTTTTTTCTTGTTATTTGTATATATGTCACTTGCATTTATAGGATGATTTTTGAAATATACCTGTCGAGCTTCCAAGAAGGATAATTTTTTATCAATTTTTAAATGAATAATTTCTTTCTCCCTGGTCCACACAGGACATTCCTTAGAATTTCCTAAATGGTTGGGAGAAGAACAGTGAATACATTTAGGAGCCTCCCTTGGAGCGATACAATCCTGAGAATTATGTTGCTCATTACAATAAAGACATCTAGATTTATTTGTACAGGTCCTACTTCCATGTCCAAAATGCCAGCAATTAAAGCACATCAAGGGATTAGGGTAGTGGTTATCAATACTGAACGTAAGGTATCCATAATATAATTTAGAAGGCAAGACATTTCCAGCAAAAGTTAATACTAACAAGGGGGTAGGGATTCGGGAAGGGCCTTTATTGAGGCGTCTAATTTTCATAACGGACTCATTTTGAATTTTTAATTCATTAAGTAATAATTCTTCCTCAAAGTATAGTAGATCAGGTGCATATATGATACCTTGAATAGTGTTTAAATTTTGTGCAACTGAGCATTCTACATCATATTGTCCATTGATAATGGTTTTTGTATTTAAAAGGGCTGTTGTCTGATCTGAGGATTTTGTATGTATTAAGAGGGATCCTGTTCTGCAATATTTAACCTCGATGACAGGGCCATGACAAATGGATTCAACAACTGTTTTAATTGTTAATGGACTTAATTTTGTCAAATTAACTGTTGGAGAACTTAAATATACCCAAGAAACAAATTTGGGATCAATATTCAATTTGGGGTCATTTTTGTTTATGGAAGTCACATTTATACTACCTGTATCATTGATCTTACTTTGTGATGTTACAGGAGCTTTATTACTGTGCGTTGAACTATGATATATAGCAGGGTAATTCGGGTACTTGTTCGATTTCTCTGAACCAGAAGTTGATGGCTGTGAAGAGAAACGAGAGACAGCTTGGTCAGTCTCTTTGATCACTTTGTGTAGTTGTTTTAGAGTAGGATCAACGTTAGGGGATTCGAGATCAGTATTAGAATTAGGTCGTTTTAGTTTAACTCGAGATTTGTCCTTTTGAGACATCTCGAGAGAAGAACGCCCCCGTGCCCTAGGGCACGGGCGACTTTCGTTAAAGAAAAGGTCTTAGGTTATTAAGGCAGTAGATATAAGGAGATAACCTAGGTTAAGCAAAATTCTCACTAAGGTACCTAACGATTAATCACTTATATCAAGCAAGATTTGGAAAGTGTGGAGCAATACAACCTTTCGGGAGAAAGTCTACAGAGGGGTGGACAAATGAAATACAGAAGTGTTGCCTAACGTACGGCGTGACTGTAGCGTCATTTTTGAGAAGCGGAAGTATAAATTTCTTGCTTATTAAAGTATTAGTATTAAATTGGCCGTCAGAGGTACGAGTATTAAAGTCCGAAGTTCTTTTATCAAGTGTCGATTCAATTAAGCGTCGATGTTTATAATTGTGAGACTTATAAACTATTTTAGCATTATCAATTTGATGATTTTCATTGGACATATGTAGAAATAAACTCTTGAGAGGGCACTGATTTGTGTGTTTGTACGTTAAGTAACTTCTGTATTTCACTTGTCCACCAGCGACTTATAGATACAGATACTTATAGATACATCTCCACACCTTTGACGCAAATGAGGTCGGAGCGCAAAATCATCACTAAATACCCGTTTTTACCCCCACCCTCTTATCAATCATAACCAACCGTAGGGCAGAGGCATAAATCCCCGAGGAAGAAATTGCATATATATATATATATATATATATATATATATATATATATATATATATATATATATATATATATATATATATATATATATATATATATATATATATTTATTTATATATATATATATTTATTTATTTATTTATTTATTCATTTATATTTATTTATTTATTTAAAGGCCCAAAGAAATGAAAATTAGCATCATGACACTAAGGAAGGATGACCATTGAAAGCTTAGGAAAGAAAATGTGAGATGTAGAGACGGAGAAAATCGTGAAAACTAATTTTACCTGTTATATGAAAAATAAATAAAAGAGTAGGATTCGAACCTGTGTCCTCACGCATACATCGCTATTGTGACCACGACGCTCATCTACTGAGCCACCATTCTCATATCACGCGTCATGTGATTTAATTTATTTACAAATTAGGTCCGTGCCCAACTCTCGCTAAAAGCTTGTCTTTCACTGGATAAAGAAAACCTACAGTTCGTTATTCAAAAGGCTTCTTGAATCGACCTTTTTGGGGGGGGTTGAGGATGGTGGCTCAGTCGATAAGCGTCGTGGTCATAATAGAGATGTACGCGTGACCACACAGGTTCGAATCCTACTCCTTTATTTATTTTTCATATAACGGTTAAAATTAGTTTTCACGATTTTCTCCGTCTCTATATCTCACATTTTCTTTATTAAGCTTTCAATGGTCACCCTTCCTTAGTGTCGTGATGCCAATTTTCATTTCTTTGGGCCTTTAAATGCATCCATTATATCACGTGTCATGTGATTTAAGTCATATATATATATATATATATATATATATATATATATATATATATATATATATATATATATATATATATATATATATATTAATTGGTTTAGATAGGTAGCAGTCTTTCTTGAGTGCAAATTAAACCACCCCTCTAGGCAAAAATAAAATTATAAATCTTGTTAAACTTTGTGTTACTGACAATGTATTTATCAGCGATATGGGCTTTTTCCTTCAAAAATATGGTCTTAGCATGGGTAATCCTTTATCGCCCATATTAGGAGTATGTAACCTTTTTATGGAACATTTCGAAGTATCATTACTCCAGCCTGTGATTCCCCATCATAATTTTGTATGTTATAGGTATGTAGATGATGCCATATCGATTTGGCCTATAAATAGTTAAAACTTATTTGACAATTTCCTTAAAAATCTTAACAACCTCCATCCCAGTATCAATTTTAAAGTAGAGTGGGAAACATATAATTGTATATCCTTTCTTGATGTAAAAATTGTTAGTCATTGACAAAATTAGCCTCACTGTGTACCGAAAACCAACCCACTCTAACTCTTTTATCATCATGATATTAACATTAAGCGAACCGTTGCATCAGGTATGTTTTGAGAGCACTTAGGATGTGTGACCCTTGCTTTCTAGAAGACGAGATTACATATATAACCTGCAGTTTCATTGAATTAAATTATCCCCTCCACGTCATCAATGAAAGTTTATCTAATCAAAATCTACTCATTACCGTCCCAAGGATAAAAACAAATTTAGTAATATGAAGTGTCTATCCCTCCCTTTTTCTCCCCTCCTCAAAGGAGTGAACAAAGTTATTTCTACAGGCCTAACCACATTTAAATACCCCCTTTTCTATCCTTAAATCTTTCCCTTCGACCAAGCCAGTGGATCAGCCAAATGAAGCAGGTGTATATTTAATCCCGTGTGGCTCTACAAACTGTCCCTTCTACATAGGAGAGACCGGAAGAACCTTAACAAAACGAATTTAGGAAAATAAAGGTGATGTCAGACGAGGCAGTACCACATCCAGTATTTTTAATCATATTAGCAATTTCCACCACCAAATTGACTATTCAAAGGCACAAATCATGTATAATTGTAAAGATTTCCGTAAAAGAAAAATAGTAGAATCTATATATTAATAGAAGAAATTCCCAATTTTAATTTGTCAGATGGGCAATTGAAATGCAGCTCCCAATCTCGTAATCTCATCGTAAACAGCTTAGTCAATGATCTTAGACTTATACCCCCTGATTAATGACCTTTTTCCCCCCGTTTTGTGTTTCTTTGTGTTTTTTTCTTTTGTTTTTTCTGATCTGTACGCTATTTATAGACTTGTAACAATTGCATTCTCAGTATACGACTGAAGAGGGTATGATAAATTACATACTGAAACTAGTCTCGAAAATTTAACATTTGGCTCTTATATAGTGGTTCACTATCATATATATATATATATATATATATATATATATATAAGGGTGTTCCATTAAGACGGATCGAAGTTAGCAGTAAATAAGTGTTATTGGTGAAAATTTATTGATTTCACTATTGGATCATGTTATTTGAGTCATGGCAATTATGTGTGAAAAATATATCCCCTAAATGTCTGCCAAGGCTTCGGCGGCACACCTCCACTCGATGGTCAAAATTTTTGATGACGTCTCTGTATAGTTGCTCCTCGATCTCACCAATATGCCTTATTATCTCATCCTTCAGCTGTTGAATTGTTGTTGACTTGTTAGCATAGACTTTACTTTTGAGATGACCCCAAAGGAAAGAAATCTAAAGGCGTCAAGTCACACGATCGTGGTGGCCAATTGACCTCGCTGTTTCGAGAGATGATGCGACCTGGGAACTTCTCATTCAATAAAGCCATTGTTGCATTGGCTGTGTGGTATGTGGCGCCGTCCTGTTGAAACATCAAATCTTCGACATCCATAGAATTCAATTCAGGCCATAAAAAGTTGGTTATCATGGCACGGTATCGCTCGCCTGTCACCGTAACAGAATTCCCGGCATCATTTTCCAAGAAATACGGCCCAATCAATGATTCCGCTAGCAAAAAATGCACACCAAACGGTGACCTTTTCTGGATGCAGTGGCTTTTCAACAATCATCCTGGGATTTTCATCAGCCTAAATGCGACAATTCTGCTTATTAACGAATCCACCAAGATGAAAATGGGCTTCAACACTAAAGATGATTTTTTGCGAAAATCATCATCGGCTTGTCTTTGCTCGTGCACCAAATTGACGAATGTACGGCGCTTCAAATGGTCACCAGTCTTCAGTTCTTGTGTCAATTGAATTTTGTAAGCGTGTAGAGACAAATCTTTTGTCAAAATTCGATGTAACGTTGTTGTGGAGAGGTTCAATTCCTGCGCGCGATGACGAATAGAGGTGTCTAGATCTTCGGCCACATTCTCGCGCACTGCAGCAATGTTTTCAGCTGAGCGGCGTAAACGAGCACGCAATGGCGTTTTCATATCTGCCACCGACCCAGTTTGTTTGAATTTACGAACAATTTTCCCAATTGCACTTTCGGTTGGTCGATTATGTTGACCAAAAAAATCGCGAAGTGCCCGAAATGCGTTTCTGTTTGAACGTCCATTTTCGTAATAGGCTTCGATAACTTTAACACATTGTTCGATTGTTAATCTTTCTATGGTTGAAATTGCCATAGACTGAAGTTGTTAAATCTTAAAGAAAAAAAAATCATTAGGCGCTTAAACTTAACTCACATTTAAAATCGGTCCAAGTTATTGGAACACCCTTTTTATATATATATATATATATATATATATATATATATATATATATATATATATATATATATATATATATATATATATATTTTTTCAAGGGGACATTTGCCGGTGAAAGCTTAATTTGATTCCTCCATCCCCCCAGGGGGAGGGTAGGGGAACCCTGTTACACTTAGGTCCTGGTGGAGCTGCACACACACCCGGCCTAGGTGCAAATTAGGGAGGCCATGATCTCACTGGGTCCACTTGAACACTGATGGGATCTGGACAAGTTGTTGGTGCGCTTTCCGCCTCGCTCCCCTATCAGCACTACTTTAACTTTACAATTCATTCGGTTTTAATGAAATTATAATTTGAAATCATTTTTCACTTTTTTTTTAAATATCAGAGTAAACTTTAGCATTGAAGCGATGTTCTAATGACTTAAATAAATGGTGTAAAGTCCAGTGACTGGACGATGAGGAAAACATCCCAACCTAACGCATTACTCTTTTTTTCTTTGGTCAAACGTGCAGCGCATGGGCGTACCCTTGGTCATGTAGGAGGGGGACAACCAACCAATTCGGTTGACGAGTGAAGGACCTTTTGTTTATTTTTATCGTACAATTGTTGAACTCAAAGGTTAGATAGGAATCATCATTCAAACGTTGTCTTTCAAATATTTCGTTTGGCACCCAAATAGCTTCTCTTTTTTTTAGCTTAATCAACACCAAAGCATTACTACAGCTGAAAATGGCGTAAACATTACTGCAGTTATCTTTAAACAGCTCAAATTTAGAAAAGGAGGTAGCACCCCCTTCCCCTCTGTGCTTTATCACAGTCCCCTACCTACGGCCTTCTATCGGCGAAACGGTTTAGCCCTCCCATATCTACGGGTGAGGCGGCCTTCAGCCCTTCACTTCATACCATTCTTTGGGCCACTACACTCCATCTCTGCTACAGCAACGGTTGCCCCTGTTCTTTAACGGGGGACTGACAAGAAAGCAAGCAGGCGGAGCCCGGAGTGGTCGATGCTTGTTCGTATTTTCTGTTAGTATTAATTTTATCCTGAAGATGAAAACTTTTAATTTTCGAAACGACATTGTGAGGATAATTAAATGATGTTGCATCCGTCCTTTCTGGTGACTGCGATTTCTCCTCAACATTATTTTAGGCTTCACGGCCAAGCTCCTTACAAGTGTGCGTGTGTGTGTGTGTATATATATATATATATATATATATATATATATATATATATATATATATATATATATATATATATATATATATATATATATATATATATATATATATATATATATATATATGATTAAAATTAATGCAATATCGCAAAAAAAAATGAGGAATTAAATCACATTCTCCGAAGACAATTTAATTGTCTTCGGAGAATGTGGTTTAATTCCTCATATATATATATATATATATATATATATATATATATATATATATTAGTCCTATGAGTTGCTGCTGACCAGTCTGATCTTCAATTTCACGATGAAGGTAAGGACACAGGAGGCTGAGGTACATGTGATTTATTGAAGGAACAACGTTTCGGGCCTATCACCCATCTTCAGGTTTTAAATCATACAATAATATAATACAGTTAAAGGATATTAAAAATAATCAAGTTAAGACCATGTAGGTGATAAATCAAAAATTAAAAAATAACTTAAGGATTTAAAAGGCAAGAGAATCAAATGTAACCATTATTGACACGAAAAAAAGCAAAAATACAAAAGTCTTCTGCAGCATGGCAGGAGAGGATATGGTCACAGCGGGTAAGAAGGCCGAAAGTGGAGCCGGGAAGAGGAAAGAGAGCGACGATACGAGGGGAGGGAGGACCAGTCCTCCCAGGGAGCAGCTGCTGCACTTCCCTCGTCCACTTCCTCCTCATCTTCGTAATCCCAAGAGGAGGAGTACCACCCCCCTCCGTTCACTTCGACAACTACAGCGCTGAAGCCCAAAAGGAAGAACATATTCACTGGTTCCTGCAGGTGCTCTGGATCGCGTTAACCTCACTGGCAGGGTGTCTTCGTCGTTGGAGCCGTCGCATCGTCCCTTTGCCAGGACCTGTCGGACCTGACGCTGTCACGAGGCTCCGTGCGGCCGTCTTGTCGCGTCGCACAGACTGGTGCCGCAGCCCAGGAGGAGGAAGACCACGGTTAACAGCCCTCTTCTCCACTGTGACGGCAAGCTGTTGCCCGATGTCACCGGCGAGAGGGATCGATACACAGTTGATAGATTTGTCGTGCTCGTCACGAGTCCCGAAGACTTCGAGAAACTGCTCGGTGTTCCCAAAATCGAGAGGGGGACTGGAGAAGCCCAAGCAGCTGCTTGTGTCGCCACCATCGAAGAGTGAGTGGCCTTGTGTTTGACACGACAGCCTCCAAAAAGGGCCTTCACAGCGAAGCGTGCACCCAAATCGAGGAGGCATTGGGGCGGGAGCTGATGTTGATTCCCTGTCGTCACTACGTCCTCGAACTCCTTTCCTCCGCCTTCAGGTTCACCTTCGGCCCCACCACAGGACCGGAGACTGGACTATTCAAGCGCTTCCAGAAGGAGTGGCGCAAAGGGAACCAGGCCGCATTTGTTCTCCTCACGGACGAAGTGTTCGAGCAGCGAGGGCTCCAGCACCTGCGGACGGTGACAGTCGACTACCTGGAACGGGCCCTGCAGGATCAGCAGCCGAGAGCTGACTACAATGAGTTGCTACTCAGCTATATCTTCCTCGGCTGGAAAAACATCCAGGCCACGTTCCGGTCTCCCGGCACCGCTCATCACGCCAGGTGGATGGCCAATGCCTTGTACTCCCTCAAGCTCTACCTCTTCCAATCCCAAGTCCACGTGACAGCCAGGAATGCCAAGGCCATTCTTTCTCGTCGCTGCTTTACGCGCGAGCCTGGAGTGAGGCCCCTCAAGCCGCCAAGGCTCCTCTAAACAACCGGCGCTTGCTTCAAGCCCTCAATAGCTACCCGGATAAGGCCATTGCCCAGGCGGTCACTGATGCCTTGGAGCGACAACTTTAATTCATGTCGGAGCATTTGGCCCGACTGGCATTCTTCGACCAGCGCGTGTCCCTCGAAGTGAAGCGGAGAATGGTGACCCGGCTCCAGGAAACGAAGATGGGTGTGCTCCATCGGCGCGTGCCCCCCTTCGAAGATAGCTCCGTTACCATCGATCAGTTCATCACGCGTCGGTCTGCCACTATCTTTGACTTGCTGATGGAGGACGGGAAGAATATGGTACGGGAGGGGTTTCTCCTCCAAGACCCCAGCCGTTGGAAGGAAGAGGAGACCTCCATTGCGCTGGCGTCATGGGCTGCGAAGTTGAAGGTCGTGAATGATGTTGCGGAGCGGGCCATTGCTCTGATGGAGCAATACAACTCCACCCTCACAAAAGATGAAGAACAAAAGCAGCTTTCCCTCCGGTTGGTGTCAGAGCACCGGCGCCAACTGCCTGGAACCCCAACGAAGGCTGCGCTGTCATCCAAGAAGTGAATGTGAACCCTTTCTTGTGTTTCTGAAGGCGGACAAAGTGTGCATTTACTTCGTTTCAATTTTCATTACTAAGTAAAGGATAACTATTCGGTTCTTATTCACCCTGAGGTCAATGTCTGGAGAGGGGCACTAGTGGACGAGTTGAATGCCTGGGCGTGGCAACTAAATAAAGGACAAATTGTTGGAGCTTCCGTCCCCAGAACAGCAAAACTCCTTGGTTTTTAGAGACCTACCATATCAAGGACCATGGCAGAATTCAAGAAACGGGGCAAAACCTCCACCAGGAGTAGTAATTCCGGCAAGACTTCGAAGCTCGCTGAAAGAGACCGACGAGTGTTGAAACGAATTGTGATGAAAAATCCCCGGACAACTGCCCCTAAATTGCCTGCGGAGTTGAATCATCTCACTAGTCCAGATTCAACCAAAACTGTTCGCCGTGAGCTCAATAAAGCCCGGTATCATGGAAGACCCGCCATCAAGAAACCTCTGCTTTCTCATCAAAATATTCAGAAAAGGCTAAAATGGTGTAGAGATCACAAGGGCTGATCGACAGACCAATGGAAGCAAGTAATATTGTCCGACGAGTTCAGTTTTTCTCTTTTCCCCACTGCAGGGCGAGTTTATGTGTGGAGGCAGCCCGGGTAAGCTTTTAATCCTGACTGCCTTCTTCCTACAGTTAAGCAGGGAGGAGGGTCACTGATGTTTTGGGCAGCGATATCTTGGAATTCTCATGGTCCAATCGTTACCCTGCATGGTAGGATCAACAGTATCTGATTTTTCTGGAAGTTAAAGTCCATCCCATGGTCCAGACATTATTCCCTGATGGTGAGTGCTTTTTCCAACATGACAATGCCCCAATACAGACCGCTCATTTGGTTAAGAATTGGTATGAAGAGCATAGGAGTGAGCTACAACACATGGAGTGGCTCCCACAATCTCCAGATCTTAATATTATTGAGCATTTGTGATGCGTCTTGGAGCAACAAGTTAGAAGTCATTACCCTCCACCGTCGCGTCTGAAACATCTGGAGCAGGTATTGCAAGAAGAATGGCTCAAGATTCTTCTCAATGAAGTCACGAAGCTGCTTGAATCAATTCCAATATCCGCTTGGCCCTCTGGGTGGCGTTATGTTATAATTCCTCTCTCTCTCTCTCTCTCTCTATATATATATATATATATATATATATATATATATATATATATATAGAGAGAGAGAGAGAGGAATTATAACATAACGCCACCCAGAGGGCCAAGCGGATATATATATATATATATATATATATATATATATATATATATATATATATATATATATATATATATATATATATATATATATATATTAAAATCCCTCCTCGGGGAGAGCGAGAGAAACGTACCAGAAGATGAGGGGCGTGAGAACGTTAATCGTCTGCTCAACAGTCCAACTGCCGAAGGACTTGGATCTTCCCGCTGAGTGGGTAGTCGAGTCGGGCTGCAGGACCAAGGTCGCCGCAAAAGGCCATTGAACAGCTCTCAAAAGATCCGATTACCTACGAGGTCAGGAGGCCCGCGGTCAGAGAGCCAAAAAGTGGTGTCAGATAAAAAAAAAACACCGAGGAGAAATAATGTGACGGTTGTCGGTGCCTCTCACTAAGAAGCAGACCTGGGTTCCGCGGTGACCCCTCCCCCTCACCCCTCGCGCTCCCCTCAGTGGCATTACCCCGTCTCCCTTGGGTGGGGCGGTCGCCGGTCTATAAATAAGCCCCGTAAGGAAAGAAAAGAGATTATTCTGTGAGAGACGATAGAGGACTAGATCAATGTGATCAGTTCCTCGCCCAGTTCCGAAATCGACTTCTAAGACTTAAAAGTTCGTCTCTTTTTCTTATCGGTACCATACCGATTTATCCTTTGCAGACTTAGCAAGAGGTTTGGCTGGATCAAAATTCTTAAGTTCCAAACAGGAATTTCGGGAGCAAGACAAAAGAAGATCCGCTCACCCTCGAGGGACTCTCAAATTGCAATCTCAGTAATTTTGAGACAAGAATTAATCCCCAAGTAAGTCCCATTTAAGTACTTTCGGAATCACCTCGTAAACCAAAACCCAGTTGGGCAATCCTGCGAACAAGACGAAGATACTAGAACTCAAGAGCTACCAAGAAGAGTACTCCTTGAGCCAGAGAAAACAACTCCTATCTCCGTCTTTTAGACGTATAACCGGATAGATAAAGTTATAAGAAGAATTAGACATCGTTTTCAACCGTCTCCGGCACAACCACCATCCACGCTCTGCAACGCGAAGAATCGTGAAAAATCCAATATAGCGACATCCGTCAACCCCTGTTCCTTTCAAGGTCATGTAAGTCCGAATGACTATATATATTTGTTTTGATTAAGCAGGATTTCAATGCTGTACCCAAGCTAACTAAAGGAGAGATAATATTTAGTGACTCCTGTCATATTTTTTAGTTAGATTAGGGGAACGTAAATTGTGGCTAAATGCTGTATTAAAAGGTCTCTATAAATGAACTAACTGGGAATTGGCTTGTTTACGTGGAGCCTACTTTGCTTAGATCAGGAATCGCGTCAGGAATAGGCACTTATTCAATTCTTGCGAACCATGTTGAACTTATAGAATTTAGTCTAAATATTTGAGTTAATTGATAAATTAAAAAGATATATATTTTTGGTTAATTCTTGGCGTTTCACTGGATCCTTACGTGGTGTTGACCGGCTCTTTCCTTAAAACTGATTAAACGCTGTGGTACTCTCATAAATACAGTATTTAAAGAGTCCACTCAGCCAATAGAGGAATTGTTTCCCTTCCTAAGTAGTAGTGTCAGACTGGCGCGCTAAAGTCATTAAATGTATAATTTTCTGAAAAAGTAGGGACCACAATTCCTCGACAATATATATATATATATATATATATATATATATATATATATATATATATATATATATATATATATATATATATATATATATATATATATATATATATACACATACATACACGTAATTGATTTGTTCCTTGGGAATCCCCCGTAAGGGGCACGGCGATTTGCAATCCTGGCCGCCGTGCTGACGGGATCCAGCGCCCCGTCCGGCCCCAGCTTAGCCTCTCTTCCTTCCTTCAGATAGCCTGTATTCCTATCCTACCTCGTCGCTTTTCATACAACCTCTCCCACAACTTTCTCTGGTCAGCCTCTAATTTCACAGGGTAGAAGCTGACCTTCTTCTCAGCCAATCGTCCCGGATCGGGGCTGAGGGGGGAGGGGACAATATCCCCTAACCCCTGAGCTCCGGTCTGGGGTGGTTGGCTTTTAACAACCTGCTTCATCCCCACCCATACCTTCCTCACATCCCTTTTCCTCTCGTCTTCAAAATCTATCCGTTTTACGCCGTGTTCAAGGTGGAGCCGCCATGCCGAAGGACTGCCAGGCCACCAGGCGGGAGGGGTGGTCCCAAATGGCGGCGCCTGGCTCTGCCGGGCCTGTAAGCACCTCTTGCAGTGCGGGCTACTGCAAGAGGTGGTGAGCGATTGCGTCCCGTAAAACAAAGAGGGTCACTATGCCCAATGATGAAACAAAAAAACATCTCCCCTTAATTCCCCCTATAACAACAACGGAGCCGCCCTCGTGCAGCTCCACAGAAAAGATGGAGGTCCCCCCCCCCTGTGCTTGCGCAGGGGACCCTCCATAGCTCTTTAACCGGAGAGGAGGCTTACTCCTCTCCTACGCCTACGGGTGTATGGGACTCCCCCTCACCCCCTTCTCTGGAGGTGCTTTCGGGCACCTCCCTATCTCCAGCGGCAGTCCCTCCTATGCTTTCTAAGGGGACTGCCAAGAAAGCCAGCAGGCAGCCCATTGCCGACCGCCCCTCGTACAAGCGGCTCGGTAGGGCAAACCCCCTTAGGGGGGAGAGGGAAGCCAGGCCCCTTCGGTCGCTTCCCTCAAAAGACCTGCTGGCAAAAATATTAAACCTTGCCGGGGTCAAGGCCTGTGCCTCCCCACTAAAGACTTATGACGCTGCCAAGGGGACCTGCGATGTCCTGGGAGGGGATGGCCAACTGGAGGCCCCTCCTGTGATAGACATGGTCCTTGAGGAGACCCAGCCTCAGACGGTAGGGCCTTCCATGGGGGGGAATCCGGGCTTGGCGCCAAGCACCGAACCCGAATCCGCCCCTATGCAAGGTCCTCATCAAACGGCTGTGGATTCTCAGGCAGGACAAGGAGGGGAGGGATCTCCTCCGGATGAATCCCCTGCGCCCACCGGGACCTTCTCCATTTCAGAGAAGGACCTGGCTGAGGCCGGTCCATCTGGCCTGGGGGCTTCTACCGGCGGGGGTGAGAAGCGGGTTCATTCCCCGCCCTCCTCTCCTAAAAAGAAGAAAAAGACAAGAAAGACGAAAAAGACTCGGGGCTCCTCTCCATCCGCGGGGGCTGCGGGGACGGATGGGTCTGCTGCCACTTTGGTAGGCGACCAAGCCAAGATCGGCAAATCCGGCCCCTCTACCCCCTCGTGTGCGGAGCTCCTGACCAAGACTAAGACGAAGAATGCACAGGGCGGAGCCTCGATGACATCGGGGCCCCTCATTCAGAGGTTACCTGGCGTTTTCGAGCCCGCTGGCTTCAAACGCTTCCTCGTTATTCGCTCCACTGATGGCACCATGTTGTCCAAGGGCAACATGATCCATCAGAGGAGAGGATTAGCTAGTGCAATTGGTAGAGAGCCGAAGGTAACCCGTTTCTCGGACGGGAGCCTTCTGGCGAATGCGGCGAATCCCGCCGAGGCGGCCAGGATAAGTGCTCTTCGGACACTTCATGGCACCCCGGTGAGTGTGACGCCGCACTCTACCATGAACTTTGTAAAAGGAGTAGTTTATGCGAGGGAACTCGTTGACTACTCCATAGAAGACATCTCCCTAGAGCTGGCCGACCATGGGGCGGTCAAGGTCGAACGTGTGATGAGAAAACAGGGAGGGGCCTCGAGACCCACCCCTACACTCTTCGTCACGTTCGACTGTGACAAGCTCCCTGAGTCGGTGCGTGCCGGTTGGTACCGCTACCGCGTGAAGGCATTCGTGCCACTGCCGCGGCGGTGCTATTACTGTCACCGCTTCGGCCACACGAATCGATCATGTAGACGTGCAAAATCGGGGTCACCCGAAGTCTGTGTAAATTGCTCCAAGGTCGCACACGATAAGTCCAAATCGTGTGTGGCCAAGTGTGTCAATTGCGGAGAGCCGCACCCTGCTTCTTCGAAGCAATGTGGTGCATATCTCCTTGAGAAAGAAATCCTGGCCGTTCAGGCCCAGGATCGACTCTCATTCCGCGAGGCTAAGGACTTGGTCCTGGCGCGCCCGGCTCTGCCTGGGACGTCATATGCCTCAATAGTTAGAAAAGCACCCTCTGCTCCTGGCCCATCCAGGCCAACGAGCACGGTTGTTTCCGCGCCCATTCGGAGCCCTTCTGCGGGCTCTACTACACCGGGGCGCTCCCCTGGTAGAGCTGGCGGCAAAAAGGGTTCACACCCAGCCCCGGCTAATACCAGGGCTCCCCCCTCTTCCCCCAGCGTGACCGTTTCCCGTAAGGCGAAACGGCCACGCGCCTCCACAGAGTCGTTAGACTCACAGGAGGCAACACCCCTGAAGATGGTCGCTAGGCCATCTTCCGGGGTTCCTAAAGCTGTTCCCCGAAAGGAGGACAGCAACAAAGGAGCTTCGGCCCCTTCGCCCACGCCCCGAGGTGGAGCGAGTGGCTCGGAGACGGTGGTTCCTCGAAAAGAGGGCCCCCCGCCTCCCAAGCCGCAAGGCCCGCCTAAGGTTTCGAGGCGGAGGGAGGAAAAGACTCGCATGGCGAGCCCAACCTCCCCCAATAAGTCCTCGAAGGCGACAGCGCCTTCAGCGCTTTGTCCGGCCAACAGCGCCCGGGGTTCTGCCCCCGGGAAGCGTACGGCCATTCCCGTGAGGGTCTTCAATTCGAGGAGGGCCCCCGCGTCTCCTCCGAGCTAGGCCTGGAGGGCATATTCCTTCAATGGAATTGCCGTGGACTCCGGGCCAACTGGGAGGAGCTGCGGAGGCTCGTCTCGTCCCGTTCCCCGTTAGCTATTTTTTTGCAGGAGACCATGCTAGGCGCGTGCCCGCTGCCTGCCCTCCCGGGGTATAAGGGTCTTGCGACCCCACCACCGCGGGATGGCCGGGCTGGGGGATGCGCGGTTTACACCCGGCATGATGTCTCCGTTCTTCCTTTCTCTTTAGATACCTCCTTTCAGGCAGTGGCTGTGCAGCTGCACCTGGATAGGAGGTATACTATCATTTCTGCGTACATTCCACCGTCAGCTGACTTCGACGCGGGGGACTTCCGCCGCGTCGTGGCACGGTTGCCGAGGCCCTATCTCTTGCTTGGAGATCTGAACGGCAGGCATCCTCTCTGGGGAGATTACTCCATAAATCCCAGGGGACAAGTCCTTGCCGATCTGATCGAAGAGCTTGAGATGGGTGTCCTAAACGTGGATGAGTTTACGCATCACTGTCCGAGAACCGCTTCATTTTCTTGCCTTGACCTATCTTTGTGCTCTTTGGATGCACAGCCTGATTTTGATTGGGGGGTGGTCGATGACCTCCATGGTAGTGATCACTTTCCCATTCAAATATCATTTTCAGGGCAACTGCCGCCTGGGAGACCACCTCGGTGGTGCTTGGCGCGGGCGCGGTGGCCTGCATTTCAGGAAATGACTGAATTCTCTATCTCAGTCGAGGAGTTTAGGTCGGTAGATGAGGCCGTTGAGTTCTTCTCCGGCAACCTCATCGCCGTAGGCCTGACTACTATTCCTAGGACGTCTGGCCGTTTTGCACGCCGACCACTCCCATGGTGGTCGGCCGAGTGTGAGACGGCCCTCAAACAGAAGCGTTATGCCTACATGCGCTATAAGCGCCGCCCGAACGATTTCACTGTCGCTGAATTTCGTCGGGCTAGGGCTAGGTTCCGGTATATTTCGAAGCACGCCCGCCGCTCTTCTTGGCGGGCATACGTGTCTTCACTTAACGGGAAGACCCCTTTAGCTGAGGTGTGGAAGCGAGTCAAAAGGATTGGGGGCAAGTTCTCGCAGGACCCCCCTCCCGTTCTCCAGGAGAATGGGACCGCAATCTCGGACCCCGCGTTCGTGGCGGAATCCTTAGCGACCGCTTTTTCCGCATTCTCTAGCCGTGATGCTGCTCCGCCAGCATTCAATGCACGTCGTGATGTCGCGGAAGGCCGCCGGCTGGACTTTACCTCCAGAGGCGGAGAACCCTTCAACGACAAGTTTACTGTGAGTGAGTTGCGTTCCGCTCTCGCTTCGTGCGCGGACACCGCCCATGGTCCGGACGATGTCCCGTACGCCATGCTTCGACACCTGGGTGAGCGAGGCATGGCCTTTCTGTTAGATTTGTTCAACAGGATCTGGGTGGAAGGTCTTCTCCCAGACTCCTGGCGAATCGCTACTGTGCTCGCCTTTCGCAAGCCGGGGAGAGATCACTCTACTCCGACCGGTTTCCGCCCAATCTCTCTAACCTCTTGCGTGTGCAAGTTGATAGAGAAATTGGTAAATGTTAGATTAGCCTATTTCCTGGACAGCGGAGGCCATCTGTCTTCTGCACAGTGCGGCTTCCGTAAGTTCCACTCCACGTCGGATGCTCTGCTCCGACTGGAAAGTGCCGTCTGCGAGGCTTTCCTTCGTAGACAGCACTACGCCACGGTGTTTTTTGATCTGGAGAAGGCCTATCATGCCGCATGGCGATACGGTATCATGGAGACTCTCCACACGATGGGGGCGAGGGGACGCCTCCCAATTTTTATATCTGAATTTTTGCGAGATCGTCGATTCCGCGTACGGGTGGGGGGAGCCCTCTCCGGCCCAAAGGAGCAGGAAGAGGGTGTCCTGCAGGGAAGTGTCCTCAGTGTCACACTCTTTGCCCTGAGCATCAACGGCATCACCTCGGTGCTGCCGGAAGATGTTCTCGCTACGCTCTACGTGGACGACCTTTCGATCTCTTTTGGCGCGGCCCAGATGCCAACTCTGGAGCGTCGACTCCAACAGGCATTGAACCGCGTCTCTCACTATGCCGAAGCGCACAGGTTTCGGTTTTCTTTGGCCAAGACTAAGGTGGTGCACTTCTGCCGCCATCCACGGCTTCACCCCGACCCAGATTTGTTTCTTAATGGGGTGCGCCTGGATGTGGTTGAGTCGCACCGTTTCCTTGGTCTTGTATTCGACCGACGCCTCACCTGGGAGGCTCATATTCGCAGCCTTAGGGTCTCTTGTACCCGCGCCATGGACATTCTCCGTTCCGTGACGTTCAGCGCTTGGGGCGCTGATAGGGCTACCGCCTTACTTTTTTATCGATCCTTTGTTCGCTCGAAGCTCGACTACGGATGCGAGTTTTATGCATCCGCAGCCGAGCGTTTATTGCGGAAGGTGGATTCGATCCACCACACCGGCCTTCGCCTTGCGACCGGTGCCTTCCGCACTTCCCCCATTGAGAGCCTGTTGGTCGATGCTGTGGAGATGCCACTCGCTCTGCGCCGCGTGCAGTGCATCACTCGCCTGTACGCGCGAGCCCGGCGCCTCCCTCAGTCGCCAACAGCTCTCACTGCATCCGCAGCTGATCTCGATGGTGCCTATGCCGCCGAGAGACGCCAGTCATACCCTAAGCCCTTTGGGTTTAGGGCCAGGAAACTCCTTCGAGAGGTAGATATAGCTCTCGGGCCGGTGGCGCCCCTGGTTCTGCCCAGGACGCCACCCTGGAGGGTACCACATTTGGCTATTTGTCGCCACGCCTCTGCTCCCAAAGCTTGTACTGCGCCGGGAGTATTGCGTTCGACCTTTTTGGAGCACACATCGTGTCACGCTGGTACCGTGCCAGTGTATACGGATGGCTCCAAGTCCCAAGAGGGGGTCGGCTTCCACGCCGTATCCCCTCTGTTTGAAGTCAGCGGGGCTCTACCAGGCGCTGCGTCTGTCTTCACGGCCGAGCTGGTGGCAATACACCACTCGGTACGGGAGATTACGCGACGTGCCCGGTTCGGAGACCGGATTGTGATCTATAGCGACTCACAAAGCGCCCTGAGTGCTCTCGGGGCATTGGAATCTCCGCATCCCCTGGTTCGCGATATCCGTGACGCCACGGTTTTGGCGAGCCGGGCAGATGTCGAGATTATCTTCTGCTGGGTTCCTGGACATGTAGGAATTGCGGGGAATGAGCGCGCCGATGAGGGCGCCAAAGAGTCCGCGAGGACTCTGCGACCGGACCAGCGTTTCGCTCTTCCTCACACCGACTACATGGCAGGAATACGGGCAGCTCTTCGGACTGCTTGGCAAAGAAGATGGGAGACGGTCGAAGGGAACTTAAAGTTGCGTGCCATTGCGCCGCGACTGTTCCCATGGACCTATCCCCCAATGCCGCGGCGGCTTCAGGTTGCTTTCTGTCGTCTCCGAATCGGGCACACTCGTGTGACGCATCGCTATCTGATGGAGCGCTCGCCTGCGCCCTATTGCAACGACTGCGTCGTCCCCCAGACTGTTCGGCACATTCTTGTCGAATGTCCCAGTCTGGGTGATCTTCGCGCACGATACCTGTCCCAGTACCGGGATGGGCGGGGTCGCTACCGCCTGTCCCTTGTGCTTGGGACAGATTCGTGCACACTGACTTGTGGACTTGTTGACTTCTTGGGGGAGGCCGGCCTTCTCCCTATTATTTAAGCAAGGTTTGTTTGTTGTTTTTTGCATTTGTTTTGTTTTTTGTTTGTTTTTTTTTCTTTAGTTGCACGCTCCTGCGCCGGGGGGACCTCTCCCCGACGCACCAGCTTGCTTCCTTTCCCCCTTTTGGGGTGTTGTTTTTTTTTTCTCTTTAATTTCATTTTAAAGTAGCCTAGAACTAGGCCAGTTTTAATACGGCGACTAATGCCCAAGTAGGCAGTCGCCAGATGAGCTCAAAAAAAAAAAAAAAAAAAAAACCCTTGGGAATCTGGTATGTTGTAGGAATAGGAAGCCCCTGGAGATTACACTAATTATTTATTGGCTGGACGTTTGGACCTTCGCTAGAACCATCATCAGCGACTGAATCGACTAATGAGAAGGGAAAGAGATATTAACAATAACGGTTAAAGAGTTAGAAACATTCATTATATAAATGGCTCAAAAAAGCGGGGGAAGGTAAGGTAAATCAATAAATTGACAAATATTGAGAGGAAAGTAAAAACAAAAATAAATATAATTACTTAATACTATCCAATGTAATTTTGAAAAAAATAATAGGAAGAACTAAAGTTTTAACATAAACTGACTTGAGTGGCAAAAATTGAAGGTAACTGGAATAAACAATAAAATAACTTATATTAAATTATAAACAAAAAACCGAAAACAAATGTGAACGAATTAGACACAGGGACTAACTAACCTTTAGCTTTGGAGTTGTGAAATCAACTAACTAACTAACGATTGAAAACTACTAACGAGATTTGTTCGGCTGGCTAGTTATATATATATATATATATATATATATATATATATATATATATATATATATATAGTTTAATTGAAGCGGTGTAATTATTAAGGTTTAGATTTATTTTATTGATGTACAGTGACTTAAGATTTTCAAATCGAGAGAAGTTATTGCTGAAGATAAGATGGTAAATGAATCGGGATTAAGAAGATGTTGGGAATAATCTGAGGGTTGCCTGATGGAAGGGCTTCAGCCTCAGGTTTAGAGATGGGGATACCAGTCCTATGAGACAAACCTAATTGATTTGCGATCCTGCATTTGAGTTTTAAGCCAGTTTGGCCTACATAACGACTGTGGCAAGTCGTACATGTATAAATAATTATAAACTATACAGGATCGCAAGC